>CM052542.1:59698132-59955423 GCA_028533065.1 Trachops cirrhosus | reverse complement strand
AAATGTAGAAGCAAAGAACTTATGACACATGGACTGAAGTAAAGCGGGGGAATGTGGGTCGGAGAGGGTGTTCAGGGTGGAGGGGAATGAAGGGGGGATAATAGGACAACTGTAATAGCATAATCAATAAAATATATTAAAAAAAAAGAAGCCTGGGCCTTTGCTCATTCAAGTTACACCCCTCACACCTCCAATCCCAGACTGAACTCCAGTCTCACCCCCAATCTCCCCACACGCCTTGGTCAGAGGGGCTGGCGCATACTGGGATGCAAAGCACTTTGGAGAAAAAGTGCTAAGTAGGGTCCCTGAAGGACCTAGATGGTTCTGGGGTTTGTTCATCTGGTTACCTGGGCTTCTAGGCCGCAGCCTGAATGCACTGACTTCAAGGGGGAGCAAGTCGTCACTGAAAGGGGATCCGTTGTTCTCCGATCAGCCACCTGAGCTCAGGGAGGCAGGAGAAGCCATCGGCTCACGTGGCAGTGGGATAGCAACCTGCCATCCTCCTGCACAGGCTGCAGCACAAAGCACCGAGTGACAGCACCGCTAGTGCCCACTTTAAATGAGACCACTAAATATTGCCACTTGACCACCACCAGAGTTAACACTGAGGTGAGCCTGGTATCCCCAGATTCCCCAGCCATCAGGGCTGAACTCTTCCCTTAACTCAGCATCTATGCCGGGAGGCTTCAGGAAAGCCAGGCGTCAGTGTGTCCTTCCCATCCCAGATGTCTCTGCGAGTCCCCGAGGAACGCATCCATGTCCCAGAGGTCAGGCCCAAGTGTCACTTCCCCTGGACCATGCTCCCCTCCCTCTAAGTCTCCTCTGGCCTCCCCACAGCTTGCTGGCTCTCCCACAGCCTAGCCACAGGCCCTTTTCCTATTTCCCCAGAACATAGTCAAGACCAACCTATGATATTGATCAAGATTTTCAGAAAGCTTCAAGAGAGCAGGAGAGAATTACGAAATAGAAACAAAAGGCTGAAACCCTGGAGACGGGGAGTCTGGGGAGTCTGGGCTGTCTTTGTCCATAGCCCCTGGTCCACCCCATGTTTCAGGGGCCAGCCTACTTTCCCCCAATCAAATGCTCTGACTGTGTCTCCTTTACTGGAACCGAGGTTCCCTAGTACTTTCAGGGTCCAACAAGAGACAGAAACATCTCAGGCTGGCCTCCAAGGCAATGCATAATCTCAGAGATACAACACTGCATACAGAGAAGACAATGTGTCACGTTATTTTATAGAGCCACCTACTCCTTCAGGTCTCAAATATCTCCATCCCAAGTAGCTTGACTCGAACCCGACCAAATTCCCATTAAGGCACTTCCTCCAAATAAGGCACCATTCCCCTCACCGATGAATCATAAAGTTGTCCTGAGTGTGCCTCCATGTCTAGTTACCATGTTTCCAAAATTATGGGTGCCATCGAAGTTCCAGCAACACCCTTCTCCCACCTCTAGTGCAGCGGAGCCGCGGGGGCTGGCCTTGTTCCTTCCGCCGGCCTGCTCCGCGGGCAGGACGGTTTTAAATGTTTGTGGCTTGGTAATTTTTGGATTCATTTGCAAGGCAAATGTAGACTGTCTCAAATTAGGGTTCAGTGATGTGGGGCGATAGCTGAGGAATTTTGTTTGTTTTGTTTTAAAACCATAATCTTGCTCTACAAGATTGTTATCACAGATCTAGCGGGCTGATAGCTTTTAGTTGCTGCACTCCTCGATGAAGCTTGGCTCCACTTTGTCCTAATGGAAGGGAACGCGGAGGTGGGGTGGTTGGCTCGTTGCAGCTGCATGCCAGTGCCATTAGGGACAAGGCCAGGCGGGGATATCGGCGGGGCCCGGGGGCTGTTTCTGTGCTGGTGTCACTGTTCACAGTCCCCAACAGGGAGGCTTTGGGCTCTGATCCCTCTCAGTGAAGTGCGGTGGCGTAGTGTTTGGTCAACTTCAAAGGCCCGTGCAACTTCCTCAGATCTTTATTTCAGATTCAACCCAAGTCTGATCCAAACAGGGGGGCGAGGGGTGGGGAGGGGCAGTACCGTGTTCAACTTAATTTACTCTTGGCAAAACAGATCTTCCCGAGTCTCAGGGGGGCAGAAAGCAGCTTAGACAGACGTAAACAGGTTCTGAGGCCCTTTGGACATCAAATAACACTAGCAAAACAACGTTTAGATGAGTTAAGTGTAAATCAATCAGAAACATATGGACTACATTTCCCTGAAAATACACAGGGGTTTACAAATTACAGGCACAGGGGTTTGGCAAATGCAATTCAGGTTTTGCCAAACCTAAAATGTTTGGAGAAGATTTAAAGAAAGTCGACTGCCCCAAAATGCCTTCAACTCTGCCCATCCCTGACACTGATAATATCCCACACAACCACAAGCATTTAAGTGCATGGGTTTTAAGAGATTTATATGTTGAATAAACTTAACTACTCACAGCACGCTGTGATTCTTTTCCAGATGAACGTTCGTAGAAAACTAAAACGGCCAGTAACTGCACTCACAGAAGGGAGAAAATATCCACCTTTCGAGCTGGGCCAAGGAGATATACCTCCATGTTTAAACTTGCAACAAAGTGGAACATTCTAAGCTTCGAAGCCTATAATTTCATGTTCATGGAGCACAGCCCTTCCCCAGCGTGTGTGTGCCTCTGCACCCCTGGCGGCATGGGTGCAGGTGCTGCGTAGGGGACAATACACCGAAACACGCGCTAGCGTCTCTGTGGCAGGGTGCCTCTTCCTCACGCAGCCGTGGGCCCTGAGGCATTCCTGTCCCAAAGGAAGGTTGTCCCAGTGGAACCAGGACAAATGTTTAGGTTTGAAGGCTCCAAAGCAAAGACATAAAAGATTTGATGGACCTCACCCTGAGATGACATCAAGTCCCCAGACTGGCTTGGAGATCACAGAGCACAAGGACAATAAGAAGACTCTGACGTGGGGTCCCTGACAACATCCTACTGCTGCTGCCCCCGCCACCCCATGCTGCACTGCCTCCTGGAGGGTGGAGGGGAAGGAAGGAACAACCCAAGAGGCTGGGGGACTGAAGAACAAAGGACACCTCTGCCCTTCCTTGCTGTGTCACTAGGAACTGGGCCCTGGCCTGAGTGGGAACAGCAGAGCAGCAGGGACTCCTGGTACACCTGTGTAGAGAGACCTCTGGCAGCCCCACAGTGTTCCCTCAGCCCAGGAGCAGTGTGGGAGGGCAGCAGAGCTTCCCTCAGGTGCAGAAGGACGTAGTCAGGAATGAGGCAGGCCCACGCAGGCCTTACCGTGGGGAGGGAGTGCAGCCACACACCTGCACGGTCCAGTGGCCCAGCGTGGGCTGGGATGATACAGACCCAAGAGGCTTGTGTGGACAGAGGACCTGGTACAGGGGCGCTCTCTCCACTGCCCACCCCACCCCCAGCCTGCAGGCTGCTACAGCACTGATGAGTCACCCAGAATTCGGATGCAATCCCCGGGGTTAGAAAAACTCTCCAGCACTAACTGAAATTGTCAGCCACCAAGCAGAATGGAGATTTGAAATGGAAATGACATTGACTTAAAGAGTAATGTTTCTTGCACCCTCATGCTGTGGTCTGAGATTCATGCTTTCTCCTCGAGTAGGTGAGGTCACTCACCCACTCTAGACTGTTCCAGACACACCCTGACCTCTAGGAGGCAGTCGAAGCTCCTTCCTCCCCCAACCTCACTCCCTTCCATCCTGAGGAAGAAAGGAAACTTGATCTGGGTCTTCAAGGAAAGGCGGAGGTGGTGAGAGGGGTGGGAAAGGTACAGATTTCAGCTGAAGGAAGGAAAGGGTTGTGAAGGACCTGGAGCACGTGGCCAATCCCCTTTCGCTGTTTCTCTCCTCATGGAATCCCCAACCACCCAGCAACTGTAGGGAGGTGGGGTGCAGAGACAGCTGGGAGACAACCTCTGTCCCCCTCCCCCACCCCAAAGAAGGCCTGGAAGGTCCAGAGAGCACGGGTGGTAAAGTGGGTGTAGAGTGAGGGCTTAGGCAGGTCTGTCCTCGGGCTCCCTGAGAAGCCCCGGCCTCTCTTGTCCTGTCATTCCCTCGGAGCTGGGATCTTCCTCCTGCCTTCAGAGCCCCTCGGGGTAAGGCCAGGCAGGGCCAAGGACTGAGGGGGCTGCCGCGTGCCTCCCAGAGGGAAGACCAGTGTCTGCTATGTCACTGAACAGTGCAGGCATTTGGCTTCCAGTCCCAGAAAATGCAGACTAGCCATAAAAAGTATATAGGGGCGATAAAATTGTTGGGGGGGGGTGTTGTCACCTAAAAAATGTTTGCCCCTATGGTGGGGTTCTCTGAAATGGGGTTTTGATAATTCCACCTGTTGGTGACTAACAGTGGGGACAAACTGGCCACTTCAAAATGAACAGAAAATTGGTTTGCTCTGTCCCTAAAGGTAGAGCTAGAGTTTGTTCTGGGGACAGAAACTTGCTTCCTTTTGGGGATTCCCTTTAGTGCCTCTGTGTGGTGTCAGTCTAGTGCCTCCTCTGGTCCTGACCTTGATGAAGCTGGCCAGGTGCAAAGAATGCAGTTCAGGAGCAAAAAGTCTTCAGTGGTTAATTATTCTGGGATGTCCACTTAATAGGAAACTACCCGAGAGACACTTTTGTAGTAAATAAGAGGGAAAAAAGGTTTGATTGGGGCCTGAACTTGGAAAATAAGACTCAAAACTCTAACATTAAGCTTTTTAAATTTTATATTTAACACAATTTAAGTTATTACAAATAGGCATTAATTATTAGACTGAACTAAGAAATAAATCAATTATTTTAGAAAAAATTCAAAATATTTGTGTAATAGCACTACATCCTTTGCTTTGTATTTTACATTTACAGCCACCCATATGAAGAGACATTTTTACAATAGTATGCAGGAGCTTTATGAACTTTCCCAAAGGCTTCTCGTAATTATTTTTTACACACACTTTCCTCTTTGAAGTGCCTCTGGGGTTGCTGCCTCTGCTGAGTTATTCCCCCATCTTTAACTGGCACGCCTTCCCCACACCCCTACCTTTTAACACCTTGCTATGATTTCAGCAATTCTACGACTTCATTCTCCTCAACACCATGAAATCCTCCATCTTTTGCAAGATTTGGAACTTGACTGTGAAATAGGTTTGCACAGATCCCATTGTCCGGTCAGACGTTTACAATACTCCACAGGCTCAGGAGAGCGGTCGGAAGGGACTCGTGGGAGAAGGACGGCAGATGTCGAAGAGCAGATCCTTCTGTGTCTCGGACTTTCCCTTCCCTCCACGACCTTGACTCCAGGGACTGGAATAATGAATGTCTGGGTGACCTCCACAGTTCTCTTTATCAAAACCGAGGGGAGAAGCCATCTGTCTCTACAGGCAGGGTTGTCGTTCTGTTTTGTTTTAGATCTCCCCTCTCCTTTCTCCATCCTCTGTTGGCCTTTTCAAGGAGGACATCCAGCAACTTCAGCCTCTGGCTGAGGCCTTGAATTTGCAGTTCGGGATAATTCCTGGAAGCTTGCATGAGTCTTTGGCAGTTCACCCGACAGGAGTTTGAACAATGATTGGAAGCCAGAGCCCTAGTTAGAAAGACTGGTCATTTGCCTAGGTGTCTGTGGAGCTAGAAATAAAAACAGTGGGGATGACAATAGTAATAACATAGCCAGTGTCTTTAACAATAAGAAATAAAGGCTGTCATCAGAAAAATACTTCTGTCTGGTCCTCCCCGACTGTCCATTCCAGCCGGCCCTGTGGGCTGGCGCATCCCTGCAGCCCCGTGAAGGAGGCCACCCCAGGGCTTATCCTCTCAGTCGAGATCAGTGAGTCTCTGGTCACTTCTAGCCATAGGAACACAGCTCAGGAAGCTCCATGGAGCCAGCAAAAAGGCCGGCTTCTGGCTCCTACCCTGCAGTGTGGGCCTCCTTCAGGCGGCAGGTTCCAGAGGTAAAGGCAGGAGGCAGGGGTAGGCGTGAGCTCTATGCTTCTCTTTCTTGCTCCTACATTTCTGCTCCTCTCCCTGGTCCTCATGGAATCGGGCTCTTTGACAGTGAGGGGGGCCGGGGCTTAGAGGAGGAGAGGACTCAGGGACTGTCTTGAGTTGGACATGGTTGCTTCTGAGCTTGGCGGAGGGAGACTCTATCATTTCTTGACCAAACTGGGACACTTCTGAGAGTGAAAGTAGATGTGCTTTCTAGTCACACCAGAACAACAGGCACCAGCTAAGATGGACCTGGGCAAACCTAAAGCTGCCTCGGGCCCCGGTGGGTCCCCCAGCCTGGGTTTTCTCATCGGATCTTCTGCTAACCCAGGCGATGCGTCCTCCTCTGCCCAGCTGCTCACATCCCCTCCTGCATCAGGAATTCTGAGATTACTCCCACGGGGTCTCGTCTGGGGCCCAACTGCCCCTCCTGAAAGTCCTCTTAGACCTGGCAGACAACTCCTGGCCACCTTCCCAGGGGACTCCTCAGGTAGTCAGGAACTCTGCTGGTGGGGGTCGGGGAGTGGCCCAGAACACAAAACATTCCTTTTGAAAGAAATTTTCTCTCCACTCTCTGCCACTGTTTTGGCCTCTGAAGTCAGTGAATTGCTGGAAAACCAGTTCTGGGCCAGCTCCTTTGCACACCCTGCTTCGGTGGCCAGTGTCTGTCTAAGAAAAATGGAAGAAACTGGCACACATCGCCCTAAGGACTTCAGCGGAAGCTACACCAGAAAGGGTCCCATTTACCATCCTTGTATAAAAATAAAAATAACAACAATTGTGGTTGTCCTTCCTCCTAGTATAAAACAGTGACTATGCAGAGGACTTACAGCATCATCTCATTTAATCCTTCCAATAACCCACGATCCAATAACTCCACATCATGGAGATGAAGAAACTGAGGTTTGGAGAAGTAAGTTGAGGCAAATCACACACTTAGTAAAAGATCAGAGTTTCACATTTACATTTCTCTCACCACAGAGGACTTTGGAATTCAGAACATGGACTATCAGCAGACTCTACTTATGGTAACCATTGGGGCCAATTAATTGCAACCCTCTGCATTGTAGGTTTAGTCAGTTGAGAGATGAAGACATCAGGTCTATCGCTGGAAAACCTGGGTTGGAGGATGCAGCTAAACGTATAACCAGACAAGTCTTCTTGCTCTTTCTCCTCTGAGTTGAACCTACTCTCCCACCTTCCCCTCCCTAAACCCAGCAGTCAGAGGCCCGCCATAGGAACAGAGCCTTCCCAGGGGCACCTGCGGGAGTGGGGAGGAAAGCGCAGAGGGGAGACAAAAGTGTGATCCCCTCAGGGGTCAGGCAGTTGGTGCCTTTCAAATAGAAATCACGTTCCAGGCCACAGCGGTCAGGCCAGCCACATGCAGCTGCTCCGGGAAAGGAGAAAGGGTGGCGCTGAGAAACAGGAGGAGTTCCAAGATGGTTAGTGTGCTAGAACCGGGGCTCTGCTTGGAGAGGAAGATGCTCAAGTCAGAAGAGGGGTCTAGAGACACTAACTTTGGGGAAGGGAGAAACGTGGAATTGCTCAAATATATGCCCTTGGCTTTGAGAGGCTGCCCTGCCCATGGGAAGTTAATTGGAAGAGAGGAATCAGCAGCAGCAGAGAAAATTCCAGGCTTTTCGCCTGTTTATGTGGCACATAGAACGGCTTAAGGGCCAGCCCACATGTTTCCACCTGGCCCTGCATCTTGCCCCTTGCTTAGAGTGTGGTACCAGGCATATGGGACTTGGAGCAGTTGGACGTGAGGTTGCATCCACGTTCATGAGCGCACCCAGAGATTTTACACGGGCCTCATTGACACGAGATGTCCAGTGAAGCTACAGTAACCACTCCGGCCCCACCCCTCATTAGATGTCCATGGCTGCTGGAGCAATTACCACAAACTTAATGACTCATAGCAACATAGATTTATTATTTAACAGTTCTTCAGGTCAGAAGTCCAAACTGGACCTCTCTAGGTTCAATCAATCAGGGTGTCACAAGGGCTGTGCTCCTTTCTGGAATCTGTTTTCTCACTTTTCCAGCTTTCAGAGAGGCTGCCTAGAGTCCTTGGCTCATGGACCCTCCCATCTTCAGGGCCAGCAATGGCCAGTAGAATCTTTCCCACGTCACATTGCCCAGTTTTTGTTCCTCTTCCGTCTTTTACGATTCCCTTGAGATTACACTGGGCCCACCTGGATAATCCAGGATACACTTCCTATTTTAGGGTCAGCTGATTAGAAACTTAATCAAATCTTCAACCTTAATTCTCCCTTGCCGTGTAACACCACGGCACATTCAAGGTTCCAGGGATTAGGACATGGACATCTTTGGGAGATGGTTACTCTGACTAGAACACTCCCCTCCGCCCTGCCAAGTGGGGGCCAGCACGCGAAATTTGAATGAGCTCACTCACATTTAATGGTTTCTGCATCTGTGTATATATATATGGTCCCTCTTCTAAATAAGGCTGATTTTTTCTTTTTTCTTTTTTATTGAATTTATTGGGGTAACATTGGTAACCAAAATGATATAGGTTTCAGGTGTATAATTCTATAATGCATCAGCCGTGTATGAGATTTTTACTTTTTCAGACATCAGAGATCCACAGCTTGCTGATCTTTAATCTCATCTAAAGTTGGAAATGCTTTAACCCAATTAGGAACAGCGTGTTGCATTCAGACAGGATCTCAAGCCAGCTATTTATTTCAATCAGGCGGCAGCTGAGCAGAGCCCTTGAATGCCTGCACCCTCCTGGAGGTGTGCTGGGGGGTGGGGGAGGGGAGGGGAGGGGCGGGGTGGGGGGGTTGATGGGCCCAACCTCCCCAGCAGCTTCTGAGCCTTGTCAGAGCTGCTTCCTAGCAGTGGAAGTGTTAACTGCATGATTAAAGATCATGAAAAGAAAGAAAGATTTTATATTTTAAGAAATCCCACAGTTATCAATCTTTATTATCAAAAACATATGTGCCTCCTCTTCTGTAGTAGACGTGTTCCTGACTGGGTATATGTAAATCAAATTCTTTATAAATTGAGTCATATTTTAAATGCACTAGGGGAGCTGGCTATTTAAAGGCATCCTGCTGTGAATCTTTTTGTCAAGCCAAGAGGCTGTTTGTGATGCTAATTTTCACCCCTTAATTTGTCTGTTTTGTAGGTGCAGATTTTCATAAAATCCTCCAAATTCACAAACCAAAGCAAGGCACACCTGTATCCTATTATTTCAAGGATATCTTTTTAGAAGAACTCAAAGAGCTGTCATGTGGATTATCTCATTTGTCTTCCCAACATTCTTCCAAAGGAGTCTGGGGCAGTCATTATTATCCTCAAAGGAGGTGTAACTGTCTCCCAAACAGCCACTACATTGCTGGGGGGACGGAAGGGGGTAGCGCAGGAGGCATGAAAGGAGAAGCATGCTCAGCTAAGAGCTACTTATTTTCCAATTAACAATAGGCTCTGTCCTGGGAGGGAAGTTTTCTTTAAAGCCCAGAAAATGCATTTTTGCTATTCTTTGTCACTACAATCCAGAGAGAGAAACTGAGGAACAGATAAACTAAGTGCTAACAGTGTTTTATTGAATGCCCAGTCCGCAGACTTTGGAGTTGGGTGGGGCAAACTTCAAGATGGCTGACTCCAGCCTTGACCTAGAGCTTGCCCCCTAGTGGAGGTAGTGGGTATTGACAAGACCTGGAAAGAAACATCGGGAAACACCTTCAGCTCTCCCCACAATTTTCTTCTCCCAAGCTTATGAATGTGATCTTATTCAGCACTCACAACACTGTAAGGTAAAGTAGCCTTTGGTTTTACTTTTTGTCTCACAAGGAAACTGAGCAAAAATCAGGAATTTTCCCAAGTCACATGGCAGGTGGGTGAGGAGCCAGCAAGCACATGTTTCACACATCACTACTGTTGAACGTAGGCACAAGCAATGGGCTTTGTGGGTGCACTGGCAGGAATAATAGATTCGGACTCTCAGGATTCAAGAAATTGTCCCAGAGGGATGTTGTCTGAACCAGACCTTGAAAGGTGGGAAGCATTTCTATTGAGAAATAGGAGAATAAAATGGGCAAAGGCAGGAAAGTGTATATGAGTAGACTGGTGTGTCCAGCTTACTAGACAACGACAGCAGTAGACGAGGCGAAAAGGAGATTGGGGACATATCATAGAAGGTCTAAACACTTCATTAAAGGAACAGAGACTCCTTCCCACAGTGGTGAAAAGCCACTGAGACTTTGAAGGAGGGAGTAAATCCTCTTGGGGAGATAATTCTGTTGTCAGTATGAAGAATGAGTTCAACACAATATCAAACCTTAATACTTAAAGTTAGATCGTATTTTTTCCTGTAACAGAATGAAAACAAAATTTTTTGTTTACTGCCGAAACCCCTGGTGAGAAAAGGGTTAATCAGAACGGAGAGCTAGGTTCCCTGACCCCAAGACTAATCCTCTTTACCTTTTACCAAACAAAGTGGCTGGACCCTTGACTAAAAGGAAGGTCCTGGCCAAAGCCAGCACTGGCTAGTCCCCAGCACCGCCCCACCCTGCCCTGCCCGGAGAGCGCCAGGCAGAGTCCTGGGCGGTGGTCTGTATTCCTTCACTCTCTGATACCTTCATGGGGGCTGAGGTGGGGATGTGTAGCCAAAATCTAACTCCTGCCTGTTGTAAGCCATTCCCGTCGTCTGTCCTAAGCCACAAAACAATAAGCCGGGCTCAGAGAGCGTCTCTGCGGGGGCATGACAGGCAAACATCATGATACCGAGCTTTATCTCTTCCTCTAACACACACATTTATTAGACTCATCCAAACGGAGTTCCCAGGTCTTAGAGACGCAAAACCAGAGAAAGGGAAGATAGTGGCAGCTGGTAGGGTCTGAGGCAGGAAGAAAACCTCAGCTCTCCTTTACTCCTTCTACCTGCCCACCAAAGTTTATAAACCTTTAATGTCCACCCTTCAAAGCAACTACGCAAGGCCATGGAGGAGGAGTATAATCGAAATAATGTGTATATTTTCCCTCAGTTTCTATTTTTTGGCTTGCAGCATAACTCTTGCATTTGTTAAAGACCTGGGGGCTCCTGGAAGAAAGGAAATTCAAGTACAAAAGCCATTATAATCATATTGCTATTAGCAGTAGCGGGTTTGGCAATGGGCCTGGGCCACCCGGGCTCCAGAGGCCTAAGTGACTAAATGGGAGGCTTGGTCTGACTCAGATGGGTCTGATCTGTCAGCCAGGGAGAGGCTGGGAAGCCTCCCTAAACACAAAGGGGATGTTGTGGGGGGAGGGAGAGGTGAGTTGTGCAGGCAGATGGGGAGAGGCAGTAACAGAAGGTATAACAGATTTGGGGACTTGGAGAGCTCAGAGCAGGTACCACCTAGGAAGAGAGGTCTCTGGGGGCTGGAGGACTCTCCTAGTCACTTGCCACTGTGCCCCACCTCTGTGCTTGAGGATGCTGGACTCCCACAGGGAGAGGTGTTATTCCTTTGGCCTTGGGCTTTGTACTTACTGCAGGGACTCAGCTCTGCCCTCCACCCTAGGAACGTTAGGCTCACTAGTCAGGGCTAGCCTTAAACCCCTCTTTGCAGAAAGGCCCAGAGTGCACAGAGGGAGAGTGGGTGAACAGCAAGCCACAGCGGGCAACAAGGGGATGACAGGAAGAAGGGGCGGAGGTATTGGGAGACAATCTGGACTTCGCTGAGTCCTCGCTCTACACCTGGGCCAAGCCTGCTCTGTGTGCCGCCTGGGAGGAGGCCTAAGTTGCTCAGCACCTTCTGCCTCCCCAAGGCAGACTGGACAACCTCCTGCCATGGCAGCTGCGGTGCAAAGGCAAGGTTTGCGCCTGAAGACCCTGTTGGAGCCAAAGAGCCCCAGGAGAATCCAAAAGCGACCTTGGCTGACCCCAGGGAACCGAGGCTGGGACTTGGCCTGCACCCACTCGCAGGCAAATTGCAAAACAGACCAAGGCACCTACGGGGATTTTCCCAAACACGAAGCTGGGAACCTGGTTACTCCTTAGCCAGTAACAACGTACTACCGTTTAGTGACCTGAGAATGATGTATGAGATAAGAATAGGAGGAAGCATAAAAAAAAAAAAAAAAAAAGGCCTAAGCACGCCCCTCCCCACTTCCAGCTGTAATCCTGCACGCTGGAGGCCCCTGCAGAGTTACGGCACAGCTGCAGCCCGTGTGGGTGAGCGCCACGGCCCAAGTTCCACTTCTCCCGCTGCTAAGCTCTGTGGGGCTGCATGAAAGAGGCTGAAATAGACATGCAGTGAGCCTTTCCAAACAAACCCTCCCCCTTGCCTGTCACAGCTGTCAGAGCCTATGTTGCAATGATTAACAGCTGGAAATCTGCAGTTGGACATGAACTTGAATCCTGCCTCTGCCACTTCCTAGCTATGCGATTGTGGGGAAGTGGGCCTCTGAGCCTCATTTTCCTCATCTGTAAAATGGGGCTAAGAGTAGTACTTTCCTGGGAGGGTTAAGAGGATAAAATGTGACAACAAATGCAAAGCACTCAGTAGGGTACCAGCACATAGGAAGTGCTCTTCACACGGCCAAGTTTGTCTCTTTCAAAAGGACTGTGCTGAGAACACTTTGCACCAAAGGCTCCGGCTGTACCTTCATTGATCTCTAGAGCCTGTGCTAGAAAGGCCTTGTTTCCCTGGAAACGCCTTGAGCTATGGACTAAGGTTTGGTTTGGGCTCCTGCTTCAAGGAGAAAAAAAAAATTCAGATAGAATTCATGAGAAACAGGTGGGGACTTTTGTTTAAGCCACACAGCTGGAAGAGTCCACATGTGACCACCGGCTACACATCTCAGCTGGGAAAATCCTGCCTGCGAGGAGGGCACCAGGGATTTCCAAGTGGCTGCGGGTGTTCCCACACTGCTGCCCCCAAGCTCCAGGTACGGCCACCGCAGGGAGCAAGGCATAAATCCGTACAGTAAACTATTGGGAGTGACCATGGCACATTGGACCTGGAACTGTTCTGGGTGAAGCATGCATACCCTGGAGAGCATTTTGGATCCACAGCCCTGTCCCCAAATTTCCCTGCCGTGGGCATTCTGGGAGACATTTCGAGGTCCATCCCCCAAGTCACCTCACCCAGAAAGCAGAACTCATCATATGGGACAGAATTTATGCCTCCCTCAAGAAGAGGACATCCAGAGACCTTTTTCTTCTTATTGGCCTCCCCTCTTCCCCAAAGGTATTTCAGAGAGAAATTCGTCAAGAATGGAAAATCTAAGTTAGTCCCTAGTAGGGTGCTCAGTGTAGAAAACAGGTAGCATTGGAGCCGGACGCACCTGGGTTCAAATCCTAGCTCACAATTCCTGTCACGAGACCTTAGATGGGTTACTTCACCCAGATGAGCCTCAGTCACTTCTGTAAACTGGTGCTTCAGTCTAGTGGCTCTTGAACTGGAGGCTGTGTCAGAACACCTGCAGGGCTTATTAGCAGCCACTGCCGGTCCTGCCTAGAAGGCCCAGGGTCTAAGAATTTGCCTATCACCAAGTTCCTGGGGACACGGGTGCTACTGGCCCAGAGTCAGGACTACACTTTAAGAACCACTGCAGCTGTTCATCTGTATGAAGGACCTCGCTTACTTGGAGACAGGAACGTGGCAGGCAGGGCATTCGAGCTCGGAGGACTAGGGCCGTGAGGGCTTTGGTAGCCCATCTTCCTCATACTAGCTGCCAGCTTTCTCGACTGGAAAATGATTAAGATCCACCTTCCAAGTGAGAATCTAATTAGATGGTAAGTGTGCACATGCCTTGTGAAATATAACATTCTGTGTTATCATAAAGGATTGAACAGGAGGATTATTCTAAGGGGCTGATGTTCACGGTGCACGGAAAGGTCTACAGTGGAGTGCTTGGCTCAATAAGTTTTCAGTAAAAAAATACCCAATAACTAAAAATAGCCGTGGACTCCATGCCAGAGATTTCTGTCTCTGTCATACAGTAAAACAAACAAAAAAATGGAAATAGAGTTACAATACATGAAATTTATATTCCCGTCATGGGTGGCAGGGACCTCCTCCTTGGCTTCTGATCCAATTCATTATTGAAATTCTTTCACCATAGAGCGCTCCGCTGCTGAGTGTGGAACCAAGTGTGGATCTTGATAAGAGGGAAAGCTGGGCTCTGTTTCCACTTTGCTGTTGGCAGTCCTCAGGCCTCCAGTATAACTTTCTTACAAAATGAATAGCGTTGGCTCCCAGAGAGACCAATCTAATTTCATCTTGTCCACTCAGAAGATCCGTATCAAACATTGCAGACTGTCTGACGGCAGGAAGGGGCATCCGATTCCATCTGGATTTGGATCGGTGTTTAAATGATCAAGTAGGGAGCCATTAGAAAGAGAGAAGTGAACTATAACTGACCCACTTTTTAAACATTATTCTTGTCTAAGGTTTTATTTGAAGAGCCCTCTTATGAGACCAAGACAGAGAGAAACAGAGCACACGTGAGAAAGAGCAAGAAAAGGGAGCCGCAAGTCAGTCCATCGCCTCCTTAAAAACACACGAATGCATCAACGTCCTGCATTTTCACTGCTGACGAGCATGAAAGTCTGATCAGATAACCATGCTGTGCCAAGAGGCCTAATTACCAATCCTTTGGAGAATTTAAATCACTTTTAAAGAGGGGGCTGGGGGAAACCCTCTCTGTTTACTCTTGGTTGAACAGAATGTCACTTACTTCCAGTCAGTCATTCTCAGGAAGGTGCCACCCACTTCGTAGGAATTCCTGTCACCCAGAGGTGGTCTACTTTAGTCGGTCAGTTTTGAGAGATGCTCAAACATTAGTCTCTAACACATAAGACTGAAAACTTTCTGATACATTGTTTTGTACATCTCAACCTGACATGTTATTAAGGGGGCACCCAGAATCAGCAAAATAGATACAAATTAAATGGGATTGCCACACACACTTTAATAAATCTCTAGGGAGGCTACAGGGAATACCCTGATTTAGGTCAAATTGGTTCATATTTGTGAAAGAAAACCAAAGTTGAGAAGCCATATGTCTTGGGATCTGTAGGTATACCCTTGGCCAGATTTTAACACTCACTTAGATGCAAGCTAAAGCTTAAATTGATTTGGTTCTTTCAGAAGGCACAATCTTTTTAAAATAATCACAAAGTGTCAGAGCTTCTTTGATGTCAAGTTTCTAGGAGAGACTAAATAACTTAAATTGGAAAGGAAGAGAAACACCAATCCAAAGAACCTTTGTACCCCAATGTTCATAGCAGCACAATTTACAATAGCTAAGTGCTGGAAGGAACCTAGGTACCCATCAGTAAATGAATGGATCAAAAAACTATGGTACATTTACACAATGGAATACTACGCAGCCAAAAGAAAGAAGGAGCTCCTACCCTTTGCAACAGCATGGATGGAGCTGGAAAGCATTATGCTAAGCGAAATAAGCCAGGCATTGAAAGGCAAATACCATATGATCTCGCCATTAACAGGAACCTAAACAACAAAACAAAGAAACAAGTAAAATATAATAAAAGACACTGAAAGAGAGGACAGGTAGTCAGTGACCAGAGGGGAGAGGGGAGGGAATTTCAGGGGAGATGGGAAGGGTTTACAGGAACAAATATAGAGGACAAAACTAGGGGGGTTGGAAAGGGGAAGGAGGAGGGGAGGGATGGGTGGGCTGGAATGGGAATAAAGGATAGAAACTGTACTGAATAAACTAACATAAAATTTTTTTTTAAAAAGAAATATCTAGTTGATCATAGGGAGTGGGATATTGTCATTTTAGTCAAGAGAAGTTAGCTTTCTGTGATCTTACAAAGAGCAATTATGCAGCCTCTTTCATAGTTGATATTGCAGAGCCGGCTGCAGAGAACAGGGTGGACAATACACAGGAAGAAACTAGGACCCGAGTCCCTGGCTCCCATAGATGCCAAGTTAGGAAGAACTTCTTGCTCTAGATCATGGTATCCCTGAGTAAATGGGGGGAACAAGTCTGTTAAAGTGAAATTACCTTTAGGAAATGGGAAATGCAAACCTAGGAGGATATTTTGGCACAATATGTGGAACTGACGCTATGAGCTCCTCCTGTCCTGGATATGTTGGCCTGGAGATTTGTTCTGGGAACCATGGCTGACCAAGAGAGTAAATACTAACAGAATATGTCACCTGGAACTCAGAGTGGAGTTCCACTGAAACCCAAGTAGGGGCCTGACGACTGTCCGGCAGCACCGGACAAGGGTCTGGCCACTAGGGAGGAGCAGTGAGTCGTGAACAGTGGTGAAGACAAAGGCAGTGGATGGGCTCTCAGAGTCCAGCTCACTAGCAAGATGCTCCCTTTCTGGCTCTAGGAAAGCTGCAGTGGTGGAGGGGCATGAGAAAAGAATCCATATCCTGATATTAGGGCAGGTTTGGGAAAGTAAGGGAGGTGTGGCAATACACGCACCACCCCCCCCCAAAAAAAAGGAAGAGCCAAACGGTGGCTCTAGAATCCCGGGGCCATGGCCCTTGGTCTGCCAGCCTCCCAGCCTCCAGGAGGCGGTTGCTAGGATTGCTCAGGGAGAGGGATTTCTTAACATTCTTACAGCTCAAGACACTTGTCATCATCTCGCCTGTTTACTTGGAGCAGGGACGGGTGGGGGGTGCAACGAGGGCGTGTTGAGCAACAAAGCCCAGAGAGAGGGTCAGTTTCAGCACCCAGAGCTCATTTTCTGCCTTCCCCAGCACCACGGACAGGCTGGCAGCTCTAGAAACCTGGTTGTCCAAACCTTTGACTGAAACACTAAAATGAAAATTGCTCCAACTATGTTTTTTTTGTTTCCTGATAAATTCTCCTGGTGCTAATGGTGTGAAACCACTCCAGGCATGACTTTGCTTTTGGGAGGCTCTGGCTTTGGGGAAGGCACAGAGATCCGGCTGATGTTGACTGGGGTGCTTCACTGAACGCCTTTGTCATCAAACCACAGGGCACATGGAAGTTTCTGGGAGGTTCTTTTCCAAGCCCTAATCTAGGTCAAAAAATCTGAATGAGCAAAAGAGGCATGGAAAGCAAACATTTGATTGTAAGATGGTGAATTCTGTCTATGTGATCCTAGGTTTTTTTGGATAAACACTGGCCTGTTTTATAAACTCACCTGGAAAATCACTGGGCAACTGGGGAAAAGGCAAGGGACCTGAACATCTATGCAAATGCATTGTGTTACGAACCCCAATCACTGTCCCCACTGTCCGGTGACCAAGCCCATCCCATCCATAGCTAAACGCTGGGGTCTCGGGCCCTAAGATCCATCCGCTTCTCCCCAACCTCATCTCAGTTTCCCTTCACAACTTCAGTAGGCTCCTGCCCAGAGGTGTTCTCGGTCCCAACGTTTAGCCCGCCAGTTCCTTCTCTGCACTGCTGCAATTATCTTTGAATACCTCACTGTGACCAATTCACCCTCTGCTTCCAACCATCACTCACAAAATAAAATACAAACTACTTAGCTTAGGATTCAAGACTGGAAAATCTTCTTGGGGAAAACACCAGCCCCAGGAAGGACATGGACCTTTGCGCCGATGAAGGGGTAAATCCACGAGTGTTTATGTTAAACTAATTTTTGTGGGTTGGCCCACATGTATAATATTGGTTCTCCAAGGAATTCAAACAAGTAGTTTATAAAGAGTTCTGAGAACAAAACTCATTTGTAAAATTGGGACTATGCGTATTGCTTTACTTGCATTATTGTTTAAATGACTTTGGAATTGAAATATAATAGAATTAAAATTACATCTGAATGTCAACAATGCCTCTTACAGTAAAATCTTATCGTTTTAACCTCTGAACCCAAACAGGTGTCCAGAGAAGTGGGACAGTCATCTGTCACGAAGTTAAGCCTATGATACAAACGAACATTGGAGGCTCGCATTTTAGACCAAACTACCAGGGCCCAGGTGTCTGGAATGTGATTACCAGGGCTGGGTTGTGCTTTTGCTACATTAATATTGGAACGAAGAGGTTAAGTGCATTTAATTAAAAGGTCTGGGGGTGCTGGTGGTTATGACTCCTTAACAACAGAAATCACAAGGAAAGAGGTGGTTTGTCAGTAAGGCTGAGATTTTTGCACAATGCTTTGTATTTCTTCTCTACCCTCTCTCTTCTCAGCCAAGAGGGGCCACGCCTCCTTGTTCATCTTTCACATTCCTCACTCACGGCGCACTTCAACACTGTGCATGCCCAAGCAGACGATTCCTCATCTTTTTCCTTCTCATTTGTCATACAGGGTAATGTTAGCACTTCTTCAGTGATTAAGTGACAGGCACCAAAGTTAAGTACTAAGTGAGCTTACATGTATATTATCTCATTTCATCTTCATACTGCTGGTATTAGTGTTCTCATTTTACCGATGAGGAAACTCAGCCTTAGGAAGTTTAATTTGCTCCAGATCAGATGGCTAGTAAGAAGCACTCCAGAGTCCATATTCTAACTACCACATAAGCTGCCTCTTTTTTATGGCCCCTCATAGATCTCGCTATACCTTGTCATTGCATCTTTCAAAAGTGACTTTCAGTTGTCTGACTGAGTCTCCAGAGCAATAGAATGCGGTACAGGACTGTAGGAAAAAGGAGGTAGCACTAAATCATACGAGAATAGGACGGATCAAGTGACGTCACGGGCACAAAGCAAGGATATCTAAGTTTTCCAAAGAGGCTGTGACGACCTCACTAAGCAGGTCGTCTGGTTTTCAATAAACACAGGGCCAGAAGGTAGAAAGAAAGGAAGACTAGCGCGCTCTTAGCGATTGTCTTTTCCTGAATCCCCATCCATTGTTCTCAAACACAAAAATTATCTATTCAAGAGACTTTGTTCTCTCGTAGAATAGGTGAAAGGCAAAGCCAAAACCACAAACATTCCTCCTACATATTTCCTGTTGTTCCCCCTCCTCACGGGTGCTAAGTGCTAAGTATCGTGTCTAGAAGTCCATTATATCTTAAATAGCTCCTCGACGTATTTTTTAAACTTTATCTGCTTAGTCTCATGATACAAGAAGAAATGTAACAAACCTCAAAGATAGTAGTGACTTTATAAAAATTTTCCTTGTTCAACTGGTTATTCCTAAAGTAGAAAGGGGGAGATGTGCATTCTGAAGTCAATTTTATTGTTGATGCTGCTTTATTTTTTGTTTTTTTTGCAAAGTGCTACACCGTTGCTCTGTGGTGACAAAGGTGACAGGGTATAACGAAGACAAGGTAAGGTAACAGGTGGGGGGACTCCTCCAGAGAAAACCTAGTGGACGCTGATTGGAAATGTGCACTTTTCCATTGTTACTGCTGGAAGAAGAATCCTGAAATTTCAACTGCTGCTTTAAAAAATAGCCGGTGATGGTAAGAATACAGTGAAAATGTGCAAGTTTAGGCAACAATCACTGCAAACTAAGTTTATTTTTCAGATATCCTAACTACCTGGAATACTAACATGATCAACTAGCTTATAATTCTAAGGCAAACCTCCTCTTTCTTACCAACTATGGAGAGTTTCCTTTGTGGTAAAAGAATGCAAATCATTTCACTCCCGGTTTCCTGAGTTTTACATGTGTACCGCTTGGCAGTCCACACTGCCCAATTACAGCCACTTCTGGAATAAGCAGGTGCCGTCTCCTTTAGGACAATCACCGCTGCCCACCCGGGATCCCATTTCACATAGAAAAATTTGTAGGTGGAAACACAGGTAGCAGACCAAGAATATCTAAGCCACAGGTGGCAAACAAAGGCCCACGGGCTGATTATGGTCATCCACCTTGTTTCTACCTGGCAGCAGCACCTAACTCTCACTTAACAGTTAAGGAGTAGTTACATTTATGTAGTCTGAAAATTACATTAGGCCCTTTGAAGGCAACCGTGAGGCTGATGTGGCCCTCGGTGAAGATGAGTGTGATACCCCTGGTCTATTGACACATAAGTAAGGTAGGCAATATAATAACAGGTTGTCAGTAAAAAGTAAAATCCAGTGGCATTCAAACATACTTATAAAAATATCTTGTATGAAATGATGCAACTAGTACCCTGCAGAGTCAGAAGGGGCAGGTCAGCTTCCTAACAATATTCAAACACAGCGTATAAAAGCTATCCTTTATTAAGTCTACCTGGGCCAGCACTTTGCATGTATCATGTCCAATGTTTAGAACAGTAATACTGTTCTTTCCACTTACTAAAGTCGCATTGCTAAACGCAGGTCTATTTGATCTCAAATCCCTGCTCTCTGTTCTGCCTCAGTGGTTACAGACCAAATTCTCTGTTTAGAAAATTTACCACTGGACTGGTATTTTATTCAACCTAATATCATATAATATAAAAAGAATCAATCACTTGCTCAAACAATGAGCCAGCAGCTGGGGATTGGAAATCTATGTAATTGAGAGTTTCTCCTATAAGGGTGAAAAATCATAATCATTAGAAATGTGTATTCTCAAAGAAAATGTTATGGACATGTCTAAAACTATGCAATAAATGTTAATCAGATTCGCAACTTTTTTCTTTCAAATTTCCGTTTTATTCTGAGTTGTTAGCCCTTTCCTTATTTCTTTTTTTTAAAATTAAGTGTATATCCTAAGCTTACCTTGTAAATTTTCAACCTGAAATTTTAATACCAGCGATGAAGTACAAAGCAAAAAGCAGCTCAGGAAAGTCTATCTGGATAAAATACTGTCAAAAATAACCCAGAAAATCATAGACCAATGAAGGTGCACACCTTTCTGGTGGCAAGGACATCTCTGAGAGTTACGCCGATGACACGGACACGGAGCCTACCTGGAAAATGTCCACCAGCATCTGGGTACAGAGGGAAATATTAAACAGGACACACAAAACATTTTTCCCCTTCCCACTAAGTGTTTATTTTATAGCTTTTGCATCAGGTAATCAACTGAAACACTTGAACAACAGAAAGCTGGCAGTATAAGGAAAAGGAGTGATTATCTCTCCAGCAGATGTGACAAAATGGTTTCAAGTTGGAAACAGTATTGCATAAATGAATCAACTGAATGGGTGGGGGCGTGGGGCGGGGGAGAGAGAACAGAGACAGAGCAAGGAGTCAGCATCTTCCAGCATGGATTGTGAGGGGGGAAAGGCACTCTTTAGCTGTCTGTATGTTTATAAAGTAATGTATATATATACACAATCCATGTTCCTCCAAATTACATTTGACACTGCTTTAGAGATGCTCACACACCTCTCAACAGAAAGCTACTGAAGCTGTCTGTAGTATCAGATAGACGGCACCAGTGTGTCTAAATCATAGGCTTAACAGTAATGTGTTTTAAGGAGATCATCCCCATCAGGGTCCTTTTATAAATAGTACTGCAAAGGTCACAAAGCTGCATGAACTTAAATTATGGGATAAATCTGACTAACATGATCACCCATTTCAATCTCTCAAATTCCCACTTCAGGAAATCGGAACAGAACGAAGCTCCACTCCAGAGGAGCTGAATTGGCAGTGCAGCTGAAACAGGGCTGCTCTTCCCCTCAAAAGGCTGCCTGCGCAGCTCAGCTGGCATCAGACAGCAACTTTGCACAGGGCAAATGGATGCAAAAATTTCACAGCAATTGCCCTGCTTCCTCTCAAACTAAATAGCGCTAATTTATGAAGAGGTAAGTTTTCAAATCATAAATTAGGAGCACCTGGGCCTCTTAAAGACAAACTTCCTAAAAGGTTACAGTACCGGGTGCTTCTCATAATAAAGGATTCGAGGACCATAGGTGTGTTTGACAATGATCACTGGGAAAATACAAATAGATAGTTTACACAGATGTTCTCTATGTAGAATTTAAATATAAATGAAAATACCAACTATGCATTTGGGAACCAGCCTTTAGTTAAATTCTCTAGTGCTTTTAGAATTTTATTTCATTTTATTAGAAAAAGAGAATAATTATCTACAAACTATTTTCTTTCTAACTATGCAAATACAATGAGCAAATCATCTGCAATATCAAAATACTATTTGTAAATCATGGATGGCACTAAGAATTTTAGGAGTTTTCAGTAGGACACACATAGAGTAAGAGCAACAGTAGATCTCAAATTGTAGACATTAAATGAATTTTAAAAATAGAAAATAAAATTTAAAGTGTAAAAGTCAGCAAGTTCAAGTTATCTGATTTTCAGTAATTTAAATCCAATCGTCAGGAATTCAGAAGCACCCAGTATGTTCAAAGTTGCACAAATGAGTATGAATGATAGAAAAGGGACCCCCATGCAGTATCTTGCGTGTTGCTATCAGGTATATTTAAGTGACACTTTACAGATTAAAGCTGGGTAAAATCAAAATATAGCCTCCCCATTACATTTTAAAACAGTCACAATAATTTATCAACAGTTGCCATTTCACAGCAATTAAAAAACAGGAGTTGATACAAGTTCAACAAAAAGGTACTTTTTCTTCTTTTAGGAAATAAACATAGAGATATACATATACACACATACACACATAACATTGTATTTTAAAATTCAAAGTGGTTGATTTGCTTTTGTATTATAAAAAAAATTTGTTTTCCCCTATGATCAAAATACTGAAAAAGCGCAAAGGCTGAATAAAGGAAACCACATTTGCCACGTTAAAAAAATACATTACTGTCTCAGTGGTTCTATATATTTGATTATAAAGTCAGGCATTATAAGGACTCTGCACTCGCCAGACCCCTAGGGCTGCTCTGGACCTCATGGAATTAAATCTAACCCTTTCTCAGTCTCCGGGAAGGACACTCCTAACCCACCCTACAAGATGACAGAATAAACCCCTGTTCTGAACTGTTAAACTGGGAAAGAAAACAGCCCACCTGGAAGCAATCTAAGTCATAAAAGTTTATGAATCTGTGGGAGACACTGCCTGAATCAGAAAGCTATTCTTTGGATATAAGTTAGGAGCTTTGGGAAGCACATAAACGCTTTTAGGCCATTAGAGTACAGATTCAAAAATGACTTCTCCATAAATAATGACCTATTTCAGGGGTTGGTAACCTACAACCCCTGGTCCGTATCTAGCATGTCACCTGTTTTTGTAATAACGTTTTATTGGAAAATAGCCATGCTCATTCATTTATGTATTGTCTATGGGCGCTTTTGTGCTAAAATGGCAGAGTTGAATAATTGTGACAGAGACCATATGGCCCACAAACCTAAAATATTTACTTTTTGGATCTTTATTAAAAAAAGTTTACTGACCCCCTGATCGAGTGCACGTGCTACTCCTGTTACCTAGAGGAGTGAATGCACCTCTAGGAGATTCCAGCAGGCACTGTGCAAATCACTGACATGCTGGGGCTCCTTAGCAGATAAATGTCAAGCGCCCCACCTTGAAGTGGTGTTTTACTTTTCGGCTAGGAAATAATTTGTATATATTTCCAACAAAAATCTGTAAAAATAAATACACAAAAAAGACAGCAAGCCAAATAAGAAAAGTATGCACGTCAATATTCTCTTAATATTTTTTCTATTATTGCGGGAAAAGGTACAAATACAATTCTGTCAACTTCCTTTAATTTTTCTTTAAATTTGTTAATAAATGTTTTTTGGTAAGTAGTACTCCCTCCTTACCTCCCATACAATTAATAACCTTGAAAGCAACCTGCCTAAAATGCTTACATAGTTTGGTGAGGCCTTGTTTGGGAATATTTATTTAAACTATACATATTAAAGGTTATTCTTTTAGAAAAGTGTTTCAAAAATTCTTTATCTCTGTCACTCTAAGAAGGGGAAGAAGTTAAAGAACGCGGAGGGAAATTAAACTCTGCAAAATATACCTTAAAAACCAGAGGTATAAAAACAGGAAAATCGTCCAAATTTGAAGAACAAAATTTCCCCTGCCCTTAGTCAATTAATGAAGTCTTCTTCCAAGAGGGAACTTTCTGAACTCAAGCAGCTGCTCGTGAATCTTTAAGAATTCACAGGTGTTTCACATTTCAACAGTTGAAACAGGGAAGATAAAACACTGAGAAGATACTTATCAAACAAATTTATATCAAGATTAATTTTTTCAACCAGCTTATAAGCAGACTTTCCCCTTCTTTTTAAAAAAATGAATGGCGTGAAACTATATGTTGAAGATGTTTCCACAACACCTTACATTTATACAGCGTTTACAATTTTCAAAGTGCTCTCACATGCCGTCTCATTTAATCCTCACAACATCCCTGCGAGGTAGGTACAGCAGGTATTATCACCCTCATTTCAAAATGAGGGAATAGAGGCAAAGAGAGGTTAAGTGACTTACTCAGGATCACACAGCTGGTAAGTGACAGAGCCAGACCAGAAATCAAGTTTTCTGATTTCTCGTCCAGTACTCTTTCCACTATAATTACTGCCCCCAAATATGAATAATGCACTATGTATAAAAATTGAAAGGTTATTAAATTTCAGTGATATCTTAAATGAGAAATACAAGAACAGTAGGTCTGATGGTTTTACTTGACATAATAAAATTGGTGCAAAACCACTTTTGTCTAATTACTGATAACCTTTTGGTCCAAATACATAAAATATGCAATATTTACAGCACTTTCCTTTTTTTTGTAAATGCAGTGCTTTAAAACACATTATAAAGCACCTTAGTAAAAATAGTCTACAAGTAAAAGTACAGAAGAAGTAGGAAAATCCTACCCATACCACAGCTCACTAATGGAGTTATAATATGGAGTCACTGATACCTGTTTACAGCCTTACAAATAACCCATGGAGAAACAAATACCAAACTTACTTTTTTTAATATGATATGTGGAAGCCTTAACTAAAACTTTAGGCAATGCCAACATTCTTTGAAGTATGTCCCCAAGCTTAGGTCCTGGGGGAGACAGGAGTGAGAAATACCGCTTTGACTGTTATTATTGTAGTAGTAATCGTTTAAATTGGTTCTTAACACTAATGACAATGATTTTTAAAGGAAATTAACATGACCTACATAAATATGGGCAATTCCGACCGCAGTAGAGACATTTGTTAGCAAACATGATGAAACATTCCAAGAACTTCCATGGGCCAGGACTCACAAGCACAGAGCACACACTGCCAAACAGTTGACAACACTGCTCAGTGGTGCGGGGGAACCAAACCTCCAGGGGAAGGCGAAGTCGCAACTGGATTCCTTCATTCATGGTTAGTTGAAAAAATGCTGTATCCAAAAACAGACTTATCAGAACTTTTTCTGGGATTATATTTAGCCTTTTGATTAGAACCACTGTAAGTTTATTTTAGGCAGGAGGTGGTAACTCCCACCAAAATTTAACCAGGAAAAACAGAAAGCCCCTGAAACCCAAACTTCTTGGACGCCGACACAGCAGCCAGCACCTGCTTCTTCGACGTCATTGTCTGTTTCCTAACTCAGCTCAATACAAATTGCCTCCCACACCTGTCAGCATCCCAGCTGTGGAGCTGAGAACTAGGGTGAAGACAGGGTCAAAGTTTTAGTTCAAAACCCAACAGTCGCACCCTGTACTCAGTTTGATTTAGGGTAAATCTTTTCATAAAAAAAGTTTTGTGCGAGGATGTAGAGGTCTCCGTCTTTCTCTCGTACAGCGTGGGCTCTGATGAACTGGAACTGCTCCAGAGCAAACTCGTAGAACTCATTCTCCATTTTCCAAATGTCGGACTGCTGTAGCTTGGCAATGGTTTGCTTAGTCGGGAGTTTCTTCTCTGTGGTTTTCCTAAGATGAGATTTCTTTCCTACTTACAAATGAAAAAAAGAAAAGGTAAATAATTCTGAGAACACATAAAAGGCCAACGCCTCTTATTTGAATGGATGGTTTAAGTTAATATGGAAGGACAGGTAACATAATGCTTTTATATCATTATCACTCGGGCCAAAAGCAGTGCCCTAATCATACTGCAACTGTGATTTATTCCTTTGTAATGTAAATCCTTAACCTGTTAAAGACTTAATGAGGTGTCAGAGAGTAAAAGTAAGGACTGCCAATCAGTGAAGTGGAGGCTGTCACAACACGCGCTGTGTGCTCAAGTGCTCCGACTAGCTCACTTTTGAAAACGCGATAAAATAGCTATATTCAATCTTAATACTAATTTCTCATTACCTACACTCCATGTAATTCTATGATAGAACCCAGGACCAGCACAGTCACTTTCCGACACGAAGCTCTGTCCAGGCTGCTGCAGCGCGCTGTCTCCAGGAGGAGACACAGTGCATGAGGATCACCGTCGAAGTGACCGGGTCCCCCTGTCCCGCCTCTACTCTAAATGCCATGAAGCATGTCCAGAGTGGAATGCAGTCATAATGTTTGGGATCCAGAATTATTAAATATTATACATTTCTAAGACTGGTTCTGTAGTTTGTTTATTTCCTCTGTTCTTACAATGCCTTCTAATTATCATCTAACACATGTTTATTCATTCAAAAAATATTTGCTGAACACCATCAGAATGCCAGCAATTGTTTTGTTTTGAAATGGTGAGGAGAAACAGGCAATATATCTGCCTTTCTGGAGTTATTTCTTATATTTTACTCAAGAAACTTCAAAGCACATATATTTTTCAATTTTCAAATAAAGTTAAGGACAGCTTTAAAAAGAAACCCTTCGTTTATATACCTGTACGGTAGAGCTCCGTAGCACCCCTGAAGAACCGGGGCAAAGCTGCCTCCAGTAACATGATAAAATCTTCAAGCTCTTCAGTAACTCCCACCAGAAAGTATTCATTAATTAGGTTATACTTGGCTTGATCCATAGCCCACCTGCTTCCCACATTCCTAAAACCAAGAAAAGAAATTAAGGACTTGGTGCCTTTGCCACTGTATATTATGGGAAAAAATAGATAAACACATGTCCGTCCAAAGCCTTAACACTCTTTTATCAATTCCTCTGGGAGGCACACCTGTTTTCAATTTCCGTTGCCTCTATTCCCAATTTCTGTGTGACTGTGCACTGCTAACTCAGACTTTACAGTTAGCTTAAAATTAACAAAGTTTAGTTTGAGGGCAGATATATATATGTGTGTATATATATGTATGTGTGTGTGTATGTATATATATGTATGTGTGTGTGTGTGTGTGTGTATATATATATATATATATATAGTGTCGGTGCATTCAATTTTTTTAAACTACACTTTGTTCCCTTTAAAAGCTCTCTAGTAAGGCCTAAGCGACCTGTGTGTAGTGCCAATCTCAATTTCATTTGGGAGCTAGTTTTCCTCTCCTTTTTGAGGAACAGAAGTAAGAGAGTAAATGGCCCTGCCAGGAATCTTTGATTTCTGACATTGTCAGCTAATGGCTGTTACAGAGATTTGACTCTAAATAAACTGTACTTGTCCGTTCTTTTCAGCACTGACATTCCCTAACCATAATTTCAGCTGTTTTTAAGCAGTGTGATATTGAGCTGGTGACTTTATCTTTCTTTGTTTCTTCAGTCATTAAAAAGCTGTGGTGAGATGTGGGGCAGAATAAATTAGTTTATTTCCAAGGTCTCTCCCAGTTCTATGCATCTGTAAAACACATTTAAGATATTCAATCGAAATCTCCACAATAATGCCCAGCAGAGCAATATTCTTTATTCTAAGGCGGCGGTTGCACACTTTCTACAAAAGGCCAGAGGGAAAACGTCCTGGGTGTTGAGGCCACGCGGTCCTGCAGCATGGAAACAGCCATAGACAGTGAGTAAACAAACGAACGTGGCTTGTGTCCCAGCAAACTCTATGAAAACAGGTAGTGGGCTAAATTTCGTCTCCAGGTTGTAATTTGCCAATCCCTTGTTCTATGGAAATGGTTAAAAATTAAGACATTCTTCTTATGCTTCCAATTATTCTTACACTATTAATTATACTTTTACATAATCTATTGTGTAGGATTTTACAGTTAACAGTAATCAAAAATCTCAAATAACGGAGAAAAGAACAGAAGGCATTCCTTGCATCTCCTGATGGTTTTTAAGAAAGATAATAACTTTCCATGTGTTCTTGTTTTTGAACTTTTCCTATTAAAATTATTAATTAGATCAAATGATGACATACCATATTTTTAGAAACTGAAAACTCAGCACATTCTGAGGAAACACACTCTATAAAAGATAACATATCTTTATTTTCCACCTCATGTTTAATAGCAGACAAAACCATAACCATAACCTTCTCTCAAAGTCAAAGCCAGATGAACAGTAAAACCAGGTGAGGAATTTACCCAGTAGGACAAAAGTCCTACTTTATCTAACATGAACGGCTAAAGCAGTAAGCTCAGGGGAAAATGAGGTTTATAAAATGACCCCTGACCTCCAATTAAGAGCTCTGCCGGAATACAGCAAAATAGGTAACACTAAAAACCAACCAACCGACCAACAAACAGAAGATCAAAAACCACCATCTGAGAAAACATTGCAAGATTATTACACATAAAGAATCTTTTTAGTGCACTTAAAGGTAACCACAAAACTAGGTATTACTTTAAAAAATCACATGCTATGCTTAGTCTGGTCTTTCACTAATTTTCTTATACCTAACCCTTGGCCAGCACATTGGCATCCGTGAAATACAGATTACAGAGATAATTTAGATTACAGAGAAACTCAGACTACAGAGATAATCAATTTAAGCTAATTTTATCTCCTTACCAACATTCTGAGCTGTGTCCGCAGAAGAATGGGATTTGAAGCCAGAGCTTCTCTGGAGCACAGTCTGAGCCGCCCTCAGCTACACATTCATCAAAGGTCTGGAACAAAGACAGCACGTGTGAGCCATAAACCCAAGTCTCACCTACAAATACCTTAATGGATTAAGTTACCAAATAAATGAGTGGTAGTGGGTACCCTTCACTGAGCTACTGAGTTAAAGGGGTGCGCAGGTTATGAACACATACCTGATACCGAGGAAAGTTAAACGTGGATTTTCCTCATGTCTTTGTTTTATGCCAATGTTTATAAGAGTTCTTTCACTATATGAATGGAAAGCCCCAGGTAAAATCTTTCCCTGGAAAATAAGTGCTGGTTTATGTTAAGTTTGTGTATTCATACTTTCTAACTCCTAGTTAAAGGAAAATTAAGTAAAAACAAGGCTAAAAGTACTATCACTTCTTTATAATCATTTGAAAAAATATGTAAGGCAGGACTACACTTAAGTCTTTTTTCCTTTTCTCACTAAAATAAACATAAAAAATTTACTGTACAAAGCAGAAATGACTTCAGATACTTAAGACTTGTATGCCTTCCTGTCCAAATGCATCTGACTGAAATAGTTAAAAGGGACAGAGACTCCCACTTATGTACCTAAAATTACTCGAGTTCACTCTCTTGGGTACTCACAGTCCGGCACAGGCACTGTAACGGCAGGCACTGCCTATCTGAAATGACACAATACCGAGACACAGAGCCAGCTTGGGGGCCGCGGTTGTGGCAGTGAGACTCTACAAACGCTGCCCGGCGTTTCTGAGGGAGGAAGGAGTAGAAGGAGGACTCGGCTGCAGTAAAGGCTCCTGAGTGTCTCCATCCAGGTTCCTTTGTGTCAGAAGCTGAGCATCTACTCTAATTCACCTACCAAATGTTTAATAGATGATATGAAAGTAGAAAAATAGTTTGGGTTTTCAGCTGCTTCATGGTTCCTTCTTATTATCTGGGGGAGGTGTTTCACTGCTATCAACTAAAAGAAACAACCCAAAGATGGCCAGGAAGATGTGGAAGGGAAAAAACTAGGAATAATCAAAAGTTGGTGAACACACAGGTATGTGTGTGTCAGACCATAGCATATAACAGAAATTCTCCCATTTCTATCTAACTATTTGAATAAAATAAACCAAGTATTCCCCAGTGAAACCAAACTAAGACAATTCAAAGCCATTTTTACTACATTCAGCTTGATGATCAGTCCACTGAGACCCTAAGATGAACTGCTGGGCTGACTCCAAAGCGCTTGGGCTTCTCCATTCACCACGGAAAACCATCCCTGAATGCCTGGTCGCCAAAAGCGCCCTGCTGATTTGCTAACTTCCATTAGCCTTCTCCTTACATGTTGATCACATTTCAGAAATCAGACTTTCTATATTCTTCTCTTATAAAACTTCAAGTCCTTGAAATAAAAAGCAAAACCAAATGAAATAAAAACACTCCAGACTCTTCCTCACCCACAAAATCACCAGAGAAACAAGAAGCTATGATGAGCTTTTTCACTTAAAAATCATTTATGGTTTGCCCTGACCAGTATGGCTCGGCTGGGCACCATCCCTCAGAGTAAAAAGGTCGCCGGTTCAATTCCCAGTCAGGGCACATGCCTGGGTTGTGGGTTTGGTCCCTGGTTGGGGTGCATATGAGAGGCAACCAATCAATGTTTCTCTCTCACATCAATGTGTCTCTTTCTCCTTCTCCCTCCCTTCACCTCTCTCTAAAAACAAATAAAATCTTTTTAGAAAGTCATTTATGGTTTTTAGAAAGAGCAATTCTTTGTGAACTAGACACAAATGTTTTTTAAAAGCATGAAATATCAAAATATTCTTGAGACCATTTAGATGATTAGTTTAGATATTTAACTACTAAAATCGAAGGTTAAAAGAAATAAACAGATGCTTGATAGTAATGGCAATTATATTTGCATTAAACCCTCTTCTGCAAATGATTTTGCTTCATACTTTATACAGAAAAATGACGCTAAGCATGAGCTCTCTCAACTTCCTGCTTAGATAAAAGTTTATCTGCCATCTATAGCCCTACCGCCCTCGTCTTTACAGAGACATTTCCTTCCCCTATCTTTGAACACCATTCTTACCCCCTTCTGAGACCCTGCTCCACCAATTTCTCTCCAGCGCCTTGCATGATCACCCCTTGCTGTCTTCGGATATATTAATACGCCCAAGTGTCTGTCATCTTAAAGAAACACTTCCTGACTTTTTTTTGTTCCTTTCAAAGCCAAACTTCTATTTCAAGAGCAGTCTTTCCTCATGGTTGGTCTTAACTTATCTCTCAGTTGCTTCTCAACCCTTTGGATTCCATCTGAACTCCTTTCTCTGACATCCCTCATGAACCTGCCAGTGATGAGTCCAAGGGACAGATTTAATCCTCAACTCACTAAACTTTTTGCAATTGAAATTATTATCCTATCCATTTCAAGAACTTGCCCGGTTTGTCTTCTCATTCTCTGACAGCAGCCTCCTTGGCATGCTACTCTTTATCTGCCTATGCTTTAAATGTTGGCATTGCCCAGAGTTACATATCTGCACCCCCCTTTTTCTCTTCCTTTTTCATTTGGTCTTCTTGTCAAACTCTACATGTCCTCCAAGTGCAGTTTCACTCAATCCCTTGCTTCAGCTTCCACCTAATGTGGATGACTCTCAAATCTATGATTCAGTCAGACCTATTTTTTGAGGAACGAATACAATTTCTAGTTGCTACTTCCACCTTCTTATACATGACTAAAAATATTGTTCATTTTCATCTCCTTCTTCACCTCCATTACAACTGACTTTTGTTTTCTCTTTTCTAATGAAAGGAACCGCCTATGGTCCAATCAGAAGCTTGAGAAGAACACAGGTCAAGGCTGACTCTGGTTACATACCTTTTACCGATTAGAGAAAACTGGTCTACAATGCAGTAAGCAAACCTGTAAATATGTCACCTGCAAAGATATTATATCGCTTCCCTGCAGTGTTTTTTTACACATAAAATACTTTCTAAGCAAAGAGTAAGTTTTTAAATGCCTTTGTGAGACAGAATAGTAAAATTCATGTTTGATACACAAACCACTGTCAGGGAATTGTACATGGCCAAGGACTGTGAAGACAGTGTTTTGTAAATCAATGGTAAAACCAGGCAGTGCCAAGTATGAATTCCTTCCAGCTTTATTTACTATCTTTTATAAGTTAAAATATATATATTTTAAGTTCATTATAATTCCTCTAGCTGTTGATAAGCCTATTAATTTAAAGAAATACAAAAAGCAAATTGGGGTAGGAACTGGATCTCTGGGACTAAACTGATTCTTCTTTAGATTGTCATTGAGAACAAGTCACTACCCCATTTTTCAGACTATAAGATGCAATCACCGCCCTCCTCAATTTGGGAGGAATAATGGTTGTTAATGCTGCTGTTGAGTTTTGTTTACATTTACATCAATGAAATATTATGTTATTTATGTTATTAAATATTTTACCACATTTTTTGCTTCCAATTTTTTTTTCCTATTTTCCTCTAAAACCTAGGTGCGTCTTATGGTCTGAAAAATACAGTAATTACTCTTTCCATAAGTATAAACCCTCTTGATGTTCTATTAATAAAATAATTAATAAAAAGTTTTATAATCTATAAGGCAGTATTAAGATCATACAAAATAAATATTTACATATTTAGAAAATGTGAGCAATGAGATTTATCGGTGCAGTTCGTGTTGTTTGGAGCCATTAAGAAGGCCTATGCTGAAAGAAGGGCTCGGAGACAAACTACGGCTATTCAAACGTGCATATTTGATAGACGTTTTCTCAAAATGAGCAAAGTGTGCTGCCTGCTGCTTGAAAGAAAACAGCTGACAGTGTCAGTAGCCCAGTGGTTCTCAACTGGAGCTGTCTGGACCCCCCGGTGACATTTAGCGATGTTGGAAGACATTTTTAGTTCTTACAACCGCGGTGTGTGTGGGAAGGATGTTACTGGGTAGAGGTCAGAGATGCTGGTAAACATCCTACAATTATAGGCAAGCCCCCTCACACACAAAGAATTATCCGGCCCCCAGTAACAACAACAGTATCAAGGTTGAGAAACCCTGTGGCAGCCAGTGAACAAAGTTAAGTTTTCAAGAAAAATATAATTTGGAAAACTTGACCAGTCACCATAAGCCTGACTCTTTCTCAATATGTAAAGACTTTTCTGATGAGATCAATGGTGATGTTAATGAATGTGAATTTTCGATACTGTATAATAAAATGTGTCAGCACTTGGAAGGTCCACATAGTCAGTTAACTAATATGACCTGAATGACCAACGCATGACGTTACAAAATTATGCTTGGTTAAAAATCCATTCAAAGTGTAAAATACATCAATGGATGCTAATGCAGCACAGCACACTGAATTCACTGCCACAGCTTCAGATTTTACACTTCAACAACTTCAAGACACCAGTACTTGTCTAGTTTTAATGTAGTATTGAAGAGGAATATCCACGATATTCTGAAAAGACTATTGAAATTCTCCTTTTTCCAATTACACACCTGTGTAAAGCCGGATTTCCTTTCTATACTTCAACCAAAAGAAGTGATTAAATTAAATGGATTCGGAAGCAGATAGGAAAATCCAGCTCTCTCATTTTAAGCTAGATATTTTTTAAATTTGCAAATGTATAAGATGTTACACTTTTTGTTTGTTTGAAAATGGTTATTTGCATAAAAATATTAATGTTACCAATATGATGGGTTTCCTACTATTATTTTTTTTAAGTTAGTTAATATTTTCAAAAGCTCTCATTTATTGGTAAATTTACTGATATTATAAAGTATCAGTAGACATAACCTACATAAACAAAAACTCTTTGGTGGTCCTCAACAATTTTCTTAAGAGTAAAAGGAGTTCTGAGACTAAAAGGTTTGAGGACCACTGATTGATCTGTATCGTTCTTCAATGCTGACCTTTGGATTATTTAATATCCCTACTTTCCAGGTACTGGGTAGAGAGTAAATTAAGTAGAATTCTAGTTATAAAATATGAAAAACAGAGTATTTGAAATCTCCCTCAATAAAATAAGTTCTGTGCCCTTCACAAGAGCACCTGACGAGGCTTACGCGCCTAAACCGATTTGTGTGAAGTGTAAACAGGGAGCAGGTCGGCACTGCAGTTTAAAACGTGACGGGTGCCATGAGTGCTGAACTGAATACGATCTGCTCCACTTCAGACTGTTACTGCAGGTGCAAATATACAGTTTCATGGAAATGAAGCCATTGCAAGGTATTTCCTACATTATTATAGCCATTGTTTAATCCCCATTTATCTTCCATTTTCAAAACATTAACCCTGTCATTTTCAAAATGTAATATGCCATGCAGTCTTATCAACACTATAAATGTGAGTTTATTAACAAAAACTCTTTCAAGTTAAAGATATTAGGGAATTATTTGCAATAACACAAATCATTTAATTCATTGGGTCCCAGAATGTTACCTACATCTGTGTCATGAGAAAAAAGTCAAATTAATAAAAATGTGTATATCTCAATATGTTATAAGATTGAAATGGTCCACTTTGTCAATCACAAAACAAAGGATTTTTCATTTTAATAAAGCATCTGTAGATGGCTCTGTCTTCCTAAGAATTAAAGTAATGCAATGGTATTTTGCTGATATTATTAATATTACATCTGAATAAATAGGTGTATTAATATGTATTTTATAATGACATTAAAGCCTTGTTACCATCAGGGTGAAGAATGGTTAAAAGAGCCTTTCTACCTAAAACTTTCTAACGTGGAAGAGAAATTACGTTAAAATATCTGCTTCTGCGTACTGAACATGCAACTTTGGAATATCTCTTACATAAAAATGTTGAATTGCATGATACATTTCTGCCCTCCTTTTTAAAGGACATGGAGGTGTTAAAACTGTGAGGTCTGGAGTGAGAGTCCTTAGGTTTAAATACCAGCTAGCATGGAGCAAGGTACTTAACCTTTCTGTGCCTCAGTTTCCTGATCCATAAAATGGAGACAGTAATAGCAACTATCATATAGAATTGTTGTACAGGCTACCTGAAAATATATACATATATATTACATATAACAAATATATACATATATATGTTATATACATATATAGTATATACCTCTCTCTTAAAACAATGCTTGATGCACAATAAGCACTTAATAAATGTGAGCTATTATTATTAAGTATTACTACTGTCTAATTCTCCAAAGCACAAAACCATGGCATCCAGGGCTGACCATGACAAATGGTGGATGTAGGAACCTACATGATTGCAAACCTTTCCCTCACCAATGTCAGAATTCCTCTGCTGGAAGGAAAGAGGCAGATGCACTTACTGAGTAACAGCTAATGTGAATGGTAAGGCCTAAAAAAAGTAGTACGCATTTCAATGAATTTAGAAATGGCTATTAATACATTCAAAAGTATTAGGTCATAAAATAGTTATATTACTAAAGCTTATAAAATTTTGCAGACTCTCCATAATAACATAAGTATATATTATTTTTAAGAGCTTAAATAACGCTAAGAGATCGGAGGGCACTTTAAATAATGGTTGGGCCAGTTATCTGTGTTTGGATTAGTATGTTCGGAATAAAGCTTTGAGACTAAGGAAAGAAACAGCAACTTCTAGAAACATAAAAAAGTAAAATAAAACAAAAAATACTGTCTCCTCATGTGACACTGACGGCACATCTAACTCAGAAAAAACCTAATTGTTGGATATTAATTATTATGATGTATCAAGTATCCAGCATCACTACTATGTAACACTTCCTAGTTAAGAAGTGCAGAATTCAACCATTTGTTAAGCACGTACAGAAGAACTAGGCACTAGGCTGAATCCTTGGGAAACAAAGGTGAATGAAATATAGCTGCTGCTTTAGGAAGTTCACAACCTTTTGGAGAAGACATACATGTAAACAAACAACTCAAATATCACAAAATAAATGCTTAGAAAGACATCTGAACAGCATGCTCTGGGAGCCTTGAACAGGACGTGCTAACTGTCTGAGCACACCAGCAAAGACTTCGTGGGAGAGCTGGACCTCAGAGGTGGACAAAATCTTCCAGAGTGAAGGAAAGAAATTACAAATATCGGGAACCACACATGCACAGAAAATAGGAAGTGATGAGTCTGGAGGACAGTGACATTTCATGTGGCTGAGGCACTGGGTGCCTGAGAGAAATGAGGCGGGTCTCAGACTGTGTCAGCTTATGTCTCCTGCACCTTGGGCAACCCTGTGAGCAATGAGGTTCCTGTAAAGGTGTTCCACCAGGAAAGTTGACCAATCAGTTTGGTTTTTTAGAAAAACTACTCCGGTGCTTCTATGGAGGGTGCACATAAACAGAAGAGAGCCCAATATTGCACCTGCTACAAAAGAACTCTGTTGAGTCACTATTCTTTCCTTGAGAACAGCTGCTTTACCAAAATAGTGTCCAAAACTCATGATCATCCAGACTAAAAACCAAAGTACATACACAAATGCATCATATTATTGAATAGTATGATGGTCTCATAGAATGTTGTTAATAATATAACAACCATAATAAAACAAATATTCAGCCCTAAACACAAGTCAGATATTTTTTTCATGACAAAAAATTATGTGTACTCCAAAATATCAAGTATAAAGTAGTTTTACTTTTGCTTTCACACTTTTGGGCTCTTTTCAAAATGTCCACAATAAGCAAGTTGTATGTTTATAATCAATAATAAATTTTAAAAGCACATTGTTCATTGCATTTCATAAATGATATTTTTACAAAAATATTAAAACTAAAATATTACCTTTTTGTCTCCTTGTTTTCGTCTTCTTAACCCTGGTCTATAATCATCTCCAAATCTCAGAAAGTAATAGTATGAAACTAGCCTCTCGATGGGATCCCTTATGACATTAATGTAAATGGGTTTCTTTTTTACACCAAATCTGAAATAAAGCCAAAGTTAAAGGGTGAAATCAACATTTCACTCTACTTAGTAGTACCCTGAAATTACAAATTTAAGGTATTCATTCTTTATGAAAAGAACATGAATTAATTTAATAATAGACTATGGGAAGACTAGAAAATATTTTATAATTATTTATGTTACAATATAGTTAATAAGAAACAGGAATTTAAAAATCATAGTGGAAGAAAAGGAGAAGAGGAAAAATTAAATGAAAAATAATTTAAAATTCTACTGACAAAGTTACATAAAACATTTTAATTTTATGTAGCAGTGATTTTTTAATTTCTGGCCCACCAAACTAGATAAATGTTATCCATGGATATGGCGCAAGTCCAACCAAGCACGACCATTTGAGTCTGCTTTCTACTGCTGCTGACATTGAAGACAAGACAGAGGAGAAAGACATTATGTTTTCAGCATTACTTCCTCACGGAATGAACTGAAGGAACCGGAGACTTCCACATCACCAACCTCTGCAGACCCTAGAGTTGTCTGGTCGGCTCCCAACTTTAATTGTCCTAGTCTTGAAACCTCACCCTGACCTTCCTTTACTCTTCCTTCAGTGAAGTTACCAAGTCCTTTTGATTTTTACTTGTGTAGGCTTTCGCACAGATTTGGCCTTTCTTTGTTGATGACTCTGTTTCTCTTCATCGCTGCCCTCCCCCTGTGTCTCTTGCTTAGAGTATTGCAATAACCTAGTTGGTTTTCTTATACCCAGTCTCTCTCCCTTTCAATCTACCTTTCTTACCAATTCTCAACTGATATTCTTAAAACACCACTTGTTAGATGGCTCCTCTTAGAAAACGTTAATAACTCTATGATGTATGTTGACATCAAACCCAAACTTCTCTGTCTAGCTGTTGACATCTCTTTGCCTTATATCTTAGGTGGCACCTTATTGATGTAACTTTATTTTCAAGTAAGAGAACATCAACCTCTCACAGTTCGGCCTGCCTCTTCTACTCCTCCATATCATACTTCTTTCTGTTTCTTCTTATATGTCTTTGCTCACTGTCTTTCTTAACTACAGTGCCATCCTTATTTTTCTATTATATAAATTCATTCAAAAATGCTTTTCTGTATACCTTATATATGCCATGGACTATGCTAATACTAGGAAATATAGCAGTAAAAAAAAATTCCTTGTCCTCTGGAGCTAACATTTTACTTGAGAGAGACAATATAAACAAGTGAATAAGCAAATATGTCAAATGGCAAAAAGCACTAAGGAGAAAAGTAATGCAGTGAAATGGAACAGGGACTGCCAGGAGAGGTGGGGAGAGGACAATTCAAAATAGGTTTTTCAGGAAGACATCACTGTATGATGTGATGAGAAGGGCGCCATGTAGATATCGGGGGTGGGGCGGGGGGGGGGGTGTTCCAGGAAGAGGAGACTTCCAAGTACAAAGGCCCTGAAGCAGCCAAGCACCAGGCATTTCTGAGGAATAACAAGGAGATCAATGTGGGCACAGCAGAATCACAAAGTGGGTGTTAACGGGAGTGTGAGAATAGAGAGATGGGGTGGGGCAGTGGAAGAGCAGATCAGGTGGGTCCTGAAGGCCATTACACGAATCGGGAGGGAGGCTGACTGAGTCAGAAGGGAAGTAACCACACGAAACGTAACATATAGCATAATGCCTGTGGTTAACAATACTGTACAATATACTTGAAAGTTGCTATGAGAGTCAATTTTAAACGTTCTCACAACAAGAAAAAGGTAACCATGTGAGGTGAAGGATGAATTAACTAACCTTATGGAGGCAAACATTTCTATCGAATCATCTATCAAATCATCACACTGTATACCTTAAATAATTTCATATGTCAATTATATCTCAATAAAGCTGGGGCGCAGGACGCTGGCTGCTGTTTTGGAAGAAACTGTAGAGGACAATGATGGAGTCCTGTGACACCTGGAAGCCGCCCTGATGACTCCGGCATACAGTGCTATTTGCTTTCATTTCTCAGCGATACCCAGGAGCAAGTGCTATCAAAAGGCCCTGACTCGTAGCTTGTCTACTAAGTATTTCTAAGTCTCTTCTCCCCAACATCATGATAAGCCATTTGAGGGTAGGCACAGTACTTTACTCTTTTATATTTTACAGAGCCTAGTATACACAAATACTTGCATATCCATTAGTATTATTTTGAAAGATTAGAAATATTAGCAATCTCTCAAAATGAGAAATACAATGAGATATGATAGAATTAAGTCTAAATTGTATGATTTGGAGTACAAGGCAATGAAAGTTGCTTCTTTTAACCACTCTTGATATACTCACTCATCTGCCCACAGAAACCCTCAATTCAGCTAATAACTTAAATTTCCCTTCTTACTAAAATCTTTTCCCAAAGGCACTAAAAAGCATAGCGTTAAACTAATCAATTTCCTATTTTCCCGTTACTTCTGCCTATTACAATCAATGTCTTGCACACAAACGGCACCCGACAGGTGTTTTATAGTAAATTTTTAAGTAGATGAGTAGAGAAAAGAGACCACAGAGGAGAAAGGGCAAGGCACCCAGGTAACTTGATTATTTCAGCAAACTACTGAAGGTTAACTGAACAGGAAGTTTCTAATTTACAAACAGGTTGTATTCTGTAAGAACTGCTTTGTGGGTAGTAAAGGGGGGTCAGCTCTCTTGAATTCTAGTCCTTTCCTCACCATTGAGTAGCTCTAAGTCAGTAAATTCTTTGCACATGTGGAAATACTGAAAACTATGGAGAATTCTTTTACAAAACGTTATAATAACAGTTGTGAGTTGGTTGATCAGAACTTGGCATGTATTTTTTCATTCAACAGCTCATAAACCTATAAAACCAACAATGCAATAAAATTTTTTCACAATTTTTAAAAGAGGAAATAGTATTGCTGCAAATATATGGCACTGCCACTCTGGGTATTAGAGCAGAAGTTCCATGAGGTTAGGGACTGTTTCCCTCTTGTTCGTGGCTTTGGCACTATTGTCCAGCATGGTGCTGGACACACAGGTGTTGAATGTCAGTAGAATTAGGTTGAACAGACAGTTGTGAATTAGCCGCTTACAAAGCCTTTCTGTGTGAGAGTGCACTCAGTACTGAGAAGGTAGGGAGGCATCAGGAATACCTAGTTGCTACCTTAACTGAGAGAGCTGAAACTACAGGAAGGAAAAGCACCGATGGTGGGGCAATGACGCCGTTCTTAAGAATGTGGGATTCCCTGGGAACCACTTTTAATCTCTCCATTATTAGCTACTGACCAGCCCTGACTGTTCCCTTGGGAATTAGCTTCTCTCCCAGAAAACCATCTCCCACTACGCTTCCTCTTTCCTCCTTTTCCCTGGTTCCTGGCATGTGGAATCAACAGCAATTCTTAACAAGTAGCATGAAAAGGGGACATGGCACTGTATAAAACTCTGCTTGCTGTTGAGAAAAGGACTTTCTGGGGCATGGCTTTGGGTGACATGTATATATGATTTTAATGAGATAATGTGTGAACTTATTCTGAAATTATTATTTGTAAGTTAGAGTATGTTATATAGACATGGAAGCAAAAGATTATAACCTAAAATAGGCATGATAAAAATAGTATCTGGGTCATTCAACTCAGCTGGTTAGAAAACAAGCATCTTTTAAGGTTTGTAGGTTTAATTCTTTTGCTAACCAGGTGGTTTTGTACAGAAGGAACACTGTGTTCTGTGGTCACTGATCCCACCTTTAACCCTGGCCAGTCTTCTGAACTGCTCTTCACCAGGGCTCAGGTAGAAGAGGAGAAAACCTATCTTCATTCCAGGAAAATAAATTACTATGGCTCTGTTAGAACATGATATTCCTGGGAAGAGAAGAGCATATTTGTTAAGAACCTCGGGTTTACATAAGGATCAAAAGGGGAAAGGTATGATCTGGGCAGCAGGTTGGTAAGAAGACATTTAGGAACCTTATTCTCACCATGTCAGCATATGTGGTACGACAAAACAAGGAACACAAACAAGGCTCATTTCTTTACAACCACAGTCCTATGTATAATTTGGATGGATGAATGAACATCAATATTGGTTAAAAGAACAAGCGCGTACTCAGAACATCTGAAGGGAACCTTGTCAACTTGCTAGAGAAACCTAAACAGAAGATGATAAAGCTGAAAGAGGGCTTGAATAGCCTTTGGGCAGCATTATGCTTTGAGATTTCTGCTTTATATTACATTTAACATCTTTAGTTAAATCGCAGTTTCACTGGGGACATGGATATCTTATACACACTCATATTTATTCTGGACTCTCTGAGCCTAAAAGGTTCAAAGGAACTTCCGTATCCTTCTAGTGACAAGTTCCCATTGTCTTGTTTCAAAAGTAGAGAATGACCTGTTGGTATATGTTGGTCCCACTAATGATAATGTTGTGAATAAGTGATTTTTAAAAGTAATTATTTATCTCTTAAAATGGGCATCCCTCCACTGCACATCTATTAGAATGGCCCCAATCTTTTTTTAAAAGGTCTAACAATACCATATGCTGGCAAAGATGCACAGCAACTGGAACTCTCGTAAACTGTTGGTGACATTGCTAAATAATACAGCCACTTGGAAAAACATTTTGGCAGTGTCTTACCAAGTTACCACGCAATCCCACTTCTAGGTTTTAACAAAGAGAGGTGAGCACATAAATGTCCACACAAAATCTGCATGCAAATGTTTCGGCAGCTTTACTAATAATCACCCAAAGCCGGAAAGAACCCAAATACCCAGAAGCTGCTGAATGGTAGAAATTGTGGTGCATCAACACAATGGAATACTGCCCAGTAATGAACTAACTACTGATGCACATGCATCGCATGAGATAAAAGTCAGCAGCATTATTCGAGTGAAAGGAGCCTGACTCAGAAGACTTGGCGATTAATTAGATACATGTGATAGAGAAAAGGGTTGTTGAAGATGACTCTAATTTCTTGCTTGGAAGTCTTGATAAATAAAAATGGGTAAATTTCCCAAAAAAGAATAATGAAGGCAAAGACAGAGTCTTGAGCAATGCCTTATTAAGAGTTTGAAATAAAAAGCCCAGCAGATTCTGGGGGGAGAAAACACAAACACCAAAACAATAGGGTAGCTGAAAGAAGAGACAGAATTGTAAAAGAACAAAACACAGCTCTGTGTGAGGCACAGCCAAGTGCATCACGTACATTATGGTATTTAATCTTCACAACCACCCATGAAGTAGTTGCATTAATTATCCTCACTTTTATAAGAGGGAAACTGAAGGTCATGTAGCTGAGACCACAGAGCTGGAAAGGAATTGTGTGGATTAACTGCAGATCTGACTTCTGAGATTGTTCCTTATAGCCTTCGGGATTGGTGCTGTACAAAGAGCTGGCAGCACAAGGTCAATAAAAATGCAGCTCTCACATAGTGTCTGTAAATGATTAAAATTATTTTTAAATGCTTCTCCAGGGTTATGACATATATGTTGAAAGTTGTAGAAAATGGTGCAAACTTCAGCTAGTTCAGAGAAGTAAAAGAGACAATCTCATATGACTCTATATACTAACTAACTCTATTTGGGCCTAAAATATTGTCACTTGATTACTAGGATATTTCAGACTAGTGAAGCATTCAGTTATTCATTTCTGATCCTGATATATCGGCTTTTTTACTGATTCACTGCAGTTGTTCTGCAAGAGACAGCAGGGGTGATATGGAGAAACCGAACGATGGTGATGAAAACCTGCACCCCTTCCTGGGGACGACCACAAAGGTACACACCCGATGTCTGTGCTTGAATAAAACTGGCTGCTGCATCACATAAAACGTCCAAAGTCTTCCTAAAACAGCTGCTGGCTTGGGACCCCTAGGTCACTAGATTATAAAAAATCTCAACAATGTCTGGTGAAAACCAGCATTAAAACTGTTTTCTATCAGATGAGTATTACTCATTATAAAGAAAAATGCTACTGAAAAGGTTTTTGAAACCTCTAATGTTTTTCTTTGGTATCATTTGAAGAAAATCAAAGTGGGGCGAACAGATGCTGCTGATCAATGAACAGTATGAATTTAAAAAGGAGGGTAAGTGTAATGTTTTCACCCTTTATAAAGAGTGAAACTGGAGATGAATGACACTCATTTTGACACAATGAACTGGTAATTGTAGAAAAAAATGGGGCTTTAGTGAACTCTTTCAGGATAAGAACTGCAACTTTAATTTTATATTGCCTGTACCCTAGGACATTTGGGAAATGTCCAACCTATACAATTTTTAACTGAAAAATTTATAAATTTATGACATTAATTTATCATACTTACATTATCATAAAATTATGTTGTCCACCAATTAAAAACAAAATAGTCATTGGACATTAAAGGGAAAAATGAAAAGAAGGACATGAAAATGTGCTTTAAAAAATCAAAAATCAGATTAGGACAAAAAAGAGAAGTCAGGAATTACACAAATGTGTAACAAGAAGATACCTTTTACATTGTTCTAATCTCTGAATTAAACCAGTTAAATATAACCAAAACATGGCTTAAGCAGAAACAGGCCTGCAAATAAAATGTGCAGTTCTCAGTAATCGGCCTAAATGAAAAAACACTTCTCATTTTTTATTTCGCTATCTTATTTCCTGGGTTTGCACTCTCTTTAGTGTCTCTGCTAAGGCAATTAAAAAGCTTTGTGATTATATATTTCTTTCACCAAATTTGACTGTTTTCTCCTGCAGGAAAGTATTTTAATGGACTCCACAAGGTACTATGCCAGTCAAGGATATGTTTTGAAGACTAAAATATTTTAAAATTTTGTAAGGTGTTTCTTTCTTCTTCTTTCTTCATTCATAGTGAGTGTGGCTATCGAATTAAAAATTACTTTAAAAGATACTAGTTATATCTACAATAGTTCTTGACTACATATATCAAAATATATTTCCTCTAGTTGCTTAGGTACTTGTTTAAAATCTTGTAAAAGTCTATTAAAAATTCTCACAATACTTTTCACTTCCAATAACATGAAACACATTATGAAAATATTCAAACCCTTAAACGTTTATGTTTGTATTTAATAAATGAGATTAATTTTTTTCAAGAAACTTTACAGTTTTTCAAATGCAAGAACTCCACCATATATCATCAGAGTTTTGTTCCAAGTACAAGACTTTTGCCAAAAGCAAAAGTACTCTATTATTTTAATAATGAAAACCTCAAGTATTAGAAACCAAGCTCTGTGTGGAACAAATAAATCATTTAGGTGAAAGAGTAACAAACATTCAACTGAAGGATAATGCAGCCCTGAGGGGGGATATGCATATGAATGAAGTTTATGAAATTGGTTCAATGCCTCTGCAAAGAAAAAATAATTAGTTTATTTTAAAGATGCCTATAAAATGTTTTCAATATTGCAATATGAATTATTTATAGAAAAATGCACATCTAACTTTAGAACTACCATTTTACCGAACATCTTGAATTCCATGAGAACAACTAGAAATAAGAACATATTGTTTTGTATATGCAATATTTGGGAGATACTTTTTTATTTATATGCTTTTCAAAAAAGTTAAGACTGACTATCAATCTGAATCAATAACATTTCATTCAATATTTTCTTTTCAAATTTAAGAAATTAAATTGATAGCAGGATATCAATTTAATTTTTAAATTTTACCCCAAATTCTCCTTAAAGTTAACAAATGTATAATTTTGAAGTCATGACTCCATACATTTTTAACGTTTTTGAAGTTGGTGCAGAATCTTATTAGGGAAAGGATTTGGATTTGGAGTTTTACTATAATGGAACTCCATAATGGTGTTCAAGTGGGATTCACAAGCTGCCTGTGTTTAGAATACTCCCTTGGACCAGTTTTCTGATTAGTACTTCATGTAGCACAGACTCTAGGGGGAGCCACATAGGGCGTGGATGCTCTAAGCAGGCCTCTAGGTTTATGAACTTTTCTTGAAAGAATTATGATAGAAATACCCCAATTCTACTCCTCTCATAAAATATCAAAAATGAGTGTTATTCATCTCCGGTTTCAGAAAAAACCATAACTATAAAGAAAAATAAAGAAAAACCATTATATTTTAAAAAGTCTCTTTTGAATACATCACAATTTTAAAGCCAAAACAAGACAGCTCAAGGGAACCCGTATCATTGCGTCTTGGCTGAGCGGCAGAAGCACTGGGGCACCAATAACAGAAACGGCTTCTTTGCTTTCTCAGTTCTCTATCAGTGACAGAGTAAGTCATATCTGACTGGCCTCCAGGTTAAAGCCTGGGGCTCGCTTACAAGTTTCATTTGGTTGTACAAGGAATGTAAATACAATAATGATAAATACCTTTAAAGAGTATTATCTAAGTTTAATCTACCTAGAATTTCTGAAATTAACATGACAATTATCAATTTATGAACACTAGAGGGCAGTAAAACACTAGAAGGTATATTTAAATTACATATCTAAATGTGGCAAAGGCCAGCCAGTAATTTTTTTAAAAAATCGGAATATAACAATTTATTCAATTTATTCATTTTTAGGTTGCTAAAGTACAAAGCATTCTTTGGCATGCCATTTTAGGTATAACTTACTTTGCAAAGTCCAAGTAAGAAACGTGTCCGTGATAAAATCCTGGTTTCATCTCTTTCCAGGAAGTAATATTCTTCACAAAGCGCACCTAAAACAGGAGAACACACTCATTACTTAAGTACAATTTTAATAAAATGAAATTTAATGATAGCAAAGTACTTTCCATGTAGGCATTTAAAACCAATCACACCAGTTTCACAATTACAGACCTTAAAACACAGGTTTCTAACTAAGGAAAATATAGTGTGATCTGTAACTACTAATTCATCACAGAGAGAGCTGTCACCACACTCAGAAAAAGAGAGGGCCCTAACACCAAGCTGCACGATGCGATCATTTTCAGTGCTGTGCAGTGCATACACTCACACAAGGCGAGGGGAGGGTGGGTACCAACACACACGATGAGGCAGGCGGCACTAGAGGACAGGAATTCTCCATGCGAATCTGTTTCCTTCTCAGGGACTTGTGATTCCTAAAAATCCATTTTCATTAACAAGTAGACAAAAAAAATCACTAAAGAAAACATGATGACTATCAGAAGACTTTAAAGTGTTAAGAACAGATACCATAAGTTTGTTGATAAAAAATAAAATTACAGATACGATATAGGTAAAATAAAAAATTTTAAAATCTAAATATTGCTTTTTTAATTCCCTAGAATTAAAAGTATACAAAAGCTTAGTTCATATAAAAAATTCTTCAAGGGTAAATATATTTTTAAAATTTTAAAAATAGAATATAGAATTTATAATATAGAATTTACATATAGAATTCTATATTATAAATAGATATAGAATTTATAGAAAAAGATATAGAATTCTATATCTTTAATATAGAATTTGATAAACCCAAATATCACCAGCTGCAAAGCAATGATACACAATTTCTCAGGAAAATGATATATGTGAGGTCTGTCCAGAAGGTATTCAGCCATGTAATGTGAAAAATAAGAGACATTTATTGAAGAAGATACAAGAAACTTTGTACAGAGGACAATGACACCTCAGTTCCCTTCAAAGTAGGCACCTTGGGACCTCACACAGTTCTCCCAGTTGCCATCAGCCGGCCTGTCGTATTTTCCTGAATCTCAATTATGGTCTGAAGTCTCTTCCCTTTCAAAGGTAATTTTAATTTTGGGGAAGTCAGAAGTCGAAGGGCACCAAATCTAGGCTGTAGGGGGTCTGAGTCACCTGGGTGATTTAATGTTTCACAAAAAAATTCTGCACCAGACATGATACATGAGTGAGCACAATGTCTGGTGAAGCTGCCCATCACCAGCTGCCCATAGCTGCAGCCTTCTGAATTATCTGAGTAGCTTACATGGAGGAATGTTCACGCTTAATGCAAAATTTGATGCAGATTTGTTGCTCTACTTGCTCAGTCGCTTTGAATGTGATGGCCACACTGTACACATGCTCACTCAACAATGGCTACCGCCCTCACTGACTAGTACAGTGAAGTCGTCACTGTTCACGCACATGCATTACAGTTGCATTACAGTCACTCTCCTTCGCTGTCAGGTTACACTGATGTCACACAAACTGCTAGTTATATCAACAATAGCCAGACGTTTTCCAGACAGACCTCGTATTTTTAATAAGCAAATCTCTACATGATGATACCAAGTGGTTAAGAATCTCTTCTGGAGACTAGATACAGTGTGGGGGTAAAGGAGGAGACAGGGATGAGGCGAAGGGTGGCACCTACCACCCTATACTGAATTGAAAGCATCTGTAAACTATGATGTCAGCCTTTAAAGCAGAGGATTGTCAACAGGATACTTTTGACAATTTATCAGTCTTTCACTTATATGTTAGAATAAAGTTAGTTACATGAAGATATCCTAGAGCATTTTCTAGCAGATTCATCAATAAATTAATAGTGATGAATAGTGATGGCTGCCTCCTGGCTAAGGGCTGTTGGAGGGCAGAAGGGAAACACTGCAAAAGTGGCGATGTCAGGAATGTGAACTAGAGAAAAATGAAGTTTCTGGAAGGAAAAGTTGTTTTTCAAAGGAAGCATTAATAATTCATATTCTAGAGAAATAATGGAGTTTTTAGAAGGGAAATTAAATGAACCCTATCTGTTTATGTTCCTCACACGCATACTCACATAACCTCAAAAAAAAATCTGAAAATTGAATGTAGCTAAAATTATGCTGCATTAGAAAATATTTTAGCAGATATTTTCAATTTCTTCCCACCAAAAGAAAGAGCCAAATAAATGTGTGATTTTAGGTCCTCATATTCTTTCCTACTTGTTCTTCAAGTAAGGCACCAAACAGAATGAAAATAACAAACGGCAAATGAATAAGAAATAGAAAATAAAAAATCAGATAACCTAAAACTGAATCCTTAAAAAATGTGATATGTTGAATATCAAAAGTCCTTATAACTGTCAGTTAATGATAAATTATTTCACATAAGCCTTTGGTTCTATAAAAATAAGTTCCAGTATTCCAGCCAAAAATCAGGGGAAAATAGAAGGCAAAGAGAATAGGAATGGGAGCTGGTGGTTCAAGGTGCTTTACACATGTTTAGCAACTCAGCTTTATTTTCCAAAAGCTGACAGTTCACATGGTTGTGGTATAAGAGGAAAATGAAAGGAGATGCTGGTTTGAAGTCTGAGAAAATAGTGTTACACAAGCCAAATGTTAGAGAAGATCATAATAGTACGAACTTAGGAGTACACTGCTGTGAAAAACTCAGGCAGAAATAAGAGTTAGATATAGGACTCATGTCTCCTTTCCTCCACCCTTCCTAAGAAAGGTCAGGATTAAACTAAACCCTTCTAAGAACACACTTCATTCAACATGTGTCCTTCAATGGGAGATAAAGAGCCCAGGAAAGCGAGATGATGCCTGGACGGCTTCAGGGCTTCTCAAACTTCAGCGTGCAGATGACTCTGCTAAAATGCAGATTCTGGTTCAGTGGGTCTGGAGTGGGGCCTGAGATCCTGCACTTCTGAAGAGTCTCCACTGGATGGCCCGGCTCATGGGCAACACTGAGAAGCAAGGCTTCATTCTGCCTGTGTGGGCCCAGGAGATACCTCTTGGTTTTATTAATGTGAGCCTTGCTTTGGTAGTGCTTGCAAAGGTGGCCTGAGGTCTACAGAAGCTCTTTAGCAAGGATATTCACTGTTTTATGATATGGAAAAGAGTATACTGAAATAGAGAAAAATTTTCAAGATTATCTTATGAGCTACCGCAGTGTATAAAACAGAAGGGGGGGCAGGAGAAGAGTGAGTCCTGACTACTCAGTCTCCTCCTCCTACCCTCACACCGTGATGCCTGAAGTACATCAGAACCTAAGTATTCCAAGAAACACAGTTTGAAAACTAATGGAATAAGAACTGTGCCCCTAGTTGGACTCAGGGAAGTTTAATGAGGGGAGAGAGTGAAACAAAGCATGAATCTTCCACTGCTACCATCTTAAACTCTCTTGTTTATAGAACTGGTATTTCAGTGGTGCGAGAGATCGAGGATACCCTGTACTGTTTATTCCATACATAAAAAAACTGCAGCTCAAGAACCATGTATGGTTTTGGTCCAATCATCCCTCTACACCTCTAGCTAATTTCCTTAACTTATTACTGTTCAATTTACACCAAGGGTCAAACAAACCAAAAAAATTAGAAGGATTTGAAAGGAAAGGCGAACGGCCACCATTCATGCCATGATTCTGATTTAAAAGCTTGGAGACTAGGAATTTCAGGTTTTATCCACAGTGGAAACCCCACAAATCCAATCATTAAACCTGCTTGGCCTCCGAGATCTCAAAGTTCGGTTGATGTGTCTCTCAATTGCTTATTTTCCTCATTATATTCAGTATAATCTCAACTTCCAAACCATCCTGTTCACTACTCTCACTTAGACAAGCACTTTCCAGCAACGATGACTGACTTGGTCATGTCCTTCTTACTGTCGTGGGTAAAGGCTGAGGTTGCTGAAGATTGCCAGTCAAAACTAAGAGACACAGTCTAAATATCTATGTAGGACTTCTGAATTTTATTTCCTAAATTTATCCTTAGGTAAATTCAAGTACATTAATGTTGCTTTTAAATTCTCTACACTCATTGCTAAAATCTCCAAAATACTCAGAATCTTTCCCTAATCTCCAGCTAATAGAACACTGAAGGCTACATACTTGATGCACATGTAGTTTTTCCTACCTCATCAACATTTACCTGAGGCATTAAAGTCTCATTAATAAAACTGTGGCTGACTTACAATCTGCATAAATCAAAAGATGCTTAGCTGAGATTTACCTTCCCTTTATGGGCAAGAAAAAAGCGCTAAGCACAAAAATGTTAATGTTAATTGTTTGACAACAATAAAAATGTAAAATGTAAGTGTCAAGCACAGTACGGTTACAGCAGCCCTTCACGTTGATCTGGAGCATAGAGTCTGAACATTCTGAACTGTCATTTACGTACTACTGAAAGTCTCCACGATGCTAATCTCTTCTTTTTAAAAAAAAGTATTTTTAAGTTTTCTTTTCTAAGGATTGATTTAACCACTTCTCCTCTCAGCCATGTTTAATGTCTGTCCTCCTAGTCTCTAAAACTGCCTGTCTCTGCCAGTCGAGCTGCTCTTCCCGGTCCTTCGCCTTTCTCTGCCTTCTTACCTCTCTTATAACACCTGCCTTGTCTTTCACTTTTCTTCTTCTTTTTTTTCTTTTGTCTTTTCCTCTATAGTGAAGCACGGGGCCCACGACCTTCAGTCAAAGCTCTGGAGTATCAAGAAGAGGAAATGGAGAGTAGGTGAGCAAGCCTCCACTTGGTTTATTTATGGATTCTGACTGACTGTGCTTAGCACTAATGAAGATAAGGTGATAGGCAAAAAGGAGCAAGACTAATAGCTTCAAATGAAGTTCAGGAGACTGAAGACACTGCCGACTCTGGCTCGGGGAGAAAAAAATAGTCACCAGAGTGACTTTATTCGAAGAGAATGTCTACACTCTGGTTAAACAGGCCATCGAGAAGGACGTTTCAGCAGCAGTAGTGAGACAGTAGATGAAAAGAGATGTTTTTATGCCTAGCCTGGAGCAAAACCTAAGCTGTGTTTTTTGTCAGATTTTATAACTGAAGCAGAATCAGGCTAGCAAGTAATCAGAAAAGACTTTCAGGGAAAACATAAGCAATGTGGGGAGTGGTGTTGTGATTTATTTATAGTTGAATCAGACCTGAACCAGTGCTACAGGAAAAAGCTAAGAAAGCACCATCTCACTAACAGTGTATCTAGGCCTACTCTTAATAAGATTAATCTCAATATTAAAATTATCTGTGATCGCAAAAGAACTTGTTTGCACTATCTAAAAGTAAGAATGCCATTCAGAACATCCTGGACAAATTCCAACTTTGTAATTACTACCGATTAAATGAATACTACTATTAACTTAGGTAATTACTATATACTGAACTCCTACTCATGCATATACTTAAAATAAAAATTCATTGTACAGCATGGGTAGTTTTATGAGACTAACCTAGAGAAGGAGTTTTCTACACAAAGAGGAAAACTGAGTAATTATTGGATAAAAATATAAGAAAGGTCACCAGCAATAGAATACAGTATTTTCACTAAAGTTCAGAACTGTATTATTCAACTTTTTTTTGTGTGTGTGTGGGAAGGTGATGGTGATGGTGGGGGTGGGGGGTGTTCCAAATCTCCTGAAGTAAGGGTAGATTATATTATTACCGTCAATCAGAGTGGCTCACTCTGACAGTAATTATCATCATGATGTTATGCTCAGCCAAGAACTACTTTTAGAATCAAGCTGGTTCATTTGTTCATTCATTTAACATAAGTTATGTAATGTCTACTATGTTTCAGGGACTGTTTTTAAGCACAGGGGATACAGTGCTGAACAAGACAGCCAAGTTCCTGTCCTTAAAGACCTTATAACAGAGGAAAAGACAGACAACAAACAAATCAATGACTAAGTAATAGAAAAGACACAGAAAGAATGATGGTGCACAGTAACTTGGAAGAAGTACTTTAAACATATATACATACACGCCTGCATACACACATACATGTGCATGCGTGCACACATATATGACAAAGTAAGTTTTTTTAAGAGAATGTCATTTAAGCTGAAACCTTAAATGGATAACATGAAGCTAATCGTGAGAAGCCAGAAGTGCATTCTAAGAAAAAATGGGGAGTGCAGAGGCCTTTCAGTGGGAAAGGCTTGATGCATTTAATGAACCCAAAAGCCAGTGTGGCTAGTAGGTAGGAGGTTAGAGCACAGGACAAAGGCTTTACTAAAAATGGCTTGTTGGTCTAGGTAAGGAATTTGGATTTTGTTGGGGAGGTAGAAATATGAATTTAAACATAAGTACCTCACCATCCTGAGAAGATAATAATATGCATGTCCCCATAATCCCACCGAGAATCACTATTCAAACCATGGTTCAAGGCCTAGAAGCACCGGTCTTGACATCAAGTGGAAGCTGTTGGCAGAGGACATCAAAAAGACGTGACTGCTGGTCTGACTCACCCACGAGCTTGACAGGGACGACTGGAAGCTCCCACCCCCTCCCCTGTGCTTGGACTGTGTGCTCCACTCGCCTTCCCCATGTTAGAAGCTGTCCGAGAACAACAGCCTTGAGACAGAAACGTGGTGGAGAGACTATCTGGGCTGTACGGGACTAAACCCAGTTAAGGCCTCCTGTCTCTCCCTGTCCTCTAGTATGGAGGCCAGTTTCAAATGACCGTCTAAGAAGGTTTCAACCCAACAGAAGCTTTATAGAAATTCTGAATAGCAGGCTTCATCTTAGTCCTGAATCAGAATGTGCATTTTAACTAGTGATTAGTACACAAATGATAAGTTGAGAAAGCTGTGCTGAAAAAGCAGCATGTACAACTAATATCGAACCACAGGATCTAATGCAAATGACCAGAAGTTGTCTTGATAGTGAATTCAAAGAACAAAAAATTACTGTGCTGTTCTACAAAGAATGCAAATTCTACATATTTGCAATGTCTGACCAGAAAGGGGTTACATACAATCACAGACCTAAAATATATAAGAGCAGAAAAGAATTAAGAAATATCATAAAAGATGGTACCACTTACTATTTGGCATAGTTACTTTAAAGACAAGATGTTCTCTAATTTAGAGGTATTTTCATGATAGCAGAGTAAACTTCGTTTTCCAGCCAGAACAGCTGATTGAGTACCTGTCTCCTGCCAAATCCTGTCTATTAACTGAGCAAAGCCCACTTCAAAAACATACCTATGACTGAGTCCGCCTTATTCTTATTACTTAGTATTCTCATGCCTGATGAGCTCAAATGTTTACCTATTAATCTCCTTGTTCGTTTTCTTATTTTATCCCAACTTCTTAATTTTGAAAAAGTCCTTATCTACAGAAAAGTTGATCAACTCAACATCTATCTGTACCGTTTTCACCAAGATTCATTAACTGTTAATATTTTTGCCACCTTTCTGTATCTCTCTCTCTATATGTATATATAAATATCTAGAGATATATAGACACACAATTTTTCCAGAAACATTTGGAAGCTAGTAGCAGACACCTTTGGTCAAGGATCCAATCACAGAGCACACATTACATTTGGTTGTCACATCTCCTTGGTCTCACCTAGTCCAGAGAAGCCTATCTCACCCCCGACTCTGACGTTTTTGGGTTGTCATGACACTGACACTTTGAAGGAGTTCAGGATAGTTGTTCTCGAGAATGTTCTATAACATGGATTTGCCTATTTCCTCAAGAGATCCAGGTTAAACACTTGGGTAAAAAGTATTTTTGGTTAAACATTTTGGTGAGAATACCATATACTGATGTTTCCTACGACAGTCCTCACAGTTCCTGTGACTATGTTTTATGTTCCCACGTAAATTACAAACGAGCTCCCTGAAAGATGTGGCCTTGCTTTTATCTCTTTGGCATTTCCCCAAAGCCTTCATACAATCTCTGTATATATTACATACTCGATAAATGAAAATGTAAAAGCAGAGCTGACAATCATTTCTAAAATAGCGGAATATGTGTAACTATTGAATAGTTTTATACTAGACTAAAAGTTGGGCTTTGCCTCTAAAGGTTTTGAGAGCAATAATTACACATGTAAACAGTTCAGCACTGTGTACAGTATGTACAAATTACACCTGGGAAAGTGCCGGGGCTGAGAGCGGGGATTAACTGCTGAGGTCGGAAGGTGTGGGAATAAAGAGAGCAGTCATCTACTATATCCCAGAATATTTTTATGAGTAGACTGGGTTTGAAATGAAAAGATTGAGACAATGGCAGATTTAACAAAAATCTAATCTTTTAAGTCTCACTTCAGTCAGCTATTGATTATAAACTATTTCTCAGAGAAACAAGAAGAGCAAAATAGGTCATTTAATTACTGTCTGAATGATAAAGCAGTTGAGAACAGTACACAAGAACAAAAACATGGAATAAAAATTAAAGTATGTGATGCAAAATAAGAAATGTTTTAAAAATATTTTCAAGGCACCTGGTATAATTTAGAAGTTTACATTTAAATGAAGTTTCCTAGATTAACTGTGAAATTAAAATGCTATGTAATATGCCATACAAAGGAGAGGGAGATGGATAACTCCCCTCTGTGAATTATTTGAACAAGTGCTTCTATATAGAACAAGACCAGTGAGTAATTTAGATGTGGTATATTAGAGAATATTTGGTATATAAGTCATTCCTAATTAAGAACAGGTTCTCAGTAACCAGCTGACATTTTGAAGTACGTCAGCTAATGATTAAGAATATTCTTCTCTTCTCCCCACACAAATATATTTTAAGTGCTGTTCATTATGTAATCCAATTGCTTTTAAGATAGTATTCATGCTTCTCTTTGGCTGTTTTCTTTTTCCTACATGTAACTAACAAGCTATTGAAAGAAAAACAGAAGCTTTATGTCATCCAAATGCAACTGGGAAAATGTAGCGCTACACGATGCCTATAAATGTGTCATATGTGGTAAGCTTCTGTAGATTTATATTTCCTGAAAAAAATAATCAATATCGTTGTCAGACATCTTATAGCTGTCATAGAACTCTGAAATGCTGGACACAAAACAACTCTAAATATTGAACAAGCAAACTAACTATACCTTTCTAAAAAAAGTTACTAAAGAAATCTAACATCATGAGCATTAAGAAATGTCCCTTTTAAACCAAGATATATTCTGGAAAGCAATCATGCAAATAGATTTAAAATGTACCACATGCTGTACAAAAACTGATTATTTAGGACACTTGCTTTTAGATATATAATATTACATAATGAATAATTTTTATGACCCACTTAGCTAAATTAGCTCATATTTCTTCTCATTTAGTGACAAGTTATTTAGTTTGGCTGACAGATGTAGATTTTTGGTTCTATGAAAGAGTAACTGAGGATACTGCAGAGAGCTAAGAATTGTATGGGCAATGATATTCCATATACTATTGGCCTTTACAAATGGCTCTCTAGCAAGAAGTGAACTTTAACCTTGTGTATCAATGTTATCCTCTTGCTTTAGAGTAAGGATTAGATATGCTAAATAACGGGATAACAGAGTCAATTCTGCAATAATAATACAAGCTCAGGTATTTTCAAATAAATACACTTTCAGTATATGAGTATCACAAATACCTTTCTAACAAGGCTACCCCAATAAAGTATGTAATCCTAGGTATCATTTTGAACAAAATGAACTAATGAGCAAAAGAGAACCAGAGGCACAGAACCATACAGGCTGACAGCGGTAAGAGGCGAGGGCGGAAGTGGGGACTGACTGAAGGAAGGTGAAGGGACCAGTAAAAGCACACATATGAAGGACCCATGGATGTGGGCAACAGTGAGGGGACTGATTATGGAAGTGGTAGTGGGGGAGGCTGGGTGGAGGAAGGCGAAGGGGGGAAAAGTAGGACAACTGCAGTAGCATAAACAATAAAATATTTTTTAAAAATCCTAGGTAGTATTTCTTTTATTCTCATGGGGCATAATAACCATTCTCTTCAATACTTGTAGAAAGAACTTTATATATTTAAAATTATAGTTAGAACTCCTGGTGTGGAGAAAGTGTGTGCAACTACTGATAAAGAGATGAATGAATTTCATTTCATGAGATAATTTCCTCTACTTTTCTTAAAACACATAAAATTATCTATCCATTTATCTAAAGTTTCTTGACAACTTGAAAGGCAAGATTATGTTAAAATATAAGCCACAATCCCTATTTTCCAGAAGTTTACATCTAATATTTACATAAATTACTAGTAAAGATAAGAAGAAATTCACAGAACTGAGCCATATAGAATACAGATAATCATCGAATAAAGAACTCTCTATCTTAGAGACAATATAATGTTTTTTATTGCACAGTCTATTGCTAATAATACCATATATTTTTAAAAGAATACCATACTGAAGAGCACCAATTTTCTCTTCAAACATTCAAACTATTAATTCATTTATTTCACAAATATTTGAATGCATACTAAATGCAAAGAAATGTACCAAATACTGTGAAGAATTTAAAGTTATAAAAAAAATGTGGTTGATTCGTTCCCCTAACAGACTTGTAATTCATTGGGATCAGTGTACGTATCCCTTAAAACACTTTATTCCCTTGACATATAAAATTTGAGTGAGGGAGTATCAGAAAACATGTATTGCCTGAGTGCTGTTTACCTGATCTTGCAGTGACATCACTGGATTATTTTTGGTAGTGTTGATGTGAAGAACATGGTACTTATTCTTTGCACACAAGTCATAGGCAATATTGGTAAAAGAGGTGCTTGCAGTTTTGGGGACTCGGTTATAAATGATCACCATGTCCTCTTCCTCATCTAAAGGGGCGTCTTGCCGAGGGCCGTCCATTGTATGACGCTGCTCAATTTCTCGGACTTCATGTCTTGCAATAGCCCTTTCTGCAAAGAAAAACAGATATAAACCCAGTTTTTAAAGAGACAATAAGGAAGTTGTAAAACACTGAAAAGAATTTCCTATGCTTAGAATGTAATGCTCCTTTTCAAGAACTGGGTGAGAGCAGCTGAAGAAGTGTTTTGAGGACTGAACTACCTTTGCAGGACAATACATATGCATATAAAACAGAACAAAAGAATACCACAGACCCCAGAGTTCTTCAGTGTCCTCCGAAAGTCACTTTACATAGAATTTATAAAGCCTGCACTAATCCTCAAACACACAAAAACAGATCATCCGGAATACTGAATTTCATAGTAAAAAATGCACTTAGAAAGTAGATCACTTAAAATTTAAGCAAAGATTTTAAAATTTATTACTTCGGATTTAGTTATTCTCTGGTTTATCTAAATGTAGCAGGGCGGTGATTATAAATGCTGGTGTGATTTTAGGTAGCAAAAGCAGAAACAATCCCATCACAAAACCTTTATCTTTTTGGTGTTGCACTGTAGATAAGTCCTGGCTATGTTTATTCCTTAAACCCCATAGTTCCTCTAATCCAAATCCCAGTCTACCATGTAGTTTGAAAAGCAGTTACATTTTACTTTCTACTATTCCCTATTTAACACACATTTTAACTTCAAATAATTTTTAGAATTATAGAGCAAGAAGAGCAAAGGAAGAAATTAAGAGAAAACATCTCTAACAAGATTGTCGATTTCTTTGCACAGAAACAGCTGCTCCCACATAGCATGCACCTATCCCCAGGTCTGCGTGTAAGCTACTGCACCTGCCTGCCTGCCTTGAACACTCTTCCATTCTCTCTCTACCCTAATCCTACCAGGTGAACTCTTCAAACTTCACACTCAATTTCACCATCACTTGCAAGGGAAGCATTATCTGCTCTCCCTAACTAGGTCAAATTACACCTGGGTAGGGGCTGGTGGTGCAAGATCGAGCAAAAAAGAGAAAAAACTTGTGGACATGAGCAATGGTGTGGTCACTGTGGGGCAGGGGCAGTTGGAGGAGGTGGAGGCGGGCACAGGGGATAAACAGTGATGGGAGGAGCCTGGACTTGGGGTGGTGAACACACACTGCAGCGCACAGATGTGTTGTGGAACTGCGCACCTGAAACCTGTACACATTTGTTACCCAGTGTCACCCCAATAAATTCCATAAAAAGGAAATTACAAATGTGCATAAACATACACACGATGTACCTCATACTACATATCTTATAAGTGCAACTTTACATTATACGTACTGTCATTAGTGTCTCCCCACCATAATGCCTATGATTTAATAAAGTGATATGAAAAAGCAATGTGCTATAATTTACAGTAACAAGTTCAGGCTTCAAATATTGCTGGACCACAAATCTTAAATTTTGGTTCAGAAAATAACGTCACCATACTACAGAGAATACACTCTGAGCAGAGGATTCACATTCAGAAGACTTGAATTAAGGTTCCAGACTCGCTGCTTATTAGTAGTGCGCTTTCCAAAACAGGAGGAGAAGAACCTATACTCTATATGTATATGCATACACGTGTATCCTTTTTTTTCCCTTGGGAGAGTTGGCTGGAAATGTGAGAAGAAAGACCAGCTTAATGCTGGACACACTGTTGGATTGCCAGACATCAGGAGATGTAACATAGGTAACTGGACATGTAGGTTGAGAGTTGAGAATAAAGGTTCAAGTAGAAGAAAGACACCTGGGAAAACCATGGGAATGGAAGAAATTGCCTAGATAATGTAGAATATGTAGCATGGAACGAGCCCCTAGGACAGAATCTTAGAAAATATGAACACTTTGAAGGGCCAAGTAGAAAGAGATAATCCATAGAAAGAAGCTAAAGAGAAAAAAAGAAAGGAAAAGGAACAGGATGGACTTTTCAGAGGCACACGCCACATTTTAGAAAGCATAACATTTTCCAGATTGACAGTGCTTTCCAAATGAACCTTTAAATCAAGGTACTGTATGATGCTATAAGCCTCTACACAGATCTGGAAGTTGTCTCAAATTAAACTGAGCAAGTATTTGTAAGAGCCTATATCCGTTACTATATTAAGTAATTTTAAGTAAATCTTATCTTCCAAACAGCCCCAAACTATCGTCGTAGCCACAAACCACTACGGGACCCATACTTCCACACACGCCCCCTTTTCCACTCGGTGGAGTGAAACAGCGCTGCTGTGGGGGAAGGGCAGGGCGTTCGTTCTCCAGCAGCCCAGACACATGCCAGACTGCCTGCAAAGTCACGATTCACTGGGATCGACAATGCTACATTTTCTTTCACTAGTTTTTCTGAAATCAAGCATTTTTTTAAAAAGCAGATTTTATGTTATTTCACATATTGGCATCCACTCTACCTATAGAAAACATAGCGATTAGAGAAAAAGTGCAATGTTAATAGTTTTTGTAATTACCCCTTTCACTTACAAATTTTACATGCCCAATAACTGCTTTGAAAATTAACTAATTAAAAATATTTTTAAAAGTTGTTATTCAGCATGTGAAATTTTTATTCTGTAGGGTGCTAAAACTCTACCTGGACCATGAAACTAATATGTTTTCAAAATTAATCATTGTTCTTGGTTCATTATGTGCATTAAATTATATGACTGTATATTTCACACTGTTTTTAAAATTTTTCTTAAATTATGAAAAGGTACAAATACATCAGTATGTTCCTCATTCAAATAATATATGCATTTTCTATTTTTCAAGTGTTTTTATACTGCATAAACAAGCAAGATAATTATTACCATAGTGTAATGCCTAAAACTACATCAAAGATAAAATTAAGAGAATTTTTGTTAGTGATATGTTTATCAAATCAAATCTCAGTTGAACAATAACAGTAACTACTATTACTAGTAAACTACTCTTTTCTTCTGTGACAATACTTAAAACCACTAAGACTTTGTAATAGGGACATATGCTTTAGTATATGTATGCTAAGTATACTTAGACTACTTAGTATAAGTATTTGACAGATCCAATTTTTTTCCAAAGGTGCTCTGCGTCTAGTTAGTACAGTTTCTTCTGAGACCCTCTCAAATCAATGGGGAAGCTTTATTACAGCACATTTGTAGTGTAAAATATGATGGCAGAATATTTAAAATAGTTAAGGTACATTTTAATGTTTTTTTCATGTTGGATTAATGAATTACACAGACTCTGCTATGCAAGCTATTTCAGAACCACCACAAAATGTGCAGCCTGCAAATAACTTGGGATGCAGACTCGAGTCATGAAGTCACAGGCAGGCCAGGCAACACTGGCACTAAGTGCCCGACACTGAAGACTGACACTGAATCCCGTGACAATTCTAGTTTTTCTGAGCTCCTGTTGGAAGTGGCAGATATCTCAACTATAAATAAACTTTTTTGTGTGGCAGACAGTCAACAAACTCAAGTCTTTTAAAAGACCATAACAATAAGACCTAGTTCTTCACTGACATTGCAGTAAAGGCCTTCTTTATTAAAAGACTATAGTGATCAAGCTAAGATTAAAACACTGCACTAAATAAACCTACCTAAATTCTACATGGCAGTTAAGTCACAAATACACACACACACTCACATATATCTGACTACAGAAAAACTGATGAAAAGATCTTTTTATTTTTAACCACAATGTATCTATTAACAACTAATTTTTTAAAAAATTAATACTGTTGTTGTGCCAGATAAAGACACTACAAAGAAAGGAAACTATAGGCCAATATCCCTGATGAACAAACACACACTAAAATCCTCAACAAAATATTAGCAAACTGAATACAGCAATACGTCAAAGATCATACACCATTTTCAAGTGGGATTTATTTTGGGAATGCAAGGTTGGTACAACATTCGCAAATCCATAACTGTGATACATCACATAAACAAAATGAATGATAAAAACCACATGATCATATTGATAGATGAAGAAAAGACATTTAATAAAATCCAGCACCTATTTATGATGAAAACTCTCAGCAAGTGGAAACAGTGGGATCCTATGCATACCTAGACATAATAATGGCCAAAAATGACAAAGCCATTGCCAGCATCATACCCAACAGGTAAAAACTACAAGCGTTCCCCTTCAGATTGGGAGCAAGACAGGGATGCCAGCCTTCACCTCTCTTATTCAACATAGTACTGGAAGCCCTAGTCATAGCAATCCCACAAGAAGAAATAAAAGGCATCCAAATTGAAAAGGAAGAAGTAAAACTGTTGTTGTTCGCAGATGATCTCATACTGTACATAGACAACTTAAAGATTCCACCAAGAAACTACTAGAACTGGGAAATGAATTCACTAGAGTAGCAGGATGGAAAATTAATATCCAGAAATCAGGGAGCTTTTGGCCAAGAAGGAGACATAGGCAGATATTCTTTGCTTCCTCACATAACCAAAAGAAGGATAACAACCAATTTAAAAACAAAAAACAACCAGAACTGCCAGAAAATCAAACTGTATGGAAGTCTGACAACCAAGGAGTTAAAGAAGAAACAGTCATCCAGACTGGTAGGAGAGGTGGAAAGGATGTGCGATAAGGTAGTGACTGGTGAACCGACTGGTGGACTGAGAGAAGGAAACCAGGATTCAAATCAACAATTTGGAACAAAAGGAAGGAAATAACATTCAACCAAAACAGATTGAAGAAACAAGAATTCAAAAAAAATGAGGAGAGGCTTAGGAACCTCTGAGACAACTTTAAATGTCCCAACGTCCGAATCATAGGGGTGCCAGAAGGAGGAGAAGAGGAGCAAGAAATTAAACACTTATTTGAAATACTAATGAAAGAAAACTTCCCCAATCTGCTGAAGGAAATAGACATACAAGTCCAGGAAGCTCAGAGAGTCCCAAACAAAATGAATGCAAAGAGAACCATACCAAGACACATCATAATGAAATGACCCAAGATTTTTTTTTTAAATCACACGATCATATCAGTCTACATAGGAGAGGGATATGAGAAAATTGAACACGTTTGTAATAACATCTCTTAGAAAAATAAGAACAGAGGGGAACTTCCTCTACAAAAATACTATAGCTACCATTATACTCCATGGTGAAAGACAGAAGTTTTCCTCCTAAAATCAGAAACAGGACATGATGTACAGTCTCACTACTCGTATGTAACACAGTGCTGGAAGTTCCAACTCATGAGTGAAAGCTAAAAATGATAATAATAATCTTGTATTGCTTTGTACAGTAACATGCTGTACAGGTCTGCAGTCTAGGAGTAAGAGACTATACCATCTATGGCACGTGTGCAGTAAGACTATACCATCTAGGTTTGTGTGTGATGTTCACACTACAACAAAATTACCTAATGACATCTTTCTCAGAATGCATCCTCACATTATCAAGCAGCACATGACTGTATAATTAGTATCTCTTGTTTTGATTCTTAAAACAACCCTAAGAGGCACCATCTTATGAGGAGTGATGTCAGGATACCATCCCAGGTCACCCTGATTCCAGAGTCGGCACTCCACATTGTACTGGTAGTCTGAGATCCTATATTAGGAAGGAGAAGAGCCACACAGTTAAACACAGCATGACAGTATTATAGAAGTATCTATGGCTTTTGCAAATGTCTGTTTTTAAAATATATTCCAGTTAAAAATCATAAGAGAGCTGGCTTCAAGACCTTACTCTTTACATGTCTCAATCACTTTAAATAAATACTATCATAGAACATGGTGAGTCTTCTAATATGCTTTTTCCTTTTCTTTTCTTTTAATTTATTTTATTTATTTATTTTTAGAGAGAGGGAAAAGGAAGGAGAGAGAGGAAAACATCGGTGTGTGGTTGCCTCTCACACATCCCCAACTGGGGACCTGGCCTGCATCCCAGGCATGTACCCTGACTGGGAATCGAACCAGAGACCATTTGGTCCACAGGCTGGCACTCAATCCACTGAGCCACACCAGCCAGGGTGTTTTTTCCTTGTCTTAAGTTATACCAAGATATTATATCTCAAAATATTCTTTACCTTTCTACAAACTTCTCAAGTGATTTATTCCTATTTTCAGTTTTCATCTTGTAAAAAAATCAAATAAATGCCATTGGAATAAATGCCATAAGAGAGAAGAACAAAATATTTCTGAATTCAAGATGGGGGGAGGTGGGGAACTTCTAAAGAAAGATACACTGAATAAGTTAAGACCTGAAAGGATGGGGCTAGCTTGAGAAAGACGAAGACTGCATCCCCTGTGATTCCTGTAAGAATACAAATAATGAGCAGTCATACTGTACTATGCAGCTTTGAATAATAAAAATTTGTAATAATTTATAACCAAGTTCTACACAACTAGATTCATTAAATAATTCCATAAACATTTACCAAGAGTCTATTAATTTATAAGCATTCCACCAGATCCTGGAGCTAAACCTACTCTTGGAGAATTTGGTGGCACATCGTAATAAAAGTTTATACAAGACGCAATGGAGGTCCCCAAAACAGGATGCTCAGCAAAGGACTCACAGAGGAGGCGACTGAGAAAGATAAGAAAGCACCAACTGAGCAGAGGGAAAGAAAGACACTCCAGGCAGAGGGAAAAGCATGAGCAATGCCCCGATGCATACTACTGCATGGTGTATTTAGGACGTAGAAGTGGTTCTTCTTCCTTTTCCCCAAACTATGTAGTTTTATTTTCTAAATAGAACTTATTGGGGTGAAAGAGGTTCTTGATAAGCTTAGAATATGGGAGAAGGGGTGAGGGCAAGGTAAAACATGAGGCAGAGAGTGGGCAGAGGCCAGTTCAGGGTCTTACCATCCCGGGAGTATGCACTGCATCCTGTAAGTCGACAGTTCTCAAACATACTCATCTCACAACCTCTTTCTATGCTTAAAAGCTGAGGACTCCAAAGAGTTTGTGTTTGTGTGGGTCATATCTATCAATGTCATATTAGAAATAAAAATGACAAAACTTTAAGGACATTTAATCTACTTAAAAATAATATAATAAAGCATGTTTGCATAAATTTTTATGCTGACATTTTGTGAAAATATTTTTCTAAAACAAAAAAGTAGAAAAATGACACATTTTTACATTTTTGCATATCTTTTAAAAACCTATTAATAAACTTTTCCTACATTTTTTATTGATCTACCTTGTACTGTCATTTGGAAAATACTGGGTCATGGAGTTATGTAGATCCTTCAAATGTTAACGCATTTATATATAATTTCAAAAGAAACCCACTTTTTCATTATATCACCACCAATCTCATCAGAAAAGCCTCTAAGTGTTGGGAAGCTGTCATGCTCACAGTGGCAGATACACATTTTCTCAAATTTTATAATCGGCAACAAACACTGGCAGTTCTCTTCCTTAAAGTGACACTTCGTTCATTTCTCAGAAAGTAACTGCCAACTACCAACGTCTGAATAAACACAGTTTGTCTGTTGGTTGTTCTATCAAGTCAAAACAGTGTTAAATGAAAGAAGTGGCTTACTGAGCTTGGAAATCAACACAAACAGTGCTTTTCCTCAAGACAGCTACTGTACTTAGGTACACAGAAGTGTTTGGTGCGCTTTCTCATTTGTCACAGAATATTAAAAAGGCATGTACTAAATAGTCAAGATTATTTTAATAAAGTTAATCATTTTGACTGCTTTGTAAAGGACATTCTTACATGAAGATGGCTTTTAATGGGGGCAGGTGGGTAACTGTGAGTGCAAGGTGGTGAAGAATACAATGGTTACTAGTACAATTTGCTACCACTACTGCTTTTGTACCCTAAGTGCAAATAACCAGTGAAAAAGGCAAGTAACACCTTAGAAGTATCATGAAAATTGTGAACTACACTGTGAACCCCCTGAATGGGTCTTGAGGACCCGAGACTCATGGACTACATTTTAGAACATCTTCTATAAGCAATGTAGAGACATTTTTGAAGAGTTTAAAGTAATAGCCCATTGGGACTTCCAAAATGCAAGACCACATGAGGCATCCTTTCAGAGATACCCCTTAGAGTTGAATATTAATGTCCTGAAGACACAACATGGATTAAGACCTGAAGGCAACTCCAATAAGGACGGGGCAGTACTGGTAGGATGTAAGTAAATGAAATACGTAAGTAAATGGAATAGAAGAGGTCAAGGAGTTGTCTCCAAGCTTCTGTACTGAGAAAGAGGAAGGGGCCATTCACTGAGTCTGAGAATTAGGGACAGGAGGAAGAATAACCAGGGAAGGAGAAGGAAGGAATTCAAGATATTCGGAAATCTACACTGAAGTTCAAAATGAGAAATAAAATATGTAGGTGGTCCGTTGAAGCATCTATTTTCATAAAGGCTTTTATTTTGAACTTACGTAACAGGTCTGGAAGATAGGGTAGAAAATGCACAACAGCAGAAAAGATCTGGACTGGAGAGGACAATGTGGCATCTATTTCCTCACACCCCATGGACAGCCACATACCCCTCTGAGTTTTTGGAGAAAGGGCATGCAGGATCATAAAGGAGCTATCTCAGCGAAGGGCTCTGTAATACACAGGGACACTATTTAAGTTAGGGAAATATTAGCTACTAGAATAAATAAAATTTCAATTGTTTTCTACCACAGAAGTTTAGTTCTTGTTACAGTAGCAATGTACATGTTCCTGGTTGGTAAGTGGCCTTTTACACAATGATTCAAGGAATCAGGCTCCTTCCTTCTTCTGAATGACATTCTCCCAGGACCTCACAGATTTCCGCATCCATTTAGCAGACATAGGAAGGCAGAGTGGAGAGAACACAACAGTTTCCTAACTTATACTGTGAAACACTAGTCATATGGCTATACCATTTGCATTGGTGATTGTTAGGAAATTTAGTCTTCAAGTGGGCAGTTGCATCCTAATAGTAACTACCTAACATGAAAAGACAAGTATAAATAGTTGGTGTATATACAGCCATCTGCCCACACAGGCACACAAAGTGGATGGGGGTGTACCTGAGTTCTAGTACTTCCTGACACTTTCTCTTGGGGCTGCAGCAGACACAATGATACTTGTTTGGAGATGGTTGCCCAGTTGACAAAAATGTGACCAAGCAGAAGCTTGCAGGTAGAGGGGATTCTGCTTTTTCTTTTTCAACACATGTGAAACATTTCTGGAATTCCAGAAATATCAGAATGGCATTTTAATTGAATTGAAAATGAGGTCCTGGGTGAACATCTGGCGACAAGACCAAGAGAAAAAGAGGCTATTACATAGCTCTGATTGCACCACTACACAATTCTGACCCCATTCACATTCACAGACTCAGTGCAAGGGAAACCTGGATTATCAGTTTTGGACTTAGTGAGTTTTAGGTGCCCATGAACACCCAGGTAAACAATATGTAGTGTGCTGATGACATATCTCAGCAGGAAGTTCTAAACTAAAGATAGAAATTTAGGAGTCACACCACAAAGGCAGCAGATGATGTTAAAGGAGTGAATGAGATCATGAAGGCAAAGTGCAGAATTAAAGAACATCGAAGCAGACTTTGGTCTTCGATCTCTTTTATCACACTATCTACTTATAACCCATGTGTAATACAACCAAAAACAACCCTGCAATATCACTGCAATATCATGGGCTTACCTACTAATAAATATTTTGTGTTCTTGACCACGTTGTCCATTTTTAAATCTCTATCTTTAGTATACTTCAACTTAAATCAGTTCTGAGAAATAGATCCTTGATTCACATTTTATTAATATGTTTTTGGAATGCTTTTTGAGGGCTTGATGCATTTTCTAATACACAAAACACATATTTGAGTCTTACTATTACAGAATACATTTAATTAAACTAAATCTATGCTAGGATTTTTAAAAGTAAAAATAAAGATATGATAATGTTGAAGATGTGAAGTTGGAAAGTAAGTTATTCAGGGAAGTGACAAAAATGTTTTTCTTAATATGAAGGTACTGGAGGAAAAAAATAATGAGGAACTAATTGTATGTAAGTTTTGTAATCCAGCTAAAATATTAATGTTGATATTAAACTGGCAAGAAGATTCAAAAATTTCCCCAACTTTTAGCATAAGTCTATAAACTGCCATTAAAATAGAAGCGCTTTGATTGTTGAAATAAATACCATGCCAAGAAGATTAAAGGATTTTCAAAGTCAAGAATGAAATGCCAATACTGCCTACAAAGCTGAATTATTTTCACACTTCAACAACTGCACCTGGTGCTCCATTGACTAGTAAGTAAAAAGAATAAGGAGTAACTAGGACTCAACTCCAGCTGGGTTTGGAGATCATTAACTAAAACCTAAAGCAGCAGCTGTTTGAAAATTAGAATTAGCGATGCTGAAAACCTGCCATTATTTCACTAGAGCTTGAAATACATCATATTCTAGGGCAGTGGTTTTCAGCTTGAACATGCATCAGAATGACTTGCAGGATTTGTTAAAATACAGACTCCTGCCTTCACACTTTCTCCAGGTTTATTGGGTTGTGTAATTCATTTACTCATTTTTTTAATCCTCATCTAAGGACAGGTTTATTGACTTTAGAGAGGAAGGAAGGGTGAGAGAGAGAGCAGAAAGAGAGAGAAACATTGATCAACTGTCACCCATACTTGCCCTGACTGGGGGTTAAACCTGCAACCCAGGTATGTGCCCCAAACAGGAATCTAACCCACAACCTTTTGGTGTATGAGATGACTCTCCAATCAACTGAGCCACCCAGCCAGGGTAATGATTCATTTATTCTTAATGGGAAAATATTGATTTTTGTAATTGTAATGTAAGTAAAGATTGAAAGTTTTAAATTAAGTTTAGGACATCCTAACAAGTAACCCTGTTTCTAAATTTTAATTGTTCTTAAAAACCACTTTGTTTTGTCCTGACTGGTGTAGCTCAGTTGGTTGAGCATCATCCCACAAAACGAAAGGTTCAGGATGCCCTGACCCTTTCATACACATGCTCTAAATGCCAGTTCAATTCCCGGTCAGGGCGCATATCTGGGTTGTGGGTTCAGCCCCCAGTTGGGAAGCATGCAAAAAGTAACCGATCAACGTTTCTTTCTCACGTTGACATTTCTCTCCTTTTTCTCTCTCCCCCGCCCAAAATAAAATCTTAAACAAACTGGGACTCCATTAGGAATAAAATGGCCTCTGAAGATGAGAAATGCTACAGAGAATTCTTCCAAAATATGTTAGTTATGGATGAAATGGTGAATCACAACTACAGGTTCATAAGCCAAGTTAACAAAAATGTATTAGCTCGCCGTGTTGCCCTACTATGCTTTGTAATGACTCCTACTGGTAGTTTTTAGGTCACCCAGATTCTTTTAAGTTTGGCAGTCTTGGGAGTCTGTGGAAGACTTGGGAAGTTTTGGGACTTGGGAGTCCCTTGGGAATGCAAGGTTGGTTTAACATTCAAAAGTCAATGCAATCTGCCATAACTACAAAAAAAAATGGCCATAGCTTAAAAAAAAAAAAGCAATTATCTTAATACTTGCAGAGAAAGCATTTGACAAAATCCACATCCATTCATGATAAAAATCTCAGCAAATTAGTAATAAAACTTCCTCAAACTATTAAGGGAGTATCTTTGACAAATCTATAGCTAACATCAAAGACTGTATATTTTCACCCTAAGAATGGAAGGAAAAAATGTCTACTCTCACCACTGTTATGCTGAGTTAAAGAAGCCAGACCTCACCTACGCCACCAAAAAGCATATATACTATAGAAATATATACAGTAATAAACAACAAAGTTGCTAGTTCCATGAAGTTTACCTTGTGGCTACCTGTTTGTTCCCAAACTGGTTTATACTAGTTGTTTTAATGTTGTAAATGTGTAAGTCAATTACATATGAGTGCAAAAACTTAGAAGGACCATTGAAAATCAAACCGGATGCTCTGGGAAGACCTAGTAAAAATCAGTCTTAAATCAGATATTGACAAGACAATTGCAAAAGACTTGAGGAAAAAATCTGAAGATCTAGACTACTTTGTAAAGGTGTTAAATTTTTCTGTTACATTTTAAAGAAGCCCAAAGTAGAAAATATAGACTAAGTATAGTAGTTACGCTTTATAAAACAAAAATAATGTGGAACCGCTATAAGTAGACCCATACTCAAAGAAAAAAATATTCTTTTCTATTTCTGATGTGTATGAATACATGCACATGTATGTTCTGACTTAAAATATTTAAGGTACAATTCCCACATGCATCAAACAACAAAATAGGGGCTTAATCCCATTGAATTAAAAGGGCTCCTAGGGTCTTTTGAATCCATTTTTTTCCCTACTGTCAAAGCTAATATACTCCTGAAAAAGATGGATTCACAAAACCAGAAGGAAGGGGAAAAATAACATGGCTTACCATCCCAATATAATCATTGTACGTACCTGGGGACATTTTCTTAGAGTTTTTCCCTATGCTTTTAGTAAACGGTAATCATAACATATAAACAACTGTTATATCTTGCCTTTTCCCCTTAACTTTACAAACATGCTAGTTCTCTCACATTATTGAAAACATTGTTATTTCAAATAGCTGCATCTGGCACAGACTTTTAAAATTGCAGAAGCCACATGCATACATATTGATGTCTATACTGAAGCACACAGAGACTCATTCATTTCTCTTCTTAAACTGAAAAGTAGGAACTGAAGATAATATGGATTGAGAAGAGCTAAAAATTGAATTCCTGATAAAGACATCATACATAATTACTACTTTTCTTTTAAAGAAAAAAAAAAGACCTGACCTATTATTTCTCCCCTTTATTCTTGTGTATTATTACCTCTGTATTCAAATCAATAATAGCAGCTACTCAGAAAGACTAAAAGGACCAGAAAATTGCTAACTCAAAAAACAACCTGTGACAATTATCGAAGCACTCTCTACTTCAAAGGAAAACAGTAAAAACAATTACCTATGTGGAGTTTTTAAAAGGAGTTTCAAAAACATCCCTCACTTACGTGTTAGGACAGAAATATAACCTGACATTTCATGCCCGGTGTCTAGCTTCTGCTTTCCTATGTTTGCATTGTAGGGAATCAATAAAATAAATATAATAAGATGACAGAAATGGTAATAGTATCAGCTAGGAGGCTAAGAAAAAGCAGAGATGTAATGTCCAAAAATATGGGTACTGACTGTAACTGTCATTTATTTAATGGACCCTATTTTCTTACTTTCGAGTTCTATATAACAAAAGTAATAATCACATTTCAAAACTATATGACTGAATAGTGCTATGATTCAACACTACAGAAACCCTTCTCCTGGGGAGTATTTTGGCCTGTTGATTATTTACCAAAGATTTGTCCTAAGCCCACCTTTCAATGGTTCTGCATAAATTTCAAAGCATTACACCTTAATTGCTCTGAGATTCAGAATACAAGGGTACTTTCAGTTATCTCCCAAATTTTCTAAAATAATTTTTTGGAACCCAAAGAAAACTAATTCTCACAGAAGATATTATGGCACAAATACAGTCACCTGGGTAAAGTACAAAAAAATATTTTTATACATGCATTTTGTGGCAACATATACACATTTGTTGTATATGTTATTAGTGTCTGATAAACATCAGACACTAATAAAAAGGAATGATGCATTTAGTAAAGTCTTATTTAGAATCATTATTAATGCACATAAAAACATACACACCTTATTTTCAACAAGAAAGATGTCATTTTGGTTCCAAATAACCATACTCATAACAATAACAGGGCATGGACTAACCATGCAGAATGTAAGACGGCGCTGTAACAGCAAAGTCTTCATTTGCTTTCACTTCTGACTACATAGAATGCAGTTAACACCAAATATCTACCAGTTGGTTTTTCAAGACAGGGGGATGAAAATCCAGTAACTGTTATGTTGTACAATAAATCTAGAATAAAATGTTTTGCTGGTTATTAAATCAGTTACATACAGTAAAAGGTTCTTTAAACAGGTTTATTTGATCTCTAAAATGGGTTCGATCTAAAGGCTTAACTTCAAGCCACCTATAAAATAACCCCATAGACTGTAGACAATACTCACCTTAAAAGTTTAATAGTTCTTTAATGAAATGGTTTTCTAAGTGGAAAGATTTGTTATATGCATTTCCTTACCCAAACGTGTCTGTTATTCATAGGCAGAATCTAATCTTGAAAGGGTAAAAAGAGCAAGAACAGAAAAACATATGGCTCTTATTCACCCTCACTTTAATGGCCACCATAAAGAGAGCTGGGTTTTAGACATGCTTTTGGTAAACATGCAGTCATTTTAATGTTTTCATGTGGTCAAAAGCTTTAAAACAAAAAAGTCTGAGAAGGAAATTCCCATGTATCATACACTTTTCACACGGTATTTCATTTAATATACACCCTAACATACAGTATTACAAAATACAGCCAAATATAATCTATTTAATGATGGCTACAGAAGTACATTATGTGCAATGATACATTTATCATCTTGATAGATATTAACACAATGAATACTAATTCACTTCAATAAATGAGTCACAGGGTCACACTCCTCATCTGTAAAATATGGATACCATCAAACTTGCAAAGTTATTGAGAAACTTATTTTATATAAACATATAAATGAAGAATACATATTAGATGCATGAAAATTAATGAATATCATTATCTACACTACAAGTGAAAAACCAAGTCAACAAGCCACCTGCAGAATCATCATGAGAGTATCTGTCATGGGCACACAGGAACATCAGAAACGCCCTGGGCCACAGCACTACGGAACTCATCTATGTTGTGTTTCTAAGAGAAAAACTCATAGGGCTCATTTATTTTCCTTGAGTACATGAAAAGTCTGAATCCTAACGGACAATAAGCTTTTCAAGGAAAGACATTTTTAAAAATTGTTAGAATACCAATAGGTCAGTGCCACTCTTGAAAGCTGGTCACTAAGTTTATGTCTCCTAAGGCTGCTATAACATGATTAATATCACCAATTTACTGACTCATGTATACACAAACTCATGTTACAGTTCTGGACATTAGAAATCCTAAAATCAAGGTTGCACTACTGAAGGCTCTAGGGTAAAGTCCACGCCCTAGAAACTTGTTCCAGCTTCTAGGGGCTCCTTGCATTCGTTGGCCTCTACCTCCACCTTAAAAGGCAGCATAACAACATCTTCACACCTCTCTTTCAGCGACTGTGACAACGGTTCTGTCAGCACATCTTTTCTGACTCTGACACTCCTGACTCCCTCTCACAAGGACCCTTACTGTTATGTTAGGATCACCTAGCAAATTCAGAATAATCTCAAGATCCTTAATTTAATCATATCTGCAAAATCCCTTTTGTCATGTAAAATAACAGTCACAGGTTCTGGGAGATCATATTTAGCTTACCACAATTCATATTTTTATCTCTTCAATTTTGTAAAGATGATGACACTAACTCTTTGATCCAATTTTTAGTAACTTTTTTTTATTGATTTGAGAGAGAGGGAGGGGAGGAGGGAGGAAAACACTGATTTGCTGCTCCACTTATTTGTGCGTTCACGGGTTGCTTCTTGTGTCTACCCTGACCAGGGCTGGAACCACAGCCTTGGCTTACCGTATAAGGACGATGCACTAACCGACTGAGTTACTCAGCCAGGGCCAATTTTTAATAATCTTTTAAAAGGAAAGCTTAATACAAATACTTAATAAAACTGTAATAGTTTCTCAATCAATAGATTTTGAAATGTTTTTTAATCTTCAAGATTCTTTCAAAATGAAATTTTGATTTCTTAAAGCCTTATTCTGATACAATAAAGTAGCATTTTTGAAAATAGTTCATTAAAAGGTCATACTTATTAGCATATTTACAACTCAAGGACAACTTTAATAAATAATTTAAAATTTATAATGAACAAAATTATAACACCTTGAAGAATAAAATTATCAATCAGCCCTTTTGGATTTGAGAAAACCATATGTAACAGTTACCCTGGAGGCCACAGATCACAAAAATTAAAGGAGAAAAAAACCCATCTGCTCTAGAATACTGATTCTCCACCATGTGCTGTCTTTTGGCTCTTTTCCTGTAACACTAATATCTGCAATTTAAAAGGTTTTATTTTCATTTGTCATAAAATAATTACTTACCATGATCTTCTTCATTGGTATCTCATTAAGCCATTCTCACCACTAATTCCATTTTTAACACTTTGAAACAAACTGAAGGGTAGATGATGTATTCATTTTTTAGCTTTAATCAAGACTAAGAACTATTTCTTTATATTTTAAAATTAATCCTTGCATATTTGCAAAATATTACTCATTAAAGAGGTAATACAAATAGCTCAGATACTGCGTCTCAACTGAGAAACCAGTAAAACCTGTTTCTCCACTCCTGTGTCATTATTAAGCCTGTAATTCCTCACTGTGGTACTGAGTATTATTATTCATTATAAGGAATTATAAATTTACTTAAAACAGAAACAGGTATTAGGCAAACTACAATGTTTACCATTTCAAATAAAAATTTGCACTGAAGAATCAGTCACAGAAAGAAGATAATTTCAGAGTTTTGCCATGAAGCTGCCGTGAGGGCATTTCCTACTCACACTGCAGTCTCAGTAATGTGGTTACTATGTGACACACAGTTTTTGAACTCCAGCAGAAAAGAATCGTATTTCCTTCTAGCAAAGATTCCATATTCCCAATTACTTCTGTATACCCAATGGGGTTCTTGAACTTCATCCATGCTAGTTTATCAATTACATGTCAATAATCCCGCAGAGGAATATGGATAAAATGATATGAGGTCTGAGAAATGCTACAGTGTAGGGAGGTGCAGATAAAATAAGATTGCATGAGAGTTGATAACTGCCTTAGCTGGGTGATAAGTATATATAGGAATTCATTTTACTATTCTAGTTACATATACATCTAAGAAAGACATAATAATTCAAAATACATATAATCTCAGCTTCTACAACTTATTAAAACACTTAAACAATGGTATTGATAATTATTATTTTTCAATCCAGAGGCTCATCACAATTAAAACATTGGGTTTACAACACACTAAATGGATTAGGAAAAACTAAAGACTGGGAATGAGTCAGAAGAATGGAAGAAAATTATTTTTTATAAAGGGCAGTAATCACAGATGGTCAAATTGAACCAGCTGTTCATCCAGAAAATCTAAGAAGTTAATCTGGAGCCTATTCAAAACTTTTAATTACAGTGGTCTTCCATATATTTCACAGCTTTTTAGGCCAAGAATATCTGTTATTGGGACTACCTTCACTGCCAAAATAATTGTAAAAAGAAGCAGTAAATGGAAAAGAAACGCAAAATGCATTATTATTAAACACAAAAAATCAGGGTAGATAAATAAATAGTAAGCAGGACCACAGACGGAGGATCCTGACTTCTTTGAAAATTACCCCCGATAGCAAAGAGCTGCTGCCACATGAATCTAGATAATCCGCGACAATCTGTGAGTGCTGGCTGAGGTGAAACAACTAAATAATTTCCTTTATTAAGTTATAAATGAATCAAAATTAAAAAAAGAACATCTCAAATGTTTCAATAACGGATAAAAGCGCCCTTAAAATTAGAAGTTAGTGGTTCAAGTCAGACCTTCAATTAAATTATCATTTTAATATTAAAATCTATTTTTGACCTTTAACATATAAAATTATGCAGTTGGGAAAGGTAATTCACATAGCATTTATTCAAATAATTAATTTTAAGCCAATACTGTTTACAATCCTACTATCATTAAATACAAATAAGTTTATAAATTTATACAGTTCAAATCATACAATCAATTTTAAGTAATTTTCTATAATAGTCAAAACTTTCTCATGAGCCTGGTATTCTCGGTCCACTCATGAACAAGCGTTGTGGTATGATTATCTGAAGAATAATATTTATTAACAGATACACTTAAGAGCAATTATTTTCTTAATTTTCTTTAGCTATCATTGTTGGAGTCCTATTAAATATATCACAGAATATTTTACACTTTAAAACTACCTTGCAATAATTTTAAATAATTAACTATGTGTAACAAACTTATTAACTATAAGTTTGGTGGCACAGAGTCTCTGGGGATTTCTAGGGCCAGGCAAACAGTGTCTGCCAGGTCGACAGAGTCTCCGATATGGCATTGGCCTGCTGGCTCTGTGGGGGGAGGGCTCAGAAAGGGACAAGGACCTCTGCCCACCTTTCTGAGAGAAAACTGTCCCCCAGCTCCCACCTTGATGCCAGACACTTCAGTTGCTCCTGTATGCCACTGGTGCCTTTCAAGTTGTTACCCTGGTGCTGGAGCTCAGAGGGAGCGAGTCTGAGTAAGTCCATGTGTGGGTTCTTTAAGGGGAACTGTTTGGTACTCCAGCAGTTTGTTCCACCAACTCAATCCCTGCTGGTTTTTGCAGCCAGAAGTTTTGAAGTCTTCCTGGCATTGGAACCCTGGGCTGGGAGGTCTGGTGTGGGGCTGGGACTCCTCGCTCCCGAGATGTCCCTACCGAATTTTTATTCACCACACACGGATGTAGGACCAGTCCATTTTGTGTCTTCACCCATACTACCTTTCTGGATGGATGTGGTTTCTTTAATCTGTCACTGTCAGACTTCCATTAAACTCGATTTCTGACAGTTCTGAGTGATGGTTGTTCTATATACTTTAGTTGTAATTTTGATGTGGTTGTGCATGACACAAGTCATGTTTACCTATGCCACCATCTTGACCGGAAGTCCCGATTCCACTGTCTTTAAAAATAATTTGGATAGGTATCAAAGGACATTCCCACAAATAATTCCATTTTCCCTGTTGTAGTCAGTGTACTCAGCTTGGAAAAGAAATTTTTTTGAAGAATTTTTGTTCTCTATTCTTCCACAAGAAGCTGACGACATTGTTTTATTTACCATCTTGAAAATAAAGTGTGGAAAAATTAGAAAATGAATTAAAACCTCTCACTTTGGATATTTAAATAGTGGGATATATACTATCTATTGGATACACACACATAATACACACTTGCAGAGTCTAATATGGGGAGGATAGGAAGATATTTTTTAAAGAATTTCTAAGAAGCAGGTACTTTTGAGTGGAACAGCCTGAGTGGAAATGACTGAGATATTGTCTTTCTTTCCCCAGGGTTAAAGATAATACTGACCCATCATTTTCAGACTGGGTAGTTGAAAAGGATTATACGGGGAAAAACAACCTAATTTAAAAATAGAAATGCTAATATTTATAAAGCTTACTGCCACCATTTTGTTATTTTTCTACTGAAAAATATGTTCCTGTAGAGTTTTTTCCCAGAAGTCAGAGGCTATTTTATACAAAGGTTACAAATGAAAGTTTGTCCCAGTGTTTTATTCCTAGTTGAAATATCTGGATTCCCTTATTTTGGACATGAGAAACAAGGCTTCCCAAGTGTTTTCTTTTAGACTGAATTTATTGTTTTGGGGATGGTGGTGCAGGGGGTACTTGGTTGTTTTTGTTCATGTTTTGTTTTGTTTTGATGGTGATAGAATATGTTTGAAAGAAGTCGATCAAAAACAAGGCTTGTCTGTGAAATAAGTTATCTAAATAAGTTACCTGACCCAGATTTTCTGCCCAAGATTGTTCTGTAATTTCCTTGACATCTGATACAATTATGGGTTACATTGTTCTTCACCTCTCAGTTCATACCTCTCCCTAGGACACCTCAATTCTAGGGTCTCTAGAGTTCTTATATATGGAGTTACTATGGACATATATTGGTTTAAAGTTGTTTTGTTTTGTTTTTTCATAACTTACTGCAAGTCATGCTATACAGTTTTGCCACAATAATCTTAAAGAATGTTTTCATTTTGCCACTGCTTTGCTGTGAGACTTATGTATAGTATCATCTTATTTGCTGCCTAGTTAAATCTTAAACTAACTTTTCAGACTGTATGTAGTCTTATCCCATTCTTTTTATCCTCTAGATAAATATTTTCAAGAAAATCTCAAAGTATTTGACTTACTATATCCATTTCAGGATTTTTCCTGAATAACAAACTTATTTGTATCTTAAGGAAGGTATGATTAACCCTTCAGGTAACCTAAAATTAACTATGTTAATTCTTTCCTTATAGTTTATTATCTCTTACATCAATAATAAGAAAGCAAAAATTTTACAAATGTGCCTTTCTTTATAGTATCCTGAATATAGAATGGCGCTGTAATAATTGTAACTAACCTTATGCATAGAGTATAGTGGAAAGCCCTTAGCATTGGGGGACACTTTTTAAGACCCCTACTGGATGCTTAAGATGGTAAGATAGTACCGAACCCTACGTGTACTATGTTTTTTCCTACACACACATACACTTGACATTTTCTCTTTGGCATCTCCAAATTGTCAGCATCACTACTCTTGCATTTTGAGCAATTACTAAAATAAGGGTTATCTGAACACAAGTAATTAACTGCGATACCAAAACAGTTCATCTGATAACAAAGGTGTCTACTCAAGTGACCAAGGAGTGGGTAGCATATACGCTGTGGATATGCTAGACAAAAGGATGGTTCTTATCCCAGGCAGCACAGAGCAGAAGGACAGAGCATGATATTTCATCATGTTCCTCAGAATGGAATGCAATTGAAAACTTAAGAACTGTTTATTTCTGAAATTTCCTATTTAATATTTTTGGACTGTGGTGGAACTCGGGTAACTGAAACTGTGGAAAGAAAAACTGGATAAGGGAAGGGGGATTACTGTACTGAAAGTCAGCTCTTTGACTCTTGGGCCTTGTAAACTAAGAATAAGTTGTTTCTCTGAGCCTCCGTGTTCTCATCTGCGAAGCAGAATGGGCCTACATCAGCAGAAATACTTATGCCCTTGTCTTAATCAAGACCAACTGCATCAGAATCTCTGAAGTGAAGCACAAGTGTTCCTATTTTCTAAGTCTTCCAAGATGATTCTCATGCGGAGCCAGGGTTGAGAACCACTGAACCAGCTAATGTACAAGACAATACTACTCAGAGTGTGGTCCTCAGGCTCCTGCAATCCACAAACTTCATTACAAGTCCATGTGTGGAGCTTGTGCCAGAATGCAAATCAACTAGTGTACTATTTAGTTTGGCTGGGTGCTTTTTTTTTTTTTTTTTTTTTGTAGCAAGGCTTTATAAGGAAGTAATGAACTTGATATACACTCAAGCATCAGCTCTTTATTTGGTCTTAAAGGAGCACTTTGGCATTTCTCTTTCCTAGATCTTAAATTCTGTGACTGAATAATTAATATATACTTGTTTAAAATTTGCTAATTTGTCATTATTGCAATATTAATTAATATATAATAAAAGCATGTTGATAATAGGAATGGCAATGTTTGAAAAGTTAAAACTATAAGTGTTGGGTGGCAATTATTAAAGAACAAATAAAAAAGTTTAGGTGTCATTCTTTTAAAATGAAAATGTTCCACTCTACCACCATGATATTATAATTGAAACATTTTACAGAATAATTTACTTCTTCAGTGTACCTTTCTTCATTATTACAAGTGCTAACTGAATTATGGGCTTGCCCAAACTGTTAACCGTGACTTTTCCATATGAATGTCTAGTTTTGGCTCATGCTTCGCAACTTCCTATATCATATAAAACGAGCAGCTGGTCTCAGTGAATCCCGAGCCCCAGTACCTCTTGCAAAGTGGCCCCAGGTCCAGCACGAGCAGCATGCAGCCTATTCACGGTTTGGCTTTGCCTGGTTATCTCCAAACCCAGGACAAATAGCAGATATCTCAGACTGCTTTATAGTTCATGTGGGGTGGGCCCCAGACAGAATAAGTGGGGGCTGTCCTTGGCTTGCACCACCCAGGAAATCCCAGAGCCTGCACATCCAGTGGACAATTACAGACCATGTCAGAGCACCACCACCCTGCCCCTGCACAGCTAACCCCCACAGAGGGCAGAGGTTGGTGGTCAGTGGTCACAGTCAGTCCTTGCAGCTGACTGGCCTGGGTAAATCCCTCCCATTGATCCACCAAATCTAACCAAGGCTCAACTACACAAGGAGGGTGCCCTCAGCCCACATAAAGGGCACACCTCAAGTACCCAGCTTGGGTGACAGGGGAGGCTATGCCACTGGACTCTGCAGGACACCTACTACATTAGGCCATGCTACCAAGACAGGGAGTCATAGCAGCTCTATCTAATACATAAAAATAAACACAGGGAGGCTGCCAAAATAAGGAGACAAAGAAACATGGCCCAAATGAAAGAACAGATCAAAACTCCAGAAAAAGAACTAAACAAAATAGACAGGAGCAATCTATCCGATGCAAAATTCAAACACTGGTTATAAGGATGATCAAAGAACTTAGTGAGGACCTCAACAGCATAAAACAGATACAATCAGAAATGAAGGATACACTAATTTAAATAAAGAACAATTTACAGGGAAACAACAGTAGAGTGGATGAAGCCAAGAATCAAATCAATGATTTGGAACATAAGGAAGCTGAAAACAACCAATCAGAACAAGAAGAAAAAAGAATCCAAAAAGACAAGAGTAGTGTAAGCAGCCTGTGGGACAACTTTAAGAGTTGCAACATTTGCATCATAGGGGTGCCAGAAGAAGAGAAAGAGCAAGAAATTGTAAATCTATTGGAAAAAATAATGAAAGAAAACTTTTCTAATTTGGTGAAGGACATAGACACACACATCCAGGAAGCAGAGTCCTGAACAAGATGGATGCAAAGAGCCCATTCCAAGACACATCATAATTAAAATGCTAAAGGTTAAACAGAGAGAATCTTAAATGCAGCAAGAGAAAAGCAGGGACATCCCCATAAAACTGTCAGCTGATTTCCCAAAAGAAACTTTGAAGGTTAGAAGGGACTGGCAAGAAATATTCAAAGTCATGGAAAGCAGGGACCTACAGCCAAGAATGCTCTACCCAGCAAAGATATCATTTAGAATTGAAGGGTAAAGAGTTTCCCAGACAAGAAAAAAACTAAAGGAGTTCATCATCACTGAACCATTATTATATGAAATGTTAAAGGGACTTGTTTAAAAAAAAAAAGATCAAAACTATGAATAAAATGTCATTAAATGCATATCAACAACTGAATCTAAAAAAAGACTAAGCAAACAAGAAGAAGAGAGACAGATTCATGGATATAGAAAGTGTTTTGATGGTTGCCTGATGGGAGGAGCATGTGGGGGAATGAGTGAAGAGGTGAGGGGATTAAGAAGTAGAAATAGGTAGTCACAGAACAGCCATAGGGATGTAAAGTACAGTATAAGAAATGGAGAAGCCAAAGAACTTGACCCATGGACATGAACAATGGTGGGGAACAGTCTCAGGGAGTGCGGGGTGGTAGGTGGAGAGTGGCAAAGGGGGAAAAGTTTGGACAACTGTAATAGCAAAAATAATTAAAAATATAAAGACAGTGGAATTATATCTTCCCCTAATAGTCTTTTGTAAATAAACTGATTAAATAAAAAACAAAACATGGGAAGTGCTCTGATTTGAGGGTGATTTGAGCCCAGCAGACTTTTCCACCTGGCTGTCAGAGTTGTGGGACTCGGAGCTTCCCTGCTGCAGTGTTTAGAAATCAGTGCTGCTATTACCTCAGCTGGGAGTGTCAGCCTGGGGTTGTCCTGACAGGAAAATCACCTGTCTAGCAGAGACATCTGAATGGTCTACTTAAAGTAGTTATTCTTGATTGTGATCTTCTATTGTTCAAAAGCATCTTATTAGACCTGGCAGAAGTGGGAGGGAGGTAAGGTAACAGTTAATGCCACAAACTGTTCAGATACAATCTAAGGCAGTATTTCTTACCATTTTAAAAATGTATCCCTATTCTGATAAATATATAAAAAAGACCTGCCATTATTCTCAATTAAGGATATATAACCTTCACCTCTACCAGTTATTAAACTTTACTCTTGTGGGTTATATTATAAAACAGAATCTTTTTACTTTCATTTTCTCAGTATAAAATTATGCCATCATTTTAAAAATGCTTTTTTCTAACCATATCACCACCTATCTTGATCTACCTCCAGGATATGATTCTAGTTGACAGAGAATGATCTAAGTTCTATAAACTAGTTCTCAATCATGTCTCTTTTATGATTTTCAAACACTGTGTACTATACTCTTCCCTCCCACTGATCAGTAGTAAAGTGATTCAGTTATAGTGCTTATCTTAAAATCTCCAAGGTGTTGAGTAAGTTATGACATAAAACCACTATACTTTACCTATGCAATTGCACTTATTTGATAAAAGAAAGTAGACACTAAAGAAAGTGTGTGGAAGCAGCTCATGAGAAGAAATAGTAGTTAGAATACCAGTTGGAGAGAAGGGTTAACATAGGGAGCTGTCCAGTGCTTAAAAATTGATACTGGCATTCCAATGGCATTCCACAACAAAAAATGTGCACTGTTCTTAGCTAGTGTTAACTGACCTTCCTCAGTTTCATGGCTGGCAAAATTATAAAGAAAAATTATTCTATACACAGTTCAGTGTGTTTTAGACTATTACTGACATATATAACATTGTTGTGGAGGGTTCATTATGATTAATATAAATCAAAAAATCAAGCTGACTTTAAATCTCAACATTAAAGTCAACATGCTAATAAGTGAGCTCCATTCAGTTTAAGGATATTTTAATTAAGAGTTTTCTGATCTTTATACGTAATACCTTTTTTCTGTTCAACGGGTAATTGAAGAGCCTAGTTTTTTATGTTGCCATTCATCCAGAGGTTGTAGTGCAGACTTCACACACCTAAAGCAACCAAATACACTCTGAAACACCAGTGAAGGTAGTTAGGGCATACAATTCAAACCTCAGAATTGATGACACGAAAAGATACATCAAAAAGAACTTCTATGAAACGTTGCCAATATGTTTCTTTTTTTAATTTAATAAGATATTCCTTATTTAACAAAAACTATGAATTTTGAATAATGTTATAAAATGCTTGCTTAGAATATTTGTTTTAATAATATAAACCTTAACTCATCAAATTAAAGTACTAAGGTATTCTAAAGGTATTAAAACAATCTACTAACATTTACTTAACTGCTATAAATCACTATAGTGCTGGATGTGACCAATTCACATAATTCTCCCAATGCATGCCTTCAGGCAAAAGGTGTAGTTCTACTACAATTTTATAAAAGCTGAATGCTAAAGCATGTTTTCAGTACAATTACAAGTATTCTTCACTAGAGGACAAGAACATATTTCAGTTAAAGTCAAGTCCAATAAACAACTATGGATTCAATGGAAACTGTATAAACCGAAATCTAATGGACATCTACAGTTGTAACAGGACTCTGAGTGTGTCTTAATCATATCATCTGCTATGTATACCAGTATCTGGAAAAAAATCACCCGTTTAAAAAACACCAGGCTATTCTTTATTTAAAAAATGCAATTGTAATCTGTTGGCTCACTCTTCTAGAAGAGGATGAGAACATATTTTTGAACATAATAGCTTCTAAATCATAATAAACACAGACTTATATCTCTACAAGTCCACCTGTTCCCACTGCAAGAAAACAAAAAAGCCACACTTGTAATTTTACTCAAATTTTTTATTACAAAAAATGAAGTCATATTGCAGGTAATAATTTAATTCATGTTACATACTGCAAATTTTAATTCCTGAAAAAGTCATGTACAATAAAGGGTTTTCTAGAGACTAATGAAACTTGAAATCAGATTTTTAACAGAGTGGAGGTGAGAGTAAATTGTGTGACATTCTTAGTGTGTTCGGTCTTCCTTTCTGAAAAGAACACATGTTAAATCACTGATGCTCTCATCAGTGAAATACAAAAGGATTTCAAAAATGCAAGCTTTTAATATGAAATATATAAATATAATAATGAAATATAATAGAAAGATTTTATAAAGAGGTCTCTCTGCCTTTCTTTTTTTTTAATTTTTTTATTTTCATAGAGAAGGGAAGGAAAGGCGAGAGGGAGAGAAACATCAATGTGTGGTTGTGTCTCTCACATCCCCTACTGGGGACCAGGCCCACAACCTGGGCATGTGCCCTGACTGAGAAGCGAACCAGCAACCCTTTGGTTTGCAGGCCCGCACTCTATCCACTGAGCTACAACAGCCAGGGCAGGTCTCTCTGCCTTTCTTAAGCTATTGTCTCTTAATTCTGAATTTACTCTTCTATACTCTGATTTATGATTCTGGGCCTGGGGACTTGCAAACTAGTTTTGTTCACTCAACCCCCCAACACCTATGTAACCAATTCCCCGTATTAAATTCCCTCTGTTGAAATGCACAGTGAATTTCTATTTTACTGAGTGAACTCTGGCTGATACAGTCTCTACTATGATATTTGTAGCTATTTAACCTTAGATAATTACCTTAATTGCAAAACATATCTTATAATTATTAAAATATACAGTAAGTATAATCAGCACGCTACAGGAGCATTTACTAAATAATTACTCAAAGTTCAGAATTTTATTTTTGCTATGATAATTTAATCACAGACATATAATGTATACTTAAAACATAAAATAAAATTACCAAATATCAGTTTTAGAATGGATCTTAGAAACTAAACAATATAATCTGGTATCCAAAATAAGTTCCTGTTTCAATGTGACAGTAGCAGTTTATTGAGAGCCTAATATAATACGGTTATGGGTACTTCACCTTTTCTTAATCCTCATAGCAATCCTCTAAGACACATTTTATCATGGTTAAGGAAATTTAAAAAGTTAAGTTTATTACTCAAGGCCACGATAGTTCCTAAGTGGCACAGCATTAAAAAAAAAGACTGTATCTCCACATTTCACATTAATCCTGAAAGGAGTCTCCCGACAAACAATTGTCACAATATCCTTTATGACAATGCTTTCAAATGTTAATAACTGTTAGCAGGCTCTTATATTAGGGTGAAATCAGTCTCCCCTCATATCTTCTATATCCATTAGCCCTATTTTTGTCCTTTTGAGAAACACAGAAGTCAATGCCTTCAAATGACAGCTCTTCAAACATTGAAGACTTCACATATTTTCCCTTTGTCCTAAAATTTTTTCACTGGCTCCTCATCACTTAGTTTCTTTAAGATAGATATGTTCCCGGAGCTTGACCCCAAAAGATAAATTTAAATCAAAATCCTGAAAACAGACAATGTTCCAAGTGAGAAAAAGTTTACTGCTTCAAACAGTAACAGGAACGGATGGATACTTTAATGGGTCAATTATGCTGTTTTACATTTGGAATTCTGCGTATCAAATTTTCTTACAGCCATGAGTTCAGATACACATTCATTGATCCTACTCAAATCCGATGTTACAAGTTTTCATCCCATTTCAGATAATGTTCCTTCCACCACGTCACAAAAACTCACAAGCTGCAACTCTTCCAACACTGATTTACACAAGCAAGCTTCAGCAGGTCTTTCTCAAGGTAAAGTGCCCTATTTACTGTAGTTTAATCATTTAACATGTATAACATGTTTTACATTTTTACTAGAGTCTTAAATGTTTTGTGTATGGCACTGATGAAGTTTCTGAATGTTATGTCTAACCTCGTTTTTCTCACAGTCCTGTTTTTTATTGCACAATTTTGCCTAGCACAGTGATTTTTAGAAGCACATATTTCAAAATATGGCAAAACTGTACTCATAACAATGTATAAGGATGTCTGTTTTTCCATATCCATTAAAACAGCTTGTTGTAAATATTTTAAATCTTATTAGTAAGACAGGTCTTTAAAAACATACTTTAGGGTTAACGCATTTCATTTTTAATACAAAGAAAAATTATCTTTAAAAAGTAAAATATCCCTTCTTCCACTTAATAAAACTAGTCATTTGTTTGTCAAAAATTCCCTCTGTCAAAATAGACCTACTGACTTCAGCCATTCTATTTACTTTTCCCTTCTAGTCTCTCAATTTGGGAATCCTGTGTCCAAACAGCACACCTGTTCCCTTCATACATACAAATTATCCCAAAGTATGAAAATGTCACCCCCAGACTGCTCTGCGATCTTGCACATCACACAGTATAAGAAGCAGGACACCATTTTCTAATTGGCATAAAATAAATCAGAACAAACCATTTGGTTGAAATATACAGAGTTGATGGATCTGTGATATCACTAGATGTACAAAACTCAACTGTCTGAGGAGTTTAATTTTTGTTTGGAAGATAGGAATTTAACAAGTAAGATGAGTATCCCAACTTAAAAGGCTACGTTTCTTCATTTTATTCCCAAAAGGGATTCGTTGAAGATGAAATCTTTGTAGGGAATGCAATCATTGACTAAAAGAAGGAATCAATATCACATGGTCCCTAAAGAAGGTCTAATTTGTGTACCTCTTGCAAACTCAAAATGAGTATGTGGGGGTGGGGGGGTGGGAGGTGAGGTAGGGGCAGTGGGATGGGCCTGCATCCCACCCTTTCATTTGTATATAATCAAAGAACATATTACACACAAATCGGTGGAAATGTTCAAGCAAACACTCTCCACTAAATTCCTTAAATAAACTCCTGGCCAGTATCTGGGACAGGGACATAAGTTATCCTTCATGGGAGGGGAGCTGCACCTAGAGTACCAAGATAGTAAAGGCAGGGGAAAGGACTCAGTGTACCTTTACAGACTGACGCTCAAAACTGTTTATGGTCATACTTCGTTTTGATGAAGACTCAACATCTCATTTTGGGCTGACCTGTATTCCTCCTGTGATAATATGATAGTTGGTCTTTACCCCAGCTCCTGGCTAGAACTCCTAAAACCCCTGGAATTTCCTAAGTGAAAAGAATGAAAGGAGTATATATGTTATTATATTTGGTCTTTTGTCTTCTGTTTCCAAAATAGCTCTAGAGTCACAGAGTAAAAATTTGTCTGTTATTCTCATAACAAGCCCCTTTTAAACCACATCTAAATTTATGTTAATGAGGTGACTTTTAGAAATCTGCTAGTTAGCCTCAGGATGCCGGCTGGTTGTCAGGGGAACCAACCATGTGATTAGAACGTTGGAGGTTTCAGCCCACCCCCAACCCCTAGGAAAAAGGAGAGGGATTTGAAGGTTGAGCTGGTCATCAATGGCCAATGATGTAATCAATCATACCTTCATAATGAACTTTCCATTTAAAAAAACCCTAACCTAAGGGGTTCTGGAGAGCTGCTGGACTGTTGAACACACCAGGCTGCAGGGAGGACAGCAAACTTGGAGAGGGCACGGAAGCTCCACACCCCTCCCCCATATCTTGTCCTGTGTGTCCCTTCCATCTAGCTGTTCCTGAATTGCATCCTTTCATAGTAAGTCAGGAATCTATTTGGTAAAGCTTTTCTGAATTCTGTGAGCCACTCTACAAATTATCAGCCCTGAAAAGGGGATTGTGGGAACCTCCAATTTATAGCTGGCTCATCAGGAGCACAGGTGACAAACATGCAAGTGACATCTGAATGGGAGGGGGGTTAGACTTGTGGGGCTGAGTCCTTAACCTGGGGTTCTACTGCTAACTCCAGGTAAATCAATGTCATAACTGAATTTTAAAACACCCAGTTGGTATCTAGAGGTTAGAAAACTGGTTGGTGTAGTAAAACACACAGATCTGGTATCTGTAGAGTTACAGAAAGCGGCAGAGTTGTCCATTAACAACGTCCAAATCCATATGCTGAAGTCCTAATCCATAGTGCCTTAGCATGGGACTGGCTCTGAAGACAGGGTCTTTAAAGAGGTAATCAGGCCCTGGCTGGTGTAGCTTAGTGGATTAAGCGCGGGCCTGTGAACCAAGAAATCACGGTTCGATTCCCAGTCAGGGCACATGCCTGGGTTGCAGGCCAGTTCCCAGCAGGGAATGCACAGGAAGCAACCATACATTGATATTTCTCTCCCTCTCTCCTTCCCTTCCCCTCTGAAGATAAATAAATTAAAAAAAAATCTTAAAAAAAAAAAAAAGAGGTAATCAGGAAAAGTCAAGTCTTTTGGGTAGTCCCCTAGCCAATGTGACTGGTGTCTTTATGAGAGACTAGGACACAGACATGCACTATGTGAAGACAGGGAGAAGACAGCCAAGTATTATATAAGCCAAGATGAGGCCTCAGGAAAATAAACAGTCCTGCCAATACTTTGATCTTAGACTTCTAACCTGCAGAACAGTAAGTAAATAAAATTTCTATTGTTTAAGCCACCCAATCTGTGGTACTTTGTTAAACAGCCCTAGCAAACTAACACAGACCTAAAAAAAAAAAGAGGCAGGGATGGGAGGGAGAGGACAACAATTAATAAAATTAGGAACTACATGTATCTAAAATCTTTGAAGTTCAGGAAGCACAGTACTGCTTTTGTGATTAAGAGTGCAGCAGAGCCTTGAAGGAGGGCAGTGTGGGTTTCCTCACTGATTGCATCTAGAGTAGGAAACATGTAAGTAAGTGACCAGCGAGCAGCTCAATGCCGAGATGCACGCACAGTGGCAACTAAAAACCTTGGCATTGCTCAACACTTCATGACACTCCAGGGATTGTCATTTTTGTCTCCTTTCTTTTACCCCTTAGCTTTAGAAACGAAGAGATTTGAAATGGCTAGAGTTCCATATGAGAAGGAGAATTGTTTTTATTTAATAAATGTCAACATGCACCCAAATATAAAATTTAGCAAAAATTATATTGCCACAACCACCCCCCCTCAAAATAACAACCCCATTCTACTCCCAGAGTTAAGCCACACAAAACAATAGAAGATATCTGCATGTAATAGAAAAAAGGTTGTTTTAAGGATACTTAAATTGACGTATACAATCTCCCCACCTGCCCGGCTTCCATTATTAGTATACACATGAGCAAACTAATCATTTCTATGGGAGTCAGAAAAAGTTTTTATTGTTGACAGCACAAACGTACACTGTAAAGCAGATGCTGTCATCAAATTGCAGTACTCAGTTACTCTACTTTGAAATTAAGTGAAGTACTTGTTTAAAAATGTTTTCTCATTAGAATATACAATGATCATTTTAAATTCTATCTGCTGTAATAGGATATTTCTATTACACTGCAATCTGGACTGTGCCATAACACTATTGTACTTGAACAGATGGAAATCATAAAGTGATATTTAGCTACAGATTTCCTGTCACAGAGTTTTGTAAACTGAAAAAGGAGAAATCAACATTTGCCCTCAACTAAAAACAAAATACTATCTAGTAAGCTAAAGCGATGCTAACGTGACATGGGAATATGAATGCTTTCAATATAATATACTGTGGCTTTCAGGAAAAAAGAAAATATTAAAGTGACAACCTCACAAAGTTAGAAAAGACTGAGACGTGTGGAGACGGGTCTAGGGAGAGGCTGTGATATGTAAAATACCCACAACAGGTATGCCTGGCATTGTGCATAACGATTTTCACTGATCGAGTGATTCTATTGAGTGAACTTGCCATTTAATGCTTAAGAAATATGCAAGGTTATTAAGGAATATCCTTAGAACTTTAGAGTCTTATTTCTTCTTATAGAAAATGGGGTGATGATACCTGCAATCTATTTTGTGAAATTACTAAGGATATTGATAAAATTATATAGAATACTGAATACTGCAAAGTGATTTTAATTCCATGGAGGTTTTTTTTTAACTCATTAGTAGACAAAGTTTAATCTATTAACCACATGGCACAAGATCACATTGCTGATACATATAGCTAAAATTCTGAGTTCTGAACATACAGTTTGAAAATCAACAAAGTCATCAAAACTAACAGTATGGTGAAATATATTCCATATTCCTGTGCTCAAGAATGCAATCTAAAGAAGCATCTAAGTTTATATGTATTACAAACATACAGTGTTTCAGTCAAGGTGCAATCAAGCACCAGAAATCACCCAGCAACTTAAAACAGGACAACTTTAATGTAAACATTAACTAAAAAGAGTACTAAAGTAATGAGAGGTTGGCAACCAAGAAGGAAAGAGAACTTTTAAAAATATAAAAATAAGAGATACAAGGGGGAACCCCCCCAAACTGGAATTTATTTATAAAAACATTCTGTATTTATTGTTACATGCATTTATTGTTACAAAGGAGAACTTTGGTCTCCTTTAAAGTACTCTCCATTCGATGCAATGCACCTATCGACACTTTCTCCACTGCTCAAAACAGTTTTGAACTTGTCGATTTTGGTGCCTTTTTAGTGCTTCTGCTGTTTTTTGTTTCACCTCTTCCACATCAGCAAAATGTTTCCCTTTTGAGGACTTTTTTCATCCAGGGAAACGAAAAGATTGGGTTAGGGAGGGTGGGGCATGTGGGGTCATGCTATTTTCTGGTCAAAAACTGCTGAACACTCAGCACAGTGTGGGCAGGTGTGCTCGTAAATCACCCATCATGAAATGGGCAAATGCATTGAGTCTTCAAAAAAACTTCACTGAAGCAGAACGCAGCCTCTCACAACAATGCCTGCAGGTGCACTGATACAGATGGATTCCTAGAACATTCGCCTAAGCAGGGGAAGCCTGTACTACAAGGGGCCCACCCTCCAGAAGATAATTCCATTTGGGGGGGGGTCCCCCCTTATATAAGGAGCAACCACTATCCCTAGAATTAAAATAGAATAACCAAAAAATCCCCATATCCCCATGTCTGGCTAAAATCCAGGTATTGTTGGTTAGGTCACAGCTACGGCTCACTGGATGGCAGAGAAGTTGCTGAGGTGCCATACCAGCAGGACTTGCTGGAAATCTATCCTCTAGGCTGTTAATGAAAGCCATTCACAAGGCAGTGTTTCACAGGAAGCACTCCAATATGAAACCACTGAAAGAAGTTGCTTGTTGCCATACACTGCAGAAGCCAGACACTGTTGTTGCTACGGATACAGGCAGGAGAGGTACTCTGCTACAAAACCTCCTGGTGGGTGGAGGGGAGGGAGGTCCAGGGTGCAGGAGAAAGCTACTGGTTATAGGTGCTGCTGACCTACAACTGCTTTTGTTTTTGCAAGTACTGCTGACTGCAAAAACCAGGGAAGCTGCATGCATCCAGGACCATGAAATGAGGTCCCTTCCTCTTTCCATGGAACTATTCTAGCACCATCAACTGACAAAGCCTGACACTATGCCAACTGGCAAAGAAAAACCACTTAAAGGATTCCTGTCAATTACTCCAGGGCAGCCGATGAAGGGCAGATATGAAATTGAGAGGTAATAATTTGATGAGTGGAACATTCGGCAAGAATTCCAAACTAATACACATTTTACCTTGAAAACGAAAAGTAAAGGTAAGTGTGTGAGTCAAAGAGAGGAAAACCTTGACAAAATTCATTCCTTGAACCTCAGTTTCCCTAATTTAATAAAGTAGAAATAACCATCCTTATTTGATTCACTTGAGGGATACAGATTAATAAATTACAAATTTGAAGATTCTGATTTGGGGCCCATTTTCCCTAGAAACTTAGACTAAGCCTGAGGAAAGGGCACACTTATAAAACAAAACAAAACAAAACAAAACAGCACGTGTACCTTTTATCTCGTTATTATGCAAATAACTGCTTCTACTCTTCTACCAATTCTACTCTTAAGACCTGAGACCTAATGACTGTCCTCCACTCCCTTTGGCCACAAAGCCTGCCAAGCACTGCCAGGTATGAGTAGCTAATATTTAGAACACTTCTCCTTGCCAAGTAGGTAGAACATACTGGTTATAATAGTGAAACTATAGTATAAAATAAATTAAATAAAAGTGAAGAAAATGGTAACTTTTTTAAAATATAAAGAGAGAGAGATTGCTAGACATGTATTCTGTTTTGGTTCCCTTCATTCTTAAATTTTGTGCTTTGGTCTGGAAACCTAATTCACTCCCATACTGATGACTAAGTCTTCATCTCCAGGCTAACTTCTTCCCTAAATTCTAGACTCTTAAATACAATATACCATATGAAATGACCAAGTACCTAAAAAATAACTGAAAAAAAAAAGTCACCACCCTCCCCACCGAAAGGAAGTAAACCTAAAAGAAAATAACCACGACAGAAACTAAACTGGTTGTCAAAAATTTCCACCATCTTTATACCAACAAATTCTGTATCTCAAAAAGCATCAAATACAGATCCTTACCCATGAGTTTTACCAAGTCTTTTAGAAAAGAATCAAATTAGAAAAGGAAGAATAAATGTCATTTTATGAGGCATTTAAAACCATATATAAACTTTAACAATGGACATAATAGCTAATAAGGGAAACAATCTATCTTATGAGCACAGATGTAAAAACCCTAAGTATTAGTAAAGTAAGTGTTATTAATAACAATAATAGTACATCATGGCTAAGAAGGGTTGCAATAACCAGAACTTGGTAACATCTTAAGTGCCCATCGATGCATACACGGATAAAGAAAACCTAGGGCATATTTTTATAATGGAATATTGTTCAGCCACAAAAAGGAAGAAAATTCTATGCTGGAACAGCATTGAAGACCTTGAGAGCATTATGCTAAGTTAAACAAGTCAAACAACAAAGATAACTAGTGTAAAATCTCACTTATATGTGGAATCTAAAAAAAACCGAATTCATAAAAAAGAGAACCAACTGGTGGTTGCCAGAATTGGGACTGTAAAATGAGGGAAATAAGTAAAGGGGGACAAAGGAAGAACCTACCAGGAATTACATGAATGTAATATACAGTATGGTAACTACAGTTAACACTATTATTGTAAATTTGAAAGTTCCTCTTAGAAACTTTTGTCATCTTAAAACTTTTCATCGAAAGTAAAAATGTGTAACAATGTGAGGTGGTGGATGTTAACTAAAATTATTGTGGTCATCATTTCACAATATACACATATTTCAAATCATAGTGCTGTGCACCTTAAACTAATACAATGTGTCATATCACAATCAAACTGGAAAGACAAACAAGTGTTTAATCCTAGGCATGAAGGACGGTTTATTAATTGAAAAACTTCTTAGTATAATATATTCCATTAACAAATTTTTTAAAAAGACAAATTAGCATTTTGTTACTGAAATTTATTGGGGTGACACGGGTTAGCAAAATTATACAGGTTCCAAATACACAGCTCTAAAACACATTCTCTGTATACTGTGTTGTGTGTTCATCACCCCAAGTCAAGTCTCCATCCATCACTATTTATAACCCCTGTAGCCTCCTCCACCACTCTACTCCCCCTCACCTCCTGCAATCACACTATTGTCCATTTCCACGAGTCCTTTCTCTTTATATTTTCTTCTTTGCTCAATCCCTCCACCCCATCTACCCAGTCAACTCCCACAAACTGTAAGCCTGCTCTCTTATCTATGAGTCTGTCTCCATTTTGCTTGATAGTTCATTTTGTTTGTTATATTCCTCATAGCTATGAAATCATATGGTACTTGTCTCTCTGTGACTGGCTTACTTCAGTTAGCATAATGCTCTCCAGGTTCATTCATGCTATTGCAAAGGGTAAAATTTCCTTTTTCGTGGCAGAGTAGTATTCCATTGTGTAAATGTACTACTGCTTTTTTGTCTACCTATCTACTGATGACATCTGGGTTGCTTTCAAATCTTGGCTGTTACAAATAACACTGCAATGAACACACAAATCATATATTCCTTCAATTAGTGTTTTGAGTTTCTTCAGATAAATTTCCAGAAGTGGAACTGTTAGGTCATAAGGCAGTTCCATTTCTAATTTTTTTCAGTTAACTACATACTGCCTTCCACAATGGTTGCACCAATCTCCATTCCCCCTGACAATACATGAGAGTTCCCTTTTCTCTACATCCTCACCAAAACTTACTGTTTGTTGATCTGTTGATGACAGCCATTCTGACAGGTGTGAGGTGATATATCACTGTGGTTTTAATTTGCATTTCTTTGACAATTAGTGACGTTGAGCATTTCTTTGTATGTCTATTGGCCATCTGATGTCCTCATTGGAGAAATGTCTATTTATTTCCTTTGCCCATTTTTAAATTGGATTGCTTGTTTTTTGGCATTGAGTTTTATAAGTATTTTATAAATTTTTGATATTAATTTCTTATCTGATGTATCACTGAATATATTCCCCCATTCAATGGGTCATATTTTCTATTGGTTTCTTTTTGCTGTGCAAAAACATTTACTTTGATAAAGTCTCCACTTGTTTACTTTTTCTTTTATTATCCTTGCCCAAGAAAATATATGAGAAAAAAATATTGCTACAAGAAATGTCCAAGATTTTACTGCCTAGGATTCCTTCTAGAATTTTGATGGTTTCAAGTCTAACATTAAAACTTTTAATCCATTTTTAGTTTATTCTTCTGTATGGCACAAGAAAGTGGTCTAGTTTCATTTTTCTGCATGAATCTGTCCAACATTTCCAACACCATTTTGAACAGACGATCTTTACCCCACTGAATTTTTTACCACCTTTGTCAAATATTAATCGACTATAGAGGTGTGGGTTTACTTCTGGGCTCTCTATTCTGTTCCACTGATGTATGTCTGTTTTTATGATAGTACCATGCTTTTATTGATTATTATGGGTTTATATTACACTTTGATATCAGGTAGCAAGATTCCTCCAATTCAGTTCCTCTTTCTCAAGATCACTGTTACTATTTGGGGTCTTTGCAGTTCTATGTAAGTTTTTGGAATATTTGTTCTATATCTGTGAAATACACCATTGGTATCTTAATAGGAAATGCATTGAATCTATAGGTTGCTTGGGTACTATGGATATTTTAATGATGTTAATTCCTCCTATACACAATTTGGTATATGCTTTTACTTATTTGTATCTTCTTCAGGGTCTGAAAATTTTCTGAATACAGGTCATTTACAACCTTGGTTAAATTTATACCTACGTATTTTTTTTGAAGCAATTGTGAATAATATTGTTTTCTTAGTTTCCGCCTGATAATTCATTATTTGCGTATAAAAATGCAACAGACTTCTGTATACTTATTTTATATTCTGCTACTTTAGTGAATTGATTTATCAGTTCTAGTTATTTTGAAGGGTGTCTTTAAGGTTCTCTATGTACATATCATGTCAACTGAAATAATGAGTTTTACTTCTTCCTTTCCAATTTCGATGTTTTTTATTTCTTCTTCTCGTCTGATTGCTGTGGCTAGGACTTCCAGTACTATGTTGAATGAGAGTGGTGAAAACTGAATATCCCTGTCTTGTTCCTTATTGTAAGGAAAGTACTAACTAGCAAGTTTTGAGTTTTGAGTATGATGTTGGCTGTGAGTTTGTCATGTATGGCCTTTATTATGTTGAGGTATGTTCCCACTTGATCATGGCGTATGATCTTTTTAGTGTATTGCAGGATCTGGCTTGCTTATATTTTGTTGGGAATTTTAGCATCTATGTTCATTAGGAATGTTAGCATATAATTTTCTTTCCTTGTAGTATCTTTTATCTGGTTTTGGAATTAGGGTAAAGCTGGCCTGGTGAAATGTCTGGTTGGCAGTCTTCTGTCCTCTTAAATGTTTTGGAATAGTTTGAGAATGACAGGTGTTAGTTCTTCTTTGAATATTTGGTAAAATTAATCTGTGAAGGTATCCAGTCCAGGACATTTGTTTGTTGCGAGTTTTTGATTATTTATTCAAATTCACTAGTTGTATTCTCTTTATTCAGATTCTGACTCTTCCTGACTCATTTTTGGAAGATTGTGTTTCTAGGAATTTATCCATTTCTTCCAGATTGTCCAATTTGTTGGCACACAGTTGCTCGTAACATTTTCTTACAATCCTTTTTAGTTTTTTGTGCGTGTCAGTTGTTACTTCTCTTTCATTTCTGATTTTATCTGGGTCCTCTCTCTTTCTATCTTGAGGAGTCTGGTTAAAGGTTTGTCAATCTTGTTTACCTTTTCAAAGAAGCAGATCTTGGTTTCATTAATCTTTTGTATTGTTTATTTAGGCTCTATTTCATTTATATCTGTTCTGATCTTTATTATTTCCTTCCCTCTACTCAGTATGGGCTTTGTTGTTCTTTTTCAAGTTCTGTTAAATGTAAATCTAGATTGTTTGAGGTTTCTCTTATTTCTTGAGATAGGTCTATTAATGTTATGAATTTCCCTATTAGAACTACTTCCCCTGTGGACCACACATTTTGAGTTATTGTGGTCTCACTTTCACTTATTTCAAGGTATGTTTTGATTTCTTCCTTGATCTCACTGTTAACCTAGCCATTGTTTAATAATATGTTATTTAGCTTCCACATCTTTGTGTGTTGTTCAGTTTTTTCTTCTTTTCTTTTTTTTTCTTCTTCTTTTGATTGACTGGTACTTTCATAGCATTATGGTCAGGGAAGAGGTCTGATGTGATTTCAATCTTCTTAAATTTATTGAAACTTGTTTTGTGCTCTAACATTTGGTCTATCCTAGAAATATGTTCCATGTACACTTGAAAAGAATGTCTATTCTGTTGCTTTTGCATGAAATGCTCTGAAAATATCAATTAAATCCATTTGACCTATGTTTCGTTTAAGGCCACCATTTCCTTGTTAATTTTCTGTCTCTAAGATCTATCCATTGACATCAATGGAGGATTAAAATCCCCTATTATGACTATATTACTGGCAATCTCTCCCTTTATGTCTATTTGCTTTACATATTTAGGTGCTTCTATGTTGGGTGCATAAATGTTTATGAGGTTTACAGCCTCTTGTTGGACTGCTCTCTTTATTACTATGTAGCATCCTCCTTTGTCTCTTACTATAGCCTTGGTTTTATTTTTTATTTAATCTTTATTTTATTTTTTTCAATTACCATTTAGTACTTATACCCCAACCACCCAGCAATCATCACTAAAGGGACTCATAGACATGGACAACAGTCTTGGTTTTAAAGTCTGTTTTGTCAGCTATAAGTACTGCTAAGCTAGCTTCCCCACCCCCCTGCATTGGCATAAAATTTATTTTTCCTTCCTTTTTAGTCTATCTTTAGTTCTGATGAGGGTTTCTCTCTTATAGACAGCATATACATGAGTCTTTTTCTCTTATCCACTCAGCTACCTTATGTCTTTTGATTGGAGCATTTAAGCCATTTGCATTCAAAGTGATTATTGATAGGTACACATTTATTGCCATTTTATTCTTTTAACTATGTTTTCTGGGTTTCTTCCTTTCTCCTTAAAGCAGGCCATTGAACATTTCCTGTAATACTGCTTTAGTTGTAACAAGTTCCTTTTGCTCTTTCTTGTCTGGGAAGCTCTTTATTTCTCCAATTTTAAATGAGAATCTAGCTGGGTAATGTAGCCTTGGTTGTGGGTCCTTGCCTTTCATCACATTGAATATCTCATGCTAATCCCTCTGGCCTGAAACATTTCTGTTGAGAAAACAGCTGACAGTCTTATGGGAGCTCCCTTGCAGGGAACTGTCTTTCTTTTGTGGCTTTTATAATTCTTTGTCTTTTACCTTTGCCATTTTAATTATGATGTATCTTGGTATGGCTCTCTTTGGGTCCATCTTGTTTGCGATTCTGTGTTTCCTGGACTTGTATGTCTACTTCTTTCACCAGGGAAGAGTTTTCAGTCATTATTTCTTCAGATAGGTCCTAGATCCCTTGCTCTCTCTCTTCTCCTTCTGCTACCCCTATTATGTGGATATTGTTATGCTTCATGTTGTTTCCTTAAACTATCCTCATTTGAAATTTTTTTTACTTTTTGCCTCTCTGATTGGGTGCTTTTTCCTACCTTGTCTTCCAAATCACTGATTTTATCCTCTGCTTCATCCAACCTACTGTTTATTCCTTTCAGTATATTCTGAATTTCAGATATTGTATTCTTAATTTCTGATTGGTTCTTTTTTTATGGTTTCTATGTCCTTTTTCATGTTGTTGAGTATCTTTTTAACCATTACTTTTAACTCTGTATCTGTTAAATTGCCTGCCCCTAATTCATTTAGCTCATTTTCTGGAGATTCCTCCTGTCCTTCATTTGGAGACTATTTCTTTGTCCCCATTCTGGCTGTCTCTGTTTATCTCTAGATCTGCTATGATTCCCAGTCTTCATGGGGTGGCCTTACATAATAGGTGTCCTGTGGGATCCAGTGGTGCAGTCTCATTGATCTCCTGAGCTGGATGCTCTAGGAATGTCCCTCATGTGGAATATGTGGGTCCTCCTGTTGTAATTGAGTCTTGATTGATATTAGCTTGCTCATGTGTGGGATCAACCCTCAGGTTGGCTGACTCAGGCTTAACCCCAGCCACATGATGTGAGCTGCTGTGCAGTGCTGACCACATGAAACAAAATTCGCCTCAATAGGGTTTGGTATCTGCTTAGATCTCCCTTTAGATATACTGCTTGTGAAGCTTATTGGATCTTACTCTCATGATGTCTAAAGTTGGTCACCAGGCGTGTTTGTTCTGGGCCTCTTGGAAGGGTCTCCAATGTAAGCAAATGTAAGATGCTGCCTGTGACTGGTCCTGGCAACCTGTTTGGAGCTACAAACAATCCAGTTTATAGCTTATTCTGCTGAGCCTGGATGAGCAGACAATGGACCAACCTGCACACCAAGGCCCACTTTTACCAGTACCAGGCCCAGGGCACGTCAGCAGATGTCCCAAGGCACCCTGAACTCTACCTCCACCTGTCCCTGCCTACTAGCTGCCTGTTAGGCTCTGTCACTGAAAGAGCTTCTGGTTATATTCCTCAGCAGGGCGTAAGCTTCACAGGGTGGGGCGAGAGGGAGTCCAGAGGGTGGAAATATATGGTTTTCCTCCGGGATGATGCTACACAGAGGGGCTACTGCACGCAAGAAAGATGGCATCTGCAGTATGGGAGAATGACTGAGCTCAGGGATCCCGGCAGTGGTCCCTTCAGCAACCTCGCCAGAGCCGCAAACCCCAGACTCTCCTTAGCGACTCTAACCCACCCTGCTCCGCCTCTGCTGGAGCCCAAGGTGAATGGCTGTGAATGAAATTTTGTGTGTTGGCCCTTTAAGAAGGTGCCTGTGTCTCACCTCTTCCTGACAGACAGAAACCCCCCTGCTTTTCACAGCCAAATGTTATGTGGGCTCCTCTTCCCAGCTCTGGTGTTCTGGGCTGAGAAGCCTGGCTTGGGTAGACCTTTGCTTCTCAGGAGAAGACCCCTATAACTGAGATTTCCCTCTGTAACTTCAGCCTCCGTCCACAGAAACAGGGCCAGCTCTTTTTGCATCTCTGACCTTCCTACCAATCTCAATTTGGCTTCTTCTGTAAATCCTTGGTTACAAGAGTTCTCTTCAGGTAGACTTCAGTTGGTCACTCAGGATGATTGTACTGTAATTTTGGTCTCCAGGTTGGTTCTGGGAGGAGGTGAGTACAGTTCCCACCATTCCTACCACCATCTTGGATCTTCCAAATTACCATTTCAATATACACAAAAGTTTAGTTTATCTGAAACCAAATTTATTACCTTCATCTTCAATTTTTTCCTCCTCCTGTGTTTTAGACAATCAGATATATGCATGTAAACTTTTATATAGATTTTTTTGGTGAACTTTTTCCTGTTCCTTACTTTTCTCTCATCCAATTCCTTTGATCATAGCTCCAGAGTGACTTAGTTACTAGACCAGAAATGCAACAATTCTCTCCTTGATTCCTGGCCCCCAAAGAGACCTTCATCATCTCATGCCCAGATTATTAAATAGTCTACTAATGAGAATCTCTGGCTCCGGCTACTTTAGTTTTAGGTATTGAATGTTTTCATATACAGCCTCTCTTCCCACAAACAAAGCTTATTTTAAAAATATATCTGCAATAAGATTCATAAAAGAAATAATAAATTGAAAAAAGAAAGAAACTACATCAACCTTGTGAGTTGACATACCTGCCATATTTGTCAAGCTTTGAAGCCCATGGCAAACGAAACTCTCAATCTTTTACAGAAATCTTCATTATCAACAATGAGGAAATATACCATTTCCTGAAAGAAGATGAAGATATCCTGCAAAATAAACTTTCTTAGAAGTTTTTCAAGTGTAAGATTACATAATACAACAATATCCTCAACAACTTTTCTTCAGTAAACAGAGAAAGAGAATTCACAAATCTGGCTTTTCCAAAGACTTTCAAAAAAGTATAAAGTTGAGGTATAGCTCAGTATTTTATAGAATACCACTTTGATTTGGTCTAAGTGTATATTCTCCAATATCCCGAATGGATCTAAGGAGAGGATTTAGAGTTGCCTAGAGAGAAGGATGGGTTGCCTGTTTTGCAGACAAAATGTTTCTAAGTTATACTCTTTACAGCCCAAAGAATTCTCCTAGAATGCTAAAAAAGGGCAGGCTGGCACAGGGCAAAAAGTAAGAGAGGACAGGATAGGATTCTAATCCACCTTGTATATCAGAACCTTGTATATCTACTTTTATGTATGTATACATGCAAATAAGTTATCAGGTATTATAAGAGTTCCTAGAAAAATACCTTGTGTTCTTCAAAGTCATGGACTATAAATAATTGGCCTTAGGAGGAAAAATAGGGTTACCACAGTCCACTAAAAACCTATGCAATTTGAACTAGAGAAATAACAGACTTTAATAAATAAGAACTCTAATAAAATAAGTATCAGACTCCAGTTACATGAAATAGTAAATAACAGACAATAATAGCAACTCTAATAAAAAGACATGTTAAGATCCTAATGAATAATTACTACAGTAAATATATAGCCTTTTTTAAAAATAGAAGTGGAGAGATCTTGATAGAAAGGGATATGAGATGAGTTACGGAAAAAGGGGCAAAGTGAATGAAAATTGTAGAGCACAGAGATAAATATTTCTACAGCATGTAGCCAAACAAAACCAAAAGGTAGAATGTGCAGTGAATGTGGAGTGAACAGGCATTCAGTTTAGCCCGTTTTGCACTCAGCTACTATACCCTGAAGGTGCCGGGACATATCACTGTAAAACAACTCTACTTCCATATTATACTGACATCATTCCTTATTTACTAATTGTGTATAAACCAAGTTATTCTCCAAAATGCACAGTGTAATAGAAATGTCTGTGCCGTTTCTGTAACATTTTATTTGGAAAAAATCTACTGAAAGGAGGGAAGAAGTAGAGGAAGAGAGAAAAGAGAGGAAAGGAGGGAGAAAGGAAAGAAAAGGAAGTTTAGAGTGAGAAATTTAATTAATTAATTGATTAACTTGGAAACAATTGTATTACATCATGTTTCCTAAAATTGACTTCACTCATCCAGGTTTCTCATGGAAAGTGAATGGGTAATGACCTCCAGATTAAGTATCACCAATGATAAGCTAAGACTCCTGGAAGCCATGCCTTTCTGTGTGTACCTGGGTCTATCCAGAGTGGGCTGGCACTTTGGTTTTAAATGCTGAGAGTTCAATGAAGACAACAATAACTAGAAAAACCTTCATTTTATTGAGAAAAGTTAAATTACCTTTCATTGGCTTTAATTTCCAATTCTATTATAGAAAGTCAAAACAGTATAACTCCAAGTGAAAATGTTCTAACTTAGGATAAGAAGAGCCACCTTAATGCATTTCCTTCCAAATGCCCATCTAGAAAACACCTAACGAAAAACTGATACCAAAGGAAGGTGCTGCTGGTAAAGTCATGTTATAAAGCTGTTCCAAAATTTTATTTTGTGAAGTGAATGTTGTTGGCAATAGAAAAATCTATGATTTGGATACAAGCATAAGCAAAAAGGTGAAATACTGATGGGGAAGTAACCCCCAAATAAATAAACAAAAGGGAGAAAACTGGCAGTTTCTATTCTCTAAAAGCACTGCAAGACAATATTGTGATAATAAGAACAAATAAAAAAACAAAAAGACAATACTGTGAAGAGGTGTGAATCAAAGTTATAAATAAATGCATTGCACATGCACTTAAGGAACACTCTGATAATTATATTACTATGCAGATACAAAAAAAACTGAATTGAGCAAGAATTCAAGATAACATTCTTGAGCCACTAAAAAGTAAAAATAAATTCATATGTCCTACATATACTACTTGCATCTCCAAAATCATTTATAAAAAAGAAAGTTACAGCATCAATTCCTCAAAGTACACACCTGAGACCTAAATCTGTCATTCTGACAAAGTACCTTAGGCTTTGGGATGTATTACCACCAAATAAGAAAAAATTTTGTCTACCCTAATAAATGTGTTTAAAATGATATTAAGATTTAAATTATACTGACTTTTCTAGATAAGACAGATGGCTGTCCTATTAAATATAATACACAATGCCCTAATTCTATTACTGATGAGTGAGGAGTGAAAAGGTAACAAAATAATTTTATAGAATTAAACCTTTCAAATGGTATTAAAAATACTGTGTATTCAATTTGGTAAAGAGTAAATGTTAATAACTAACTGAACAACAACACAATGGAACTGGTGTCCTGTTGATGTAACAAAAAAAAAGTTCAAGATCTCTATTTTATGTTCATAGTGACATCCTGTCCATTAATAAGAATATTTGCCTATAACAGATTTAATGAAGCCTGAAAAAGACTTAATTTATAAGATGTCAGTATTGCCACACACATCCTAAAATATTTTAAGGCAGAGTAAATTTTTAAATCACACTTGGTTATCACCAGGACATTATCCTGCCTAAAGTTTCCTCGAAAATCTTAATGACAACGCTATGAGGTTGGTACTTTTCTCAAAGATGAGGAAATTGTACTGAGGTTTAGAAATTTGTTCAAAATGACAAAGCTGGTAAAGAAGAGTGCTGAGATGTAAGCCCAAAATAAAAGTTTCTGCTTTCCATCCATCTCATCTTCCTGTGTAATTAATAGCAACAGCAGTTAATTTTCTGGGTGAATAGATAGTGTTATGTAAATTCAATTTCCACATGAAAACAAATCATGAATTAGAAATAACAGATTTTACAGGAAAAAAAAGCCTTTTTTCTAAATTGGGAACTCCTTCTGTATCTTTTCACATCAACCATCTTGGATGCAACAACACCATGGGGAGTGAAACACAGGGAGACGTGCCAAAGGAACGTTAAAGTCAGAGCCATACAGGATGGCATCATAGCATAAGAAATGCTTTTCAGCACATAATTCAATTCAGTTTGGTTCAAATACTTACTAATTTACAGTTCACTTTGTGGTGTTTTCTTTCATACTGAAGATCTATGAAACTTAAGAGTTAACAGAAATTTGAAGTTTTTCTAATGCTTTTATCTTTAATTTCTTAAAATGTCCATTTGTTATTCTGTTGCTTTCTTATCCTTCATTTTCCTGCCTCTAGTAATCTTCTATGGCCCTGTAACTTACCTTTTTATCATCTCTCTTGCCTTCTACTTTCATCCGATTATTAATTCTTGGTTTTATCCTAGAAATCTTTGCCAGACCCTATCTTTCCATCTACAAGGCCACTGTCATAGACTCCCTCATTTTCTTCTTTAACTGGGATATTGCAACTGCTTCCGGTAAATGCAGCAGCTCTTAACTGAAGTTCATGTTCCACAAGGAAGATAAAATTTTATAACAGGAGAAAGAAGGGAAGCTATTATTTTATCTTATTTTTTTTAAAAACCTGATACCGTAAATCCAAACTCCTTCAGTTAACAATCAAGACCCACACAATCATTTCAGTATCCACCCCCATTTCCTTTCCCTTGGTGGATTTCTCCCTATTCCCTGTTTAACATAGTTTTGTATGGTTCCCTCCATTCTAACTACTGTCCTTTCCTCCTGGAATGTCCTTCTAAACCTCCTACTCATTCTTCAAAGTCCAGCTGAAGTCCTGCCTTCATTGAAGGCAATCTTCCTTTAGACATTAAGTTACAATAATTGTTTCCATCTACATGATAGCAAAACACACTTTATAGTTATTCACTATATATGTCTGAATTCTAAACCAGTGGAGGTCCTTAAGGATAACAAGCACGTTTAGTTCATGTTTATAACCCCAACTCTTAATCCAGAGCCTGGTACATAGTAGATACTTGATTAGTGCTCATCGTTTACGGAATTAAGAATACAATGTTGGAGTGACATTAGCAAGATGGTAGAAGAAGCCACAGACCGCATTTCCCCATGGAGACAGCAATACAGCAACATGAGGACTAAAATACCTTTATAAGATTTCCAGACTCCAGGTATGAAGCTGCAGTGCCCCAGGTGAGCACAAAGCCAAAAATAGCCACATTGAGATGGGTAAAAAGAAAATTTCACTGTATCCAAATCAGTCCCTCCATCAAGCCAGGTCAGACCAGCATGGGATCACCCTGGGTTGGAACTCCTCCCTCACTGGGGGAAGAAAACAATGAAGCATGTATTCAAGGTGCTGGCTTTTCAGAAGGAACACCTGAAGGAGTAGATTTTGTCTCATCTAACTCTTAAACAGACAGGCAAAAAGCTTATACACTGAAAACTATCAAACACTGTTGAAAGAAATTAAATACGACACAAATAAAAAGACATCCCGTGTTTATGCACTGGAAGACTCGACACTGGTATAATGTACATACTACCCAAAGTGATCTATAAATTCAATTCAATCCCATCAAAATCACAATGGCATTTTTTACAGAAAAACAATCCTAAAATTCATATGGAACCACAAAGGATCCCAAACAGCAAAAAATAACTTTGATAAAAGAACAAAGCTGGAGGCCTCATACTTCCTAGTTTTAAAACACTACAAAACTACAGTAATTAGAACAGTATGGTATAGGCATAAAGACAGACATATAAACCAGTGGAACAGAACAGAGAGCCCAAAAAATCCATGCATATACAGCGAAAGGATCTTTGACAAGGGTGCCAGGACCACATAATGGAGAAAGAATAGTCTCTCTAACAAACTGTGCTGAGAAAATTAAAATCTACATGGAAAAGAATGAAATTAGACCCTTATCTTATACCATACACAAAAATCAATTCAAAATGGATTAAAAACTTAAATGTGAAAATTGAAACTATACAACTAAAAGAATACATACGGGAAAAGTTTCATGACATTGGTCTTGGCAGTGATTTATTGGATATGACACCAAGAACATAAGCAACAAAAGCAAAAGTCGGCACATGAGACTACATCAAACTAAAAACCTTCTGTATAGCAAGTGAAACAATTAACAGAGTGGAAATGAAATGGAAATAGAAAAAATACTTGTAAATCATATACCTGATAAGGGGTTAATATCCGAAATATCGAAAAATCTCCTATAACTTAATATCAAAAATAGAAATCAATTTAAAAATGGGCAAAACACTCAAATACACACTTCTCCAAAAGATATACAAATGGCATACAAAAGACATACAGGTACAGAAAAGATGTTCAACATCACTTACCAATAGGGAAACAAAAATCAAAACTATAATAAGATATTACCTCATAACTGTTAGGATGGTTACTACCAAAAAAACAAAAACAAAAACAAAAACAAAACACACACATAACAAAGACTGGTGAAGACATGGAAAACCTGGAAACCTTGTGCACCGCTGGTGAGAAGATAATATGACACTACTTCCATGAAAAAATAATATATTGGTTCCTTAGAAAATTAAACACAGAAGTACCATATGATCTAACAATTCTACATCTGGGTATTTATCCAAAAGAACTGAAATCAGGATCTTAAAGAGATATTTGCACTCCCATATTCCCTGCAGCATGATTCACAACAGCTAAGACGTGGAAATAGCCTAAATGCCCATCAATGAATGAATGGATAAAGAAAACGTGCCATGTACATAAAATGGAATATTATTTAAGCTTAAGGAAGGAAATCCTGTCATATGCAATAACATGAATGAACCTGGAGGACACCATGCAAAATGAAAAAAGCCAGTCACAGAAGGCAAATACTGCCTGATTCTAGTTATATAAGGTATCTGAAGTACACAAATTCTCACAAGTAGAAGCACAATGGTGGTTACCAGGGGTAGGGGAAGGAGGAGGAGAAAAGGGGAGTTGCTGTTCAACGGGGTACAGAGATTCAGTTAAAATACTTTTAAGATAAAAGTTTTAGAGATACAACGTTGTGCTTTATAGTTATAAATATTATATATTTAAAGGTCTGTTAAGAGGGTAGAGCCCTCGAGTTGTGTTTTTTTATCACAAAAAAATTACAATGGTGATGATGTGTCTGTTGGAGTTCTCTTGGGAAAAGCAAAGACTTGCTACAGCTCTGCCAGGTACAAGTGGTTCAGGTTGCTGGAACTGACATGTATAATTTTACCAAAGAGAAAAACTGTAAGCAGACACAACCTCCAAAGTGGGAATACTTACCAGAACGAAGACTATGTCAAGTTACTATTAAGGGTAAGTTAGGATATGTAAGCACAAGGAAACATATTTAAAATTTGAGCAGAGAGGAAATGGGAAAGAAAATCTATTCTGATTGATAGGCTGTACACTCGAAAGTAGCCTGAGGCTCATTTTCACTGTGCAGTTTATTTGTGGATAAAGATACCATAAATAAAGCAGAGGCAAAGGGGAGGAGGGGGGAGGCACGAAATGGGAACTGATATCCCAGATCCTGGATACTATTTAAAAAAGAGTCTAAGTTCTCTGTGGAATTCTTAGAAACAAACACTACATCAGTATCTAAACAAAGACTTAACTAAGGAATCTGATTTATTGAGAAGAATGTAACCTATCACCAAGCTTGGAAATATCAGCTCAAGTGCTGGCATGTGTTCTCTCATTAAGAAAGAAAAATAAGCAACTTGGGACCATACACAAATTAAACTCTACCCTAAATTCAATATTCTCTTAAATAAGACAATGCATATAAAAGTGCCCTAAAAACTATAAAGTTGGGAATAAATTATGTATAGTATAAATAGGTCTATATAGTTAAATATTGTCAATAGTTTAGTAATATTTATATATTATATCCATATAGTTTTTTTTTAAAGATTTGATTTATAGAGAGAGAGGAAGGGAGGGAGGAAAAGAGAGAAAGAAACATCAATGTGTGGTTGCCTCTCACACGTCTGCAGCTGGCAACCTGGCCCACAACCCAGGCATGTGCCCTGACTGGGAATCGAACCAGCGTCCTTTCAGTTTGCAGGCTGGCACTCAATCCACTGAGCCACACCAGCCAGGGCTATACCTATATATTGTTAATTTCTACTATAATAGGTGAGTTTCATTATTTTACCGCACGATCTCAGCCATCTGGTTAGCTTCAGTATCACATAAAATGTTAATAAAATTATAGCTATTTTCTGTTTTTTTAACTTAAGGTGAAACATACCCGTCTTTAGTACATTGTATTGTAGTTAAACCAACATTTATCTAGTATTTCATTATTTTTTCTTATATAGCATCAATCTTCTGTACCAACCCTCTCTACACAAAGTAGCTAACATAACACTAAGAACATAATATCAGACAGGCACTAAGAGAAAAATCCTGGGATTGTCTCATATCATTTTATAACTCCATATCCTAGAACCCAAAGTCCCTTGCCTTATTGGGTCGCAAATATTTGTTAATGATATGTTTCTAATTCTAAGCAGAAAACTCAGCATTTTAATAATAATGTTATAGTTGTGAGTACACAAAAGAGTTTATTCTTGTATCATTATTTACTATTCAATTATTTTCATACGAATGACTGTAAACCATATTTTGCCCTACTCCTGTATAGTACACAGTACTTAACATTAATATAAAAGGCATTTTTAAAATGTCTAGACTCCTTATTTTCTAAGAAGCTATCTAGAGTAAAGAGTATAGCTTTGGAATTTATATTAAGCACCCAGTCGTTTCCCTTCATCTTTATCTCTTACTCTAATTAATATATTTTTCTAGTCTAGATTGCCTTTTTTACTCTAGTACCTTGCCTTAAATTCTTTGCATTCAGAGAAGTTATAAATAACTGTTTTAGAAGAATATTTAAAAAGTAAAACTAATTAAATATTACTCAAAAAATTAATTTCCACAAATATTTTGGATTAACTGGATGATATTCTGCAGTGATGCAAAATGAGAGTTGGATTTAGTGATTTAATTTTAAAAAAACTGTATCGAGTAGACCACAAATTCTGTTTCAATTACTCTAGCAACTAAACATAGCATTTTTTATTATTATAATCACAACATTTGAAATGTGTTCATAACTTTTTAACTGAAACCATCAAGGATTTAGAGAGATGGGGGAAGTACTATCTACATACAATGTGGCTTAGTAAGGTTTATTCTGACTACCTCGATTTTGTTTTCTGCCTATACCTAGTATCTTGAGGTCAATTTTCTTCTCTAATCTTAGGAGACTGCCTGAAAGACTAATTTTAAGAAGCATAAGCTCAGTTTCTGTTTTAATGAAAGCCGGACAGAAGAATTTGGGTAATCTGAAATACATCAATATCAAGTCCCAGTGGCTACACATGGAAAGAGTACCCTTTAAATTTCGTTGGACTTCGTTCAAATGGGATGGCTTCAGCTCAATGCTAACATTAATCTGGGTGGATAAGAGAAGCACTTTTTCCATTTACACTGGGGATGGAAATGTACTGAAAACTGCAAGAATACCATTTCAGATCTGGTGTTGGTCAGATCCTAATAAGGTACAGTAGTCATCCCTTATCAGCAGGCAGCATATTTTGCTGTGTATAATGTGCACCCATGTGTTTTTTGTGCACATTATATACAGATTACTATACCCATGTACAATGCACATCCTTATTTTTCCCTCAAAAATTTAGGCAAAAAAAGTGCACATTATATACAGCAAAACATGGTAATAAATTCCAAGACCCCCAACGGATGCCTGAAACCACAGATACTACTTAACCCCGTATATACTACGTACTTTCCTACACACACATACACTTTCAGTTTCTCTTCAGCATATTAGAATTGTCAGCATCACTACTCTTGCATTTCAGAGACATTATTAAGTAAATTAATGGTTACTTAAACACAAGCAGAACGACACTGAAACAGTCCATCTGACAACCAAGAAGGCTACTAAGTGACTAACGGGTGGAGAGCACGCACAGTGTGGATTAGCTGAACAAGGGGACACTTGCCACCCTGGGCACGACTGAGCTAGACAGAGCGAGATTTCATCATGCTACTCAGAATGGCATGCAATTTAAAACTTATTGTCTGTTTCTGAAATTTTCCATTTGATATTTTTGGACTGAGGTTGTGTATAGGTAACTGAAACCTTGGAAAGCAAAACCACAGATAAGGGGGGACTGCTGTAATCTCTAAGGAGTGAGTCTCAAGAAGCCCATGGAAAAGTTTAAGACCATTATAATGTTACCAAATCTCAAAGACAGATTAACACCTGAAATGGAATCTGGTTTCATAATACATAAAATAACAAGTACAAACCTCCATTATAGCACTTACACTGGTCATTTACTATCAGTCTTTTTCAGAATTAACCCATGTCCTAGAAGATCATAGTCAGCAGCTAGTCTGCTGAATTAATGAATGGTTTTGCTTTTTAAAGAACTTCTTAAAGATTCCACCTCCCATTTATTTGGTTTTACGCCAAATGCAAACCAAGGAAAATTCAAAAATATTGTTTAATTAAAAATAAATTCAAGGTATCCAAACCAGATGCAGGAAATGATAGACCAAAAGATGCAGAACTATTCAGGTATGCCAAAAACCGTAACTCCACAATCTACAAATAAAGTGAGACCCAAAATATACTAAAATGTACCATAAGGTATGCTTTTAAAAAAAGACAATATGATTTCAATTAACCTTGACAAATGCTAGAGTATAGTGATTCGTATTTTAGACAGCTGGTTGCAAAATTTGTGTAACAGAATACATGTACCTATTAAAATTACAGTCCTTTTCCAAATGTTAACATCACAGTCTTGATTAACATTATGTACATATACCCCTTTTCTGATCAGGATCAGGCAGAGCACTTCATTAAGGCAACGCACACAACACTGAATAACTGAAGCTAGTTCACATAACCACGGTAACACTTCTATGGTAATAACCAAGTATTAAGCAGAATGCAGGTCAGCTTATGGAGGGCGATATGAAGAAAGTAAATAAACACCTAACAGAAAAGTAAGAAAATGTATATTATTTTTATCAAAGTGGAAGCATGGAAGTCTATTTTATGTGTTTTTATTGCATTTTAAACAATAAATAAGAAAACTTAAAGCTTTTGTACTTTTACATCCTTATGAATACAAGAATAGGACATGTACTTTTAGCCTACTAACAAAAAATCTAACTAATATAAAAGTATAAAATGCAAAGTAATTTGTTTGTCTAAATTTCTCTATTGGTTCCTTACTTCCCTGAAAGATATTCTATCAAAAAGAAAAGGGAATAAAAGGATAATTTCTTCTACATTATTGTCATTATTATTCTTTTTCATAGTAACTCAGAAGCTACCAGTATGGGTATGTATGACATAATATGCTGTATAAACTAACCTCTCTACATTCACCAGCGTCACTGATTTTACTGTTACTTTCATCTACAATATGTAAATAGTAATTAAGAAAAAAAATCAAGAATCATATAAAAGCTAAAAAAAATTCTGTACTTCTCTACCACAGACAGTAAGAATAGGGGAGGTGATTCAGGATGAGACCAATCAATGTTAACACCAATGCGACAGATTTTATTAATGCCCTAACACTAGCTGCCCGTCCTTTACTGGGCCTATTCCTGTATTTCCAGAGTTGTATTTCCTGCTTTCACTTGACCTGCTTTTATCAATGAAATGTCTAAGTGACAAAGCAGTTCCAAGCGGAAACCTGAAGAACCATCCTGTAAGTTCCATCATCTTTTCCCTTCTCCTTCAGCCCAGGTCTCAGAAGGAGGCGGGCATGAGCAGAGCCACAGTAGATGCACAAAATATACCCCCCCAAAAAAGGAGAATAAATAAGCCACTGGGCTTTTGGAGTTGTTTGCTATCACAATTTTGCAAAAGCTATCTAATATAATACACCCTATCTATGGCAAGTGAGAAAGGTGCTCAAAATTACACAGGCATTAAATAGTCAAATGGTACATATCCATGGCTACTGTTCAATAAAAAGCACATTTTTGTGTCCATTAAGTATTATCCTAGTTGACTGTCAGAAAACTACTGCAACAGGGCCAGCTGCTTCCATTACTTGGATGTCCCTCTGATGTCCCTATTGCATTTAATTTAGTCTTCTTACCTTTTTTCTCTACTACTTTCCAAAAGATTATAGGAGGTCAATAGTCACATGTATTTTATTACACACAGGGCAAGGAAATGGGAAAAAATAAACACATCACACACACTGCGTACAACACAGGAAGTAGCATCCAGCTGGACATTAGCAATACTGAATACAGTAGTTTTCTAATCTCAAACTCCTTTTGATCTTTGCATTTGGGTAGCAATAGAATTAGCATCTAGTTTTATTGATATTAGCCATGAGAGATTTTAATATAATAGGGCTTGCAAACTTCTTAAGATATAGTCAGCCAAATATAAACAGTCATTCACCTATTCAAAGAATTTTAAATTTCATTCTGCATTGTTTCCTAATAAATTCACATACTTGCCATTTTAAATGGCTTGTCAAAACATTAATTTATACACTGGGCTAAAAGGTTACTTACTGCTGAATTTAGAAAGTTCACCAAAGAACTGTGCTGAAGCTTTTAGGTAACTGATGATGGAGTAAATGCAATTAAATAAAGCATTCATGTGTCATTTCTTGTTCAGCCATTACATTTCAAAATATTAGTATATAAATGCTTTGTCAAAACATGGCACAAGCACTTAGGCTTTATTTTTGCTTAAGTGCTAGATATAATCTAATTATCAAATTTCAAAGACGAGCCATTAACTAATTAATGGTGTATGTCCTTCAACATGTCACATATTATTTTTCCATAGGCGCATGCGTTATGAAGAGAAAAATAACAAGACAGATTTCCATGTAAAACTTGTTCAATTTGTCTGTTTTATAGTCACCTCATGTATGTTGATTCTATCTAGGGAAGACTTTAAATAAGTTAACTTCTCTGAGATTTCATAGAGGAGACTTTTAATTTAAACCACTTGTCAGGAAGGCTAGACCTAAAGCGTTGTCCAAGAATGCCTAATTTAAGTAATTTTCTTTCTAATCCAGTATCATTTTCTTTTCTCCAGGATACAGAAATCTGAGTACCATTTTTAGCTGTTATATGCTACAATTTAAAGAAGGAATTTTCACTTTTAGATTACCTTTACAAATGAGTTTAGAAGGTAGAATAAGTTGTATGACTATTTTACTGAAAATAATGATAATACAGTTAGATTGTTGATAGTTTTAAAAATAGATGCACAAAACAATTTTTAAATAAAAATAAATAGGTGCACAGGAGTACGCAAAAAAAATTGTTTGCAGAGCATTTAAAGGAGATTTCTATACCATTAGTTTTCAATGACAGACAAGGACATGGGCACCAAGAGGAATGGTATTATGCATTAGAGTTGTGCATAAATGATAAGCTATGTCCTGATAAGCTATGTCCCACTGTAACACACTGTATAAAAACAGTGAAAAGCCATGTACCATGGAATGGAAAAAATACCGTATAGCGGCGTGTCACTGGAGATGGCAAAAGAGTACCAAATATTCTGGGGTGATAAAATAATTTTTAATGGGAAATAGCAGGTGAGAAGTTAAGTAAGAGGTGGTTCCTTCTGTCCCGGCTTCCCCACCTCGCTATGATGGCCGTGCAGGGGTACCCACAGTCTCTCTCAGTGCCCGAGTGCATGCCCTCCTGTGTGTTCCCTGTAATACCCAGAGACCTGAGCCAAGTACTGTGGGAATATGGCAAGATCTACAAATTAATTAGGTAGATCTTCTTATTCCTGTGCTAGGAAGCCAAGGACCACAAAATCTAAAGTGGTTGGATAGATGCATAGTTAGAATTTTATATGAATGTATGTGTGTGAGAGTATGTATATGAAAGTATATTCTAGAATATAGTTTTGTATTTTTGAGGTCAAAATAGTCTCTTAAACTCTGATAAAAAATTTGAGTTTCTAAATTACTTCCATCAACTTCTGGTGTGACCATGGGACTGAAGGAAAGAAATTAAGTTATTTAGGTTTATTCCAGAAAGGATTTGTTGACCGACAAGCTCTTATTGTTAGAAAAGAATCTGACCCTGCTTCCTACTGCAATGTACAGCATTATCCACCTAGGTGAAAAGCATCACTTTAAAATGCTTTCTCTTCTATGTAACCATGCCTCTAGTCCTATTTTGTTGGTCAGTTTGTTTTGTTCATTAGATTCCACAAAGAGGTGAGATCACATGGTATTTGTCTTTCTCTGACTGGCTTATTTCACTTAGCATAATGATCTCCAGGTCCATCCATGCCATCACGAAGGACAGATGGAACAGACTGACGGACCTCAGCAAGGTAGGGGGTGAGGGCGACTGGAAGAAGTTAGCCAAAAATCATTTATGTATAGCCCAGGGCCACAGACAGCAATGTGGTGAAGGCTAGGGGTGGGGGGAGGGACGCTGGGAAAAAGCAGGGGGTGGGCAAATGGGGGACATCTGTAATAGTGTTAACAATAAAAAAAACTTAAAGTGTAAAAACAATGCTTTCTCTTATATAAGATTGCTATTTCACTCAATCTACACTATAGAGGAAAAAAAGATTTAGGTTGAAAAATACTAGTAACCATATAATGAAAGAAGTAGAAAAATCATACAACAGAATGTTAATAATGACTTGTCTTTAAATCAGCAGCTTCTAGTAAGCAAAAATTATTGCTAATAAAGGGATTAAGTTAATACTTATGTTAGCAAATATTTGAAGATTTGTTTCAGATTTTTCACAATGTTAATATTTGAAGAATTGACTAAAATTATTCAAACTTTACTTAGAACACTCATAGCATGACAACTTTAAACAGCAATCTTAAACTTTAATAATTTCAAGTAGAGTAGGTCAATATGATCATTCAATCTATATATCATTTAGAATTTACCTTGACCATTCTAATTAATTAAAATCTATAGTTATTTGTTGACTATTACTCATTTGTGCATAGAATTACTGAAGAGTTGCTTGTAACCTCATGGTAACAGGCACCATCCATCAGCAGGCAGGCATTGCCTACACATGCAAACCAGTCCCTGTTGACCTCGAAGTGCTCTCTGTGCATTGTTTACTTTGATGCCCTTTATTTAAGGATTCAATGTATATTGGGTAGTTCTATAATAGTGAACTAGCTCAGCAACTCCTAAGCATTACTAAATGTCTTCTGGATATTTTAGCAGCAAAGTGGATTATGTCAATGCTAAAATTTTTTATTAATCCCCTACTATCCCTAGACATTAGTGGTACATTATAAGATAACAGAAAACATTATAAGGAAAACAGTAAGCATTTTCCCAAGTCTCTTGGGGACACCAAACAGCCTTTTGGGACACTAAATAGTCTATTACAAAACCTGCCAGCATGTTTCAAGAATTTCATAAAAATATCTATCTAAAATTCTATTTTCATAATAACACATTGGACAAGAATTCCTTCTGTTTACCTAATTTTTAAAAAACTATGAAAAACCCTATTTTTATATAAAAATAATATGGCTCTAGGAATACATCTTTCTCTTAACTCAAAAATGTTACATGAAGTAGAAGCAAAAGAAATATAACCTTCCACTGTTCACAAAAGAGCTAACAGAAATCCACTCTTCTGAAATTATCCTCATCCTTAAAAATAAAATCTAATAAAAAGTTATTTTGCTAAGAGGATTCCTCCAAATATACCAAGTTTTGGTAATGTAATTTAAGGAGAACAAGGATTGGCATGTGCTGTATCACTAATTGCATTTTAGGAGCATCTCACTTCTAGCAAGAGAATTTTAAACATACCTCAAAAGCAATCTAAATTCTCAACCATCCAACAAGTAATGATTTATAATGAAAGAGTATATAAATATTTATCTCACTCCAGTTGTACAATCTATGATTAAGTGGTCTGGAAAAACATCACAGGCAAATGTATAGAACTTTACTAATTAATGCCTCTGTCCAATTAATTTTGTTACTATATTTTTCTTAAGATTCTTCTCTGTATAGTTACTCTGCATCTTGGTAGAATCTATTTTTCTACCTAGTTTTCTCCATTAGTAGAAGCTAATAAAAATATATACTCATTTAATCTTTAAAGTCCAAGAATACTACAGAGAGATTATATGGTGTTGTTATTATTGCCAATTGTGTAAATCACTGGTATCTATTTAAACACAGAACTTCTAATATCCTTCAATTTTGGCTTTTAACATAGTTAATTTTTAAAGGACTACACCTTAATATTCACTGTACCATTAAATATGATGATTAAGAGTTAATTTTTTCAAATACATGAAAACAAAATATTTTCTTTACCTAAATAAACAATTATCAGGATTGATTTGAACATTCAGGAAAACAACAGGATCAGGTATCCCTCCAGAAGTTCTCAATCTATGAAGGCATAAAACATGAAAAGCGAGAAAAATAACAGAGTGAACATATACAGAAGAGAATTCTGCCTCTGAGTGGGCAAAAGAAAATTCATGCATGACAAACGATCCTTCTGAATTTGAGTTTTATAGCAAAAGATATACACTAGGTATTTAAAAACAGAAAACAGGGTCCTGGAGGAACATAACTCTCTATAACATGTGAACTGTCATCACAGGAAGGCCAGAGTAGATTCGGCTTAAACTGTTAACTTCAGAAGTCCAAACTGAGCCCACAGAATGGAAAATAAGAGGCATCTGTAGTTCAACTAACAAGGAATTTTCCAATCAAAGTTACTTATAAATAAAATTGACAATCCTTTACTAATGTTACTGTTTCTAGAAATTTTAAGTAAAGGACTGATGCTGGCCTATCAGAAACAGTATAGGGTAGATTCCTATATTCGTTGAGAGGGTGGCTTCTCTCATTCTCTTATTCTTTGAAAAACTTGAAGCTCTAGAGCATCTTACTGTACAACCATGAAATCACTGCTAATAGGATATTTAGTCTTTTATATTCTCATATCAAACTATGTATCAATTAGGTCAGTGAACACAATCAAACTAGTGCATAACACTGCCCTCAGATGACAGTGACTCCAATACAGAAGTAAAAATTCCTGTCATAAAAGCTTATAACCAATATTTGCTGTATGATGCACTGCTCTGACAGGGAAGCCTCTTCTTAGTAAATAATGGATTATAATTAACGATAGTTTCAGTCCTAAAGTTAAATGTTTAAGGTATATAGTTGCCTTTCATTAAATATTTTTTTAATCAATACATGAACAATAAAAAGTATTTGGAAACTATGTTTGGTATCGTAAGCAAACATTTCCCTTAGCCACATATTAAGAATCTATTACTACAAAACAAAAAAACAAAACAAAAAAATCTTAAAACATAAAAGGCTACACAGAGCTGCTGACTAAAAACTACACATTTACATATCTGACAGTGCCCAACAGCTAAGAGCATCAAGAAATTTCAAGACAAGCTTAACATAAATTTCAAAAACTAATTTTGTTCTAATACAAACCAAGAATATGCACCCCTAAGCACAACTGATTCCTACTGTATTTTTGTTAAATAATGTTAAGTCAATGGTAGTATGAACACTTTATGATGTTTCATGAAAAGAAGAAAAAAGATTGCTTTTGTTCATGAATACCATAGGCATTCAAAACTTATCTTTTAACTGGTTAACTGCATATAAAATCCCATTGAGTATGAATATTAATGATAAGTTTATATCTGCCTTCAAGATTGTATAAACATTACTCTATTTTTTCTTTGAGGTTTAGCCTCATCTAATTTCCTGTCTAACACAAAGATATGTAAAGCATCTTAAACAGCATCTGATTTAATCCTATGTCCTAATTTAGGATTAAACACTCAGCAACACTTTGCTTCCCCCTTTTCAAACTCCATCCTTATATTCTGGACTGGGATCTGCAGCGTTCTGGAGGTTGGGTTACAGACTCCCTCTTGCTCCCACAACTACTTAGGGCTCAAACCCAACCTCTCTACCTACTACTTGAAAAGAACAATACATTTATATGACTTACATTTATACTCATACATGTTAAGCTTCTATGAGAGATTATTTTATTTATTTTTGAATAGTTCATTTTTATTGTATTTTTCCATTGTCACTTATCCCCCATAGAGAGATTTTAGAGTTCCACTGCTAAAAAGTTTGAAGAGTCACTGATCTAATCTATATTCTACACTAAGTGGTGATTAATAAAAAGCCTCAGGTAACCCCCAAAAGCAGTAAAACCAAGATATTCAGGATTGTTGGTGACCAAAAGATGGGCTATACAAAGTATTGAGTGGAAAAAGGAAAAGGAATTGGCATTTTGTTAAAAGGGTAAAGAAAAACAAATTGTGTAATAAAAAATACATTGAGATTAAGTGAGATACACAGGCTTAACATTTAAGAGTCTAAATAGTAGCTACACACAAAGTTGTCACTTATCAAAATATTTTGAAGTGAGCATTATTTAACAAAAATACAGTAGGAATTGATATCACAAAAAATGTTTGTATTTTTTTTAAATTATACTTTATTTTGAAGTTCTCTATTCTAAGCTCTAAAGTTCTAAAAGATTCTCAATTTTCAGAGCACAACTGTTTTGGATTTTTTTAACCATTTAAAAGTAAATATCTGAAGTTACGTTCAGTTTAGATTTCAAATTTCCTCCTTTACAGATGGCTTACAAAGAAAAGGACAGGACAAGAAAAATCAGTAAAATGACCACTAAAATAGACTTTTTAAAGTAAGTAAGTATTTGAATCTCATGATATTAACAAAATTTAACCCAGAGATTATATGAATGTTATGGAGACAGGAATTTGTTCAAAAAGATTAAACAACCAATTATGACAAACAACCTATAAACAGTAAATTCGAAAGTATTTATAGTATGCTAAATATCCCCACCAAACATTTCAGCATTTTAGGAAGTATTTTGCTCTAGCTTTTCATCTATTTTTCCTATTCCCCAAATTAGTTTAGTAAGATTATCAGGGTTATGCTCATTTGAATTAACACAAAGATTTACCCCATTGTACTTGAGACTTGGCTTTTGAGCAGCTGCCCACTGGGTACCCCTCACTGTCCTGGCTCTCTACATGCCCAGGGGGAGGAGTGGATAGGGGACATCTATGTGATGATCTATGAACAGGAGTTACTGTGACTCGGGCCCCTTTTGCATCTGTGCTCATGCTGACTGCTAGAGCTGGGGCCTCTCTTCCTCTTCATAGCACCCCTGGCTCACACGGGAACTCCTCAATCCACCCACTAATAAATACATACCCACTTCCTCAAATAAAGGAGTCGGGGGGAATGGGGAGACAGCCCTGGCTGGTGTGGCTAAGCAGATTAAGTGCAGGCTTGCAAACCAAGAAGCTGCAGGTTCGATTCCCAGTCAAGGCATGTGTCTAGGTTGTGGTCTAGGTCTCTGGTTGGGGGTGCATGTGAGAGGCAACCGTTTTGCTCTCGCACAAGGATGCTTCTCTCCCTCTCTGTCTACCTCCCTTCCCCTCTCTCTAAAAATAAATAAATAAAATAAAAAAGTGGGGGGTACAAACCTTGGAAACCAATATATTACATACATTAATTTTGATTCTGAGTGACTGGTATTTTAAATATCTTTAAAATAGCAGGAGTATTTGGCTACTCTTCAATAAAAACTGAAGGTGAAATTGTTAAAATTGTTTCAGTAGTCATAACTCAGAAAATGGGGACCATTTTCCCAAGTGCAAAGTTGAATACCCTGTGCTATGAAGCTGTAAAAGGTAAAATGCTTGCTAAGCCTTACAGAGAAAGGGTTGAAACCACAAACTACCAACTACATCCTACTCTTTGGATCATTTTTTAGAACATGAAGTCTTTTGTGTTAAAATTACTTATATTCACAGTCTGATGCCAAGTGTCATTTAATCCAAGTGCTAACCTTTCCTTCCACACTAGAAGCGAACATAATTTGCAGATTTTACATCTTCAGGCTTCTGGATTTCAGACTAAAAATCTAAAGCTGAGAGACGTGCTCTGCATACCATTCTGACATTAAGTAGAAATATTTAACTGTTCTCAGTTTTCTTTTCTATTAAATAAGATCATGATTTTTAATGTTCTTGTGCTCTAAAATATTTTTAAGTTAGTATCCATTAGATTCCACTTGTATAATCTAATTCAGCCTTAAGAAATAACTACCTGTTCACTTTATTCTAAGCAATCAAAAGTAATTGATAATTCATCTTATGTATCTAAGAGTGAAGGCACTAATTATTTGTTTTATCAAAAACCATTCTGTTGTTGAGGTTTTCATTCAGTATTTGTTTTCTGATGAGTCAAAATTTACAAGTTGGTTCCTACATAACATGAAAACCTTATTAATAGAAACTGTACTGAATAAACTAAAATAAAAAAATTTTAAAAACCCTTATTAACTGTAAAACAGAAACTTAAAAATTAACATTCACAGTTAACTAATTGGCAGGGAAAGAAAGGAAGAAAGGGGGTATAACAAAAGACACAGTAAAACCACTAGGAGCAAATACACATTATTTTCTATTACGGGTGTGTCTAACCTGCAGCCCATCGGCCACATTCAGCCCAGGGTGGCTATGAATGCAGCTCAACACAAAATCGTAAATTTACTTAAAACATTATGGACTTTTTGTGTGATGACGTGTTACAGTATATTTAATGTGTGGCCCAAGACAACTCTTCTTTTTCCAGTGGCCCAGAGATGCCAAAATGCTGGATACCCCTGGATAGACTATATCAGCTTCTGAGATATTCTTTGAAAACTTTAAAATACCTAGTGAACATCAATTTTTAAGTGTTTTACAGTTAACAAAGATTCTAGGTTATTCAGTAGCCAGCTCTTAAATTTTGATTGTGCTTGGTATTATTTTCTGAAGGCTCTTAAAAGTAAAGGGCTCTTTCTCTTGAAGGGCTGGTAGATTAAACGGAAGCACTAGGAAGCAGGCTTTTAGATCAGTGCTTCTCAAACTTTAATGTGTACAGGACTCATCTGAGTGTATTAAAATGCAGAGTAGGTGGCCCAAGATTCTACATTTCTAATGAGCACCCAAGTGATGGCCACAGAATTTTATTCCAAGCCCCGAAGTTTATATAGCAAGCTTTTAGATAAATTCCTAAAAAATGGCCATTAAATTCGATTTCAGGAAGGAAGTGAGCAAAATATTATACTTAGTGAATTTCATTGAAACATTCAATACAAAATGCCTGAAATAGGACAAAAATAAATATAAATTCTGACCAAAAGAACACTTTTTTAAATGCCACATTAAATATGGGTATGCATGTGTATAAGAAGAAAGCCAAGAAAATCCAAGACTTCAAGACCCAATAAAATCAATCTTGTAAAATCAACAACAAACTAGTAATTCCCACTAAGAAGAAAACAGGAATGACCTCTGTGCTTCTGAAAACTATTGTAGACGGTAAGTAAAATAGAGATATTATGTCACTTAAGAGAAGAACAGTTTGTTTAGTGTTTTGCTTTATGTACTACCTGGAAACTCTCTAATGCAATAGACTTATTGACTTAGAAGACAAGCATATCTGAGAAGGTACTTTAAAAATAATTCTCAGCAACAGCTCTGTAGAAAATTCACTGACCTATAAAACACATGCTCCAAGTGCTGTATGTTTCTGTGGACACTGAATGCATGCGGTCATGCATTAACAGTGTTGGTCAATCCTGAGGACATTTTCATGCTTACATCAAATTGCCCTAAGCGTTTAAAAGTCAGTTGTATATGACAGCAAAGGTAAATGGGAAACTTGGCTGGATTTTTTAAAAAAGACTTAATTATATATATATCAACACAAGAAGAGCCTTGACCTTCTTACCTCCTGTAGCAATCAGGTAGAGCAAATGAAAAGTAAGGATCAAATACTGCACTGTTCATATACTATAATATATAGTTATGACCCAAACATATTTTATTTTCATCTCTAAAACCCCAAGCAATATTTGCATTTGAGACACAGCCTAACCCTTCTATATTTTATATAAGAGCAGTGTCTAGCCTATTATTCATTTTTCTAAACAGATTTTTTCTTTCATCTTTAAAAGCTCTTACAAAGTAACTATGCATAGGTGTATATATTACTAGGTATATATACTTGTAGATAATGGATTAAGTTTGCCATGTATTTATTTATTTATTTATTTATTTATTTTTAGAGAGAGGAAAATGGAAGGAGAGAGAAACACTGATTGGTTGCCTCTTGAATGCCCCCAACCAGAGACCTGGTCCACAACCCAGACATGTGCCCTTACCAGGGAACTGAACCGGCGACCATTCAGTTTGTTGGATGACGCCCAACCCACTGAGCCGCACCAGTCAGAGCTACCATGTACTAGTTTTTGGTGCGCTTGAACTCTGATCTGTATCTCCCAAGGGGATGAAATTTCTGCTCAGCTCTTGAGCTTCCAACTCAGAGTTGTCTGATGGGTTTTCAACGTCCAGCTCTAGGCCTGGTAATTACTAAACCACCATACTTGAGGGAGAGTTTACATATATTACATATGTTTCATTATATGTAGATATCGTACATAGACTATAATTATCTGCAGTCCTCTCATCTCTGGGATTTGGCCTCAGTTCTCAGCGCCTTCAGACCCTTAGATGAGTCAAACTGCTGCTTTCTGCTTGAGCTCTATCTGGCATTGAGAACTGAAAAATTCCCTCACGGAAAAAGCAAAATGAACATGGAGATCACTCCATGGGCTTTTCTATTCTCAAAAATCATAGCCCCTCTGCTACAGCTTACACTGGTTGCTCTCCACAGCCTTCAACTAATTGTCTTACACGCATGGCCCAACTTTTTAAAGAGGTTTAAGTAGGGAGGGTTCACTTGATATAAGCTAATCACCACAGCCTGAACCAGAAAACTCAGTAACTTTGTTATTGTGTTTTTCATTTCTAAAAACTTAATCTGGTTCATTTTCATATCTGCTATGTTGCTTTTTATGGTTTTCTTGCATTTACATGTGTTATAATTTGAAACCCAGTTGTTTCAAATCTGTGTCTAATAATTTCAGTATCTGCAGTCATTGTGGTTCTGATTCCATTTATTCTTGCTTGGTTCTTGTCCAACTGTCTGTTTCTTCATGTGCCTTGTTATCTTTGACTACTTGCTTGACAATGTATTTGAAGGGGCTCACTGTAAGATCGTGCACTGCATCTATAGAAGTTACATTTGCTTGGAGGCATACTATCAGACCAGACCACCTCCAGCCAAGCTGGGCTACACGAACTCATAACATAACTGTGCATGAAGGCAGTCTTGGGTCATATACTTTTCAGCTGCTTCTTTTAAAAGTCTTTTTCTGTTTTATTTTCCTATTCTGCTCAGCATTCAAACATTCTTCTCTTTTAGTTCCAATCTAATTAAGGCTATTATTAAGATAGTGACTATCTTCTTAAATATTCTTAAAGCATTTAAAAATATTTTTATCCCATATATTTCTTTAATTTCAGGGAAAAAGTCTATTTGAATGATTTAGCTTACTATTTAAGAAACCAGGCACTGCTGTTGTTCTTTCAACCTCTTACTAATCACCTTTCAGAGAATCTAAAATAGCTCCCTAATCACCCTTTATCACTCCAGCTTCTACTATTTCCTTCGTAGCACTTATTACACTATGAAATTATCTTATTTACTTATTCTTTCTATCCTTGAATAAAATGTAAGCTCCAAAGAAACTCCAGTGAATCAGGAAACTTGTCTATTGTGTTTAGTAATACAGTGTATCCCCAGAATTTATCCAGCAGTTACAGACATGGTATATTTGTTCTACTATATGATAAAGAAATGTTAAATCAATAACTAGATTACAAACCAGAGATTTGCAAATAAACCAGTAAGCCCTTGGAGGGCCTGTTCTACTTCATTCCTCTCTTTAGACAAATCTCCAGCTTCTACTAGCTCAGTCCCAAGTGGCCACATTTAATCCCCTCTATTTTACTCTTCGTGTCATCTCTATGTTGCCAAGGAAGTGCTAAATACAGAAAGAAATAAAATATAATGTTGGTGTTTTTAAGAGCTTTCAAGTTTCAGACTATGGAAATGACTGTAGATTATATCCTGGTAAGTGCATTAAAATTCATCATAACACTTGAACACCAAGGTAATCATACATGTAATAAGAGAACCTACTTTTACATAGAGATGATAATGCTTAGGTCAAATGGTTTACAATACATGTAAATTTTATATTTAAATGTATACTTTTGAAAATGAACAGGTCAGTTATAAAATTAACTATAAACTTTTTTCCCAACTGAGAAACAAAAAACCCAACAATTAAATATCCATACAGGTATGAACTCTTTCATCCCAAGGACAATAATAAGGTAAGAGTTGGAAAAAAGGGAAAAACTTCTACAACTTTATCAAGTTGAACTTTTTATATTTAACACATATAGTTCCTTCTATGCCAAAAAAATTTTAAGTAAGCAGTATCTATATTCTTATTCTGAATTAATATGGTCAATGATACAAAAAATTTTGGCAAAAGAAAAAATAATTAAAAGTTTGAAATAGTCACATTCCTATTCTAAGCACCCTTAGATAACAGAATTCCAGAAAATTTCATTATTTATCAAATAATTTACTTTCTGTTATTTGAAGATACATTGGGAAAGTACTGCAGTGGAATCAGGTATTAAGCAAATAAGCATACATTTTTAGTTTAATTCTTCGAGAAACAATACAGCTTTTATTTTTATAATAAAAGACAGAGCCTAAAGCATTAACTTTACTTGTCCCAGCATTAGGCTTAATGTTGCCACTACAAAGCCACATTTTTACAGTCAAAGATTATATTACATTTTCACACTTTCCTCCGAAAAATTTATTAAAAATTTTTAAAGAAACTGAATCCTCTCAAAAGGGAGGGTTGCATCTTTGGGTTACAAATTTCAATCTCATATTACAACTTTTATGACAAGTACTTTTGTACCCTAGAAATAGCTAACAGTTGATTGAGGGTTGTTTTTACTGTGAGACCTGGTAAGCCGTAACAAAGCAAAGGAATTTTGTTGCCCATAAGGAAATTAATAGAAAACATGTACCTCATCCAATTTCTCTAAACAACACATACACACACCTATTGAAAAAACACTAAAAAACAAAGTGTAGAAAACTGCATATTTTATGGACATTACTTTGCATCTATACAAACACCAGTTAAACATACTGCATCAAGAGAAAAATGCAATCATACTGAACAAATTATATGATCTATGAGATAATTATATTATGTTTTCCCTCTTGGTGTAATTTGGCAAATGTGAATTTATGTAAATGAGCAATGATACTTAAGTAATGTAATTCACACAGAAATGGGACTAAGATCCTGCATTAACATCTTTTTTAAAACACTGCATTTATAAACTGTAAGTATCAATACAGTTGTGGGTTTTTTAAATACTGCTAGGATACAAGGACTTGACCTATATAGAATCTAAATGGACCAAATAGTAAGGATATACATACATCTTAGTGATACTACTGCATTTATAAGCCCCTAAGAAGAGGATATATAACCATTTTTTACTCCCCTAGAAATAAAGACAACAAAACTTTAGAACAGCATGCTCCGCCGGACATGTAAATAGGAGTAAAAACTGCCACTGCTGTCTTTTTGAAAGGAAAAACAGTTTTGATCTAAGCACTGCATAAGCGTGTGTAGCAGACACAGGGCCAATTTCCTGCCCCTCAAATCCTCCCGTCAGTTTTTAGATGTCTAAGTATGGCTGCACGAATTACCAACAGGACCTTTCATCACAGAACATTAAAAAGCTTTTGAAATGAAAGCCAATACACATAGTGAACACAAAATGAAATTATTACAAAATCCCAAGTAACTTTCAGAGTATGAATTACTGAAGATTAGAAAGTTTTCCAGATAGGTAAAATCTAATCTCTTTGAAACTCAAAGCATGTTTAGTAATTTTGGTTACTAAAATGTATCTTCCTTCTAAGAGTATTTTGCACATACTTCATCCGCTTGAAGGAAAGCAGAATATGCCACCCCAAAATATGGCTGGAGTTCAGGATATGCCACCCTAAAATATGCTGCCTTAGTTATTACTTTAGTTATTATTTTGAACTGCAGACACTTGAAAAAACAGCAAATGCAGGGTGAGGCTTTCTCTGAACTTCCCTTACCCGCCTAAAGACAAATCCTCCAAAAGGACCTCAACTGTCATCAATGTCCTTGCCTAGAGGTTCATCAACCAGGGAGGACTGACTATTGTCACAGGAGAGAGGACCACAAGTCCCCACCACTCCCAGACAAACTCATCTATTCTTTTAAGAATTCATCTTTCCTAAAAACTTTTGATTCTCTCCCAAGAGGCCTACATCCCCTCAACCCTTTCCCTATTAAGACAGATTTAGGTCTACTTCTAAGCTACCACAGGGAATTAGTCACTTTTCCCTGGGTATCTCCCATGTAACCATAAGGCATACATGTTAATAACCTTTGTTTTTCTCTTACTAATCTACCTTTCACTACAGAGGTCTCAGCTAAGAACTTAGAATGGTAGAGGGGAAGTTCTTTCCCTCCCAACATTACATTAATATAAGCATCAAAGAGGTGGCTAAACTATGCTGGATATTTTTATACATTTTTCTCACTTAATCTACCTAACACTCTATGACACAGGTTCTATCTCTATTTTGCAGATTTAAAAAAAGGTTAAATTTGTTGAAAAGGAAGAGACACACTTGGGATTTATGCTTAAGCATGTGTAATTCCAATTATAAATTCTTATTAAAATAAGATGTTCACCCGACTGAAAAACAAAACCTATTAGCATGGTTTTTCATCTGACATTCATTTACACTGAGTTTCAGTAACAAAGGTAGGCCCACTATATACTAAGAGTAAAAATCTTGAAAGAAGTGTAAGTTATGTCACACTCTATAAACACTCTATTTCTTAGTGTAAACAAAAGTTAAAATACATTTATGACATAAAATAAACTGCAAGTGTCTTTAAGACAATAGACCAGGTCCTTCTGAATCCCCCACCCCAAAAGAATTAGGATTGATCTATCTATTAACTTGATTAGAGAACAAAATACAGAGAGTAACTTGTATCCTGGAAGACTGAGGAGAAGAGAAGGGAAGGAAACAAAAGCATAAAAAAGAAGAAAGATGAAAAAAATTCAAAGGCATAGCAAAATGAAATATATTTTTAAAAAGGATAAATAAAATCTTTTTTAAAAAGGAGACTTTTTAAAGTGCTAAAAAGCCATGGGAGGGGGGAACCTCTTACATGAGGAAACAAACACCCAGGATCCTACAGAGGAAATACAGCACAAAGAGGAAACCGAGACTGGACACTCACTGAGATGTGTTATGCTGGCATCTGAGTCCCAGAGTGACCTACAATTTCTCCTTCCCACAGGAACAGGTAAGGCCGGAAAAAGGCCTGACGAGCCACAATGACATCTCCTATCAACCCTGCCACCATCCTCCATCGCCTTTGCTTCTAATCACAGTAATTAGATTTAGAAAACTATTTTTTATCTTAATTTTTATCTTCTTGATGTGACCTCAGAAAGAAAGCCTTTCTTCACTCAGACCTTCACTTCCACTGCAAAGGAAGCTGAAGGGAGAGAAACTAGGAACCCTTATGTGGAGATGTGTTTCTCATCCTGGAAATGTGAATGGGAAGCAGGGGTAGGAGGGGTGAGGGGGAAGTGTGGGAAGTGGTGCAGTGGCCAAAGACCCAAAAAGCAAAAAGAAAGATGGAAGAAGTTAGCAAGAGGCAAAGGAATAATGCTATAAATTTGAAGGAAGTGGGAGTATGTGCTTGGCTGAGTGATCATGTGACTTTTCTTACATATTAAGCAAATGAATTACCTGTTACTATGCAGCAGATACATGTGTATATTCTTGAGCACAGTCTTAAGATTGAGTGACAGAGCACTCTGAGTAGCATGAAAATATTCCAGGGAAAAAGAATGACCCTAGGTCCCAAAAGAGAAGAGGAAAGAATATATACAGATGTCAAAAGGGACAACAAGTGTAAACAACATCTGCTCTTAAAAACAACATCTGTTCTGGGAAATTTGTCAGAGTTCTGTTTGAGAATACCTGTCTGGGAAAATAAAGCCAGGAAAGCAAGGTTACTGCATGAACTGCAAGTAATATGAAGGTGTGCTGATTTTGAAGGTTTACTTTACAAATGACGTCTGAGATCCACGAGATCCCGAACAGGAGCCCTGATGCAGTCAGATCATGATCCAAGCTTTCTTAACAATAAACCCACCATAAGCCACATATAAAGTAAAGAATCTTGAGATAATTATTATCCAGACTTGAAAACAGTGATGCGAACAAGGGAAAGAGTTGGTGTTCTTTCCTTTTCCAATTAGTATGGGATATAAATAGCTCTTGATAATGAATGATTAATTTTGTGGTCTATGTGGATAGGTTAAAGAGACCTGGAATAATCCTCTTCACTACCAATAATTCCGGTTTACAGAGATCAACATCACTTACAGGGCAAGCAACATTTAAGAAAATAGGAAAAAGCAGACTGTTCCTTCTACTAGAGAGAATATGAATAAAGGGCAAACAGTTGAGAGATTTTAATATGGAACTAAGGAGACAGCGTAAGTAAGGATTTCCTGCAACCTATTCAATTATCCATGACACAGGGTTCAATATAACTGAAAAGTCGAAATACAGACAAATAAAACCCTCTAATTCTGACCATTATCTTCTAATTTTGCAATCACGAACTTTCTTCAGTTGCTAATAAGTTATGAGACCGATTTATGTTTTACTACCATTCACTGTTAACCTCTGAAAGATAAATAAGTACATAAATACAGGTATTCATAATGAAGTTCTATTTTTTAATTTATAATTTGAATAATCAGTGTGAATAAGCAATGAATACACTTCATATGTCTACTATGACATTAATGTCAAAATCGTTTATTTTTTCCTCCAGGGTAAGCAAACAGTTTTTTAAAAATCTAAATCTAATAATAATGGTCTTACTGAAAAATTAAAAATAAAGTAATTTTTGGAATTTATATTCAATTGCCCTACCATATTTTTAGACAATTTGACAGTAAAAGATTCCTATTATACCATAAATGAATATTAGAATTTATATCGTATCAGTGAAAAGCTGTGGGCAAAAATTGGTAAGTGACCACACCTTCCATTAACTTGAAAGACCTAGATGTGTATGGCCCATGGCAGTAAATGTAGTAGTAAAGGTAAAATTGAGACTTCTGGCTGAGATGGAGGCGTAGGTAGAAAATACACCTTGCCTCCTCACACAACCAAAAGGACAACAACAAATTTCTTGGTTCACAGGCCCGCGCTTAATCCACTAAGTTATACCAGCCAGGGCTGACAACAACAAATTTAAAAACAAAAAATAACCAGAACTGCCAGAAAATTGAACTGCATGGAAGTCCAACAACCAAGGAGTTAAAGAAGAAACATTCATCTAGACTGGCAGGAGGGGTGGAGTCAGACAGGAGGACTCTCAGCAAAGTGGTGGCTGGTGGAGCAGTCAGTCCCACATTTGCATGAAGAAAAATGGGGAGGAACACCTGGGGAGAGACAGAGACTAGGAACCCAGGGTTCCAGTGTGGGGAAATAAACCCTCAAAACCTCTGATTGAAAAAACCTGTGGGGGTTGAGGCCACAGGAAAAACTCCCAGCCTCACAGGGTAGTTCACTGGAGAGACCCATGGAGTACACAAAACCAGTCACCTGGGAATCAGCACCAGAAGGGCTCAATTTGCTTGTGGGTAGCGGAGGAACTGACTGAAAGCCAGCAGAGAGCTGAGGAAGCAGCACTGTTCCCTCTGGGATACCTCCACACCACAGAGACACAAAGCAGGGACGTGGGTTGACCCATCCTGACGAATACCTAAAGGTTCTACCCCTTACTATGTAACAGTTACAACAAGACAAAAAAAAATATGGGCCAAATGAAAGAACAGATGAAAACTACAGAAAAAATACAATTAAGTGATGAAGAGATAGCCAACCTATCACATGCAGAGTTCAAAATACTGGTAATCAGGATGCTCACAGAAATGGTTGAGTATGGTCACAAAATAGAAGAAAAAGAGAAAGCTATGAAAAGTGAAATGAAAGTGCTATGAAAAGGAAAATGCACAGGGAACCAACAGTGACAGGAAGGAAACTGGGACTCAAATCAACAGTTTGGAGCATAAGAAATGAACACTCAAGCAGAACAGAATGAAGAAATAAGAATTCAAAAAAATGAGGAGAGGCTTAGGAACCTCCAGGACAACTTCAAACGTTCTAACATCGTAATCATAGGGCTGCCAGAAGGAGAAGAGGAAGACCAAGAAATTGAAAACTTGTTTGAATAAATAATGAAGGAGAATTTCCCTAATCTGGCAAAGGAAATAGAGTTCCAGGAAGTTCAGGAAGCTCAGGGATTCCCAAACAAGTTGGACCCAAGGAAGCACATGTCAAGGCACATCATAATTACATCACCCAAGATTAAAGATAAGGAGAGAATCTTAAAAGCAGCAAGAGAAAAGGAGACAGTTACCTACAGAGGAGTTCCCATAAAATTATCAGCTGATTTCTCAAAAGGAACCTTGCAGGCAAGAAGGGGCTGGAAAGAAGTATTTGAAGTCATGAGAGGCAAGGACCTACAAACTAGGTTACTTTACCATTTAGAATGGAAGGGCAGATAAAGTGCTTCCCAGATACGGTCAAAGTAAAGGAATGCATTATCACCAAGGCCTTATTATATGAAAGGTTAAAGGGACTTACCTGAAAAAAAAAGATAAAAAATACAAACAGTAAAATGACAATAAACTCACAACTCTCAACAATTGAACCTAAAAAAAATAAAAAACAAAAACAAACAACACAAACGAAAACAAAAACTAAGCAAACAACTAGAACAGGAACAGAATCATAGGAATGGAGATCACATGGAGGGTTATCAGCAGGGGAGGGGAGTGGGGGAAAAGTACAGAGAATAAGAAGCATAACTGGTAGGTACAAAATAGACAATAGACGGGGGGGGCAGTTAAGAATAGTGTAGGAAATGGAAAAGCCAAAGAACTTGTATGCATGGACATGAACTAAAGTGGGGGAATGATGGTAGAAGGGGGGTACAGGGAGGAGGGGAATAAAGAGGAGAAAAAAATGGGACAACTGTCATAGCATAGTCAATATAGTAAAAATAAATAAAATTGAAAGTAATTCCTCTAGCACAAAAGAACACTCTAATAAGCTATTTATATTTTACAATAATAATCATTTAATCTAGATATTAAATATTACTAAAGTCACATTCAATGGACTTCTCATTTAGAATCAGAAAACCTCAAAAGACTAAAAACAACAGAACAAGTCCTGCAGTCTTTACAATTCTTGAAAAACCAAAGCACTTTCAGAAATGTGTACTAATTTCTTCAACAAATATTTACTAAGCAGCCATAATGTTTCGGCTCTGTGATGGGCACCAGAGATATACCAACAAAGGAAAATAATTTCTCTAGTGGAATGAGGCAGATGATTTTTAAAAAATCCAAATGAGTAAATTACATAGTATATTAAAAGGTGATAAATACTAAGGAGAAAAATAAAGCTAAGAGGATTGGATATATCAGATAGGGTGGGACTGCATTTTGGTACACAATAGGCAGGAAAGGTCTTTTACTACCTCAAAGCAGAGGTAGCAGCTCCTTAGTTGGTCTAGTTCTGCAGTGTGGTGCTGAGAGCCCTTTGGGGAAGGCTCAGCCTATTTCTGTAGCCCTGCCAACAATTCTTTATGCTATGAAACCTTTTAAAAATCCCTCTGTGCTACAACTAGCTACAGTGGATTCTTTCATCTGCAACTAAGTACCAGTACTGGCCAATACAACCCTAATAATGGAGGAGAGTTCTGTAGTCAGCAGGAAAAAAACAGTCTAAACTGAATGGGAAATATCTATCTAGGCTTAGTGTGAGTAACAAAAAACAAAGGTCATGGGAGTTAGGTGGCATATTATTCTTCTTTGGATGTCCTAACAAATTACCATAAACTTAGTGGCTTAAAACACACATTTATTCTCTTATAATTCTGGAGATGAGAAGGCCAAAACAGGTGGGTCTCACAGGGCAAAAATCAAGGTGCCAGCAGGGCTGCGTGTCTTCCCGGTGTCCCCAGGGGAGAATTCATTTTCTTGCCTTTTCCAGCTTCTAGAAGGTGCCTCCAATTCCTTGTCTCAAGCCCCCTCCCATCTTCAAAGCCAGCGGTGGCCAGTCAACCCTTTCTCACATGGCATCCCTCTCACACTGACACTCCTGCCTCCCTCTTCCACATCTAAGGATCCTCGTGTTGGGCCACCTGGATAATCCAAGACAATCCCCCTATTTTAAAGTGAGTGGATGACCTTAAATCAATCACCTGCTACCTTAATTCCCTTTGCCATGTAAAAAAAATATATTCACAAATTTCAAGGGTTTAGATAGAGATATCCTTAGGTGGCCATTATTAACCTACCACAGGCAAGAGAATCAGGCTGGGTAATAGGGTATTTAAGATAGAACAACATCTAGCAGTAAGATCTCAATCTAATACCTACGCAGTGGAACTAATTCAACCCTGAAGTTGACAAAATATGCAGCTAAGGTAACCGTAACAATCACAGACCAGGGAGGGTTTTATGTTTTGTGAATATTTATCATTCTTTTAAAAACCCGCCAGATGATATAAACCTTAAGTCACATATTAAATGAATCATTTTCATTTTTAATAAAATAAATGTAGAAGTAAAACAGTACTTAGCAAATACATCAGAGAAAATAACCCTTGATTGTATGTAATTGGGCTGTTCAAGAAACTCTGGGAGGAAGCTTTTTTTAACTTTTGAAGAATTAAAGCCAACCTCATTAATGCATTATGAACAGGTAATGAATACTTTAACATGCTAGGCAAAGTCCATAAACTTAAAAGGATTTTGTAAAAGGAGAGTAATTTGTGTTACTCCCTTTAAAAAATCAGGGGACACCCTGACCAGTGTGGCTCAGTTGGTTGGGTGTTGTCCCACAAAGCAAAAGGTCACAGGATCCATGCCCTGGTCAGGATGCGTTCAAGAAGCAATCGATCCATGTTTATCGCTCACATTGATGTCTCTCTCCCTGTCTTTCTCCCTCCCTTCCTCTCTCTCTAAAAATAAATAAGTAGCCCTGGCTGGTGTGGTTCTGTGGATTGAGCTCTGGCCTGTGGATTGAAAGGTCACCAGCTCGATTCCTGGTTAGGGCACATGCCTGGGTTGGGATCCAGGTTCCCAGTTGGGGTGGCAAGAGGCATCGATGTGTTTCTCTTGCACATCATGGATGTTTCTCTGATCTTCTTTCTCCCTCCTTTCCCCTCTCTTAAAAATAAAAAATTAATTAAAAATAAATAAAATCGTATAAATAAATAAATAAATAAATAAATAAAGAGGTGTCAACTCCTACCTTCTATGTAAACAGAAATAGTCGGTTTCCTTTGTATGGTTACTGTAATTTAAAATTATTAGGTGTGGGGGGGTGTGGAATGGTGAAGGTTGTCTATAAAGGTACAAAGTTCCAATTATAAAACAGTAAGTCCTGGGAATATAGTGTACAGCATGTTGAATAGTGAACATTACAGTGTTGTTTATTAAAAAGTTGCTAAGAGAGTAGATCTTAAAAGTTACACTGGAAAAAAATGCGTCATTAAGAAGGGTGATGGATGTTAAAAAAATTATTAGTCATATGAATTAAGGTAGAAGTGAAGCGGAACAAGCATGCAGTAGAATACTGTAAAAGGTTCAGAAGCTTTCATCATTGAAAACCTGTTTACCTTATAGATAAAATCACTCTGGGTGATTCTGTAGTGACAGTACCAAATATTTTGTCAAGCAAACAATGTAAGATTTTGTTTTTCAAAGAAATTAACCTCACATTTAAAAAATCAACTGTAAATATGTAAGAAGATGGAAATTGGGATTATCCTGTGTCAGGAATATATATACTTTTAGAAACTAGGTGACCACAAACCCTAGAAGCAACACTGCAGAACAGGTTTAAGTTAAATTCCAACACTTTTTATCTGAACAGCACTGGAGCAAAAACATTATTGGCTTAAAATTATCCAAGAACTGGCTTTATGTAGATTTATAAACAACTCTGAGAAACTAATTCACATTAAAAAACACAGAGGTACCAGATTTGTGGACCAGAATGCCAACTTACAGTATTAATTAATGGACAAAGCTGAGGCAGGGGAGTCTCTATCCCTATATTTCAACGACCATTTCAGTAGGCATCTTCATGTCATATACGTACATTATATTTATATATAACTTTTATGTATAAAATGTATTTAACTAGTAATCAGTAGATACTAGCAATTAAAAAGAAAAATAAACTGAATGGATGTCAAGATTCAGGGAACTGAGGGAATTTTCAATATCTTTTAATTTCCTGGAAATGCAAATAGGACACTTAATAGGTGGCACACAATGTGAATACACTTAATGTCACCGAACTGTACACTTAAAAAACAGTTAACATGGTAAATTTTTATGATATGTATATTTTATCACAACTAAAAAATAAAATTAAATAAGGATAAAGAATCCTAGTTAGGAAAAAAAAAAAACCTAGAAATCAATGTTTTCCAGTTTCAAGATTTCACTTTTCAGGTAAAGCACTATTAAAAGAAACTGAGATACAGTTCAATATCTATTTTACCACTAGCAATATATTATGTTCTCAATACAAAATAATTCCATCTCTATTATTATACACATATAATTATTCAGTTAGGAATGTAATTATGACAAAATAGATATTCTCAATGTTCAAATCTTCTACTAGATGCCAAATTATGCAATTTATTAAACATTCAAATTATAATATCATCTGATAATTTAGATGCTAGTCTTTCGAACTACATTGAGTCTGACTCTTTGCCACCTAGGGATATGGATATGGACTGGAAAGAACATTTTTCAAGGATTTCAAAATTGATATTCTAGGCCTAAAAAACAGAATAAGAAATTGCCTTTTACTATAAGGTATTCCCTACCTTTCAGAGTAAAACTTGTCTAGTACAGATGCGTTTTAATTTGTTCTATCTTTTGACACTGCTCAATATAATTTATTGCCTAAAACATGCAAGGTATGTAACAATTGATAAATTATTTAAATTTTCTTAAAACGTTAAAGAGTTAGCTTTCTCTAAGATTTTTATTACTTTTCATATGAGTTTTAACACAAATCAATTCTCTGAACTTTTTCTTCAGTTACTTTTTAATTATGGTGTATACTGCTACATTTCAAAAACAGAAAATAAGTATTACTTTCAGTTAATACATTCATTCTCTCAAGTAATTAGCCTTAAAAACATTACCAAATAGCCAACACCATAGATAAATTGATGACACTGTCTCTTGCTTTGTCTGGGGCTTGAGATTAAAAGCCTTTCTTATTTGAAAGGCTATTTAAGTAGTGAGTGAGTATCTGCATTTAAATACAAGACATTTGGTACTTTATTAGATGGTCTTTCACATGCTCAGATGACCGAGGAATCATAATTCTGTCTCAGGAAACGTCACCACAATAGCTGCACTATCTCAGGACATGACTACAAATGTGTGGTATGTCTTAAAGCTGTCAAGCAAGTTTGATACAAATACCTCAGATCAATCAAAGAAATGCCTGTTAGCTTTACAATACACTGTGACACTGCCTGTATATTGAGTCAAAATCGCACACATTGAGGGTAACAGTACATAACACACAGTCAACACAGGCCTACCAATTAAAAGAATGTTATTTTCAGAGGCACACCCGCTGGACTGAAAAGATTCTCCCCAGCAATTCATCTAACAACGAAACACAAGAAAAGACTAAGTTTTAGTTTAAAACTAATATCCATCAGGTGGATAATTATTAGTCTGAGAAGAGTTGAATTACTATTCTTCCTTAAAAAAATAAGTTAATGTAAAACAAAATATTCACTTAGCCTTCAAAGATCACTTATATCAATCAGCTTATGAGTCATGATTTTCAAGAAAAGTGGAAAAATGAGGGGCCATATGTTACTTTCTTTAAAATATGGGAGTTCTGGCCAAGATAGAGGCATAGGTATTTCTACCCTTCACTTCCTCGCACAACCAAAGGGAGCATGACCACCAATCTGAAATTAATAAACAACCAAATGTGCCAGAAAATCAAACTGCATGGAACTCTGACAACAAAGGAATTAAAGAAAAAATCAAGCAGAACAATCAGACCAGTAAAGCGGTGGACCCCTGGGGCCAACTCAGAAAATTCTCAGCAACACAGCAGACTTTGGGGGAAGGGCTGGCTGCTGAGCTCAGCCAGCTGCAAGGGAGGGGCTGACTTAAGGGGACTCAGAGGTGGCTGTGGGCTAGGGCAGTTACAGCAGTAGGAGAAGCTCCCAGTCTCCCAGGAAAGTCTGTGGGAAAGCGAGATATAGATGAGCAGGGAAGCTGCACTGTTCCCTCTCGGACCCCTCCCCCACAGGCAGCACAGTAAAGAGGGTTGTCCTGCCCAGGTGAATACCTAAGGTTCTGCCCCCTTACAACCTATCAGCTGTGCCAAGACAAAGAAATATGGCCCAAATGAAAGAACAGAGCAGAGCTTCAGAAAGAGAGCTAAGTGAAGAGGAGATCGCCAACCTATCTGATGGAGAATTTAAAGCCCTGGTAGTCAAAATGCTCACAGATCTGATTGAGCTTGGTCAAAAAATGAAAAAACAAATGAAGGATACCCAAAGTGAAATAAAGTAGAATGTTCAGGGAACCAACAGTGACAGGAAGGAAACCAGGACTGAAAGCAATGATTTGGAACAAAAGGAAAAAATAAACTTCCATCCAGAACAAAATGAAGAAACAAGAATTTGAAAAAGTGAAGAGACTCTTACAAACCTCTGGGACAACCTGAAACGTTCCAATATCCGAATCATAGGGGTGCCAGAAGGAGAAGAGGAAGACCAAGAAATTGAAAACTTATTTGAATAAATAATGAAGGAAAACTTCCCCAATCTGGCGAAGGAAATAGATTTCCAGGAAGTCCAGGAAGCCCAGAGAGTTCCAAAGAAGTTGGAACCAAAGAGGAACACACCAAGACACATCATCATTAAGTTACCCAAGATTAAATATACAGAGAAAATCCTAAAAGAAGAGGAAAGGAGGGAGTTACCTACAAAGTAGTGCCCATAAGGCTATCAGCTGATTTCTCAAAAAAAACCTTGCAGGCAAGAAGAGACTGGAAAGAAGTATTCCAAGTCATGAAAGGCAAGCACCTACATCCAAGATTACTCTATCTAGCAAAGCTATCATTTAGAATAGAAGGGCAGATAAAGTGCTTCCCAGATAAGGTCAAGTTAAAGGAGTTCATCATCACCAAGCCCTACTGTATGAAATGTTACAGGGTCTTATCTAAGAAAAAGAAGATCAAAACTATGAACAGTAAAATGACAATAAACTCACAACTATCAACAAATGAACCTAAAAGAAAAGAAAAACAACAAAAACAAAAACTAAGCAAACAACCAGAACAGGAACAGAATCAGAGAAGTGGAGATCACACAGAGGGATTTCAGTGGGAGGGGGAAAGAGAGGAATGGGGGGAAAGGTACAGGGAAGAAGAAGCATGGTTAGTAGGCATACGCTAGATGGGGAGAGATAAAAAATGGTATGGGAAACAGAAGACTCAAAGAACTTATATGCACAACCCATGGATGTGAACTAAGCAGCAGGGAATGTTGGAGGGTTGTGGGAGCAGGGCGGAGGGGGTACAGAGGGGGAAAAATTGGGAAAACTGTAATAGCATAATCAATAAAATGATTTAAAAATGGATATACCATTTTATAAAGAAGAGGTCAACTTATATATTGCCTCAACTCCAGAAACAATATTCATATGAAAGAAAAACCTTTTCATAACACATAATTTAGATGTCATTCACTGAATTAGTCAAAAGTAATGTTAAATTAGGCTATTTTTCTTCTTTAAAAATGTTCTAGCTTTATCTTGCCTGTTTTTAATTGAAAAGAATCAATTCTAATTATACCTAACCAAAGCCAAGGGTTTCAGAAAGCTTTAGTCTAACTTATATTCAGCATTTTCCTAATGAAAGCTTTCCAACAGTACAGTTCATCCTTCCCACTCATGGGAATAAGCAGCGAGATAGATCAGTTCAATGGCAAAGATGAAAGATGAGATAGCAAGTTACTTTGCCATGGCAACAACTTTTAAAATTCTAAACAGAACACTTTCGCTTATTTAAATATAAATGCTGTCTAAAGCAGCTGCTATAATGACTGACAATTTCTCGATCATAATGTATCACATGAAGGATTCCGACTCTGACACTGAACAGAAACAGAAGCTTAAAATGTACCACTCCAAACTATGTTTCAGCTATGGATACCTAAATTGCAGCATCTGAGACTAATCTTTATCAGATTTTTAACAAAAGTATATACCTTGGTTTTATTCTAGAGAATCAGGATTTTCAAAAAGTCTTAAAGATACATTTGCCTTGACATTTTAGATTGGGTTTGTAAAGCTAGATCTCATGAAAGCTTTTTAAATCCTCCAAAGGATTTGGTCAGTATGTACTGCCTGTGAAAATGGCTAGTAAAAGATATTTTTGGGTATTAGCCCTTGTACCCCACACTAAAACAGTTATGTGGTAGGCATTTAGACAGACGTGAGCAGAGCAAAAACAGTGGGCCAGGTACAGAGAAAGTCACCAGGGCAGAAAGCCCCAGGTACCTAGCAACAGAAAAAACTGGGAAAACAAGGACCTTACCCCCAGCGTAACCTTCCCTCCCCTAGCATATCACTGGTCATGCAGTTTAGACCTTTCAAATCACTGGTCATGTGGTTCAGACCTTCCCTTGACCTTTCCTCCCCTGGTTTATTACTCGTCATGCCACAGACCCCCTTGGAGGAAGAAAAAGGAGTCAAGGAGTGGCATCATGCAACTCCCATGCAGGGCCTGGCAAGAGCACTCCCTTGAGCACAAACGCCTAGGGATAACATCTAGGCCTCACTTATGTTTCAGCTCCAGGCCCAGAAAACCAGCAGAACCAGAGTAGTGATGCCAAGGCTGACATCAGGACCAGCTGCACTAAGGATCCCTGCCCTAGCGCTGACCAGTCAATGGGGACCATAACCCTTAAAGGATACACCTGGAAAGCTGATGAATATTCTATTGAGGTTCGCCCCTGAAATTCCCACCCTTAAAAGCTCTTAGGACAGAGGACCCAGCATGCTCTCCCTACCACGTGCCTTTCCCCTCCCCCTCTTCTTCCTCACCCGCCAAGGCAGGTTGCCTCTACCTTCCTCCTAAACTCCAAGGGCCCTTCTTTAGCCTGTGTAACTTGTTCCCTGAGTCCATTTCTTCTACAGCTCACTTCACCTACCTTTGTGACTTCTAAATAAACATTCTTTTGTAGTTTTCTTGTCATCTTGGCTCTGAATTCTTTCTTAGAACTCAAGCACCAAGGCTGCTGAACTGAGGTCCAGTCTGACTCCACCTGCCTAACACCTGGTACCATTTTCACCACAACAGTTATGTTCCCAAAGGAATATAATTGAGAATAAAATTTGTAAGACTTCTTTATCAATATATATAGAGAGATAGATATAGATACAGATACAGATATACACACACGAGTATATATATATTTTAGGTAATTCTAGATGGAAACAGGGTAGAGAATCATCACCTTAAACAGTGAGGGTTGGGGAGTTGGGAGACATAATTTACATGAATTTTCAGCAATTCCTGTCAGTAACCAAGAATTACATTAGTACACAGATCAGGTGAAGGCAACGCTGGAAAAACAAGACTCTTGGACCAAGTATTAGAACCAATCAAGGTCATGAGCTACTACGGAGCAGCTACTTCTAAGGTCAAAGATGAGAGCTCTATCTTTTGGGTAAGAACCAGCTGAAATGTCAGGGTTGCTTTCTGGGATACTGGTTATTGGTATAAATGTTCAAGTGGAATGCCCCTGAACCTGACCTCAGGAAAACTTAAATTCTGAAAGAGGGCTTTAGAAAAGGGGTCAGTACTTTGGGCTGGAACTCCGAATGACTGCACCTGAGGAGTAATCAGGTGAACCAGAAATAAAGCACCGCTTGTACAGACTGGCTTTAAGTCATCTCCACAGCCTAGAAAAGCTCAAGTCTCCAAACTGAAGATTATGACTGCTACTACCTCCAGGTGCCTGACCTGGACAAGCACAGGAAAACCCTCCCTGGAGGAATTTAACAGTGTCCAAGGCTTCAAATTATCTCTACAAATAATTTTTTAAATACAAAGCCCAACCTACAAAGGAAACAAGACTACCTAACAAGAACCAACAGCAACAGGGGGGTGAAAATAAAGCACCAAAAACAGCCTACCAGGACTCCAGACATTGAAATTGTCTGCCTTTGATTATAAAAACAATATGCTTAAGTTCAAGAAGTTTTTTGAAAAGACTGGAAGAACTTGGCAGAAAACTAGAAAACTCTAAAAAGCGGATTTTTAAAAGTAGAAATTCTACAATAAAAAAAAGGAATAAAGTTAAGAATTCAATGGGTGCATTAAACAGCAAATTAGATACATCAAAAGAAACTATACAGAAAGCAGGGACAGATAATGGAAATTACAAAACAGGTACATAGAAAACAAAGATCTTCTAATATAAATCTAAGAGGAGTTCAGAGGAATAAAAAGAGAATATGAGGCAGAGGCAATATTTGAAAAGATAATGGCTACGTATTTTCCAAAAGTATTAAGACATCAGCCCACAAAATCCAGTAGCCCAATAAACAGAAAATAAGATAAAGACCTACATTTAGTAAAAAATCACAGGCATATCTCATTTAACTGCACTTCACTTTATTGTACACTACACAGATGTTGTGATTTTTACAAGTTGAAGGCAAGACCCTCCATCAAAAAGACTGTGACTACCTTTTATGTGGTGGTGTGGAACCGGTCCACAACATCTCCCAAGTATGCCTGTAAAGGGTTTTGTCAGGAAAAAAATTATATAGAAGCAGTGTAAGTGGAAATGTAAGACCCAATAAAAATAGACAGTACTGGGGCATCTATACAATGAAAAGAAATCAGGCTGAGTACATGAATAAAAAAAAAAAGGGAGAGAGGAAAGTAAGGGGAAGGAGGTAGAGAAATGTGTATCATTTCCAGAAGTGGAAAGAATCTGAAGTCCCATCATCTTAGTTCAAGACAACTATTTAGAAAAGATCAAAGAATTAAAAATGCAAATTATACCAAACCCCAAAAAGCACACAACATGTGATATGAGGATCCATGGTCCATCTCTCTCCACCCGCAAACACAGTATTTTTAATAAAAAGCTGAAAACAAGCATAATTCATCTTCAAAGAAAACATTTTAAAAGCACATCTGTGAATTTGTTATTTAGATCTTAAAACACATTTTAACAAAGAAATGAAATTATTTATGCTAGATAGATTAGATTCCTAGTGGACTCTATAAAAACACATTAACATTTCACCTGAGAATTATAGGTTACAATGACAATGACAAAGAACTAATTCTTTCCTAAGGGAAAATGTTTGAGAGTTTCAGTGTCAGGAAATCTTTCTCTCAGTAGCTCAGTTACCAAGAATCTCTCTTCTCCTTCTCCTCATCTCACATCAGAAACATCCTATGCACTAGAGGTAGTGCATAGGTAGGATATGTGGGTACTGGTAGGACTTAGGAAGTGTTTGCCCTCCTTCTGGAATAAGAGAAAGCTAAGTGATTGGAGGAAAAAAGTCTTTAATTATGAAGAGAAGTGGAATGATGAGCTCATGGGGTAAATAAGGAGCAAAAGGAGAAAAAAACAAGTAATGTCATTTTTACAAAAGGAAGTGAGAAACAGATATTCCTACTTAACATATGTGTCATGAAATCATATATTTGGAACACCTTATTCACACTGAACTGGTACAAAAAAGAATTTGATGAAAATATCTTTATTACACTCTGTCAGCAAAAAATCCAGTTTTCTACACTACTCAGCTGAATGGTGCTAATGATTTCATATTCATGTCTCTATGCAAAAAGAAAGAATAAAATTAGTTTACAACATTTATTCTAACAGGGTTCAAATTAAATTTTTAAATATATGATTTGACATCTCAAGCTTTAAAATCTAGCAACATGAAGTTTTGGGTTTTTTAAAAAAGCAAACTAAAGACTTCTAAGTAGTCCATATAGGAGAAAAATAAAAGAGGTTAGAGGAACCATTTGTATTTCAAAGACTTGGAGAAACAGGTAATCCCAAGACAATCAAAACCACAACCACACAAACACCCATTACGTTTCTGTCAGGACTTTAGAACTCTGCTACCAAGTACCTGTATGTGCTTTGGATATCATGCAAAGCCTGTATCTGAATAAAAAAATCACATGGCAAAAGGAATACAGTCAAATGGTCACATATTACTGAACTAGTTAATAAGCCACTTAAAAAATTAAAGACACTAAAACTCATGAAAGGACTAAAGAATTATAATTATATTACTAGATCCCTCACAGCTTTAAAAAATCAAGAGAATCGATTAGATAAATTCTTTTAGAGCAGTTAATATGCTCTAAAAAAATAAGCTAATATAATGTACTATAATTTTCCCTCCAAAAGGAAAATAGAGGTCCTGTTCAAATAACTCGCTATACATTAGAGATCTAATCCTAAATATCTAAAGAATAAAATACATTCTTTTTTTAAAATAACCCAAATTAAGAGATTTGTATGATAGGTTAAAATGTAAAATGAAAGGCAGTTCTAATAGTATTCTTTAAAAAGAATGAATAAATAAGAAGTAGTATTTAAAATATGATTACAAGTGTTATTTAACAACAAATTTAATTTAAGAAGTTCATGATAAAGATCTATTTTCCATCAGGTTTCTCATCCAACCATGAAACAATATTGGTACCAGTGTTCCCTCACACTTGTTACTATGCATACATCCCAATGACCAAATCTAGGCAGAAGCCTATGGGATCAGCCCGAGATAGAAGGAAGTAAAATTTGAAAACTGAAATCTAAAAACAAACAGGCAAATGATGGCACAGAGCATACCCAAAAATCCCTTCTGGAATTGGTAGGTATTATAGAGAGACTATGTTTTTTATCACTTATTTATATCATATCCTTGTCTAAACTATTCCTTTCCTGAAGAGGATAAAAATAGTCCTATATGCCTCATTTTAATATTATTTTTGATACCTAAAAATGAGGACTGCATCTAAGTAGTTCAAGCTTTCCAAGGGTCATTTTCCCTGGTGTTAGGATTTTAATCACTGGCTAGAGATCATAATCATCTAAGGAGTTAAAAAAAAATCTGCCCCAAACCCCTCCAACACTACCCCCAAACCAATTATGAGAATCCTCAAGTGGAGCCTAGTCACTGGTAGTTTTTTAAAATCTCCCAAAGTTATTCTAACGTGCAGCAAAGCTTTAAAAACCACTGGTTTATCCAAGATATTGTTAGAATTCTAAGAATTAAAAACTAAATTATGCTCAATGACGCCCTAATATCACAGCCAGAAGAGGGCAGCAAGGAGCTACACTGGAAAGCCACATAAGAAAAAAATAATGTGCTAAGGAGCTGTCCTCAGGGGAAGACCTGCAGAGATTCAAGTGTTCTGGGAGAAGTGCCATGCCTCAAGTGGGAATTAATGAATGGTAAGAAGCCAAGCAGAGATAAGCCAGCAAACAGACTGAGTTGAAGGGAAAAGAGAGCCAGAAAATGTCAAAGAAGTACCTGGTCCAAAAAAGGAAAAAAACAAAAACAAAAACAAAACAAAACAATAAATGAAGAGCCTAAGATCAGAGTCACTAGCAAGAAGAAGGTAATTCTCCAAAATAAGAAAGCAGAAGATAGAACAGTTTTTTGAAGACTCCATCTTCCACAATAACAATCCTGAATGAACTAGAAACATAGTGTGAAATCTTGAGAGGTGGTTTTGGAATTCACAAGAATAAAATTGCTTTAGCATAAAATAGCCTTAAAAAAACCTTGAACAGCATAAGATAAAGAACCAATAGGAGATGTCACAGTGATCCACAATGACAAATATTAAAACTGAAACTACAAAACTTACTACCTTCAGCAATGGGTTTATGACTTCATATTCCTCTTCTACAAAATGCTTGGGGCACTTTTCTACAGCTATTTATAAACTACATGCATATTGGCAAAATGATAAAAAATCACATCTCTTATTTTACAGACTAATCCCTCTTTTCATTGGCCATTAGGAAACTCAAAACTTTTAAGGGTCTTTGTGTTTCAATATTATACTTAACTATCCATCTTCCTTGTGCTCACTTTGCAGTCATCCTGATTTCCTTTGTCTTAGTCCATCACTGAAAAATGCATAAAATCCTTTTTGAAATGATGCTGAGATTAAGGAAATCAATTAAAATATGATGCAGACTCATCTACCCTTCGCTATCAGATCATGATGTTCAAAGGGGTCTAGCATGGTTCACCAGCACAAACCCATCTACTAAAAAAACAGCTCTAAGCACATGGGAGTTTCTGTCTTTCTTTATATATGAAGCCAATATTACTGCTAATATTTCTACTCCTAACCACAGAATAATAAAAACAGTAAGAACTCAGTATTTATACCTTTAACACTTAGATGGCACTGAACCAACTGTGACTTGTTGGTAAATTTCTAAATTACAAAGAAAGAATTATTTGTTTAGAGTATTTTGAAAGATATTTTGGCTTTGAAATTTAAGTAACACAATTTTTCTGACTTTTTGACAGAAAAAGAAATATAGAAAAATACCCAAAATTTCTCAGGACTTTTTGTCTTAAGCTAAAAATTTGATCTCTATCCTTTAGTTTACTCAAAAATAAGCATAGCAAGCCACCTTCTTCTATAGCACCACCTTTTTCTAGGGATTGGGGAGTAGAAGGGAATTACACTTTGTCAGAAAAGAAATCAGTCATCAGTGACTTCCAGTTGTAATCCACCTGTAATCACAAGTGCCTAGCTGACCATAACATCCAGGTGAGCTTAATATTCTAACCAATCACATCCTAACTCTATGTCAAGGCGGTTTAAAATGTGCACTGCTAGTTGACTACTTTTGTAATAACACAATAAATTTCCACATGCTGAATTATGTTTAAATTTCTTGGGAGTAAGAATCATGCTTAATTCATTTTTGTATCTCAGTATTTAGCACAATGCCATTGCTGATAATACATATGGTCCCAATGAGATCTTTTTTCCTTCTCTTTTTCACTGTGATATATATCTTACATACATAATAGTTAATATAGTACATAAAATTAAGTGTACAGAATGTTTATGGCAGAATTATTAATAATTCTCCAAAGTTGGAAACCCAGATATCCCTCTACAGATGAATGAACAAATCGTGGTATATATGAAGTCTGTCCAGAAGGTATCCAGCCACGAAATATGAAAAATATAGACATCTATTAAAGAAGATACAACACACAAGAAATACAAAAAACACTGTACATAGAACAAAGATACTTCAGTCCCCTTCAAATTAGGCACCTTGAGACCTCACAACAGTTCTCCCGATTGCCATCAGCTGCCCCATCATATTTTCCTGAATCCCACTGATGGTCTGAAATCTCTTCCCTTTCAAAGGTGATTTTAGTTTCGGGAAAAGCCGGAAGTTGAGGGGCACCAAATCTGGCCCGTAGGGGGGTTGAGTCACCTGGACAATTTGATGTTTCACCAAGAAACTGTACGAGATTTGATGCACAAGCAGGCACGTTGTCGTGATGAAGCTGCCAATCACCAGTTGCCCATAGCTGCAGTCTTCTGAATCACCCAAACTTTCCATGTAGGAATGTTCAAGCTTAATGCAAAATGTGACGCAGATTTGTTGCTCTACTTACTCAGTCATTTTGAATGCAACAACCACACAGTACACATGCTCACTCAATGGTGTCAACCGCCCCACAACTAGTACAGTGAAGTTGTCTTTGTTCGTGCATGTTCATTCCTTGGCTGCCAGGTTACATCGATGTGGCACAAAACATGCAAACCATTCTCATTATAACAATGGCTGGACTTTTTCCAGACAGACCCCACACATATAATGGCACATTATTCAGCTCTAAAAAGAAGCAAAAATACTAATACATGCCACAACTTGGTTGAATCTCACAAACGTTATGCTAAGTGAAAGAAGACAGAAAAGATGACATACTGCATGATTCCTTTTATATGATATATTCAGAATGGGCAAATCCATAGAGACAAAAATCAGATTTAAGGCTGTAAGATGACTATGGGAAAGAGAAGAATGAGACATGATCAACCAATGGATATGGGGTGATGAAAAAAAGTGAGACTGGAGGGAACTAACTGTTGGTTGTACAACATTATAAATACATAAACACAACTGAATTATATGATTGTGTACTATGTGAAGTTCACTTCAATAACAATATATTTCAAGAAAAACTATATGCACAACTTAAAGTTACAAATATCTACACAACTATCCACAAAAATGGGAAATAGAACTCTTCCAGTACCCTAGAAACCTCAAATGTTCTTCCTTGATCCTCCCTTTCCAAAGATAGAAATTATTCTGATTTTTAGTAATCATTTCTTACACTCAACTTTCTATTTGTAAGACCTGTTTACATTGTTGAGTCTACTCATGGTTTGCTTTACTGCTTGTATAGTCGAGGGAGATTTTTTAAATTCATGGATTTATGCATTTGTTTCCTCCATGTCTTTTTATGGTATGATAGCTTATTTTTCTTTATTGGTAACACTCTACTGTATAGGTGTACCAGTTTGTTTATCCACTCACCTATTGGAAAACATCTTTACTCTGAAGTTTTGGCAATTATGTGTTACAAGCATACATGTGCCGATTTTTGTGTGGACACAAAACATCAACTCTTTGTGGTACATACCAGAGTGTGGCAGCTAGATCATATGGTAAGAGTAAATTTAATTTTTTAAGAAACTGACAATGTCTTTCAAAATGGCTATACCATTTGGCATTTCCACTGGTAATGAATGGGAGTTCCTATTGTTCCACATTCTGGCCAGCATTTGGTGGTGTCAGTGTTTTCAATTTTCACCATTCTAGTAAGTGCAGAGAGGTAAGCCATTGTTGTTTTAATGTGCAATTCCCTAATGACATATGATGCATCTTTTCATATGCTCATTTACCACCCATTTATCTTCTCTAGTGAGATGTCTGTTCAGATATTTTGCTCATCTTTAATTAGTTTTTGTCATCTTACTTTTGAGTGTTAAGGGTTCTTTATATATTTTACATGGCAGTCCTTTACTGTGTTTTCTCCAACATTTGCTCCCAGCCTGTGCCTTTTTAATCTGTTAAGTGTCTTTTACAGAGCATTTGTTTTCATTTTAATGAGGTCCAACTTATCAATTTTTTGTTTCATAGATTGTGCTTTTGGTGCTATGTCTAAAAAGTCAGTGTCAAACCTATGGTTATCTAGATTTTTCTCCTATATTTTCTAGCTGTTTTATAGTTTTATGTTTAACATTACCACTTTGAGATAATTTTTGTGAAAGACGGAAGATCTGTATGTAGATTTTTTTCATGAGAATGTGCTGTCCTACCAGCACCATGTGTTGAAGAGACCATCCTTTTCCCACTGAACTGCTTTGGCCCCTCTGTCAGAGAGCAGCTGCCTAGATTTACACGGGTATATTTCTGGGCTCTCCATTTTGTTTCACTGATCTACACGTTTTCCCATCAATACTACAGTCTTGATTACTGTGGTTTTGTACTATAGTCAAGTCCTGAAATCCAGCATATTAGTCCTCTGACTTTTGTTGTTCTCCTTCGATACTAAGTTGACTGTTTTGGGTCTTTTTATCTCTCCATGTAAATTTTGAATCAATTTGCTAACAATAACCACAAAATAACTTTCTGAGATTTAGATTGGGATTACACTGAATCTATAGATAAAGTTGAAAAGAAATGACATCTAAATCATATTGAGTCTTCCTTCACCCATGAACATTGACTATCTGTTTACTTATATCTTTTTGACTTTTCATCAGAATTTTGTCATTTTCCTCATTGTGTCTTTCACACTATTCATTAGATTTATGTTAAGTATTTTTCAATTGTTGGTGCTAATGTAAATGGTGTTCACACACTTTGACTTCATATTCCAGCTATTAGATTTATACTTGCTTTGTGTACTGTGCTTTAAATATCAAATTTCAGTAGTTCGTTGCCACCTTATAAGGAAACAATGAACTTTTGTGCATTAACTCTGTATCCTGCAACCTCACTGTAATCACTTACTAGTTTCAGAAGCTTTTTTGTTGATTCTTTGGGAGTTTCTACATAAACCATCATGTCATTTAACAACACAGTTTAATTTATTTCTTTCCAATCTATGTATCTTTTTTGGGGGGGCGGCTGGGGGGTCCTCTTTCATTTCACTTCCAGGATGATGTAGAACAGGACTAGCCAGAGGGGAAATCATTCTTTTCTGATCTCAACTGGAAAGTATCTACTTTCTCACCAGTAAGTATGTTTGCTATAGGTTTTTTTTATGTACTTTATCAAGTTGAGGAAATTTCCCTTGTTTCCTGAGTTTTCATTGTATACGGGGCTAAATTTTGTCAAATTCTATTTTTGTGTCTATTAATATGATCATATAATTTTCTTATTTTTGCCTATCAATAACAGGGTACACTTTTTTAAATGCTGAGCCAGCCTTGCCCACCTGGAATAAATCGTACTTTGTCATGGTACATAATTCCTTTTATATATTTTATTCAATTTGCAAATACTGTGGATTTTTGCATGTAAATTCCTAAGAAATGTTAGTCTGTAGTTTCCTATTGTCATATTGTCTTTAATTTGATATTACGGTAATGCTGGCCTCATAGCATGAGTAAGGAAGTATAACCTCTGCTCGTTTTCTAGAAAAGATTATTGATATTACATATATATTTTCCTTAAATGTTTAACAAAATCAAGAGCATTTTAAAAAATTAAACATTTTCAGGTAGTAATGTGGAGGCAATAGTGGTTGCATATTTTTAAACCCCTAATATCCTCCCGTCATTGGTTCTAATACTTTACAAAATAGTATCTTCATGCCTGGACTGATGTAGCTCTGTGGATTGAATGCAGGCCTGCAAACCAAAGGGTCACAGGTTCAATTCCCAGTCAGGGTACATGCCCAGGTTGCAAGCCAGGTCCCCAGTAGGGAGCACATGAAAGGCAACCACATGTTGATGTTTCTGTCCCTCTCTTTCTCTTCCCTGTCCCCTCTCTAAAAATAAATGAATAAAATCATTTAAAGATAAAAAAATAGTATCTTTGTTATCTTTTCAACAAACTTATTATTAACTCTCTTATTAGTCATTTATTACATTTTTTTTTGAAGAGAGCTCAAATAAAGTACCTTGCTCATGGTCACAGAGCTAGTATATACAGATGTCTTCTCTTAACCCAAGTATATTTAATTTAACATTTGTTCTATTTATTCTTATTCTATTTATTTGTTCTTATTTATTTGTTCTATTTGTTCTTAACCTCTAGATTGTATTACTAATACAAGAAAAAATTGGGAGTTAAAGCAAAAAAAAAAAAAAAAAACAAGTAAAGGGAATGAAAGAACAGACACCCTGGCAATTCGGCTTTAGGAGCATAATGGGAGGTAATGTCACAATACTGTTTATTCTATACATTTTGAGGAGACTAACAGAGTGGTTAAAACGAGTAAGGCTGCTCAGGTTTGAATCTTAATTCCATCACTTCTTAAAAGCATGATTATGGGCCTCTGTAAAATGGGAGGATTACTTACCCTTCAAATGTTTTGTAAGAATTATCAAATTAAATAGCCTAGTCTCTGTAAAAAACTTAAGTAAAACTCAGCTATTTTATTTATTTTTTTAAAGACTTTATTTTTTTAGAGAAACGAAAAGGGAGGGAGAAAGAGAGGGAGAGAAACATCAATGTGTAGTTGCCTCTCACGCATCCCCATCTGGGGACCTGGCCTGCAACCCAGGACTGTGCTCTGACTGGGAATCGAACCAGCAACCCTTTGGTTCATAGGCCAGCACTCAATCCACTGAGCCACTCCAGCCAAGGCAAACTCAGCTATTTTAAAATAATTTGCCATTGCTTTTTAAGATGACAAAATTTATTCAAAAAACTTAAGACTCTACATGTTCAGAAATTTGCTCAATACCTAAAAATTCACTTTGTACATATTGACAATTTAAAGTCCACAACTCTCTTGCTAATTTAGGTTAATATATCCCCCTTCCTAACATAAGGAACAAAATGTGGCAGATCTTTTCACACTACCATCTGTAATTTCAAATGACAAAACTGTAAATGATTTCAATGTTAAATACAATGCATTTTTAATGTCCAAAGATTCAGTAATGAGAAAATTTCTATTTTACAGTTTTTGAATACACTCCCAAATTCCTTAAATTCAACTAGCAAAGATATGTATGTAATTAACAAGAAAATGTTACTCAAAGTCTAAAGAGAGAAATTCACGTAGCAGTATGAATCTTTCTAAATGCAGCATAATTTACAAGAGAGATGTACCAAGCACCATAGAGTAAGGTGATATTTTTCCTGGTGGGAAAATAATCTTAATGGTGCCCTTTAAAGAAGCCAATCATTTCTACTTAAACTTCAGGTTTTCCTCTAAAAAAACACAACTCAAAAAGCTGAGCAAAAAGTCAGATCACAGAAACTGACTGGAAGTAAAGACATCACAGGGAGGTAATATGAAGGGGAAAAAGGTTCCTTTTACCATCAGTTCCTTTTGGTCAGGTTCACATTGCTCAAAACCAGATTTTAATAGGAATGTTACTAATATTTTTTCTACAGCCACATGGCCAAATGTGAATACTTGTTGCAAATTATCTTCCAGTTAAACGTATGTATGCCATGCTATGTTTTAAAGAAATTTTAAGGACTTAATTGACTCCTTTTCAGCATTCGATCAGATATAGAATAGTTCCTTCAAAAATATCCTGGCTTTACTTGTAGCTTCCCTATTGGCCTACTTTCCTCTGAATATGGAACAGCCTAGGAGTCAAAAAGGGAAAAAAAAATTTAAATCCTGAATTTTCAGAAAAGGAAATTTTTGCTTGCATATTTATTCCTTAAGGCAAAAGATCCACTCCTAGTTGATAATCCAAAATAATTGCTGCTCAAGCCCTTTCTCTGCCCAATTTTCATCAAAAAACAGATTTAAAGACATTATATACATATATGTTACACATAAACATGTATACAAATATTTATACATATATAATTTATAAATGTATGTTATATGTGTAACGTGTGTGTGTATATAGAGAACTTTTATTTGAAGGATATAGAGGTCGATCATTTCTTGATATAATCTAGATATATTCTGGATAAAAATTACTCATTTAGCTCCCCACCCTTAACTCCCATTTACACCTCAGCTTCCACTGAGGGTACTGTAAGAAAGAGCCTTGTGAAACCCAACATCACTCAAGACTCCCTATATGAGGATCCATTCAAGAACTTTTTTCCAGAAACTACACTAGGAAAAGTTTTGCCCCCACCAAGGAACCAGTGTATTTTATTTTTGGCTTTAGACAGAAGGATCTCTCAAAACCAAATTCCCAGCTCAAATTCATTAAACTGCATGCTTAAGATTTACACATTTTACTATAGGCAAATTATAACTCAATAAAAAAAATTTCAGCTCAACCTTGGTAAATGATGAAGGACTCTAAGGCATAAATGTTTTCACCGTTCCTACAGTCTTGACATTCTACTCTAATTTATGCATTTTACTCTGATCCTAAAACTTTCTTCCTCTTTCATCTGTTTTGTTTTTCACTGAGACACTCATAGAGAAAACTGAAGAATGCCCTGTAACATACATGAAAAGAAAGCAGAACAAAACAGACTGGAGCTTTGACATATGCCATCCTCCCTAGTAAATTATCAACAGTTTCCCAAAGAACAATAATGAAATTCAAAGTGGTTGCTTATTAGTATACAGGACATTTATAATTAGTTCAACAATGCATAATTAAATAATTTGATAAGCCTATAAACAATGTATTCATATTGTGCAGGGTGACATTATTATCAAATAAATATCACACTAACTTGAAATCTGATTTCAAAAATCAATATTATTTGCTACAAATATCTGAATCCAGGTGGTCATCAAATGCTGAAAGAGCAGTTACAGGCAATACCTAATTGAGCCTCTTGGGCTCCCTACCTGTTGAGATACTTAGAGCATCTGCCAGTGCAAAGTGCTATTAAGAGAACTGATATATGCAAATACTTCTAATATGCATTCTAATTTGCCATAACAGGAAAAAACAAAACTGAATAATCTATTGCAAATAATTTCTGGCTGAAACAAATATTAAAACATATAAACTAAAATGCTTTTACTTACGCTCTTTTCTTGCGTGAAATGCCTGTCTTCCTACTAGTTGGTTCAGCCATTTACAGCTGCTTACACAAGTTCCACTCAACACCACCTCTTGAAAGGGCTACAGAAACTTGACAAATCCATTCTGTTGCAATAACACAGCAGAAAAAATACAGGGGCATTTCCTAGAATTGTCTAGTAAGCAGACCAAAAAAGGAGCCACATCTTTTACTCTGACTTTTTATTCTGAAAATATTAAAACTTCAAAAACAGTTGAAAGAAAAGTACAATGAAAACCCTACCATCCTTCATCCAGTTCATTCCATCCCAGTGGGGGCAAAACTGGTTCTTGGAGAGGAGTGAAAAAATCTTAGAGAAAGATTGAGGTTGATGAATTGCATCCCTGTTTCTCTCCCTTCCTCTCTTTAAAAGCAATGAAAAAAAATGCCCTCGGGTGAAAATAAAAAATTAAAAAATTGTTTTAAAAACCCACAATTCTGGTCAACAGACAAACATAGAAGTCTGATTAAATAAAGTTATTCTGAAGTTTCATTACTGATAGAAATACACAGGAATAGAAACTTAGGCTCCAAACAGCAAATTTATAAGCAGTCTCTTCCAAAAACTGATACCTTTTATACTGTAACATTCTAGTATTAAAGGTATATACTTAAGTATTTCTCACCCTCTTTCTTTCTCATCAAATAAATAAAAAAATAAAATAAAATATGAAAAGTCTACGAATATAGAAGCTTTCATATGTAAGCACAACTACTGAAATATATAAAATCAGAACTTCATTCCGATACAGTACAATTTGCAAAACTCCCAATGGTTTAAATTTAAAACTTTAGTTTAAAAAAAGGTTAGTATCAGTATGATGAATTACTCATAATTCTATATTCTTTCTTTCTTCTGGACCATCACATGGTACAGGGCTTTCCTCTTGGAACACCCTTTGTGGCCTATCTCGTCTTCTCCAAAACCTTTGTACATGTTGTTCACTCTACCAGGAACACTCTTAACGTTTAGCCTACTCTGTCTCCCTCCCTGAAATGGCACAGGACTGGTGTGGGGATTCAGTAAAAATAAAAATGCCCGGCATGTAGCCACTGTGAATGAAGGACACATGATCTCGAATATCTGTATACCCAGTCAGCACACAGTGTTCGGTCTGGGACAGGCACACTAAGTATTTGTTAAAATTAAAAACAACACAGAGAAAAAAATGTTTTAAGATAAAAAGAGGGAGGGAGATAAAGAAATAGGGTGTGTCTTATGGCATAAAGGAATCTGAATACTTTAAAAGAAGATCCTGTTAACTAGAACACTCTTTGTCAAACTAAGTAAGTTAACTTGCATGTTACTATACTTACTGGACCATGTATTATATAATACATACATGTATACAATAATATACAAACAACACACATTTTCCTCAAAATAAAAACAAAATGCACAGAGGCCACACCCCTGACACCATTTCTTTTTTAACATATTTCCTTTAGATTGAGAATAAACAATGACCTAATTTGCTTAAGATAGTATATCTATTTGGAGACAATTCTCCATTGGTCTCTCACATTTCTGCAAGCCCTGTGAGCAGATGCACTGATTTGCTCTTTGCTCCAGACTTTCTTTTCAAGGGTAGTTGTAAAAACAATAGCCTTGGGAGACAGAAATAGTACGTATGTTCCTCTGAAGCAAATATGTATGCTCCCCAAACTCGGGGCTCCTCTGCAGTAATTCTTCCCACTAGATCGGCAGGTGTCATCCAGGCTACTTCGTGTCACTCTGTGGTAGGAGAAGCTCAAGAAACTAGTGCAAAAATATTGATAATCCTGTCTTACCGTTTTACCAACATTCATGAAACAATAGCAGGCTAATTTGTTGGTGTGCAATAAATTCTCAGAATGTGTACATCAATCAGAATAATCACATGGAAAAATCAGGTCTTACAAGTCTAGTATTTTTACTTAATAGTTTTTCAGAACATATATGATAATCCAATCAAATGTCTTTTGTTAACAGGAGAAAGGATAACTTCCTGGTATCCATCTGTTTCTATACACCTGTTTCCAAAAGGCAAAAATATTTTGCATGTTTTCTAGCCACAGGGCCTATGCTTACTGATTCAAGAGGCCCTTGATATAAAGGGCTTTTTTGACCAAGTGGTTTTTCCTATGTGTGTTTTGTGGAAGTCCCAAGATTCTGATATATAAATACCTATATCTCAGCCAGCTAAGACCACTGCTTTAGGAGTCCAGCCTCATAACCAGCAAGTGACAACTCCTGTTTCGGTGGTGGTCTACAACACCTTTTGATAAACACCAGAGGTAGTGCAATTTGGTAAAAAGCGTTCTAGTCCTACTTGTAGTTCTCACAGCCTGAAATGAGTAAGTAACTGCAGCCATACCATCTATTCTATGCTTTATTTACCTAACCTGTACAAGAAGACGTCACTGGACAATTACTAAGATCCCTTCAACTCTAAAATTCTTTAATTCACATGCTATCAGTTATTAAAATTACTGTGGTTCGTTGAAAGACAATGACCTACAACAATAGCAAATATACTTCAGTTTGGCATTCCTTCAAGACAAACAATGGGCTAGAAAATAATTTTTAAAAAGCACATAAGAATGAGTTTCTAAATTCAAGGAGTCAAAAGGCAGGTAGCCATATCATTAGTAAAAACAGATGTTTTTTGACTCAGACCTAAACTGTCAAATACAGAGAGTGATGAAGGTCTCCCTGAACACACAGCTTTGAGTATCTGGCCCAGAGGCTTTCTATTTTTTTAAAGAGTCTCTGATATTGAGAAGTTATTTTGTTATCCAAAAAGAATACTCCTCTTTTTTAATAGATTTATATTTGAAGTTCTGAAACTTGGCACATTAATAATGATGGTTCTCCCCTCAATCCAGTATAATAGAAATCACCTAGTCTACAACAAGTTAAAGATTATTACAAAATTCTTGTATTAAATCTACAGATCACAGCAAAGCAACTTTAATTAGCTAAAGAGGCCTACAGTGGCCGCATATTTTAAGAGAGACGTGCATTACCATCTATCTTATTAGGTCTTTGAGTCTTACCAAGCTAGTTAAACTCCCTCAGCCCTAGTTTCTTCAGAAGGTAATACCTGACACACAGAACTGCTATTTGTAAGAATTAAGTAAAATTATTTCATATAGGATCTAACACACACTTGGACACACAGTAAGCATTCAATAAATGATAGATATTATTAAATTGACCTGGAACTCATTGAGTTCCATGATCTTTTCCCTATCTTCCCTACTATATTCTAAGAATATTGTATATTTTTACCATACTATATCACAACTCCTATATTGACTATACCTTATGGGCCCCCATTTTCATACCTTTGATCATGTCATACTCTCAGCCTGAATTTTCTGTCAAATTTTTATCCATTCTTAAAATCCTTGATCAAATTCCATTCTCCTTCAAGAGAACTTCAAATACATATTCATTTCAAATAGTCAGACCCCTGGTGCTTGCAGCTGGTGCTCAAGGAAAAGAAATTATTAACTTCCATGAAGAGTTAGAAGGCTAGAAGAGAAAACAGGTGCTGGCTTCATAGAAAGTAGAAACTAGCAGTCTGAACACTGGAAACAGTCCAAAGGAATAAATCTTCATTTTCAAGCCAAACTTACAATGACAGCAAGGAAAAACAGCAGAATGTCCAGTATACCCCAGAGTGGCTTCTTGACTATTTCTGAGTTACTGATTGTAAGGAAAAACACCTGGGAAGTTGAAAATGTTATTGCTCACAGTTCTATGCAGACTCAGGTACTGGGATAGCTATGTTAAAGAAAAAGGCTCACCACAGCCTTTATAATCTTCAAGCAAATATGCTTCCCACCATTTAAAAAAAAACCTAAATATCAATATACCATTTAGAAAAACATGTCAATTTTTACTATTGCTTCATTTTTAAAATCACTAGGTCAAAAAATTTAATACCATTCTGACACTTAATATTTTTTGATTTATATATTCAAGTTTACCTTTCATTCTACCTTAAAAGTCAAATCCTCAAAAGCTACCTGTCCTCAAAACTTTGTTTATGCTTTCTATCTACTCTTCCAGACATCTTTTTTCCCACTATCAAGTAATTTTTTCTTAATTTTATACTATTTGCCTAAGACCAAGCTATAGAGTCTCTCTTCAGAATTTATGATCCTTAAAGGAAATAACAGAAAATCATTTAAAGTACCTTTTGAAATCCTTTTAAGAAAACTGCAGGAAAAAAGTTATGAATTAAAATTTTTATCTTTGGGATCCAGTTTCAGGAGCTAGAGGGCCCCACTTGCCCTGATGCTGGTTGATATAATACTAAATTTTCTCTTCTCTTGTCAAGAAGAACCTAAAGTTTTTTCTTCAGAAAAAGATGCAAAGCTCAGTATTAGGCATTTAAACCACATAATAAATATTCAATGATTCATATGTAATGTTAATACTAAATTCACACTAAAAAGTTCTAAATGTCTTTCTCAATTTTTAGGATATCTTTTAGTTAGATGAATCTGATCAGTACTTTTAAAAAATGTGTTATTAATATTCCTTCAACAGCCTTTAACACTACATTTAATTTTAGATCTTAAAGGTCATCATAGTTTTTAAAAGCTGGAAGAAACTTTGAACATCTCATGCTTGTTATGACGTAAAGCTTAGCTTTTTCTCCCTGGCTGCTTGAAGATCAGGCACCATCATGAACAACACAGTAACTATCTGACCAGGAAGTTCATGACCAACAGACTACTTCGGCAGAAAGAAATGGTCACTGACATCCTTCACCCTGGGAAGGGAACAGTACCCAAGACAGAAATTTGGGAAAAACTAGCCAAAATGTATAAGACCACACCAAATGTCATCTTTGTGTTTGGATTCAGAACCTATTCTGGTGGTGGCAAGACAACTGGCTCTGGCATGACTTACGATTCCTTGGATTACGCAAAGAAAAATGAACCCACGCGTAGACTTGCACGTGGCCTGTATGAGAAGACCTTAAAAAGCAGTGCAAGGAACACAAGAACAGAAGGAAGAAAGGCAGGGCATCTGCAATGCTGGGGCTGGCAAAAACAAGGAGTAAAGGTCCTTCAGTGACTTTGTCTGTGCTGATTGTGCAGATTTCTCATGGGAGGATTAATAAACTAAGAACGTGAAAAAAATGTAAAGCTTAAAATAAATCTAGAAGAAACAAAAAGGCAGGCCTAGAAAGTCTGGTGATTGACTATATATAAAGGAAAAAAGAATCAAGGATGAATCCTAGAATTTTCAAGCCTAAGAGATATGGAAATATTAGGGAATCATTGACAGAGGTAGTGTTCAAAGAGAAACTAATTTTGAGGGCAGAGAATGGAGTAAGAAAAAGGTTATTTTCTTATTGCTGTTTAAAATATATTGACTATGATGCTAACACCTTACCTTATCAATAAAGAAAAGCTTATTACTGCCTAGATGAGGGGCAGGGTACAGAGAAAAACAGGCTACTCGCTGCCTTGCCTTCAAGGAGGAATTCTCGGTCTCCACCCACATACAGAAGCTTTTTCATTTTCCACAGATAACTAAGTTAGTGCTCCAGAACAGTCCTCCAAAAACTTGGTTTTTCTTAGAAATAATACAAAGTAATTTCATTACTTCTGAAATAATGTTACTTCTATTTTTGAACTCTAAAAAGATTCATGGCTCACAATCTTTGTTCCACCCTCTTCAGCATTCCTTAAGCTCTTTTCATGTGAACCAAACAGCATAAAGAACCACAATCATCCAATCAATGATAACCTATTTTAACTGTCCATTGTAAATTAAAGTCTAACTGAATTCTATTCTTTATCTAAAATTTAAAGAGGCTGACCTCTTATTTGACAGGGTATTTACTGAAGATAAAAGAGTTGGCTGGTTTTGGCGGTGCTGGCACTGTTCACTGTTCCTGCCGATGACCTAGTCCCATAAACACTGAATTCTGTACATCCAATGGTTCCTTGTCAACAAGCCATAATCACATTTGACACACTGTAGTAGATTTTAACAAAGCAGAATTAATCCTTTGCGGCCCTTTATAGCCTGGGTTTGCAAGCTTTTACGATTTTTTAACAGGGAAGTCTTTAAAAAACCAGTGCTGAACATTCAGATACAGAAGAATGAAAAAATCTAGATGCAGAATTGGTTTTATCACTAATCACCTCTAAGTGGGGTATCAAGTTTCTGTTCATAAATGCTTCCTTCCCCACTGCCACTGCCACTCATTTTGACTTATTACTTAAGAGATTGATTTGGTTCATGAAAATATTCCTGGAAAAGATAAACTCCATGTAGCAGTTACCTGTGCAAAGGAGGGAAATGAGTCCAGTGAGAAGAGGCTTTGATGTATCTGTAATTTTACATGTGGAATATTGATATTTAATAAAGCCAAATGGTAAGATACAAGATACATGGTAAGTATATGATTAGAAGAAAAATGGTATAAATTGCTCTGTCAGTGTCTCAACCCACCGTTCCCATACCCTATGAAAACTACCCCCAATGAAAACTCTATGGCTAAGAAAAATTTTGGGCAAGAGGAAAGAAGTAATTTGGAAATATTATATATGTCATAGGAAGGCAATCCAGATACTTTACAGAAAGTAAATGAGAGAAACAGGGTCACAGCACTAGAGAATGAGTAGGAAAGATTCCAGAGAACAGGCCTGCACCAAATGCTAACTGATTATGATTTTGCAAAGAATCAGCCTGGATCAGTAACTGTCCATGGAGATACTTCTAAAAGCATCCTTAATATCATTTTTTTTTCAGTTCCACAGCTGATTACAGAGGGTTGGGCCACAACCTTTGGTTAGCATGTAAGAAGCTTTTCTACCCCACAATGTATTTGTAATAGTCATATGAGCATCTTCCCATATTCAAATATGCTAAAGTACACAGATAGCAACCAGCCTTTCTCCAAGTAAGATCAATTACTGAGTAGAACATTAAATATCAGCTTAAATATAACTACACTTTCTACAGTAGCCTACTAAATTTAAAACTAATAGGCCAAGTCATATAAAGACGCTATTAGCCCTGGTTGGTGTGGTTCAGTGGACTGAGTGCAGAACTGTGAACCAAAAGGTCTCCAGTTTAATTCTCAGTCAGGGCAGGTGCCTAGGTTGCAGGCCAGATCCCTAGTTGGGAGCATGTGAGAGGTAACTGATTGAAGTTTCTCTCACACACTGATGTTTCTTTCCCTGTCCTCCTTCTTCCCTTCCCTTCTCTCTACAAATAGATAAATAAAATCTTTTAAAAAAGCTATTAAACATGCAATTTTAGTAAACAGTAATTATTAAAGTAATGAATCTATTTTAATAATATTTGTACATGCAACTTCAAAATCTCTTACATTTTTAAGAATAAGAGAAAAATGACTAGAATGCAAATGGTGGATTTACAAAACAGCTTGTAAAGAAAATACTGCTAGCAGGAAATGGACTGAGATTTTATTCATCCCCCTGAATTATATAAATTATGTAGCTAACCAAGAAAAGAGTATTTCTCTACCTATCTTGTAACTTCTTATATTTTGAAGAAAATAACAGCTCACTACTAAAGGCAGTTAATTGTAAAGCCTTTTGGTTTTTTGGCTAAATTTGGTTAAAATAAAAAACTTTCAAAATATAATAGCATTAACAATGCTCATTTTATACAGTGACCAAAGTAAACTCAAAAACATAATTTAAAATATTCATGATATATTAGTCTTGGAACTACCACAAGAATTTTTAGGAACTAATAAGAAAACATTACTGTGCATTTGAACTTAATAGGTTCAGTCTCAGTCTCTAGAACCGAGGCTTTCAACCTTAGCTGTGCAAGAGAATAACCTAGGGCAGTAGTCTCCAATCTTTTTGGCACCAGAGACTGGTTTACCCTACAAAGAGGAGTGGGGGTGGGAACAGGGGGCAAAGCTCAAGCTTCCATCATGGCCGGGTTCCTAACAGGCCGAGGACCCCTAACCTAGGGAACTGAGGCCCTGATCACACACCAAATCAGTGAAACCAATCTTTGGAGGGTAGGACCCAGGCACCAGCATTTCAGAGGTGATTCCAACAAATAACTAAGATTGAATACCAAGGTTCTAAAGATCCTACCAGTATGAATCTGATTCAGTATTCCACAAAGAGAAAACACACACACATACATGGAGTAAAAAATAAATAAAACTTAGTCTGCTTTTTTGTGGGACAACATACTGTAACTCTTTTCTAAGTCATCCTGACATACTTCAACTCAAACAAATTAATTCTCCCACAACAAAAACAAACTCACAGCAAACTGGTCAGGCAAAACAGGCCACAGAACTGGTAGGAATGGAAACACCTTTTTACAACTGATTGTTGTACATGGCTGCTGCTAGTCTGTACCCTAAAATAAGTGTGAAAGGAAACATTTACTTTTCCTAAAGACTTAAACTTAACTCTTGTCCTTAGAGAAAAAAAATGTCAAAATGGTAATGATGAAAATTGTTCATCCCTATCAATGAGAAAAATACCATAAACCAAACTGAAAAGCTAGGTACTACCTAGAAAAACATTATGACAAACAGTTAATAGTCTTAATACATTGGGTTTTTTTAGTCATCCAGTTTGGGGAGTAGGAGTATCAAGGGTTGACTTCTCCGACTGATAAATGTGGGAGATAAAGCCAGGCACGCTGTGTTCAGTGTCATAGATTTTTTCATTGACAGCCAGTCTCACCTGCAGATGCCCACAATTTCTCCTGCTCTGTGCTGTGCCTAAAAGACCACATTCTGGTCCTGGAACGAGGCCTGCACTGTTCAGTGCAGCGACTGGCGCTAGACAAATCTTATCCAGAGAAGAAGTACTGAGAAGGCCTCAGTGGCTACACATCTAAGCCAATTTTTCCAGTTCAGCTTTACCCAATTAAAAGTCTGATCTCCATCTGATTCTCTTATATATTACTAAATTGGTAAAAATTCAGGGAGAAAAGGTATCAATTATCTGCTCCCTAGACCCAAATAGTTATCGCCAATATTTGCCATGTTTTATAACTTCATCTAAATATTGCACAAAACAATTATTCACAATTGAGAGCCAGAGTGTAGATATAGAGAGAGAAATACATGGATATAAAGATAAATATAGATAACTTTTAAACAAAAAAGATTCAATAGCACATCAAAGAGCATTTTCCTTTTTGAACATTGAGTATCTTGAAGCATCAGAAGGATAAAGAAATCACAGCTGGATTTACACTGTGATGCTAATCAAGTTCAATGTTATGGCCATTCACTTGGCTTGGGTCCCTTCCAAAGCCCTAGACATGTTTTTATATTTTTTAAAAGGACCCCTAAAATTATAAAAGCCTGAACCCTCACAAAAGCTGGGTCAGCTCTAGATCAAACCCAGGAGGAAAGCAGAATAAAGTCAAATGCATTCTGGATTAGAATCTTTAATTTTAGTCCAACTAAGAAGATTCTGGAACATATAAGTTACTATAAAAATTATAGAATATGACAGCTAATGAAACAAAATCAGTCCAAGTGGTTACTTCACAGTTTACCATAATAAAAAGCTGAAACCCCATTTAAAGTCTATTTCCCCTCCTCAAAGAGAGGGCTTATTATTCTACTGTTAAATTAGCTATTACAGTAGCAACCTATGAAAATTTTTATGATCTGATGTTAAATTAAAATATAAAATATTATAATCCTATGCAAACATCCTCTATGAAAAAACTTCGCAAGAATGGGGTGTTTAGTACTTGAAATAAGGATTACTTTTTCTTTCCTTTTTCAAAATATTCTATAATTACTTTTATAATTTAAAATTTTAATTGTAATTTTAAACTATGGCTATAAAGAAATAAAAATAATCTTGTGTGGTTTTAAATGTTCTGAAAGCATTCCATGAAGAGTCCCAAAATATTTTTAGCAACTATATTTTTTAAATGTTTAACTTTTTCAAGGCGACTACTTTGACAAATATTTTTGTCTCTTATTTTATAAGCACATTATGATTGTTACCTTCTTCAGAACTGTACTCAGAAAGTTAAGGAAGACAGGCTCACCACATTAACTTTAGATTATTGTGCTTTTCCTGCCTTCCTCTGTCTTCTCCCTTTAAAAGAGTTCTCACTTCCTATGTCTGACCGTGCACGTGCCGTGAGTAACTATCCTACTTATTTCCTATTACTAATGCTGTTTATATAAAAACTGGAAAAGACTGACCGGTACTACTATTTATAATCTTAGTTTTATAAATCACAAACATATTTTATCATGACCCTAGCCCGAAATAAAATGTTATATGACTTTTATGCATCATTTTATTTATTCAGGATTTTTTTAATCTCCAGGCAAGATTTGGTTGCTATTGCTTTGACATAAAATAAATGGGCTATTACTTTATTTATGTGAAATTTTATGTACTATACATGGATAACCACAGCAATGGTTAAAAATAAAAAAGATAACAGCTCTCCTCAAAACTATCTTTAATTTTTGCTTTGGCAATTTTATTTTAGGTTTAATGTTAAATTTAAATTAACAAGACTTTCCCACTTTATTTATTTATTCTGTGACCGAAATTCAAGTATGGAATGTGCTTTCCCTGGCTCCATACATAAAAGGTAACAAAGTGCTGTATCTCATTGTAGTTGAAAAGACAATCTATAGACATCTATTTAGTGTTTTAATACCTCAATGTCTCCACAAAAGAAAATGGGCTAATGACTTTAAAATGGCAATTATTTAATATCTACATAAATATTTAACTTCTTTTGCTACTTCATTCTGCCTTTTTCATGCCTTCTACATTACACATACATCTGTAAACCTCAGTAATTTTCATGAAAGACAGGACTATAATGCATAAGTGTAAAAAATGTATAATTCCATTAGAATGTCAACTGCAAACTTTTAACTACACTGAACACCATTTAACTATGTCAAAAATCTCAAAACTGGCTATAACACACATCACATAGAACTCCACTTATAGAGACTATAAAATAGCCTACTATTTTTACTAAGTTATTTTTAAAACTACTTCAAAAAATTATTTTTAGAGACAGGAAAATTATTTTTCCCCTATTAACTGTTTGGTCATTCCCAAAATGCATTCATTCAACACACTGTAAGTTTTTCTTTTATCGTTTCTTTTAATGTTTGGAAAAACTCTCTTCCTTACCTCTTTGCCTCATCTCTCTTCATAACTCTCCTACAAGAGACAGTATTACCATAAGCACCTAAGTAGATAGAACAAATACTCAATTTTTGGTATTTAGGAGGTTAATAATTCATGCAAGAACAAAAAACACCTTGCATAATTGGTTAGAGAGGCAGGTGAAAGCTTTGAAATTAAATTGGTAATTCAAGGTGGAGGACTGTGGGAGGGAATGGTGTCCTAAGACACTGCTTAAATAGAAAAAAAAAGCCCACTCTTCCAGTGTTATAAATTAGAAAATTATGGGGTCCCCTGATAATTTTCTTCTAGGTGGTAATTCCCCAAGGCCCAGACTAACATATGCTTACATTTTTGGAACCCAAATGAAAAATAAGACACAGTCTCCAGTTATGGGACACTACCTTCATATGAGGCAACAGGAAGGTTAGGTGAAATGTGAAAGATTCATGAGTTCTTTAATTCTGTCATCAATTATGGATTGGTAAACTCACTAAAAATTGAATTAAGAAAAGTCTTAAAGGTACAATTGAAGTGCATGTAAATAGAATTCCCAGCTAATGCAGCATCACATTCAAAATATTTTCACTGCTAACAAGGAAAACTAAGAGTTATTCACGAACATAAAAAGTTATAATATCTAAGTCAAATTACTGCTCTATTCAAGAAACTGTGTACAGCAAAAGTAGCAATGATATCTGATGAAAGAGGAGATCACAACTCAGTTGATCTCACACAGTCCCTATCATTCCGGCCTACCGAATTTTCTGACTGCAGAATGGCAAACTGTTAACCTGATTTAAAAAGCCTTTGAAGCTGTGTAAGATTCAAAAATTCTGTTCTTTGAGATTCTCATAATCCCAAGAATACTTCTAAAAGTACAACCTATCCTATTCCATATCTGAGAAAAACTTTTTAATGTTGAAATTCCTAGATTAAAATGAAGGGTGCAGAACACATTTTCCCCCTCTGAGAAGATGACAATGAATCACTGTGGGAAAACTGACAGTAAAGGAACTATCACATAAAACTTTTTCCATACTGAAGAAATAGGCATGGGTTCCTCTTCCTTCACTAATATGACTATCATTAGCGCTTTAAAAGAGTATTTAGAAGCTAAAGAGTCATCTTATACATGTATGCACCTGTGCAGAAATTCCCCATCACAATTCAAATTTAATTTGCATTTTATAATACTCAATCCTTTAAATGCCAAGTTGGCAAGGATTAGTAGAAAGGAGTGAAGAAGTTCAGGCATTTAAAAAAGCCAGGGCTTTTTGATAATTTATATAAAAATAAATAGATCTCTGTCTTCAGAGGCAAACAACACTATTTGTTGCCAGTGATTTTAACTCCATTCTGAGAAAGAAAAGAAACAGCTAATCATAGTATTGAATTTGTAACTCATGTAACATCATCATTTGATTTACCTGAACACTTATCAAACAAGTGATCCTATGAGGGGAGCATAGCAAGAAATGTAAACTCTATACTACATTAAAACACAAAGGCAACAACAGCAAAGAGAAAGCAGATACACTATTATCACTATTATACTATTACACTATTATCACTCATACTATTAAATACTTATAACTGCAGTTTACATTTTACAGTTTACATTTTCACATTCCCTATATATTTTACAGTTTACATTTTCACATTCCCTATATATTTTGATGATCATCTGACTTTCCCAATAACTCTGAAGACAGAAAAATAAGCATCATTTATATTAGAGTTATACATGTAAAACATTTAAAATATGCCCACTACACAATACGTATTCAACAATGGTTAGCTATTAAGGACTGTTACAGATGAAGGTTCAGAGGTCATGATGGACTGCCATTAGTGGAAAAAGCAAAACACCCATTTAAGAAACACGGGTAAAGGAGGAAAATATTCCAAACAAGTAAAAAAAGACCAAAGGGAAGTCAAGAGTGGTCAAGAGGAAGATCTAGACTTCAACTAGTCACAGGCTTAATTAGTCAAGAGTTCCAATCCAGGACAAAAGAAAAAAGGCGCAAATGGAATCTCATCCACAGACACCCCAGACGGGCTCATCTGTCCTCAGAGACTATCACTGACAAGGCGCAGGTTCAGGAGCGAGTCTCACACAGCCCTATTCTCCTCACTGAGAAACCCAGTTTGAGAAACTGAAATATCAGAAGTTTGTTTGCTTGTTTTGTTTTACCTTCAATGAAAGGAAGATTTTTTTCTAGAATTTATTCTAGAGAACAGTGAGTGTTTTTTTTTTATTCTATGCTATTTAACAAGATGAAGAAGCTATCTTTTCAGAGCATACCATAGGATCAATCATATCAAGTCAGTCTTCCTAATCAGTTCTTCTACAGAGGAAATAAATTAGCTAAGTTAGTGTTCTGCACACCTGAAACATGCAACACTTTAAAGAGATGGGTATGTTTTGTTAAAAAGCAATGAAATTATGGTGAAATGTTTTTTTTAAATGCTGGCAATTGGAAGCAGCTTTCTAAATTCAAATACAAAATCATCACAAATCTCAATCATATTAGATAAAGAATCTTACTGTCAAAACTGATGGTTCAACTGGTTTCAGTCTGACAGAGACTTAACATAATCAACTAAGTCAATTACAAGAGTGAAGGAGACCTTTATTGATTTTATTTTCATCCAACAACTCAATTCGTCAAAGCTCCAACATTCCTCCCTATACTCAAAATATTACATTTCTTATCACTGAATATTTAAGATATTTTAAATTTTAATTTTTATTGATTGGAGGGGAAAAGGACAGGGAGAGGGGGGATGAGGAAAGAGAGGGGAGGAGAAAGAGAAACATCGACTTTGTCGTTCCACTTATTTACACATTCATTAGTTGTTCCTTGTATCTACCGTGACCAGGGATCCAACCTGCAGCCTTGGTGTACTGGGTGATGCTCTAACCAACTGAGATACCCAGCCAGGGCAATACCTAAGATACTGTCCCATTACATCACGTCTTAGGAATGAAAAGAACCATAGACTGCCCTAATTAATCACAAAGCTCTTCAAAGGAATGAAAATAGGGTGAGACAACTCTGTTTATTGAAGGCCAAATAAAAATTCACTTTTGCAGTAAGATTTTAGTTATAATGTTTAGTCTGTGCAGCTAGTTTTAAACTTCATTTTTTTAAAGTTACTATTAACTGAAATAACAGGTATACTGTATGTAATAAAGTATTATGTTTAAAGCACAACAGTAATAAAAAAATACAGAATTCACTGTTAAAAACAAGTATGAAGATATTCAACACCTACTGATGTATTTACCAGAAAAAAATAAAGAAGATTGATCAGCTCATTTCCTATACTATTTTGCCTCAAAGCATAAAGGGAATACATACCAGGAGCATGTTATCAATGAAATCAAAACACTTCTGAATAACAATACAGTCATTAAGCCCAGCTTAAACATAACTTGTAAGTAGAAATATGCCAAAGGCTACTCTGCACCCACACAGGCACTGAACTTGAAACCAATAAACATACTGAACAAAATTTAAAGTATTTTCCAACAGTTCCTCTTCCCCAGCCAAGACAATATCTGATGATTGCCTCAACTCATTCCTATGTGCTTAACTGTACAAATCACTTATTTCTAGTTATGTCAAAAAGTTATAAATAATGGGAAAATAAAAAGTAATACAAATGGATAATTCCTAAATTTCAAATAGGCATCACTTTCCCTGTAAATCCAGTTTTTTAACTGCTGTTCAGGTATAGCTGTTTCCATTTGTCCCCCACTACTCTCCCCTGCCTTACCTAACCCCACCTCCCACATTCTATCCTTTCTGCATCCCCACCCCCCCGCCATTGTTTTTGTCCATGGATCCTTTATACATGTTCCCTGCTGACCCTTCCCCTTCTTTCACCAATTATCCTCCTCCCAACTCCTCTCTGGTTGTCAGTCTGTTCTTTATTTCCACATTTCTGGTTCTGTTTTGCTCTCTTGTTTTGTTGATTAGGATCCAATTATAGGTAAGATCACATGGTATTTATCGTTCACTGCCTGGCTTACTTCACTTAGCATAATGCTCTCCAATTCCATCCATGCTGTTGCAAAGGGTAGGAGCTCCTTTTTTTCTTTTTCTGCTGTGTAGTATTCCATTGTGTAAATGTACCATAGTTTTTTGATCCATTCATTTACTGATGGGCACTTAAGTTGCTTCCAACACTTGGCTATTGTAGATTGTGCTGCTATGAACATTGGGATGCATAGGTTCTTTTGAATTGGTGTTTCAGAATTCTTGGGGTATAATCCCAGCAGTGGAATCACTGGGTCAAAAGGCAGTCCTTTTTAGTTTTCTGAGGAAATTCCATACTGTTTTCCACAGTGGCTGCACCAGTCTGCATTTCCACCAACAGTGCATTAATGTTTCCTTTCCTCCATAACCTTGCCAGTACTTATTTGTTCCTTTGTTTATGATGGCTATTCTGACCAGTGTGAAGTGGTATCTCATTGTGGTTTTAATTTGCATCTCTGATAGTGATGTTGAGCATCCTTTCATATGTCTCTGGGCCTTCTGGATGTCCTCCTTGGAGAAGTGTCTGTTCACATCCTTTGCCCATTTTTTAATTGGATTGCTTGTCTTCCTGGTGTGTGAGTTCTTTATATATTTTGTAGATCAAACCCTTGTCTGAGGTATCATTTGCAATCATATTTTCCCATATGGTTGGCTCCCTTTTCATTTTGCTGATGTTTTCCTTAGCCATGCAGAAGCTTTTTATTTTGATGAGATCCCATTTGTTATTCTTTCCTTTATGTCCCTTGCTCTGGGGGACATATCAGTGAATATATTGCTGTGTGGAATATCTGAGATTTTCCTGCCTATGTTCTCCTCTAGGCTTCTATGGTGTCATGACTTATATTTACGTCTTTTATCCAACTTGAGTTCATTTTTGTGTATGGTGTAAGTTGGTGGCTGAGTTTCATTTTTTTGCATGTAGCTGTCCAGATCTTCCAACACTATTTGTTGAAGAGGCGATTTTTACTCTATTTTATGCTTCTGCTCCCTTTGTCAAATATTAATTGACCATAGAGACATAGACAAATCCAGTTTTAAATTGCTATATAAGTACCAAATCAATTTGCAGTTTTTCAAATCACCATCTTCCAAAAGGAGGATCCAACAATTCATATTAAAAAGGGTTGTCCCTGACACTTTATAATACCCATAGGTTCAGTGCAATCTACCTACTTTTAGCCAGAACTATATTATGGAAAGTTGAAAATCTGGTAATTATAATACAGTTATGCACCGCTTAACAACGGGGATACGTTCTAGGAAATCCATCTTTACGCAATTTTGCCACTGTGTAAATGTCACAGATAGCATTTACATAAACCTAGATGGTACACTGGCCATATGGTATGGCATATTCTCCTAGCCTATAAACCTGTACAACCTGTACTGAATACTGTAGGCAACTGTAACACAATGGTTACGTGTAAGTATTCATGTATCTAAACATATCTAAAGATAGAAAAGGTACAGTAAAAATACAGTATAGAAGTTTAAAAATAATATACCTCTATAGGGTACTTATCACAAATGGAGCTTGCAGGACTGGAAGTTCCTCTGAGTGAGAGAGAAGTCAGTGAACGTGAAGGCCTATGGCATTACTGTATACTACTATGGACTACAGAAACACTGTGCACTTAGGCTTCACTGATCTGTAAAAAAAGTATTTTTTCTCTTTTTCAATAAAGAATTGACCTTAAGTTAGTGTACATTTTTTACTTTATAAACTTTCCAATTTTTTAACCCTTTTGAAATAACAGCTTAAAACACAAACACATTGTACAAAAAGACTTCTTTATATCCTTATAAGTTATTTAAACATTTTTTTGTTTTTATGTTTTAGTTTTTAAACTTTTTTATTAAAAAATAAGACACAACCCTGACCAGTGTGGCTCAACTGGTTAGGTATTATCCCACAAAGTGAAAGGTTGCCAGTTCAATTCCCAGTCTGGTCACATGCCTAGTTTGTGGGTTCAGTCCCCTGTTGGGGCACTTATTAGAGGCAAGTGAACAATGTTTCTCTCTCACACTGATGTTTTACTCTCTCTTTCTCCCTCCATAAATAAATAAATAACAATTTAAAAAAAATAAGACACAGACATACACATTAGCCTAGGCCTACACAGAGCCAGGATTATCAATATCTCTGTCTTCTACTTCCATATCTTCTCCCACAGTCTTCAGGGGCAATAACATGCATGGTGCTGTACAATGCCTTCTTCTGGAATACCTCCTGAGGGACCCATCTCAGGATTCTCAATGTCACTCTCTTCAGAAGTATGTAGAGTGGTTTGCTTAGTTTGTTTTTCATAATAAATTTGCTTGTAAGCAGATAATACAGAATGAACACCAGAAACAACACAAAACAAAAACAATGGAAAAGCATCTTTAAAGTACTAAAAGAAAAATGTCAACCTAGAATTCTATACCCAGAAAAAATATCTCTTAACACTAAGGCCAATGAAGATTTTTTCAGACATTCAAAAGTGAAAAGAATTCATCACCAGAAGACTTTCCACATAAATAACTTTAAAAGTAATCCTTCAAGTTGAAGGAAAATGGTACCAGATGGAGACCTATGTCTGTGCAAAGAAACAAAGAGCATTAAAGTGGAATATGTATAAGTAAATATAAAATACTTTAGCCCTGGCAGGTGTGGCTCAGTGGATTGAGTGCTGGCCTGTGAACCAAAGGGTCATTGGTTCAATTCCTAGTCAGGGCGCATACCTGGATTGCAGGCCAGATTCCCAGATGGGGGCATGTGAGAGGCACCGATCACTTTATCTCTCACACATTGATGTTTCTCTCCCTCTCTTTCTCCCCCCTATCCCCTCTCTCTAAATCTAAATAAATAAAATCTTTCAAAATATAAAAGATAAAAATAAAAAATACTTTAAAATTTTTTAAGTCTCTTTGAAAGATAACTGCTTCCAACAAAAACAACAATGTATGCAGAATTTGTATGTAGAAATAAGATGGAGAAAGTAAATGGAAGCATAATGATTAAGGTTCCTACATCATACATTAAGAACTACGTATAATGTATGCCATAAACCCTAAAGCAACCACAAAAAAAAACACAAGAGCACTGCTAATACGTCATCAAATGAAATAAAATGTAATAAAAAATACTTTTAATCCTAAAGAAGGCAGAAAAAGAGAAAAAGGGAACAAATGGAACTAACAAAAAGTTAATAAAAACTAAAAGATATAACCTAACCGTAAGTGATCCAAAATGGCAGAGGAGTAAGTGGAAGCTACACTAACCTCCTCCCAGGACCAAGGTGGAATTACAACTAAACTGTAGAGAAATCATCTTGAATAACCAACTGAACACTAGTTGGAAAGAAGCCTTATAACCACAGACATACAGATGAAAACACTTCACCACAACATGACTGGTAGGAGTGCAGAGGAGATGCAAGCTGAAGTGCCAAGAGTGGTATTTAGGCGGCTGGGAGGTTCCCCAGAGAAGTGTGCAGTCTAAATCCTAAGCTGGGCTCCTCAGCTAAAGCAACAGAGCTGGAAAGGAACCCAGATAACATCCAGCTGTGAACACCAGCTGTGTTTGTCAGCCAGGGAGAGATGGCAGGAGACGCAGAGAGCCTCTTAAAGGGCCAAACAACAAAATTTCATTTGTAGCCACTTACTCTGGATGCCAGCAAAGGAAGGGCAGAGTAGACTAGAGACACTTCAAGAGAGTCTGGGGCTGGTGGCACTGGGAAAAGAACTAAAGGAGCAGTCATCAGGATCCATGTGCTAAGACACTCCCCATACTGCAGGAGCCATCCATCCCAGACAGAGCACTCCCCTGTACGTGGCAACAGACCTGCCAAAAAAAATTACTCTGCTCCACCCTGTGATGCTTAAGCCTGAGTGCTGATCATTTTGGTGTTTGATCAATTTATCATCTAAGGTGTAAAGTACAAAGCAGACAGTAGAGAACTCTGAAGTCTGAGGGGATGGCAGGACTACCTATCAAAAGGAACCCCAAACCCTGAATCACCCAGGTAAAGGAAAGTCATCCCAAAAGGATCACCTAACACATGAATGGGAATTAAAAAGTTATTTATTGTGTTTAGCCAATAAACTGTGGACTTTGTTTTTAAAAAGCAGCTAGTATTATTGTAATTTATGAGGCTTCTATCTAAAGAATTTCATGCAGATATGTGACATGATTTGATTTACATTTTAAAAGTATTACTGTCATCATCATATTAAGAATAGTTTACAGGGAGATGAGTGTGGAAAGGGCCAACTACTTAGAACACGGCAGTAATCCGGGAGAGATGATGTCGTCTTGAATTAGCATGACAAAAGAGAAAGTGCTGAGTAGTAGTCATAGTCTAGAAATATTCTGAAGGTAAAGCTAAGATTTTTCTGACATTAGATGCAGAGGGTGAGAAAAAGAAAAGTCAAGTAAAACTCAGCAATTAGATGGATGGAGTTGCCATCAACTGAGACAGGGAAAATCAAAGGTAAAATGGGTTAGGGTTAGATGGGATGAGGCAGTGGCCAAAAGTATCAGAAGATCCATTTGGACATTGAGTTTAAGAAGTCTTCCAATTACTCAAAGAAAATTCCAAGTGGGCAGCTAAATTACATCACCAGTTCAATGATTAGGAAATAGAACCGAAGTAGAAATAAATATTTGGAAGTTGTCAGCATATAAATCACCAACCAAGGCAGGGTAAACAGAGAAGAGTTCCAAGAACTGAGCCCTGGGATACTCTTATATTAGGGGGTTGAGGAGAAAAGAAGAATCTCACACAGGAGGCAGAAGTGACCAGTGATGTGGGAAGAAAACCAACAGTACAGATCTTGGGAGCCAAGTGAAGAAAATCTATCAAAAAAGAGAAAGTGGTTAATTGTGTCAAATTCTGTTGACAGGTCAAGTACAATAAAGATGGAAAATTGCTCACTGGTCAAGACAAATTATTGTTTTGTCTTCTGGTTGGGAGAAATAATAGCATATTCATATGTGAATGAGAATAATCCAGCAGAAAGAGAGGAAATGATTATAGGAGAATGAAGGAAAACTCCTAGAAGCATGTCTTTAAGCAGGTGAGGGAACAGGCATTTACCGGTAATCATAGTTAACGGGCAGAGAGGCAGAGCACATAAATGCTGTTAAAAGTGGATGGATAGATAATTGTAAATAAGGCTATAGTGAATCATGATTATAAAGTCCATTTATAAGGACACCCCTCAAAGTGGCTTTTCTGGAGAGCAATGTTTGAATATTCATTATTATTTCAATTTCTCTAAGTAGCAAAAAGCTACTGGAGGGCATAACAGAGTGATAGAGCAACATACCTTAATTGAGATAACTGCTCAGGCAACTCCAAGGCACCAGATATTCTATCCAAGACTCACAAGTGAGGCGCCAATGAGCCGTTCTAGAATAACTGCATTCCAATTATCCAAAGTTCTCTACTAAACAGTCACTGCTGTGAGGTTTCCAAACAATTTCAGAGGTAATCTATCATTCTCAGGAATATCTTCATATGGCTTCATACACTTGTAAAAACTAATTCCAAATTTCAAAAAGCAGTCTCAACTTTAGCCCTGGAATTGTTAGTTCATTAGTTTGGCAGGGTTTTAAGAACAGTAACATAATTTTCACCAATGAAAATGGCTACATAATCCATTCTGAAATACTATCCTCATTGAAAAGGTTATGTCCCACAGCCTTTATAAACATAAGCGGGGATACTTTCAACATATGAGCAACAAATATTATTTTAAATTCTTAGGCCATATAGAAAATAAAATCATCGAGCACATAATTCTAACATTTATGTTAACAAAGGTTTTATTGCACTGTTCCAATAGTCAGCATTAGCAACAGGTGTGCACTTAGATTCAGAAAGAACTCCTTTGAGGGAAAAAAAAGGCAACAAATTCTGACACACACAGTTCTGAATAAACAGCTAAGTAACTAGGTAAAGTAAGTATCTTTTCATTTTGACTCCATGTAATCTTCCATAACTCATTAAGAAAATTAAATAAACATTTTAATAAAATGAAAATTTTTTGAATGTAACACCCAAAGAAAAATTTTCATAATTAATATGCTTGTATCCTAAATGAATTTCACAAGCTGCAGACTGTAATATGGCAACATTAAAAAAAACGCACTCCATTAAATATGAACCATCTATTACAAATCAGTGATTCTTACCATTAACAGGATCTCATACTCCTGCGCCAATCTGATGAAAGCCATGCATATAATTTCAGGGAATTTATGGATGCCTGGAAGCCTACCTATGGGTCCCTAACATTTAAAGAATCTCCGATTAGTGGAAAAGAATAGAGCCCAAAACTGATCCAAGAACATACAAAAACTTAATATATAAATAAAAGAAGAACCGTAACATACAATGAGAAAAATAGATTATTTATTTAAAAAATATTTGCCATAAGTAGCTATTCACTGATATTACAATAAATCTCTATAAACATATGAATGCTTTAATGAGCTAAATGTAAAAAATAAAAATTATAAAATGCTATCACAAAATGTAGAAAAGGTACATAATCTCAACTGGGAGAAGTCTTCTTAAACAATGTAAGAAATCTGCCTAAATTGATATATTTGTGTAAATATTTTAAGTTCTGTATAAGCAAAATACACCATTAGGTCGCAGAGTAAATGAGACACTTGAAGAAAAACAAGAAGACATATGGTAGATAAAGGATTACTAATTCTAATATTTAAAACAAAAACCTAAAAATTGGTAAGATAAACTACCCAACAGACAAATGAAAATGAACAAGTAAACGATGCTCACCTAAGTAAAAGTTGAGGAAATGCAAATTAATGCAACAACAATCATTTCACAGCTTCAGACTGGCAAAAATTAAATGCTTCTAGCATTCGGTGTTTGTGAGTGTGTGCTGGCAGTGTAGACTACTGTTAACTTTTTGGAAAACAAATTTTTTGGAAGGTAACACATTTTTTAAATCTCTTAAATTATAAAACACATATATCCTTTGTCCCAGCAATCCCATAGATAGGAGAATTTATCTAAGTGAAAATGATACCAACGTACAAGGAGCAAAATGGGCAATGTTACTTCTTGTAACACTGTTTGTAATACCAAGAAAAGAAATGATAAAGCAAAAGAAGGTGAGCATGAGGGAGGGGGAGAGACTGAATGTTCATAATTGGCATAATGGCTTAATAATTTATGATTCATGCAAACTTTACAGCTATCAGAATAAGTCAAATTTGTATGTATGGGCCTGGAAAGATGTCTATGGTATTAAGTGGGGGGGGAGGGGGCAAAATACAGAGTAACATGTATACCATAATCCCATATTCATTTTTTTAAAACTATGTTATGTGATATGGGTTTTTAAGGAATTCCTGTTTATATACTTAATTTACCAAGTAGCCAATGAATGCACCTAAGTTTGAACACATCTATTGCTCTACTAAGGGTTACACCATCAAAATACTCAAATCAAGGTATATAAGGCATTATCAGACAATACAATCCTTTGGAACCTTCTATAATAGGAAAGATAAACAATAAAAACTACTTTTACGAGTAAAAATGTTTAATAGTTTTTCCAATGCCAAAATAAAAATGCTTTTTAATATCGTGATTTTGCACTTATAGAAAACCACAGATTTTTCTTTCCTGTAGCAGGAATAAGCTATTTCAGTTGCTTCACTGAGTAACATAATTATGTTCATTATACAGACATAAACAAGGGCCAGCCATTACACTAAACCAATTCCTTTGTGTCAGAAATTGGATTTTCTCAGAATGATATTCATTCTTTGCAATAAATGCAATTAGCATGGTATTACAGTTTAAAAACTCTATTCGAACTGCTAAATTTTAGTGTAATGTTAATATAAAGTCCCAAGCAGCCTGGTATAACTAAACGAACACTGGATTTGAAATCAGTCATACCTGGGTTCCAACATTGCTTCTGACACTTATCAGCTATGTGGTCAAGTTGTATAATCTTTGAGCTTGTTCCTGCATCTGTAAAAATGGCTTTCTATAAGGTTCTTGGAAGATTAAATAAAAATATTCATATGAAAGTGCCTAGTACAGAGGCTGGTTGTCAAACTATGCCTTCTTCTGCCTTCCTTTCCTAAGGAAGATTACTAACTGGCAACATATGTTTTAGTACTGCCTTTTATAAGACTTTTTTAAATCAAAAGATTGCTGATATAAAGTAATATATTATATTTGCCATATTTTTGCATCTCCAGAGTATTAGTTCATTTAAGTGTTTTGTATTTGAGGCTCCTTTTCTTGGCTCATTTTTGAGATTGAGTTTGATCTATACTTATTATTTCTGATGGAATATAAAGGTTTCTTTCTTGTAAAAAAAAAAAAAACCACGCACACACACAAACCCACGTTATTTTCTAGTGGCTTTCCACATCTTCAGATAACTCTCTTCAGGTTGTGCCTGTGAAAACTGCTTTCAGGTGTTATGAAGCTCATGACACCTGCTACTTGGAATCAAGGAAACAGTCAAAAATTGAAGTTTCCCAACCCACTGTAATATGTCAAAGAAACCCATATAACAAACAACAAAGTACAAATTTTAATTTCAACATAACTCAAATTTCTCAGAGTCTTTTTTTTCTGTTAAGTTGAATTATTAATCAGTTCAGAATATGACCCTGGATGCTGCAAAATGGATCCAAAGAGCTGGCCAGAGTAGCTCAGTTGGTTACCACACTGTCCCAACATGCTAAGGTTCCATCCCACATACAACAATCAACCAATGAATGCACAAATGCCTGTTACAACAAACTGATGTCTTTCTCTCTCTTCCTTCCTCTCTCTAAAATCAGTAATTTTTTTTAAAGAGTGTACTGACCAACCTTCAATATTTAAAGTGAACATCTTTTCATCATACAAGACTCATTAATAAAATCATAGTAAATAAATCTGGTATCTCTTCAAAATTGTACTGGGTAAGTTTTACCCTAGAGTTGGGGACTGGAATTATCCATAGCTCATGGTCAACTTTAGTGCACTTCAATTAGATTTGATGCTCTTTGATAAACTGCTCTTTAAAATATCTCCAAGTCTTTTTGCAAAGTCTACCAAGACAACAAGTTATCAGCTACCATTGGTAATATTACAATTATTTTCTGATATATTTGTATTAAATACTAATCTTCACCCACATCATCTAGCTGTTACTTCTTAGTGTAAATTATACTCCTGCCGGTATTTTATTGCTTGCTTCTCAAAAAGTACTTAAAACGATGCTGAGGTGAAAATATATGCATAAAAACACTTCACATTACTTTTCCATATTCAAAGTATGGCCTGCGGAGCTGATTTTTAAGTGCCAAGTACATTTTTAAATCAAAATGTTTCACTGACATTCTTTTAACACCCCCTTCCCATCTGAGCTCCTCCCAGATGCCAAAGTTCCTACTACTATGAAAGTATAATCTATGTATTTTTCTGGTGTTTCACAATTTTATTATCCAACTTTTTGTACTTCAGACCTCTTCATCCATTATAAAGTAAGCACTTACTGTTAACTCCTTACTTAAGCATATGGTTAACTTTTTGCATAATCCTACTTTTCCCTTCATAAACTTAAATCTCAATAATTCCCCTTAAGCGTTCCCTCCTCTTCTAAATTCACATCAACACTGCTGCGAGGCAATGTACATATACATGTATCCCTATTTAAGCCCAAAATATTAATCACTTTATCGCCACTAAAAATCAATTTAAAAGTCTGGGTGCCTCGTTTCAGTACCATGTTGAAGCGTTTAATATGCTTTCCTGTCCTAACTCTTCCTATTTCCTATTTCTTCTGTTAGTAGTTGTGATCCCAGCACAACAGTGCAACTCACAGCAGTGTATTTCTTTTACTCACCGTCATTCCTAGGTCCTCCCTCCATTTCTGCGCATCAATCCCTTGATGAACCTCCCCATCCCCGAAAGATTCCGTATCCAGGTGCCCATATCTCAAATTAGAATACCCCTCGCCTGACATTGCCGGGTTTTTCTGGACTTCTGAAAGAACACACAGGCTGAGCGTTTCTGTCTCCTCCAGCAGTACCCATTCCCCACCGAGTTCGGTATTCCCTTGCTCTCTCCCCATGGAATGCCTACCTCGGGGTAACCTTTTGGCTCCAGAAAGCCCAACCTCGCAAGCTCTGTCCCGTGACCTCGCGAGCCCAGCACACTATTCAAGTTTAATTCACACCGTTCTAGGAGCTTGTGCTCTCGATATCCCCAATCCCAGTTCTCCCTACAATCTCTTTCAGTATCCTGCCTCCAAGACAGACCCCTGGACAGACGAACGCCACTTGCTCGGGTTGCAACGCCTCCCTGGCCCGGCCCCTTCCACACCACTCACGCAGCCCGGAGTGGTTCTGCTCCTCACCTAGCTTCGACCGGGACTCCTCCAGTTTCTGGATTTGGTTCTCCAAGAAGAGCATCGCCACCGCGAAGGCCACCACCGCCAGCAGCTGCAACTTGGGCGGCATCATAATCCTGAGGAGCCCCATGAAACCCGCTGCTCCGGATCAAGACATACCGCGGGGGGCGGGGAGCGGGGCCCCAGGGGCTCGGGAGACGCCGGGAGGAGCCCACCGAGAAGGCAGAAAGGCTAGGAGAGCGAGACAGCGAGAAAACCACCGCAGCGACCCCCCTTCCTACCTCCCAAGTCCCCCGCCCCCAGGCGCCGGCACAAACACCACCGGTGCCCGCTTCTTCTCGGACGACTCGAGGGCCGATCCCTCCAAAAGCCCGCGCTGCAACACAGTGCCACGGCTGCCGGGATCTCGCCTCCTTCTATTGCCTCAGTCACCGACCCCCGCGCCCGCCAGCCTGCCTGCTTCGCTCCTTTCCTCCTCGCCCTCCCTCCCTTGCTCGCGGCCGCGCGCTCCTCCGCCACGGCTGCGGCTGCGGCTGCGCCGCCCCCGGCCCCGCCCCCCGCCCATCCCCCGCCGCCAACACGCGCACGCATCCACGTACGCTGCTCAGCAACCAGAGGCTCCACCCTCTGCTCCCGTTCGGTTCTGCTTATTGGACCGAAGAATCCCAGGGCTTCGTTCTCGGTTCGAGTTACGGTTGGTTTCCTTGGCTCGAGACGTCAACCAAAGCGGCATTCGATTGGGTAAATTTGGAGAAAGAGGCTGGCCAAAACTGACTAAGGCGGGGCTTCTTGTCTGCTTGACGAAATGTCGTGAATGAAAGGAAGCCCAGAAAAGTAATTGGGGAGTTTAGGAAAGTGCCTGACATGGGTTATCGAAAGGACCCACGACTTTATATTTATATCACATATTAAGATATTTGATCACCTTTAACTTCCCTATGCCCTTGGGTAATCACTCGCTGCAGACTAACAGATTTGATGGCAACCGCTCTTTAGCAGTCTGTTTTAGATCAGGCTCTGGAGTGGCCTCCCCTATATGAGGGGGTCCTATGAGCACTCAGAGACCTGCAGAAGAAGGTAGCGATGGCAGCAGGTCCGGGCAGACGGCTTGGGCCCGCCTTAGGGCTGCGGTTGCTGTTGGCAACTGTTCTTCAAGCGGTGAGTGTAGATCACCTCCGCGGTAGCCCCAGAGCGACTGGGAGGGATTGTGCTGAGGAAAACGGATTATTCGGACTCACTTGGGAACCACACTTGAGAAGGGTGTAAGGACTGGGTTTCCTTAGCCACTGCTGTGGCCGGAATGCGACGTGGCTTACTTCCTCCTGTGAGGCTTATCCTTCCCCGCTCTGGGTTTCTAACGGTTCTTTCTCCTGGCTTCAGATATCTTGAGTACTTATTGTTATCGTCTCTTGCAGCTCTCCAAAACAATCTGTAAATCACAGGGTGCACGGTGGGGCGGAGGGAGGGCGGTGAGGAAAGGAAATAAATCTTGGAAAGGAGTGAAAATTGCTTTTTAATGGCCGGAATAAAACCGTTCTCTGTGTCAAGGTTCCCAAATCGTTCTCTAGCATTCACATACCTGGGTGCACATAAGTGTTATTTGTTTTGTTTTTAAACAACGTTGTTGCAGTAAAAGTAGCTGCTCTATACTAAAGCATATCTTATTTTTAAAGTTGATTTTCTAAAATGATAGTCTTCATCTTGTTTAAAATCGGACAGTGTTAACCAAGTTTCTTTTTTTTTTTAGTGTTTCTTTTTTTTTCCAATAACAGAGCAGATGCTTTCTTAATCTTTGAATGGGGAAAGGCTAATTTTGACTTATTTTCCTATTCACACATGAGCAAATTAATATTGGTTAATTTCTCCTAAAAAGTTTGCAATCCATGTTTTGCTATGTGAATACAACTTTTTTAATAGGCACTCTGCTGCGGTCACACGTTTCTTTTATCAGCTTAATTTTTCAGATCATCTTATACAGCTTGGTGAAAAGGTTTCTCCTAGGACAGAGGTGACAAACTCATTTTCACCGGGGCCACATCAGCCTCACGGTTGCCTTCAAAGGGCCGAAGTAATTTTAGGACCCCTGTCCTAGGACATCTGGTATAACTGATCTATCCAAGGTTTGATGGAGTTAGGGCCTACACCAAAGGCCTCTTTAAATACTTCTGCTTTTCTTTTATCAAGGAGTTTGAAAATCCTGCCCGGTTGCTTTTGCAACCATACACAGAGGTGGATTCTTCACCAGTTAGTGTTATAGTACTTCATTATTTAGGTATTTGGTGCCTTAGAAATTATTGGAAGGACCCCTTTCTAAACTTTCTGCTGAAGATTTTCTTTCTTTCTTTTGGCAAATATTTGGTGATTTGAGCTCATCACCATGCAAAGATAAAAAGGAATAACATTTCAAGTTGCCTTCTGATTTTCTTGTCTCTGACTGTTTCAGTATCGATGACTTTATAACCACCCCAAAACTTAATGGCTTAAAATAATGATCTCTCCTGATTCTGTGGGTCTGGTAAGCAATTCCTTTGTTGCTTTCTTCAGGCCTCATTTTTGCAGCTGTGTTGTGCTAGTAGGTCAGCTGGACTGAAAGGTCCAAGATGGCTTCATTTTTAGTCGGTGTTTACTGTCAGCGAAGGTAACATGCTTGGTTCTCCATGTGACCTCTCATCCTCCAGTAGGCCAGACCAACTTCTTTTCATGGCAGTCTCAGGGCAGCAGTGCTAAAGGTCAGAAGCTGCAATGCCCCCTAAAGCGCAGCCTTAGAAATCACATATATCACTTCCACTTCACAATATGTGTCAAAGCAAATCCCAAGAGCAGTCTAGATTGGGGGGGCGGGGCAGGGGCGGGGATAGACTGCCTGCATGGGAGGAGTGACATAGTCACCTTGCAAAGAAATATAAATACCAGGTTAAAAGGAATTTATGGCCATTATACAATATACCACAGTGACAATCCACAGATTTAAGCCAGAAATCTTTGTCTCCTTTATTTCCCTATAAACCTCACATCCAGGCAATTACCAAGTCTTAACTGGTTTTACCTAACTAAACGTGTCCCAAGCCCATCCACTTATTCAGGTCAACATCTCCCTTCTTAGAAATAGACTCTTGGTTTACCCTTTGAATTCTCAGAATCTAAATGGTTGACTCTGCCAGCTTCCCAGTTGCCTAAGCTAAAAATTACTCGTTTTTAAATCTTTTTTCTCTCACTCCCTGAATCCAATTGGTCAGCAAACCGTTAAAAATCTCCAAGCCAATCTACTTAATTCTTTCTCCACTTAGGTAATACCTAACTTCAAGCCACTGTATTTGCTTGCCTGGAATTACCACTCGAGCTTTCTTAACTAGTCTCCCCATCTCTTTTTCTCCCTTTCTAATCCAGTCTCTACGATGCATCTAGTCAACTTTCTGAAACTTTAATCCATCGTTATTAAAACTCTTCAGTGGCTTTCTGTTGCTTTTAAGGTGAAGTGTGTCCTCCTTCATGTTCCTTAACAAGGCCTGTTGACCTGATACTTGTTTGTCTATCTAGGCTTAATTCCCAGTGTCACCTCTATTGGAAGAGTAAAAATGTAGAGGTGGAGAGTTGTGGTACTTTGTTTAGTATATCTCACATATTGTGTTCTTCCTGACCAGGTCTAAAATAAGGTGTTTATATAAAACACAGGACTTAACATATGTCCCACTTACAGATTTGAAAAGTAGATATGTAGTACTCTATCATCATACTTTATGCTGTATTCTATCATCATATTTTATGCTGTATTACACCAAACCCCAATCTTAACTGCACCATATAAGCTCTGTGTATGTGTCTGTATTCCTCCACTCTTCCTGCCCCCATGCTAACTAGAATGTAGCCATAGGGAATACAGGGACCATTTTTCTTTTACATGTTTTATATTGTGTCTTTCTTGTATTCATTTAAGTCCCTCGGAAGTGTGACTAGCCTTGTAGATCACTTGTGTTTGTTCCTTGTTATTAACATCATCAAGGTATCTGTAGGGCGCAGAGCATTGAGTGTAGAGTGATAATGAATCCCACCGCCTCCTACAAATACAAAATGACTCTGGAAATAGAAAGGGATTCCTGAGCAATTCACCCTTGTTGAACTGTTTTGACTTTCCTAAGGTTTATTCCTGTCTCTTCTGTAATGACTAGTGTTTTTAAGAAAAAAAAGACAATAAAATACTTGAAAAGGGAAGTGTGTGTGGAGGGTTGTTGGAAAAACACTAAGAAAGTTAGAAAATTTCATTTCATGGTCAGCCCAAGGGGATGAAAAGGGCCAAGTGGAGTAAGTAGTTGGCAGTAATAAAAATAAACCAAATCTCTGGAACCTGACATTGAATAAAAAGAAAATAAGAGAAGAATTTCATGGCTCCTTGAGGTTGAGCTACTGGTATGAATAGAGAATTTAGTTCCTATTTTAATTCACACCTGAGTCCTTAGACTGGACAAGTTGAGTCTTTATCATTGTGCCTCCGAACAGCTCTAATTTAAAGTTTATAGCAATGCATAGCTATCAGCATCCAGTGAGGTGACAACTGGGAGGATATAAAGTGATGTAATCTGAAAATACATTCTGAATATGATTAAACATTAGAAAAGTAATATTTTAGTATGGCCTAAGGGACCCGTTTTCTAGAGTGCCCCAGAATTAAGTGGTATTCAATTCTTCACTCAGCTCATACATAATTTTCTTCATTCAGAAAGGCACTGCATTGGCAGCAGTGTAGATGATACCATGTATCATTGATTCTGACACAACCCCCACCCTCTATTCTTCGTAAGTTAACATCTGGATCAGTCTTATTTCAGTGGGTGGCACAGTTGTAATTGTCAATGTTTTTGTTGTTATTCTCAGTGGTACGTGTGATGATGGTGAATCATGGAATCTGTGAAACATGGGAGTTAGTAACAGTGGTGAAGGGTTTTGCCATCAGGCCAGGATCAGACTCGATGCTGCAGCCCGTTGTTTGCTGTGTTGTCTTAGACAAATTGCTTTAACTGTCCTAAGCCACTTTTTACTTCTCTATAAAACGGGGCTAACACCTTCTTCATAGGGTAGTTAAGATTAAATAATAGCATGATGTAACGTGCTTACCAAGGTACATGATGTAAGAGCTTGATGTAATTGCCATGTTTCTTGGATTCATTTTTATGGGGTTCATCTATAAATCTATCTACCAGGAGAGATCCAAAACAACCAGAATTTATTTATTAAAAAATTGTATATTTACTCTTACATGTTAAACTTCAATCACCTTCAGAGTACTCTCCATTTGATGCGATACACCAATTGAGACTTTTTTTCCACTGCTCAGAACAGCTTTTGAACTCATCGATTTTGATGCCTTTTAGTGCTTCTGCTGTTTTTTGTTTCACCTCTTCCACATTGGCAAAATGTTTCCCTTTGAGGACATTTTTCATCCCAGAAACAAAAATAGGTTGCTCAGGGTGAGATCAGGTGAATAGGGAGGGTGAGGCACTGGGGTCGGTCATGCTGTTTTTGGTCAAAAACTGCTAGACACTCAGCAAGCTATGGGCAGGTGTGCTTGTAAATCACCCATCATGAAGTGGACTGAACACAGTCTCACAATGTCAGCTGGTACACTGATACAGATGGGTTCCTAGGACATTCACCTAGCAGGGAAAGCCAGTACTAAAGGGGCCTGCCCTCCAGAAGATAATTCCAGTTCTTGGGGTTCCCTCCCTCATGTTTACTTTTGTCTTAAATTTGAAATCTTTTCAGAATTTTTTGAGAAACCTATCAGTTTTCTGAGAGTAAAGAACAATTAAGAGATAACTAGCCATTGGTATGTATAAGTATAATAAAATGTATAACCTTATCAGACTTTTGCCTGAAAATATATTACCATATAGTTAATCCAGTTTCCCTGGTAAAGCCCCTCATCTACAAGAAACTCAGTAACATCGGGAAAAAAAAATCAATGAACAATGCATGGAGCAGAGAACGGAGTCTCTTTGTCAATCCTGCTTTGAATTGGGGAAAATTAAGCTGTTAAATGGTTAGTCCAATCAGGGTTACCCTACCCTGTCCTTAGAACTATGTCTTTTTTACAAGTGTGGCTACTTATTTTTAAATTTAATACTTGACCTTAATGTGCATATTTAAATGCTCTTCCGATACTTTTTTGGTAATAAAAGGATGAGCAGGCATAATTTATAAATTTGACTCCTGCATTATTTAGCACTTAATGTTTATCTGTGAAGTACTTAAAAATATTTCCTAATGTCCTTAGGTTCAAAGCTTTAGTCTGCCAAACCAATGACAGAAGAACTAGAAAAAATACTTCACTCATATGCCATGTCTAAACAATGATTAAAACATAGGTAGTTTTTATAGTTTTTAAGTGTACTTCCACACTGGAAGATGGGAATAATGCTAACATTTATTAAGTAGCCACTGTATTGAGTAGGATAGTAGATGCTTTCTGTACTTTTTGCCCTTCAGTCTTCAAAACTCTGTGAGATAAGTAGTGATAATTCCTATTCAGAAACTCCAAAGTAAGGTTGCTCTATGCTGGCATTTAAATCAAGATGTCATCAGACTTCGATACATGTTTTATATATTCAAACCACCTGTCAGTAGGTGCTCAATAAATGCCAGAATAAAATCAGGTATGACGATCACATGATTTTCCATGGAGTTCTTTTTTTTTAAAACATGCTTTGGCATGAATTTCTTCCATTTGTTAAGCAGTTCATAGTTTCAAAGTGATTTTACTTTTATTGCCTGTTTTAGTTATCATGGCTGATAGGTAAATCATCCTAAAATTTAGTAGTATAAACAAGTGTTTATTTTGCTGTCAGATTCTGGATCAGCAGCTCAGCTGGCACATCAGAATGGCTTGTGTGTTCATGGTGTCTCCCATCTCAGCTCAAATACTAGGGCCTGAAATGTGAAGGCTCTTCATTCACACGTCTAATAGTGATGCTTGCTGTTGTCAGCTGGGGGCCTAATATGCTTTCTACATGGGCCTCTTCACATTGGCTCTCTAGTCTAGGCTTCCTTACAACATGGTGGCTAATTTCCAAAGTTGAATGTCCTGAGACAGACAGAGACAAAGCATGTGCAAGCACTAGCCTAACAGAGGCTGTTTTCTTTTTAATGACTTTCCCTCCAAAATCACATAGTATTCCTTCCTTTACACTCTATTGGTCAGAACAGTCACAAGCCACTGCCCAGATTCAAGGAGAGGGAACATAGATACCCACCTCTCAGTGGAGGATTCCCAGTCACATTGTAAGAACATACAGGAGGATGTGTATAGGTCTGTCCAGAAGGTATTTATTGAAGAAAATACGAGAAACATTGTACAGAGGACAATGATGCCTCAGTCCCCTTCAAAGTAGGCACCTTGGGACCTCACACAGTTTTCCCCATCACCTTCAGGTGCCCATCATATTTTCCTGAATCTCATTGAGGGTCTGAAATCTCTTCCTTTCAAAAGTGGTTTTAGTTTTAGGAAAAAGCCAGAAGTCACAGGGCACCAAATTTGGGCTATAGAGGGGCTGAGTCACCTGAGTGATTTGACGTTTTCCCAAAAAACTGCGCATTGTTATGGTGAAGCTGCCAATCACCAGTTGCCCATAGCTGCAGCCTTCTGAATGGAGGAATGTTCAAGCTTAATGCAAATTTGATGCAGATTTGTTGCTCTGCTTGCTTGGTAATTTTGAATGCAACAGCTACAAGGCACACAAGCTCACTCAACAGCACCTACTGCCCCCATGGACTAGTACAGTGAAGTCGTCATTGTTCACGCATGTATATTTCAGTCCACTCTTCTTGGCTACCAGGTTACACTGATGTTGTGCAAACTGTTCTCATTATATTAAATGGTTGGACTTTTACCTGGAAGACCTGATGGTATATACCAACACATATACCAGCTATCTTTGGAAACTACAAATTATTCTGTGAAATAGATCAAGCAGATCACTTTAATAATGCAGAAATTAAAGTACTAGTATAGAAGCAAGTGTTTTAGATCTCTCCCACTAGACTGGGATGCTTGATCTATTTTGAAGATTTATATACATTCCACATTATTACTGAGATAGGTAAAAGATGTATAAGGTATCAAATTAGGATGTTATAAGACCAATGGGATGATCAGTATTTTGGAGGATTATGCTAGCGATACTTGAACTTTTTTTACTTTGGAAAATGCCATTGGGTTTGAATCTGCCTGGTTAGTTTAGAAGGCTGACACACTACCAGTGGTGGGACAAATCTAGCCAGCCCTGTTTTTGTAAATAAAGTTTTATTGAAACACAGACATCCATTCATTTATTATTGTCTATGGCTGCTTTTGTGCTGCAATAGCTGAGTTGAGTGGTTACAACAGAAACCGTGTAGCCACCAAAGTCATACTTAATTATCGTCTAGCCCATTATATAAAATTTACGGGCCTTTGGTCTAGATCAGTCAACTGTAATCATACAATCTGAAATCCCCCCGACTTGAAGCTGTGGTTTTCACCCGTTCCTTTGTTCAACACACATGAGAACTAGCACAGTGCTGAAAATACAGAGGAACAACTTAATTGTTGCCCTCAGGAGTTCACATATTGTTGGGGAATTCTAGGATTGTCTGCATTCCTAGGTTTACATAATACAGTGTTGTGAGTAATGCTATTTTACAACTACACACAAATTTCTTTCTCAGGGAAAAAATAGAATGGGGTTGGAGAAGTAATTGGAGGTATGACTTTCAGTGACCATTTAAGCCACTGAGTCAGGAAAAGATTTGAGAGCTCTGTAAGAGACAGAATTATAAAAACTTGTTAACTAATTGGTTGTAAGAATGGTGAAAAGTATACAGCCTAGAATGACTGACTTGGGCAACATTGTGGTCAGGGAAAACAATCCATATTTAGCTAAGCTGAATGATGACACGTTATTAAGAACACGTACAAAGATACTGAATATATTGGGAAGTAATAGATTCAAGGGGAAAAGATAAGTTTCACTGTTGGAGATTTGAATTTGCAATGCCTTATGCAACATCTAAATGAGACATCAGGTAGGCTGTTCGCTTTGGAAGCTTGACATTCAAGAAAAAGACTTGGTAGTTTTCAGTAAATCGGTATTTGAAGCCATGGAAGATGCATTTGTCTATGAAAGTATGTAAAGCAGAGAGAGAACCAAAAACAAATGGTAAACAATAATATTTAATAAATGCATAGAAGAGGAATGGGAAGGAGAACAAGCCCGTGGAAGGGGAAACTGGAGGAGAACAGCTTTGAATACCTTTGCATTTAGTGATTTTTGACAAGTTTAGTCAAGTGGTAGGATCAGAAACCAGACTAGAGTAACAGTTTAGAAATGGTGGAATGTGGGGAGAACAATTAGAATCTCAGGCTTGAGTACACTAAAAAATACACTGAAGAATACATTGAAATTAAGTCCCTATGAAGGTGGGAGAAGCTAGAATTTGCAGCACAGGTAGAGGGATTGAGCTTAGACAGATGAAGGTATGCCACATTGACTCAGACATAAAGAAGAATCGGTGAGGGAAGAGGACTAATATTTTTGAAAGCCTGCTTTTGCCAGTTACTCTGATTAATTACATAAGTCATTTCATTTAATCTTTCCTGAAATCTGTTTTATGTAGGAAGTATTGCTCCTTGCTTTATTAGCGTGAAAATTAATGCTTAGGGAGGTTATCTTGCCACGCATCTTGTAAGTGATGGGGCTGGTACCTAAACCCCAAAGTTTTATTTCTGATGTGCTCCTGTCCTCCCCCACACCATCCTCTTCCCCATTCTTCCCCTGCTACCTGTGAATAAAGGTAAGTCTGTGGGGTGCGGTAGAGACCTCGGAGTCTGGGTTACTCCATAGACCCATGTAAACAAGGTAAGTTTTTTAAATGTAATGGAAATTTGTTTTTCTCCTAAGGAAATGTCCTTTTTAAAAACTATTGACTGTTTAATAAAAGATACTATATGTAACATACATATCTAAGAAATAATATATCTTTTTAATCCATATTTTAGCTAAGCTGAAAGACAAAGCATTATTAAGAAAAAAATTGGTGGGGTGGGGGTACCAAAGACTCATATAAGGTTATAGAGTAACGTATCTCCAGTGTGTTAGATTTTGACAATCCTGGTTTCTCCATTTTGGGAAGCTTTATGATGTAAATATGGAATTAAATTTTATTTCTATTTTTTTTATTCAGGTGTCTGCCTTTGGGGCAGAATTTTCGTCAGAGGCTTGCAGAGAGTTAGGCTTCTCCAGCAACTTACTCTGCAGCTCCTGTGATCTTCTTGGACAGTTCAACCTGCTTCAGCTGGATCCTGACTGCAGAGGATGCTGTCAGGAAGAAGCACAATTTGAAACCAAAAAGGTGTTGTTTTCCAGTATCTCTCTTTCATTAGATGTTTTGGTTGAGATAAGGTAAAATACTAAATTGCTTAATCAGCTTAATTATAAAGAAGTCTTCAGGTTTTATATTATGTAATTTTAGAAACTCAAAATGACTTCTTGCTTGATCCATTAGCTCAAAGCAGATAGGAAGGCAAAGGACAGTTGCATACCAGAACCCCGTGTCTGCTGTGGTTGTCCAGCAGAAAAAGGAGCAGAATTACCACAGCATGCTTGGACCCTAAAGCTCCCCAATCTTTCTAAATTATAGCCACATGAAGTCAAAGAATAATTAGGTGCTTTTATTCATTTGTAATAAGAACCCAGTTTTATAATGAAATTTGGGATGAAAATAAAGCACTCGTTACCTGGCACAAAATTGTAGAAATAAATTATAACTTTTAATCTGGTTAACAAAGAATATGGTCTGTTAATTTACACATATTACTAATAGTTCCAGGCCCCTAACCTCACTTTTAACACATAAAAACAGCCAAGGTTAGGTAGTTCTAACTATTCAATAAAACCTGCTGTTTTGATCTACTGTTGAAATTAGTAGTAAACATTCTTACTCTTATTGGCCAATTACTTAAAATACCCTAACTACTTACAAAAATAAATCAAGTATTGTTTCTATTTTTCAAATGTCCCAAGTCTTTACAGTAGAAAATAGAACCATTTATAAACTAAGCATTACAAATAAACTACATCCAGTTTAATAACTATATACCACTTTCCTTCCAAACTGTTTTGCAATGTGCAGGTTCACAGTGAGAATGCATGCATACGACCTATATACACATTTTACATGGGAATGGTTCTTGTTAAGTACACATATAAAGAACCTAACATGGTAGGATTGTGCCCTAAAAGCCGTGCAGCCAGATGTGCCACTGTACAGAAACGGGTGTAGATGTGTAAGCATTACCCAGCACTCCAGTTACCCAAGATGACATTCTCATGGGGGATGCCCAGTGTAATGTTTCCAGATAAGACATTCTTAATCTATACTAAATCATTAGTTCAACAGCCTTATTCATTGAAAAAATACAATGAACTTAAAATATTTCTCAATATCTTAATAAACTTCCTTAATTTTTAAATCTTTTTATTAAAGCTCTTGGACTTCTTTTAAATTGTAAAGTAGTCTGAAAAGATCATTATTATTCCAATAAACTGAATTAGTAAGATCTCTGTGTTTGGGGTGATGAAAAAATGGTAGTGTCTCTGTTATGTGTCCTTTTAGTATTCTTTCACCTGTGCATACTGAGGTGTTAACATACACTTTATGTGTTACGGTTTGCAAGCTTTCATGATTAGATAATAAAAGTTTATTTCTAACACTGAGTATAGTTTTATAGTTCTAAAAGAAAAACAAGCTTTTAAAAATGTTAGTATCCAACCATAATTTAATACTTGATTTCTCGGTTGTGAACCTGAAATTTTCAAGTTTCCCATGTTTTTCATTTTCTTGGTTTATGTATGCCAATAATATAGTTTAATTGTTTAGAATATTTCCATACATATAAGTTAGTCGTTTTGCCTGTGAATGAAATCTAAACAAGTTTACATAGGATTTACCTAGTTTAGGAGACCCTTCCCTACCCTCCTTTTTTTTGTTTCTTTGTTTTTGGATGGAATAAATCGCTGAAGGAATACGTAGGAGTCATCCTCGCACCTTTAAAGTATTATTCTGTGGTCTTCCATGGTCTGTACAGTACTTAACCAAAAATTATTATTTCCTGAGACACAAAACTTCAGAGGTTGAATAACAAGGGTTGTTTTATAATAAACAATCTTTATCATACATACTCTTTTGTAATTAAAAGTCAGTTGACAGGTTCTACCCTTTGACTGAAATCAAATGTACCTAAACTGTAAACTAAGTGTATATAAAAGCTGTTTTTACTAATTGCCCTTTCATAGTAATTCTTTATAATACATCAGTTTTATGGTATAATTTTAGTGGAACCAAGCTTGGATCACACACTTTTCAAATAATTATATTCCTGTTCAGTTGTCATTATCCGGTGAGCTGTGTTTGTGTCTGACACCTTTCAGCAGTTACAGCTCAGCAGTAACTGCTGACAAGTAGTCTGCCAGTAACGTATACCTAATTACGAGCTGAAATTATTGTATCTGAGTACCAGCGAGCCTGTATTCTTACATACCTTTTATGCTCAATCCATTTATTTTTCTTTACTCCCAGCCACTAATCTCTATTTTTTTAGCTCTTCAAAGAATTTTATTAATTACAAAGGGAAATAGTAAATTCATGATAAAGAACTATACAGATGCCACCATAACTGACTGATCAATATTAATATCACCAGTAATAATGCACATGAACATCATCATCCCCCTATCTATGCACTGGCAAAGGCAAGCACAATGTTACATTCTTTCCAAAAAATACATAACCTCAATATCATGATTAAAAAACATCAGTGAGACCCAAATTGAGGGGCATTCTACAAAATAACTGACTCTTAAATCTGAGGGTAATAAAACACAAGAAAAGCAGAGGTACTGGCACAGATTAGAAGAGCCTAAACAGCCCTGGCTGGTGTGGCTCAGTGGATTGAGTGCCACCCTGTGAACCAAAGGGTCACTGGTTTGATTCCCAGTCAGGGCACATGCCTGGGTTGCAGGCCAAGGTCCCCAGTAGGGGGCACTCGAGAGGCAACCACACACTGATGTTCTTCTCCCTCCCTACTTCCCTTGCCCTCTCTCTAAAAATAAATAAATAAAGTCTTTAAAAAAATTTTTTTCTTAAAAAAAGAGTCTAAACAGAGACAACAACTAAATCCCATGTAGGATCCTGTTTTGGATATTGAATGGGACCCTGGAACAGGACAGCAATACAGGAAATGGTAAAATGCAAGTAAAGACTGCAGTAGAGGTGACAGGATTACCCCAATGTAACTTCCTGTTTTGTTAACAGTTGAGCCACTAATCTCTAAATGCTTACTTCTCATTAAGCATTTGTTAGCACACTGTTGCACGAAATTGATGAATGGTTTTGCTTAATAAGCCTGCTGGAACCAAACAGCAAAAACACTTAGAATATTACAGGAAATATAAAAGTATGACATGTTGGACAAGCCTTCACTTAGATGCAAACCACATTTAAATGTAGAATTTGTGGGTCCATTCCTGGTCACTGGTATGTGGTCATAGGTAACAGTATATACAATATATTTTTCTGTCTCACTCAATTCTGGCTTAAATCATAATTTTGAAATCACAGTTTAGTCCTAGTTTAATAAAAAATAAAGATCTGCAGTATATAGACTGATACCTTACATCAAAAACACTAAAAACACTTAAATATGGCCATGTGTGTATAAATTATTGTGAATATAAAATCTTTAGAAGAAACAGTTGCAGGTTATGTACAGGAATGTTTTAGCAATTTATGTACAATAAAGAAATGTTATCAGAAAACTCATTTTGGATCTTGCTCATTGCATGCTTTATAGGTCTGTCCAGGGATGATACTAATCATTTTTAGGAATGCTTACTCATTTAACAGGCTGAATTTACTTTGATAGCCAGATGCATAAAATTTGCTTTAAAAAGAAAAAACTTATTCACAATAGAAGCAGAAAATATATTTGAAATTCCTCATAATTCTTCAAATAGATATTTCATTACTATTTTTATTTGGTCTTGTTTTCCACCCCATTTTGATCATGAAGGACCTGCTAAGCATCACAAATATTAGCTAGATTGAGATATAACTACTTTGCTCATAGCTATGTGACTAAGTACAGTTTACAAACATTAAGGATTTTGACTTAATTGTGAAGAGCTTATTTGTAGTTTGAAGAAAAAACATAAGCTAATGAGAAAAATATTTAAATCTTGGTGCTATTTTTATACAGTTAGTATTAGTAAGTAGTATAAGTGATTTCAGCTTTAAATATTAGAATCTTATGGTGGAAGGAAAAGGACCATTCTTTTTTTTTTCACTACTGACTCGATTTTTCCTTGTGGTAGGAAAACTTAGTAACCAATTATTAGCTAGGATTATGGGAAAATAAAAGAACCATTAGCTGCTACTGTCCCTATGTGGAATGTTGCGTCAAGGAGCAGAGAGAGATGAAGCAATTCTCAGGTAAAGAGCAGGTTAGGTACTAGGTAAGCAATCTCATAGATGTGTTTAATTTTTCTCCTTAATTACAAGAGTAAACCATTTCCACTTGACCTGTTTTTAAAGATTTAGCTCAAGGGTCTCCTAGGAAGTCTTCCCTAATTCCCTTCCCCTACTCATTCACCATCACTGCCAATCCCAAATTACTATGTTAGCTATACCTCTGTATTCCCAAAGCAATTGAAGATATATTAACTTGCATTTACCTCCACTACAGTGTGCCTGTTTTCTTTTTCTCCCAATAAATTATGCTCTTGAAGTCTAGGACTTTTTTGTTTCTGAATCCCCAGCCTTTGCCATAAAATATTTCATAAGTTTTTGTCCTTGAATAAGGCTGTTTTTACTGAGAAAGAGATAGAAAAGGTGATTTTTTTAATGTTGAAAATATACTTGAGCTCTGTAGATGTTTATTAAATACCATTTTCATTTTACTTATGTGTCCTAAATATAAAAAGAAAATTTGCCTCCATGTTAGCAGTTTTCCATTGGTAAGACTTTGGTTACAACTGTTTCTGTAACTAAATCTAGGTCTCTCGTTCTCTGTTTTTCTTATAAGGATATTATAAGCATCCTAAATCTATCTAAGAAAAGATAAATGATTTAGCACAAATTGTTTAGTAATTCCATTCTGACCACTAACCTTAACAGACCTTTTTTCAAAATGTATGTGACCATCAGATTCAAAAGTTTCCTGGGATTTTCCTGAAGATAAGCATAAATCAAAATTTTTTTCTGTTAAAAAGTTTTTAACTTGTATTTTTTAAGATTTGTAAGATTAAACATAGTATTTCAGTTAATAGGTTATTTTTCTCATGTTTTGTCATCTTTCCAGTTCTGTGAATTCAAACTTGATTATGACAGCTAGATGGTTTTTTTTCCCTGTCACATTCATTTAAGGTTTTCATATCTTAATAAGAATGATTTCAGCTTCTTTCAGATATTATAGAACTTTTTTATTTCTCCTTAATTTTATGACCCTATTTCCTTAGCTAGTACCTGTTCTTAAGATTTTGGTTCTCCAAGATCCTTATAAACCCACAGCTTTCTTTTGTCTTCTTTAGAAATATTTTTATTTAATTGGTTTTTAGTACTTCCTGTTGTTTTGCATTTACACCTACTGTATCTCTGAATTGCCAGGGTGAAGGTTTGGCTAGTTACCAAACTAGAGCACCTTGTGAGAGAAAAGAATCCACTTAGCTGAATTACTCCTCTAGCAATTAGCAAGTTATTTCAACCGAATTTACTGTTCATTCAGTCTGGATTGTGACAGGAGGGAGTTTAGAGTAAGGGTTAAGAGCACAGGCTCTGGAAGCAAACTGTCTAGGTTCAGATCTTCTGCTACTCAGCTGATCATCTTGGGCAAATTACTTGATGACTTCATTACCTATGTATTCATTTATAAATTGGAAATAATAATAGTTACTGTCTCACAGGGTAGTTATGAGGATTAAATGAGTTAATACATGTACTGCTTAGAAAAGTTCCTGGCATTAAGTACTAGGTAAGTACTTGGGGCTGGTGGTGGTGACATTAGTAATAGTTGTAATACCTGATTTTGGATAAAAAAAGGGAAAACAAGAAACAAATTTTGGAGAACTTAAAGAATAGCATAATAATGACTGCTATTGGCAAAGTAGGGTAAAAGAAAACAGACAAGGTGTATAACATGAACTATTAGATTTGCCTGTGATAAAAATTTGGAACAAAATCTTCTGGTACTCCATTTTGAAGTTCCTGGATCAGTTGAATCAAGAAGAAATATAACAAAATTAGTAATATGAAAACTTTACTGCTTGCAACTATTTGTTTATGTGGAACTTAATATAGAAATAAATTATGTCAGACAATTTATATTACCAATTTTGAGTCCTGCTGATTGACATAATAATAAGGAAAATACTGTAAGTTTGAACTTTTAAAGTTATACCATTTTGATCATTTTAAAATGTGTTATGTAAAGTTTCATGTGAGGAGAGAAGGTTTTGCTACTAACATTTTTCAAAATCATTTACAAAGTGAGTTCAGTTTTCTTAGGACAGACCTGTTCCGAAAATTGCATGAAACCCATGTTTCAAAGTCTTTTTAAAATAAAATGTATTACTGGCTTTCGGGCTTTTTCAGGTGGCAGATAGGATAGCAGCCATAATATTCTTTGAAACCAGAAATAACATAACCGAAAGCAAATTAAACTATGTTTGTAATATAAAAATAATCACTGAAAAAAGCAAGCTATTAAATAAATCACTAATTCTAACTTTCTTACTAACATTTCTCTGCTCCTTATATTTTTAATGTAATACTGGATAATAGATTTTAAAGGTTTAAGAAAATTTGGGGAGAGAAAAACTTAAAAGTAATTTTTAAAAAAAAACTCTATGGATTGAGAAGAGATTTCCTTTGTTTGAATTTTGGAACATCTTGATCTCATTCATAGAATACTAGTAGAAGTCTAGACTGCATTCTGGAAAATAGCTCAATAAATAGTTCAGGTATTTGATGTAGGGTTGCTCTTTTATTTCTCTTAAAAATCTACTTTTTGGATGATACCAAAATAAAAGTATTTATCCTCAAAAATTATTATAATTCACCAGATTTTAATAAATGGACCGAAGTACATAATGCAGAAAATAATTTTAAGAATACAGTTAGATCCCCTCCACTTCTCACTCCATTACCGACTTGGAGTTAGGCTGATGTTAATTGGCCATCTTTATATAACAGCATTCCCATTTTCTACATGTGTAATATTCTACCTTCATATTTACCTGCACTCGAAGCAAGCCAGCGAGAGTCTACAGAGGCAATAGTAACATGTATAGTTCAGTGAAAGTTTATTCCTTTCTCTCCTAAGACTTTTTGAAAGAGTTGAATTTTCATCTCAGCTTCATTGCTTACTAGCTTTGTGATTTCTAGCCAGCAAATTCAAAGATTTTCAGTTTTATTGTAATAATTGCAATGTCTCACCTTTTAGTTTTTCTTTTACCTTGGTTATGTGCTGGAGCATTTTACCTATGAAGCATGTTATCTATTTAATCCTCACAATAACTCTATAAGGTGAATACTATATAATTCCTTTTTAACAGAAGAGGAAACTAGGGTGTAATCTGCCCAAAGTTACCCAGCAATTGGGTGCCACAACTGGGCTTCATCTGAACTGTTTGACTACAGAGAGCCCCAAGTTTTTAAACCCTTACACTATTTTTGCCTCTCACCTTGAAAATGTTGATAGTAATACCTACATCACAGGGTTACTGTAAGAAAATGAATGAGTTAAATGTAAAACACCATTTGGCTTTCTGAAGGCCCCTTTAGATTTATAGTTAACAATTTTATTAACACAATTCCATCACTACTTTCTATTTAAAATTATCAAACCTTCATTCCTCAGTTTACCAGACTTGAATGGCTCCCATAACTTGGTGTTTCTCAAGAATATATTAACAAATTTGGCTTTAAGGCCCAACCAACCAACCATTTTAAATACCGTAAGTCATATAACATTTAAGTCTGGTAAAAGAATCAAAATATTTAGTTACTTTCCGTTTACTTGGAAATTCTGTAGCTAATTGCAGGGTAATTTAGAAGTCATCTTAAATAGCTAAATTATTCAAGACAGTGGCAAATATTAAGCTGTAGCCCATCAGAAATAGAATGCTACTGATGTGTGAAACCTAGGAGGATGAAATGGAGGTTAAGCTAACTATGTGTGAAATTGTAGCCACTAAAGAAATTTCACAGATGCTTAAAATAGCTGAACTTTTTTGTACTGTCTGTAGCTTCAATGCATGAACTGATTTCTTCAAAGGGAACTAAATATGTCTTCAACAAATTATTCTAATTATAATATAAAAACATTCACAATGAAGCTTTTTAAAAAAGATCTCAATAAGGTTTGGCAACAGTTCAAATTCCACGTAAAAATCACTAAGGCTCCTGAGTCTCAACAATACTAAACAATGACACTGATACTGACTTAATAATAATAGTCACTAGCATTCATTAAGTTCTTATTATATGAAGGCACTGTTCTAAGCACTTTCCTCCTTTGTCCCCCTCCACCCAGCACCCACCACTCCCTCAGGCAATCTCCACACCATTGTTCATGTCCATGAGTCATGCATGTAAGTTCTTTGGCTACTCCATTTTCTGTACTGTACTGTACATCCCCATGGCTATTCTGTAACTACCTATTTGCACTTCTTATTCTTTTAACCCCTCACCCATTCTTCCATACACCCCTCCTATCTCTTTATCTTTAACCTTAGGCATTTTTATTATGACATATCCTAGAGTGAGCCTCTTTGGATCCATCTTCTTTGGGACTCTGTGCTTCCTGGACTTGGCATGTCTACGTCCTTCAGCAAGTTAGGGAAGTTTTCTTTCATTATTTTTTCAAATAGATTTCCAACTTCTTGCTCTTTCTCTTCTCCTTCTGGCAACCCTATGATGCGAATGTTGGATTGCTTGAAGTTGTCCCATAGGCTGCTTACACTATCCTCATTTTTCTAGGTTCTTTTTTCTTCTTGTTCTGATTGGTTGTTTCTTGCTTCCTTATGTTCCAAATCACTAATTTTATTCTCAGCTTTATCCATTCTACTATTGTTTGCCTGTAAATTGTTCTTTATTTCAATTAGCATATCCTTCATTTCTGATGGATCTTTTTTATGCTACTGAGGTCCTCACTAAGTTACTTGAGCATCCTTATAACCAGTGTTTTGAACTCTGCATCTGATAGATTGCTTATCTTTATTTCATTTGGCTCTTTTTCTGGAGTTTTGGCCATGCTCTATGTCTCCTCATTTTGTTATATTCTGTCACATTTGCATTTTATATTTAAAAAGGACATGAGCTCTTACAGTAATTCATTATCTTCAGGTTACCTTACAACTATATTTCCTAGACATATCTACCTCAAAGTCAGAGTAAATGTTCCATTTATACACTAAATACATCTTGGTATAGGCTCTGAGAATGCTGAAATACAACAACAGTCACTGTCCTTGAACAGTAGGAGAAATAGACATGGATATTGAACTAGAATGTAGTTAGCAACATATTCTATTGAGCTGAAGCCTAATATTCAATTTCTTAAAGGTAATCACTGAAAGAATCAAATAAAATAAAAGTTGGAAGGAGGAGGGAATCAGTAAATCTCTTAAAGTTGATATATTGGGAACTATAAATATAACTCTGTTAATCATTATAGAAGTGACCAACAGAACCAAAAGTAAACAGTTGTTAATCATTAGGGAAGTGACCAATAGAAGAACTAAAACAGTTTAAAAGTTATTGAGTTGGGAGTGGGAGGCAGAAGAAAATTTTTACTTATTTTATGTACTGCTGTACTACTACAACTACTTTTTTTTTCCCCAGATGCATTGATTTTTTTTTTTTTTTTTAAGAATTCAGTGAGCCTCGACTGGTGTGGCTCAATGGATCAAGTGCCGACCTGCAAACCAAATGGTCACCAGTTTGATTCTCAGTCTGGGCACACGCCTGGGTTGTGGGCCAGGTTCCCACTTGGGGGCATGCAAAAGGCAACCACACATTGTAACCAAAAATACTCATGTTCTATGAAAATACACAGAAGGAAGGGTATAACCATTTTACAGGTCAGATAAATATTACCACCTGCTTATATAGAAGTTGATGCCTATGATAAGTTGGGAAAATAATTGGGGAAAGGTCATCTCTGGCAGAAGGAAATGTTAGTGAAAAGGCAGAGACATGAGAAAGATGGCTATCTAAGACACATCAGATAGCTTGGTTATGATGAAAGATGATGACTATTAAGGGGGGGTGCCTTGCTTGATAAGAAGTTTTAACTATACCCTTTAATCAGGGAAGAAAATTAAAGATTTTTAAACAATAAACTGGCATCAGATTTGTAATTTAATAACTTTTGTTGGTAAACCATAGTTGATAGGGCACAGGGGAATGCTGTTATCAGGAAAAAAACATATAGCAAGATACAGGAGCTTAAGCCAACACATTGGTAGTAATAATGGACAAGGAATAGATCTGAGAAAGATTTAGGCAACAAAACCTACAGGATTTATTGACTTAACTGGATGGGAGGGAGTAGGGATGAGAGAGGAGCTTCCTAGTATTCTTACTTGAGACACTGGTCACCCTAACTCCAGAAAGCTGTAATGGATTTCAACTAGGTACAAGGTAGCCCCTTAAGGCAATGGTGGATGGGAGAAGGGGCAGCAACAGAAGGTAACCTTTAATAAACCATACCCTTTAGCAACAAATTGCCTTTTCAGTTTACTTTTTGAAGAAATGTGTTAAAAGTTTTATCTTGGCCCTGACTGGTGTAGCTCAGTGAATTGAGCATGGGCCTGTGAACCAGAGGGTCACTGGTTCGATTCCTAGTCAGGCCACATGCCTGGGTTGCAGTCCAGGTCCCCAGGAGGGGATGCATGAGAGGCAACCACACAGCCATGTTTTCCTCCCTCTCTCCCCCTCTCCCTCCCCTCTCTCTAAAAATAAATAAATACAATCTGAAATAAGAAAGTTTTATTTTAAAGGCCACAAATTTTATCTGGGTACCATAATAAATTCTAAAACTGATAGTATATTTGTTAAACCATAGGCAAAAAATTAAAATGTGTAATGGCCTGGGCTTTTGTTCTAATTTTATATGGTTGCTCTAAAGTTTTGAATAATACTATATATGCTTTTGGATTATAATAGGCTTATTTTTGTATCTGTTCTTAAAGTTAAAATATCTTAAGTGATTATTTTCTGTAGATCAAGAGAAACCATAATTCGTGCCAGCTGTGGTTTTTTGCTATTTCATATATTTGTAATCTTCCTTGAAGGTGATCATAAATGCCCCCTTTTTATGACAGTTTTTTCAGTAATGGCGTGGTAATAGCAACACTAACACAAAGAAGTGTATTCTCCTTTGAAAAGCAGCTTTTGCTGTCATAAATAGAACTTTCATTCATGTTCCATTGCTGAGGCTATTGAAAGTGTGGATGTTGAACCATATTTTGTCTGGATCTCAGTTTTTCAATTTAACAGGAAATTGGTTGTATTTTTTATATATTTAGGAGCAAAAAGACATTGAATTTTTCATTATTGAGTACTCTATACTAGTTTGCCATTTTCCAAAATATTTTACTTATTACTAAAGGTCCCAGTGGTTTTATTAAAAACTACTTGCTATGACATTCAAACTTAAACTCATTTTTACTAACATTTGGATAATTTTACCTAGTGATGTTATGTCAGGTTATTTCCTTTCATTGTATATTTTCTAAGTATCTATAGAATTGAATGCATTGTTCCCAAGTGATGACCTTGGATTATTCAAACTTGTAGCTGAAGTGTGCATGGAATTAAGTCTTTATCTATGGGTTGTATTTGTCTCTAGGTGAAATTCTAATCAAACATAGTTACTGCTTGCTGATGAAATTCTCATTGTTTTAGGTGCATGTACAAATTCTATTCCACTTAATAGTATTGAAAGAAAACTCATTCTTTTTTTCTCAGATTTCACAGTTGAAATGTTCTAATTTAGAATGCAGTAATATCCAAAAACATTTATTTTATTTTATTCTATTCTGTTCTATTCTATTTTTTATTTATTTTTGTACATTTTCATTGAGCTTTCTTAATGGAACAGTGATTATATCTGTAGGGAATGACTTCCCCGTATATTCTTACCTTCTTTGGAGCCTAATCTGAGTCTTGTTTGTTTTGTAGCTTTCTCAATCTTAAGGCAGAAACTAAAAATACTAAAAGGAATAACATTTTAATAGTGTGGGAGAATAAGTTTTAAACTTAAGAAGCTCCCTTAAGCATAGTGATTCATTGCTTTATATTTTTTCAGAGTTCAGTAGAAGGTACCTAAGTGATTACTGTAATCTCAGGGGTATAACATTAGAGAATTATACTTTCTAGCTTGGTTTGCTAAAATTATAAAACTTAAGTATATTTCCCTAATCCTTCATATTCATTCATTGTTCCTACGCAGGAATGCCATCTGAGTGTGTATGAAAATGTCAACAGATAAACTATTTGCCTTATATGTATAGTTATCTCTTAATTGGTCTTTACTCAGAAAACTGATAGGTTTCTCACAAAATTTTGAAAAGATTTCAAATTCGAGACAAAAGTAAATACGAGGGGGGATGCCAAAAAAGGGGAATTATCTGGATGGCAGGCCCCTTGTAGTACAAGCTTCCCCCACTAGATGAGGGTTCTAGAGACCCATCTGTGTCCATGTACCAGCTGGCATTGTTGTAAGAGGCTGCATTCAGCTTCAGTGAATTTTATTTTTTTAAGACTCTTCAACACATTTGCCCATTTGATGATGGGTGATTTAGGAGCACACCTGCTCACACCTCACTGAGTGTTCAGCAGTTTTTGACCAAAAACAACATGACCCCCGTGCCCCACCCTCCCTACTCACCTGATCTCACCCCGACCAAACTTTTTTTGTTACACGGGGTGAAAAAAGTCCTCAAAGGGAAACCTTTTGCCGATGTGGAAAAGGTAAAACAAAAGATAGCAGAAGCACTAGAAGACATCAGAATTGGCAAGTTCAAAATCTGTTTTAAGCAGTAGAAAAAACATCTCAATAGGTATATTAAATCAAATGGAGAGTACTTTGAAGGTGACTGAAGATTAAACATGTAAGAATAAATACACAATTTTTTACAAATAAATTCCGGTTTGGCGGGGATCCCCCATATCTGCTACTTCAGTAACTTAAAGTGAAATCTGGTCAGAGGTTTACCATTAGATCACAAAAAATTTAGTGCCCTAATTATTTGTCCCTCTGATATTGTAGCTTATTGTTTCTAGCACGCCAGACATTTTTTAAAATGTCAGAAAATATGGAATCACTTGATGAGGAATAATGAATTAACACTTAAAACTTTAGCAGATCACTAAACGTGGTTTTGGTTAAAAACATTTTCCCTGAGAGTTAACTGGCCATATTTTGCTAAAAAACAGCTTCTACATTATTGAAAGGAGTAAGGTTGATTTTGAGAAAGTACACTGGCTGCAATGTTTGGAAGAGTGCCTCACATATATATTATTTGAATATATCATAATTGTTTTTCATTTAAAATGTCTGAATAACTTAATACTCAGCTTTCATCATGTTATAGTCATACTTCTTAGTTTTAAATTTCTACATTTTATTTAAGGTCAAGCCTTCAGTAGACCTATAAAATAGTTACTCCCCAGATCTTAATTCTGTTCAGCAGTTAAAATTTTCCTTTTTCTTTCACCATTAGAGCATTTTCTTCATGTTGCCACCTAATGTTCAAGGTGTTCCCAGTTTTTCCTAATCATTCCATTGAATTTCAATAATACTATACTTTTACCTTTAAATAAAAGAGGAATTCAAAAATAAGGATGTCTGCAAGCAATACTTCATAAAGGAAGACAGAATAGTACAGCATTTGCCTTGCTTTAGTCAATCCTTACCTAATTTATCTTTCAGAATTAATTTGCTGAGTCTGTTGAGCAAAAGCTCTTTTATTGTTTTGTAATGTTTTGTCTCATTAATAGTTAACTATAGTCCAAGGCAGTGATTCTGTTCTCATCCTTGGCTGTCCATTATAGTAGTTTTTAAAATAGTAACAATAATTAAAATCTTATGCCTAAATCTCACCCTCAGATATACTAATTTAGTTGGACTGGGGTAGGTTCTAGGGATAAGTAATTTTCAAACTCCAGATAATTCAAGTGTACACTCAAGGTTGAAGGCCCTGCTCTATGGTAATTTGACTTTGAAAGCTTGAGAAATTTTTGGAGTGGCCTTTCTAATTACAGAAGAAAAATGAATGATAGCCCTAAACCCAAAACAGAGAGCTCTATTAACTATGAAAATGGGTTTCAAACACACAACTTAAACTTAACCAGTAGTATTAAAGCATTATCATAATAGCTGTTGTTACTTATTGAGCATCTAAAGAACCTAGGCTTTTTGCATTTTTGTTAACTCCATAGGGCAGCTGGGAGGTAGGGAATATCTTTTGTTTAAACAGTAAACTGAAGCTCAGAGAGTGACTCATCCAAGGGGATGTGCTGCTTCTAAGTGGCGGAGCCAGCACTGGACTACATGCACGTTTGATTTTATAACTTGAGATCTTTCCCCTGAACTGCTAAAAGAGAAACGGAGGCACATTAAAATTTTTAATAGTTTAAGCTGAAATCAGTTCATATCCAGGGGCATCAGATGGAAGTGGTTAGGAGCATCGCATTGACAGAAGTTAGGGACAAAACTTTTATACAGAAGATGCAGAAGCAGAACAAGGAAATTATTTGATTGGATACAGCTTAACTGTTTTCCTGTTTTGGGAAATCCTAGTTGACTGTGGTTGTCTTTAGGTTTTGATTTCTTAACTTTGAAGCATTTACAGACTTAGGTTTTGGTTTACTTACATAGGCTGTTAATGTCTTAGAACCAACCCATTCTAATGGCCTCCTTGTTTAATTTACAGAACCATGCTGTGTGAAAATTTGATATTTAACTTGACTTAGTTTATTTCAGGGTTTTCTGTTGTCCTATATTTTTGTCTCCCATTTATTCCCCTCCGCCCTTCACTCCACCTCCTTCCATGTCCATGGGTCATACATAGAAGTTCTCTGGTTTCTCCACTTCCTATACTATTCTTAACCTACCCCTGTCTATTTTGTACCTACCATGTATGCTTCTTATTCCCTGTATCTTTTCCCCCATTCTCTCTCCCTCCCACACTCTGCTGATAACCCTCCAGGCGATCTCCATTTCTGTGATTATGTTTCTGTTCTAGTTGTTTGCTTAGTTCATTTTTGTTTTTTTAGGTTCAGTTGTTGATAGTTGTGAGTGTGTTGTCATTTTACTGTTCATGTTTTTGATCTTCTTTTCCTTAGATAAGGCCCTTTACCATTTCATATAAGGGCTTGGTGATGATGAACTCCTTTAACTTGACTTTATCTGGGAAGTCCTTTATCTGCCCTTCCATTCTAAATGAAAGCTTTGCTGGATAGAGTAATCTTGGCTGTAGGTCCTTGCCTTTAAAAAAAAAAAAAGATCGTCTGACTGTCCTATTTAGAGCCATGGATATCATCACCAACAAAAATAGAGGGTCCCATGGTTAGACCATACATACCCTGGGAGCTTTCAGGTCCGGATATTAGGGAAGCACTTTGGACATGTAGAGTGTAGGAGATATATACAGGGTCCAGCAGAAGTCACACCTGCTTGAGTGTGGTTAGTAGGGTAATAATATGAGTGTAATAATTTATAGTTTTAATTTGAACATTTCACCTAAAATGTATGTTGTGCTTGAGAGTGATATTGTTATGTTACAGGATTACATGCCTATGATTTTGTAATAAAAGATTTTGTAATAAAACATGGGGCGTTATTTGTGCCACACCCTGTATGTTAAGTGCTTAGTGTTGGAAAGTTGAATACTTCTGACATGGACCCGGTTTATAGATTTGTGCTAGTGGTTATGATGGTGGCAATAAAAGTTAACAAGTGCAACCCCTTTTTTAAATTTCAGAAAATGTACATAATTCACAAATGTTCCATTTTTTCAGTTATGAATTATTTTGGAATCTAGCTATGGGAAATAGCATACACCATTTTTTGTCTTGCTGTTACTCTGAACTGTTTTGTAGCAACATAGACTTTACTCACAGCAAAGTTATCACCATAAAATAGTTTTGGCTTTTTTCTATACATGAAACCATTATTGTATGAAATTTTATAACAAGAGGTTGCTCCTGCAGGTAGAGGAGGGGGTGTGTGTGAGTCATTACATTCCAACAGTAATTTATCAGGGAAATCTTTCTACAATGAAAGGAGTACATCGTCCCCCCAAATTAAGAAAATATATGAAACCAATAGAATCTACAGTTGATATATATAAAATTAAATCTTCATTATACTTAAAATGTATTTATTTAAATTGGGAAAAACAGCTAGCCACAAAGCTGACACTTAAGAAAAATAAGTAAAAATCACTTATTTTTAAATGAGAGGAAAATTAGTACATACAGAAATCCTGTTACAAATAAGGTAAATTTGTTATAGAGCTGATTTATTAATAGTTACATATTTCTACTTCCCACCTAGAGGACCCTATTTGAAGTTTAGGAAAATCTGGCAATGATACGTAATATGGAAATAGGTTTGGACTCCAAAGGGGAAAAATGCAATTTGGGGTATCATTTTTTTAATTTTTCTAAATGTGCCTATGTATTTCCATTTAAATTATTTGGCCTAGTAATATAAAAACCTAATGGAATAATGACATATAGTGCCTAGAGTTAGATTTTCTATACAAACAAGTCTTCTCTAATACATACAGAAAATACAAGCTTGCTATGTATATGTTATATAACTTGCTTCTTTGATTTCTCTTCTAATGGTATTTTTGCATAAATGTTTGAGGTTCAGCATTTTTGTATGTCAGTAATGTTACTTTAAAAGGTAAAAATGATAAGGATGAAAGTCAAGGAATTAAAAGTTTTAACCTGTTTTAATCCTTTCATATTTTATGCTCGAGAGTTCCTGTTATAGATAGCATGTATTTCCTTGTGTGTGAACTTGTGTGATGCCAAAATGCTTATGATTAATTTATAAGACGTTGAAATTTTAACACAATTTGTAGCTAATTTAAATTATTTATTCACCATGAAAAACAAATGTTTTCCTAAGAGTACTGCAAATTCATAAGTAAAATGCCACCTTAGCATCACAAATTAAATCTTTTAGAATTTGACTTTAATAATGTTATGCAGCTTTGAGTTACATTTTCTTTTTGTTTACCCTAGAATGGAACTAAGCACAATCTAGTTTATAAAGTATGTCAAAGGAATTTGAAATATTTAGACAGCTATGTGATGAAAAGTTTAATTCTGTTAAATGAATAATTTTCTGAATTCAGCACACATACATTGAGCAGCTTTGTGTCCAGTTCTGGGAGAATTGTGATACATAAGACATTCCTTGTCCACAGGGAAGTTATAGACTATCTGTAATACATTAGTATGAGAACAGAATTCTGTGGAAAGTCCCCAACGGAGAATAGGAGACCAAGAAAAGTTTTCCTGGAGAAGATCACATCTGAGCTGCCTGTTCATTAAGGAACGTGTTTCTAACACTTTTCATTAATCAGTTGGTATTTTGTGGTGCAGAGAAGTGCTTTCCATGAATGGGTTACAAGTATGCTAGGAGACTGAGTCCTTCAAGTCTTAGAACAACCAAATGGAGACTAACTTAGACCAGGGGCCCCAGTTACAAGCAACCACCTCCTTTTATCCCAGTGCGCCATATGGCTCCATGTGTGATGATGTGAAGAATACGGGGAAATAGCGGTGTAGAGAATGCCATCATCCACTGGACATTCCACAGGGTCACAATCTTGCTAATAAAAGATAAATCTAATGACCACATTTTAAAATGGCCTTTTTTTAATTTTCTAAATTCTGATAAAATATACATAACATAAAATTCACCATTTTAACCGTACAGTTCAGTGACATTAAATACATTGATATTGTTGTGCTATGTCACCGTCTATCAACAGAACTTTTTCATCTTCCCAAACTGAAACACTATACTCATTAAACAATAACACACACACACACACACACACACACACACACACACACACTCACTGCTTCTCTCCCTCAGCCCCTGGCAACCACCATTCTACTTTCTGTCTCTGAATTTGACTACTCTAAATACCTCATAGAAGTGGAATCACCCATATGGTGTTTATCCTTTTGCAATTGCCTTATTTCACTTAGCTTAATGCCTTCAGGATTCATCCATGTCAGAGTATGTGTCATAATTTCCTTTCTTTTTAAAGCTAAATAACATTTCATTACATGTATAATACCACATTTTGTTTCTCTATACATTTGGGTTGGCTTCAGCTTTTGGCTGTTGTGAATAATAATTGGTATGCAAATATCTGTTCACCTCTGCATTCAGTGTTTTTGGGTATATACCTAGAAGTAGAACTTCTGGATCATACAATTCTATTTTTAATTTTTTAAGGACCCACCATTTTATTGTTCATAGTGATTGTACCACTTTACATTTCAGTAGCAGTTCACAAGGGTTCCAAATTCTCTACATGCTGACACTCCCACTTGTTTTCTGTGTTTTTGATAATAACCATCCTAATGAGTGTGAAGTGGTATCTCATTGTGATTTTTATCAACATTTACTTCTTGCTTAGTGATGTTGAATATCTTTTCATGAGTTTATTGGTAATACGCTCTAATATTTTTTAAAATGTTTGAGAATAAGGAGACATGTCCAACCAAGATTAGCCAAATCTTATTCAAAAGCAACTTATTTTATAGAATTAGATCAGCCTAATCTTAAATGTTTTACTGCTACAAAGAACTTTAGCAATCCTCAGTTTTTAATCTGAAATCCATCCATGGTTCCAGAGAGTCCATGAATAGCTGAATTAAAGTAGAATTCCATCGGAGTCTCAAAAGCATTTTGGACCCTTAATATCTTACGAACTATTGATACAGCCTAGAAGCACCAAAATGTGAAAAGGTCACTATCTCTTGGGTAGGTGAAATTAAGGTGATTTTTAAATTTCTACTCTGTGCTTTTCTATATTTTCCCAAGTACCTAAAATAACCATGCATAGTACATGTGATTTTTAAAATTTAAAAGGTAAAATTTATCTTTAGCTCTTGGATGTACAATGAAAAAATGAGTCTGAAAGCTAACAAGAAGTAAAATGGACATAGTGTGCTCTTATCATTGCCTGCCTTCCTTTAGAGTTGCAGCATTTTCAAGTCACTACAAAAACCATGGGCAGGCTCCACAGCTACAAAAAAATGATGCTTACCATTGGATCCATTTCAACTGAATTGATTACAATAAAATAATTTGTTTTTGAGTTTTTATAATGAGCTTTTACTATAAGGAGAATGCAGGTTCTATATCTAGAAAAGCAATAATTACCTGATTTTTTTTCAACTTAAATTTATTGAGAAAAATATTTACATTAAAATCTTTATAATGAGATTTTATGGGTTTTCCTATATTTACATAGTACATACTATGTTTACTTTTTAAAGGTATTGTGTTTTTGTTTTGTTTAAATTTATAACAATGATCACTTAATTTTAGAAGCAACTATGAAGAATCTCATTAAGTATCTATGTTGGATAGATGGATACATACCTGTGTTCAATTTAGCATCCTAAAAAACCATAGGACATCTTTAACCTTTTTGTGAAGAACTTTCTAGGACATCTCAACCTATGCAAATTCATTTTCAAGTCTCCGTGTGTCCCTGGATCTTTATGGCTAGGTTTAATAGTACTCCAAGTAGGGCTTCGACTCTCTGCCATTTGATATCTTCGGGCCTCTGTTTCCTTGTCTGTGGACTGGAACTAGATAGTTCTATCCAACTCTAGCATTTGTTTGATGTATGTATGTGCTTAACTGTAATGTTTATGCTGTGAAATTGTAGGTTTATTTTATAACTACATTTTTAATTTGTACGAGTTTTTTAAATTTCTGGGGCCTTTTTTTCTTTCCAGCTATATGCAGGAGCTATTCTTGAAGTCTGTGGATGAAAATTGGGGAGGTTCCCACAAGTCCAAGGTATGCAATATTAACTCCAGTAAATTCTTAGTTTAATGATATAAAATTAATATTTCACAAGAACAATTTTATTAAATATTCCTACAAATAAGAATTTTTAGGGTTATACTTTCTCAACAGCATATGAATTTTTCCACATCTTTTTTCATGGAAGTGGAGTATTACAGTAATGATCGAATACAAGTTTACTTTAAGCAAGCATAATATGTGAAATCTAGATTTAAATGCAACACATGATGAGATGGTTAATATTTTGAAAGGAGAGTCTTTCCTTTACCAAGTATAAATTTTGTGAGACCCCTTCTTCTATCAGATGTAAATGTCATCCCTTTAAATACCATTTCATTGTACTACATTTTAAATGTAAATTGATATATATAAAACTGGTAAGGAACAATAGCACTAGTGAAACTAGACCTGTGCTCAATGACAAAACATCCAGAATAGAATTAACATAAAACTTGAGGTGCAGAAGAGAGGAAGTCGTGCATGTTATATGTCTCTACAGAAATTTTTTTTAAAGATGTTATTATTTATTTTAGACAAAGAGAGGGAGAGAAACATCAACGTGTGGTTGCCTCTCCCACACCTGGCCCACAATTCATGCATATGCCCTGACTAGGAATCAAACCAGTAACCCTTTGGTTAACAGGCCAGCACTCTATCCACTGAGCCACACCATCCAAGGCTTCTACAGGAATTTTTAAAGAGAATTATATGAAAGGATAATTGTAAAAGAGTATTTATTCTTTTGGTTGACAGCAAACAGTAATGGAGTTTTGCAGTTCCAAAAATACTTGGGCTAAAGCTTTTTTCTATTTTGTCCTCATATTCCACTTGAAAATGAGTTTTATGAAATTGAACTTTTTTGAAGGTATCAACCAATGGGTGTTGGTACCAGTACAATGCCAACAGGAATCCTCAATTTAGGGTGTGGTGAAGGAAATTTTATTCGGTGCAAGCAGCTCAACTATGATACAGCAAGGCTGTGGAACAGCACAGCTGTGGAGCAGCTCAGTAGTGTTACAGCTCAATTGTGCGGCAGCCCTCTCAGGCTAGACGGCTCTGCTATGCTGTGCTCTGCTCTGGTCCAGCAAAATGTCTCCATTGTTTCAGCTCCAGGTGGAGAAAAACAGTTTTCATTCTCCAAGCCCTAAGAGAGCTGACTTACATAGAGAGGTGCCTGCCCCTGGTGCCTGATTGGTCCAGCCTTATGCAAACAAGGACTCCAAATCCTCACAGATTGATTAATCTAAAAGACACTGTCCTGATTGATCAGAGTGGAGCCACTGTGATTGGTCAGTGAAGATGCTGATGGAGATATAGCTGCACAGCTCCTATTTGACAGGCAAAGTCTCAGTCCTGTTGATTTAAATAGGATTTTAAGAACTCCTTTATAAGGGTTGGCTCGGTTGACAGGAACAGTGTGCATGCAGGCAGACAGCTTAGCTGCTGGCCTCTCCCTTAAGCATGGTTTGCATGGGAGGCTTGTTTAGAAATGGATGCTAGGTTCTGTTTTTAAATTTGAACCCTGTTAGCCACCAGGTAGGTATCCCTTTCTCAGGGTCAACAAAGTGCTCTATTTGCTGGCTTTCCCATGATTTCTTGCCTTGTTTACTTGATGGCAAGATAATTATCTGGACTTCGTATTTTATAAAATTGCCTGTCTTAGCACCTGCTCTTTATTGCTGATACAGAATTGTTTATAATAAAATATTGCTTATTTTGGTACAGAAATGAAATAGAATAATTTGACTTACGACATTTAATAAATGAGACCCAAAGTAGATACACATCTAATTAAATACATTCTTTGTTAGAATAAGCACAGATTCTAATGTAGCACAGAATATAACATCTACATCTGCTTAGGAAAAAAGGTTCTTACTCTGTACTTTTTTCCTCGAACACTTAAATTCAGAATCGTACCGTAGTTGTTTTTATACAAGTTCTCTGAATAATAATGTGATCACTGTTATTCCTAGAAAGTTCGGCAGTTGCTTTTTAATTATATTGATCATTCGTATTTACTAATTTTATTAATCTTTTGTGACTTAGCTTTTCAGGAAGTTAAGAGTAGCTTTGATATAGCAATTATCCCTTCTATTTGTGATATCAGATTTTATTATGTCCGTGGTAATAAATTATATAGCTTGTAGTTTAGTTCTTAAAAGTTTGAGTATAGTTTCTCAGTCTTTCTAGTTGAACTTAATTTTATATATGTTTTATGTACAGTTAAATTATCAAACCTTTGAGTGCATATAGTCATAACATCTTTCCCTTTTGAAAACAGTTGAATTTTCATTCTTTTTGTAAATATTTAATAAATACAAGCTTACTTAAAATGAAAATGATTGCATAATTACATAATGCATAACCATGTTTAATATAATTACATGTAACACCAGTATTTTCTTAGTCCTTGAAAAGCTGGTCTATTTTAATATAACCACTCTCACTTTGAGACTCTTATGTTAAAGCTATTCTGGAATAGGGAATGGAGGAGAATTGCCAGTTTTTGCGATGATTACAAATAACAGACTATTCAATAATTATTAACTAGTCATTGTTTCATAATCTTTGTTATCCACATCAGGTAGCTTCTAAAATTAGCATGATAACTTTCATTATATTTTAATTTAAAATACATTGTAATTATTTCTTAACTTACTTAATTTAAATTAGCCATGTCATAAAATAGAAGAGTAAATTAATGTGAAATATTTTGAGAAGAGAAGGGCGTTTAAATTTTGAAATGTTTTATTCACATTAAACAATTGTATTTGTGGGGGAACAGAAAGTCCCAGATCATATTCCCAGGGAACCCAGGGAACCCAGTTCCAGGACTCCCTCCTAAAGCAGTATGTATTATATAATAACTTCTCATAATAAATTTGACCCAGTGTTGTGTCACTTGTGGTGATAAAAGTAATAATGTAAATAAGTATGTTTTCCTTCTCAAGCAGCATGGTTTTACTGTGTTAAAGATATGTCTGTCTCCAATATATGTGAATTTTCCCTAATTTTTTAGGTCGTGGCAAACTTTTTCTTTAAAAAGCTAGATAGTAAAAATTTTCAGCTTTAAAAGCACCTAGGATTAGTTACTTGTTATATGGTCTACCTGTCTCTGCTTCCTCTTATTACTTCCATTGCCTTTCTATATAAAAAGACCTTTTCCATAAGGCAGATTTGATTATGTAGCCTCTTGCTTAAAATCTTTATAGTTTCCCATCACATACAGAGTAAATATCAAACTCAGTAGAACCATATGTGAGGCCCATCACAACACAGTTTATTTTTCTTAGGTTCATGTCACTAGTTCATGTGCCGAACTATTTGCAGTTCTCTGAACTTCAGCTCTAAGTCTTTGTGCACACTACATGTACTTCCTAACGTATACCTCTTCCTAATTCTTGTGGCAAACTCTTATTCATTCAAAGTTGACTTCAAGCATTAATTTTGGGTGGCCTTTAGACAGAATTTTTCACTCTCCCTTTTCTTTTTTTATTTCATCTTGATTGTATTTTTTTCTGCTACCATTTAGTCCCCTTATACCCCTCTCCCCCCAGCAATCACCACATTGTTGTCCATATCCATGAAATCTTTTTCCCTTTTGTGCTCAATCCCTCCACCCTCTTACTCCCCTCCCCACTAGCTGTCATCTACTCTCCATCTATGAGTCTGTTTCTGTTTTCCTTGTTAGTTGCTTATTCATTAGATTCCAGTTGGGAGTAAAATCAAATGGTATTTTTCTTTTCTCTAACTGGCTTATTTCACTTATTATAATTTTCTCCAGGTTCATCCATACTGTTGCAAAGGGTAAGATTTTTCTTCTTTTTTTACAGTTGAGTAGCATTCCGTTGTATAAATGTCCCATAGTTGTTTTATCCACTCATGGATACTTGGTCTACTTCCATATCTTGGCGATTGTAAATAACGCTTGTTATTTGTTGATTAATTGATGATAGCCATTCTGACAGGTGTGAGATGCTATCTCATAGTGGTTTTAATTTGCATTTCTCTGATGATTAGTGACATTGAGCATATTTTCATACATCTGTTGGCCTCTTCGGAGAAGTGTCTATTCAGGTCCTTTGCCCATTTTTTAATTGTATTGTTTTTTTTTTTTTGTCTTTGTGGGGGGGGGTTTGGTGTTGAGTTTTGTAAGTACTTTGGAAATTCTAGATATTAACCTCTTATGAGATGTATTGGCAAATATGTTCTCCCATTCCGTGGACTGACTTTTTATTTTCTATTTGCATGAAATATCTTTTTCCATCCCTCTACTTTTAGTCTGTGTGTATCTTTTGATCTGAGATGTGTCTCTTGGAGGCAGCAAATACATGTTCTTGTTTTCTTATCCATTCAGCTACCCTGTGTCCTTTGGTTGGAGCATTTAAGCCATTGACATTTAAGGTTATTATTGATAGATAAGTATTTAGTGTCATTTTATTGTTAGATTATTTTCCTCTGTTTTTCTTCTTTTTCTTCTTCTTAAAGCAAGCCCTTTAACATTTGTTGCAGTGTTGGTTTGGTGTTAACAAATTCTTTAACTCTTTCTTGTCTGGGAAGCTCCTTATTTTTCCTTCAATTTTAAATGATCGTCTTGCTGGGTAGAATAGCCTTGGTTGTAAGTCCTTGCTTTTTATCACCTTGAATATTTCATGCCACTCACATCTGGCCTGAAATGTTTCTGTTGAGTAATCAGATGACAGTCTAATTGGTGCTCTCTTGTAGGCAACTACCTGCTTTTTCTCTTGAGGCTTTTAGGATTCTCTCCCTGTCTTTAAACCTTATCACTTTAATTATGATGTGTCTTGGTGTACCTCTTTGGGTCCAGCTTGTTTGAGACTCAGCTTCCAACACCTGTGTATCTTTTTACCTTCACCAGATTAAGGAAGTTTCGGTCATTTCTTCAAATAGGTTCTCAATCCTTTGCTCACTCTCTCCTCCTTTTGGTATTTCCATGATGCAGATGTTGTTATGCTTCACGTTGTCCAAAATGTTTAAGCTCTCCTCATTTTTTTAATTCTTTTTTCTTTTTTGCTGTTCTTCCTAGGTGTTTTTTTTTTACCTTGTCTTTCAAATCACTCATTTCATCCTCTGCTTCATTTAACCTACTGTTTATTGCTTCCAGTGTATTATCTCCAATATTGCATTCTTTATTTCTAACTGGTCCTTTTTTATGGTTTCTATGTTTTTTTCCATGCTTTGAGTATCCTTATAATCATTACTCTGAACTCTCTGATAAATTGCTTGCCTCCATTTCATCTAACTCTTCCTCTGGAGAATTATCTTATTCTCTCATTTGGGGTCTGTTTCTGTCATCCCATTTTGGCTGCTTCTTTGTATGTGTTCCTATTGTATTAGGTAGATCTGCAAAGACTCTGGTGTAGACCTTTGTCCGATGCTGCTTGTTGCTGGCCCTGGTCATCCTATTTGGAGCTATCAGCAATCCAAAGTGTGTGACTTCTTCTGCTGGGCCTGGTTGTGTGTGTGGATAGAACCAGGTTGCACACCAAAGCCGGCTTTTATCAGCACAGTGCCTTGGTGATGGTGAGATGAAGTCTCAAGGAGCTGCTAGAGATCCACCCTAGTTGTTAAACGAATCAATGATTTAGCCTCATGCTGTAATCATTAGCCTGGCTTTAGCTCTGTAGGGTTGGGTAGAGTAATTCCTGTGGGCAGAGCTATTGCTTCCTCTCAGGGTGATGCCATTCCAAGAGGAGTGCTCTGCCTGAGAAAGGTGGCTCTGGCAGTATGGAGAATGACTTGGCACAGGGATCCTGGTGGCTGTTACTTCAGTTCTCTCCCCAGAGCACTAGTCCCAGACTCTCTTCAGGTGTCTCTAGTCCATTCTGCCCTCCCTCTGCTGGAACCTAGGGCAAGTGGCTGCAAACTGTTATGCATTGGCCCTTTAAGAAGCTCTCTGAGTCTCCTGCCATCTCTGCCTGGCAGACAGAAATCCTGCTGCTCTCACAGCTGGCTGTTATTCGGGTACCTTTCCAGGTCTGGTGCGGTATGCTGTGGAACCCAGCTGGGGTTTAGACCCCACACTTCTCAGGGGAACCCCCTGACCACTGAAATATCCCTCCAAATCTTCAGCTGCCGTCCATGGGACCCCAGCCAACCCTCTTGTGCCTCCTCCACACTCCCTAACAATCTTCTTGTGGTGAAGTGGTTTCTTCTGTCCTTGGTTATAGGGTTTCTCTCCAGCTAGTGTAGTCAGTTGTTCAGGATGATTTCTCTACAATTTAGTTGTAATTCCATCTTGGTCCTGGGAGGAGGTTAGTGTAACTTCCACTTATACCTCACCATCTTGTATCTGGAAAAGTGCACTTTCTTTACATTGTTCTATACCCTTGATAAATTTATGGTCTGCAAACATTTCTTTCCTGGCTTTATTGTTCCGACTGAAAAGTCATAATCCTTTAAGTTTGTGTTCTCTTCATTATTGTACCTCCAATCTCCCCAGATTCTCTTAATTATTTAGATCACCCTTCTCTGAATGTCTTTAAGTGCTTTTAAATTGTCTTGTTGGTAGGACCCAAATGACATATAATTTTGCACTCCAGATGGTTTGTATACAATAGTAAATCTTCCGATTTTGGAAGTACTCTTTTAGATCCCAGTTGCTTTCATTGAGCACAGTTGAGAATTCACTTCTATTGTTATTTGTTGTTGTTCTCTTTTTATTGTTGTTTCTGGTTATGTTATAACACTTTTATTTAGAAATATTCTGATTCAAGTATGTTTACTGTTAATCAACAGGAAAACATCTAATTATCATCCTGTGTAATTTTGTGACAATTCACAAGTCTTAATCACTCTGCCATGAGCCTTTATAATCAAACTAAATCTTACAACCAATACAGTACATTGTAGGACTGTTTATAATGCGATCAAAAGTCTATTATTAGATCTAGTTGAGTATATTGTCTTTTTTATGTACATTTTCACTTGTTTCTGCTTTTGAAAATAACACAATTCAAACATTTTTCTTTAACCTCAAGACATACATTTCCATTACCCCTTCATATAGAACAGGATAGATTTTTTTTGTAAACTACTCTTTACAGTTAACTTCTCCAAGGGCTGCTGATAAGAATTCCAAGAGAAATACTGAAATATTTAATCTGTTTTCTCATGACTTCTGTATGTTTCATTACTTTGAAGTGTTTACAAAACTGCCTTTCTAAGTGACAAATAATTAAATTGGTGTTAAGAACATTTTCTAGAAATAGAGTGACTTGATTAGGAATCTCCAGACTCATATTATTGTGCTATTTTTAAATAGTAGAAAGTAAACTAGAAAATAATTTACTCTAAGGTCTTTTTACAAGTCCCTTATATTCTCATATAGCCTATCCTAGTGCCATGCATATATAATAAGTACTCAAATATCTGTTAAATGAGTAATCTACTGTCTGTAAAGTGTGATTTGCTATTACGGCATTTAACGTGTATTCTCATTCAAAATTAGGAGGTTTATGAATGTCTGCTTAGTAGAGAGCAGTAGAAAGAAGTAATGAAAATAAGCATTGGTGACTCATCTTAATATTTCTTTCAGATTTGTTCACTCATTCCAGCCTGTTAAAAATCTGTCGAATGAATGAAAATTACTAAATGTGCTAGGCTCTGTCGTGGATGGATACAGCAGATAAAAGAATAGTCCTTTTCCCCAGACAGGTTATTTATATAGTAAAGAACATACTGTGTGTTTCCTGGTGTTTTGCACAGGTGTGCACATAGACAGAGGGATGGTAAAATGCAAAGGCATATCATAAGATCGTTTGTGTTTGGAGACTCAGGAGTCTGCAGAGCATTTGGACAAATCTTAAAGGATAAAATTAATGGAGAAGATATTCTAATAAGCCAAAATAGCATAATCAGTTTTATTTTGAACTAAGTTTTGTAAGGGAAATATAGATGGGATATATAACTCTCTTCCAACAAGTCCTCAAAATCTTAAAAAGAAAAAAAACATTTACTTGTTTCTGTGTTGTCCTAAATGCAAGTATATGAAGACCTTCATAATGGATCATGGCTGTAGTGCTTTTGCTAATTAATTCTAAGTTTAAAAAGTAAGTTCTAAAAAGCATGTGTCATTATAAAATCAAAGTAACGAATGATGTAACTCAAACTATTAGATATAATCATTACTAAAAAATTGGTAAACTGTAGATCAACAACCACCCCAAAAAGGAAAACTGTCCATTTAAAACATCCCCAAACCCTATATGCTCCAGATGTAACCCCCTATTAAAATAATAATAGTTAAAATTTTGGTGTTTATCATGTTAAGTATTATATTTCTCACTTAATTTTTTTAAAAGATTTTGTTTAGTGCTTCTGGGCTTTTTTCCTTTGTAAATATATATTTATGGATAAATATATATGAACATAAACATAAAAATAATGTTTATCCATCTTTTTAACAGCCGTAGGAGACAAACTGACCTATATGTGTGTTTGCTTCTATGCCATTAAGTAGTGATTAATATAATTTTTAATGATTGGATGCACTCAGCAGTGTGTTTCATATTAATTTAGTTAACCAACAGCCTTTACACATTTAGATTATTTCCAAATTTCTGGACTTGGTTAACAGGACCTTATATAATATATCTTCACATTATTGTGTAATTATTTCTTCAGAATAAATTCCTGGAAGGGGACTTGCAGGTTTAAAGAGTATGTACATTTTAAATTTTGCTAAACATCCGTCAGGAAGGATGTGTCTCTTCATGTTTTCTCCATAACTAAACCCCAGCAAAATTCTTCTCTCTGACCTTAAATTTTCTTTTTAATTTTTGTCACTCTAAATGAAGCTATCTCATTGTTTCATTTGACACTTATTCAATTATTAGGCTGAACATTTATTTCAAATGTTTGTTGACCATATATATATATTTGCACATGACATGTTCCTGTCCTTAGTTCATTTCTCTACCTAGTATTTATTCCCAAATGTATTGAATAATTCATACACACACACCCCAGATGCACACACACATAATCAGGGTCTCTCTCACTGCCTCCTTCTCTTTGATTTGGTAGCTTTACCAAACCAAAAAATTTCTACAAATATGTGTAGCTCCCTAGATTTCTTACCTGTTTTTTTCTATTCTGGTATCAGTATCATATGTTAAAAGACAATTGAACAAATTTCTCTTCCACATCTTACTTTTTCTAAACTATACTATTCTCACACATACACTTTTCTAGCTGAGTTTTACTATCATTTTTTCAAGCCCTCAGAATCCCATTGGAATTTGGGGTTTTAATTAATTTAAAACAACATCTTAAAATATTGTTGTCCCATTGAAGGGTATATATCTTTATATATATATATTTGAATCTCCTTACTTTTTCCACATAGGATCTAATGTTTTACTACTGAGATCATTTCTACTTTTTGTTTTGATCTTTTTATCTAGCTTGGATTTAGAAGTGAACAATTTGAATGTTTTTCTTTTCTCTTAAGCTTTTGTCAGAAGTGATAAACCCAAGCTGTTCAGAGGACTACAAATCAAGGTAAGGTGATTTTAATGGAATGTCTTTTTTTCCAGCATGAATTTATTTCTTTTTTGGAGTTTGATGTCTTAAGGAATGAGGTCATGTGTGTGGTCAAATTTACCCAGATTTAGTATTTCTCAGAGCTTTCTGGTGAAATATGGGACCCAGCTAGTGAGTCAGAAGTTTCAGGAATCTAGCCTAATTTTAAACTAATCACAAAGAAATTGTTAGATTTCTTAAACCAGAGAAAAATTTTAGGGTCCATTGCAGAATTCTATCTGATAATTTATTTAGCTTATTTTAGCATTGATCTCATATAATCATTCTCATTATTTTGAACTTATCTGCTTCCTCCATGGGATTTTAAGCTCTTTGAGAATTTGACAATATCATGTATGCAATAAATATTTATTACAGTCAATAATAAGCTTAAATCCCAAATAAACTATGTTGTGCTAACAAGTGTTTTTCTCTTTAGAGGTAAATAGTAATTTTTTTAATTGTCATTTTTTAATGAAATTTCATTAAATTCTTTCCCAAAGACATTAAGACCTGTTGTGTTGTTATGTCTAAATGCTTTTTTGTATTACTATTAAATTTAGTTAAGCTGGATTGCATTAGTTTGATTTTGGTTGAGGCTGAGAAGGCTTTTTTAAACAGATAATAATAATGATGCTCCTCTTTTTCTGTAGTATGTTCGTGGTTCAGACCCTGTACTAAAGCTTTTGGATGACAATGGGAACATTGCTGAAGAACTAAGCATCCTCAAGTGGAACACAGACAGTGTAGAAGAATTTCTGAGCGAAAAGTTGGAACGCATATAAATCTTGATTAAATTGTATCCTGTCCTTCTACTGCCTTATCAAATGAAATGTTTCAGCACCTAGAAAATAATTTAGTTTTGCTTCCACCCTTTGATCAGTCTTTTACTGTGAGGTTTTAAACATCTAATTAAAAGTTAAAATAACAGCACAGCCCTTGATATCTAAGCACTTGGCAAATTTAACAAAACTCATGTTTTATAAATTTCTATCCCTCTACAATTGTTGATACCACTAACAAAGTGCTTTGTAATAGACTTGTGGTTAATTATGCAAATGATAGTTTGTGATAATTGGTCCAGTTTTATGAACAACAGGTTTTTAAATTAGGGAGGTTATAAGAGAGATGATTACTGCTATGCTTCATGTGCTGTGTGCTCTTTGAAAGTATTGACAGTAAACTACAAAGCAAATGAGATGTACCAAGCCTCAACAGATTGCTTGATCCTCAGATTCTCTCATATTTTTGTATTACCCAGCTTTCCTTTTAATAGAAATGCTCTAGTACATACATAATGAATGAACAGCATAAAAATTTTATGGCTTTGTTATTGTGAAACAGATTTAAGATCTCCTGTAAGAGTGAAATATTCACAGAGCTGCGTTAATGAAGACTACACAGAAAACCCTTTTAGGATTTGTGTGGATCTGATATTTAGCAAATTCTTGTGCTTTACATTCTTACAAAAAAGGCCAATTTAAAAACGATCATTTGTAAGACCAGAATGTAAATAAAAAGTTTCAAAAATCTGAATTTGTAATTCTTCTGATTTGTCTTTTCATCTTTAAAAAATGACACATTTCTCAGTATACTTTTATTTTCTTGTCCTACAAACCTATATTTTCCCTAGCAAAAATGTTCACTGGCTGCACTGGTGAAAACTTACAACTTCTTATTCTGGGTAATAGTGCTTTATATTTTTCTAGCAATTTTTTTATTTGTCAAATGCTTTTATTTATGAACACATTTTTATTGTTTTATATAAAGAATATCTCAAATTATAGCTATTTATTATGAGCTATTTAAAAATATAGAATGTTTATGAGCTATTAAAAATTATAGTTTTGGGGGAGCATTTGAGATCTTGCTCCCTGGCAAATATCATCAGTTTGGCCCAAATGAACTCTTATAAAAAAATTTTTTTAATGATTATTTTTCTTCACTTAACCTTCTACCTGGTGAAAGTGACTTCACTTCATAAAAAGTAATTCATTAAGAACAACATTCATCCACTGACTTTAGGTCATTTCAACTGCTTACTAAAAAATGGGTCAAGAATCCTGTTATGTACATTTAATGTCAGGAAAAATTCTTATAATCTGGAAACCTTAATTTTCTATTTTGAATTAAGCCATCTTAATGAGGGATATTTGGAAGTCATTAAAGACACTCTACCAGAAAACATTTATAAAGGGCTTATTTTTAATAAAGATCAGTTATTAGTCTTTACTAGCATTTTGTGTTACTATATTTAAAATTAACAAATATATTTTTAAAGCCAGCAAGAGAATGAATAAACGCTGGATAATATGGATAGTCAAAATACTGTGAGAAGTCCTTGGCAAATAGATCATGGTCTACTTGTGTTCATCTGGAGAGTAATGGAGAGAGCCATCATTTTGATAGTACAAGGCCCTGGATAAATTGGCAGTAATCCTTTATGGTGGTTATTACTTCAGAACAAGAGGGGTGTAAAGCCAATCATGGACAGTGGGAAAATACCAAGAGAGGAGTTGCTATCACATAGAACAATAGTGAAACTGAAGGGATAAAACTGCAAAACTTAAGGGATTGGCATAGAAAAGTAATTGGACTGGTCTCTAGGCAGGAAGAGCTTGTTAAATGAGTATCTGGCATTGGGAATTTTTTTAAAAAGTGAAGAGAAGCCTAAAATGTCTACTATAGTCAATTTATTATGAGAGATCAAAAGAGACTAAGGAACCCCACAGTATCTTAGAGCTTGAAATTCTTGAATAAACATGTATCTGCCAAGCTTCACTATTGTAATTGGGAGGTTTGAGTTAATCAGCCGACTCTAACTCTTTCACCAATTTCAATCAAAGAACAACTAAAAGCTTTTTAAAGAAACAAAGAAATCTTGGTTACCAAGAAAGGGGTATAAGTACCAATCCAGAAAGTACCATTTCGTAGTCAAATTCTGACATTTGATTATGTGTATTCAAGTTCACAAATGTGGATATGTACTAGTCACTTGATATTTATAAATTTGATCCCTCTGCCAAAATTGTTACTTATAGCCTAAAACAGCTAATTTGTCTCTAAATTTCTGAATTTGGCAAAAGCCTCTTACAAGAAACTATGAGCAAGAACTGACATTTCCTGTTTTAAGAGGATTTGAGGGTTGAAAGCTAGTCTAAAATTAATAAAGTGCAGAAAATATTCTTCAAAGCAAATACTGCAAAACTTTGGAAATTAAAATTGGCAGTAGCTAGTATGTGAAAGCATGTCTACAAATACATGGGACGTAGGAGTACAGATTCCAGATAGGAGCTCAACCACGTATTTCTTCTACCTGAAAATAAAGTACCTTTTAATTAAATTGTGTGGTGGTAAAGGACTTTTTCTGGGAGAAGAGAGTCTGCATTTGTGTTTAAAAATTCAAAACAGACTTTTGCTGATTAAATATAAACATCTTACCTTCGAAGTGCCCTTGACCCAACAATCAGTAGCATGAAATATGGTTCTTTAGAAATATTGAGGGAGTTAAACTAAGAGTAATTGTGTGAAGCCTCTAAAACTTTCCTTTGCCATTCTTTCCTGTTAACCACTCTTGAAACTTAAGTACAGCATTTTGTCTATTCAGCATGATGACAACATTAAAGTTTAGAACTTGAAATTCAAAACTTTTTTAAAAACATTTTTGGTAGTAAAACTAAACTACAGCTGATCCTTATTGGTGAATTCCATTATTTACATATTCACCTACTGAACCATTAAAATTTAATTGCAACTCCACAACTACAATACCTGAGGCAGTTCTGAGATCATTAGCGCATGGGATGCACACAGAGCAGTGAACAATTTGCCACCCAGTGCATCATTCCCAGCCAAGTCCAAACAAGGTGACACTGCCTACTTTCAGCTTTCATGCAATAAGTAAACGAGTATCCTTTTCACGGCCTATTTAGAGCCACATTTTTAGCATTTTTGTGCTTTTTCTTGGTGGTTTAGCTATTTAAAATGGTCCCCAAGCATAGTGCTAAAATGCTATCTATATTCCTTAAGCACAAGAAGGCTGTGATGTGCCTTATGGAAAAATACATGTTTTAGATAAGTTTTGTTCAGGCATGAGTTACAGTGCTGTTGGCCATGAGTTGAATGTTAATAAATCAACAGTGTATTTGAAATAAGGTATCTTTAAATGGAAACACATAAAAGAAGGGTATGTATGGAAAGGTTGACAATACTGTTGTGACCAAAAACGTCCAAGAACCCAACCTTGTATACCACCTGAGCGCAAAAACTCAGTATTTGCTAATTCAGTGTTTGCAGCAAATTTATAGAACATAATTTATTACCACAAGTACTGAGAATTGACTTTTTTTAAATGGAGATAAATTTACATTTAAAATTTACCCAACAACCCAATGGTTTTTTAGTATATTCACAGAGTTGTGCCACCAAAATCACAGTCTAAATTTAGAACTTTTTCATCACCCCAAAAAGATGCTATACCCATTGGCAGTCACTCCCACACTTTCTATTCCCACACTTAAGCAACCACTGATCTGCTTTCTGGATGGATTTGACTATTCTGGATATTTCATTTAAATGGAATCATATAATATGTGGCCTTTTGTGTCTAGCTTCTTTTACTTTGCATGTTTTTAAGGTTCATCCATATTATAGCATATATCAGTACTTCATTCCTTTTTGTGGCTGAATAATATTTTATCAATATACCACATTTTATGCATCATTTGGTGGACATCTGGGTTGTTTCTATTTTTTACTATGAATAATGTGAATAACATTGATATACAAGTTTTGTGTGAAAATGTTTTAATTTCTTTTATATATCAATAATAATAAGACTTCCAGTCAAGATGGAGGCATAGGTAGACATGCAACTACGGATAGAATTACAATTAAACCTCAAAACAAATAATACCAGGAACCATCAGAAAATCAAACTATGGACATCTGACAATCAAGGATTTAAAGAAACCACATTCACACAGACAGGTAGGAGGGGCAGAGATGCAAAGGGGTGGAGAAGCAAGGAGACGCAGTGTGGATCTGAGAGGTGGCGGCAGCAAACAGGCAGACCCACATTCACGTGTGGTAGATAAAAATTGGGAAGGATACCGTGGGAGTGAGCAATCCCAGCCCCAAGCCAGACCACACAGCTCGGGGGTCCAGCACTGGGATTTTACATCCCTATAACTTCTGGCTGTAAAAACCAGTGGAGATTTGTCCAGTGGAAGAAACTGGTAGATTTTCAGGAGCTTCCACTTAAAGGGTGGTCATGGTCTTAGAACGTAGGCCAACCCACCCACTCAGATTCAGGACTAGGGCAACAGCTGGAAGGGCACCAGTCGCATACGAGGAGTGGGTAAAGTGGCTGGAATTGGGGCAAGTGCCAGGCAAACCTCCAAAGCCAGGTAGTGGCATGGTCCCCTCTCCCAGCCCTCCCATGCACAGTCACAAAGTGGTAAAACGGGTTTCCCTGCCCTGGTGATTACCTCAGGCTGTACCCCACACAATTTACACGTGCCTTTTCTTTAACAGGCCATGCTACTAAGACAGGGAGTCAAAGCAGCTCTGCCTAATGCGTAGAAACAAGCACAGGGAGGCTACCAAATGGGGAGACAAAGAAATATGGCTCAAATGAAAGAACAGAACAAAACCCCAGAAAAAGAACTAAATGAAATAGAGATAACCAACCTATCAGATGCAGAGTTCAAAACACTGGTGATCAGGATGCTCAAAGAAATCATTGAGTATGGCAATAGCACAAAGGAAGAAATGAAGGTTACACTAAGTGAAATAAAGAAAAATCTACAGGGAACCTACAATGAAGGGGAAGAAGCTGAGATTCAAATCAACAATTGGAACATAAGGAAGAAATAAGCATTCAACCAGAACAAGAAACAAAAAATGAAAGGATAGTATAAGAAACCTCTAGGACATCTCCAAACTTACCAACATCTGAATCATAGGGATGGCAGAAGGAGAAGAGGAAAAGCAAGAAATTGAAAACTTATTTGAAATAATAATGAAAGAAAACTTCCCTAATTTGTTGAAGGGACTAGACATACAAATCCAGGAAACAAAATGAGTCCCAAACAAGTTGGACCCAAAAGAGGACCATACCATGCACATCATAATTAAAATGCCAAAGGTTAAAGATAAAGAGAGAATCTTAAAAGCAGCAAGAGAAAAGCAGAGAGTTACCTACATAGGAGTTTCCATAAAACTATCAGCTGATTTCTCAAAAGAAAGTTTGAAGCCAGGAAGAACTGGCAACAAGCATTCAAAGTGATGAAAAGCAACGACCTACAACCTAGATTACTCTATCCAACAAAGCTATCATTTCAAATGGAAGGGCAGATAAAGTGCTTCCCAGACAAGGAAAAGCAAAATGTAGTTCATCATCACTCAGCCATTATTACACGAAATGTTAAAGGGACTTATTTAGAAAAAAGATCAAAACTATTAACATTAAAATGGCAACAAACTCACAACTACCAACAATTGAATCTAAAAAAATAAACTAAGCAAGCACCCAGAACAGAAACAGGATCATAGGTATAGAAATCATTTGGAGGGTTATGAGCTGAGAGAGGAACAATGGGAAAAAAGGTACAGGGAAAGAAGCATAATTGGTAGGTCCAAAATAGACAGGGGGTTGTTTAGAATAGTATAGAAAATGGAATAGCCAAAGAACTTACATGTACAATCCATGGACATGAACTAAGGGAGGGGTTGCTGGAGGAAAGGAGGGTAACAGACAGAGGAGGGACAAAGGGAAAAAATTGGGACAACTGTAATAGCATAGTCAATAAAATATATTTGTTTAAGGAAAGATATATATAAACCTTTTTATATATATATAAATGGAATTGCTGAGTCATATGCTGTCTATATGTAACTTCTGAAGAACTGCCAAACTTTCCAAAGACACCATTTTACATTCCCACCACCAATGTACATGGGTTCTAATTACTGCACCTCCAAATTTCTTGATCTCTTATTAAAAGTACTCATTTTACAGTCTTGTCATTGGGGCCCACTGAGATGTATTAAGCACTTTGCCCTCTACTAAGTGGTCCACTTAGTAATTCTTTTTTAATTCTTTAGATGGCATGTTTTATTCTCAATTTTACCTGCATCTTCTGCCTTCTGTCACTTTACAGGATTCTAATTTGTTTTTCTCTTCCCCAGCTTCAGTCATGAATAAAAACCACACCTGTAATGTCTCCGCATCTGACAGATCACATGCTAGTGGGACAGGCAACCATACATAAAGGTACAAATGCATAATTGCAATTATGGTAAGTGCAGTGATAAGAAAAAGTTATTAGAAGAGAATTACAAAGGAGACGAATGAGTTTAGGGATCTCTGAAGGATGTGACATCTAGACTGAGGCCTGGAATATAAACAGACGCCATCAGGAAAAAGTGAATTGAAATGCCTTCCATTCAGAGGGAAGAGCATGTGCTAAGATCCTGACTTAGCAGGCAGCCTGGAACCTTCACGTACCTGAGAGAAGGCCCTTGTCTCTGGAAACTAGTGACCCAGGTGGAGGAAGAGCAGGAAATGAGGCTGGGAAGGTAGGCTAGGAGGATCCTGTCTGGGCCATCTTAAGAATTTAGCTGTATTCTCCTAGGGAAGGCTAAGGCTCTTGACATATTTGTGTAATTTATTGAATTTAAATGTCATTCTCCTTTTGTTTATTTTGGTAATAAAGTGCTTTTGAAATGTGAAAAAACAAACAAACAAAGAATTTAGCTATATTCTAAATTGTTTTTAGAATAAAACCAGAAAAGGAAAAAACCTTAAGCAGGGAAATGACAAAATCCAATGAGATCAACTCTTAACGTCATGAGCAATCAGGAAATAGTCAGTCATGTCTATGTAAATACTACATGCTTTATCTAGTGTTTTACTGGTGATTAATACCCTCTGTAGGAGCTTCTAGCAGAGGGTACAAAGCATACAATATGCTTTTTAAAGATACTCATCAACTTGCTCTGAGAACAAAAAAGACAAGCCTATGTATAAATATTAAATTGTACGAGATTCCAATGTTTATTTGTACATACACTCAAAGGATTCCTAGATTATTCACTAGTTGTGTGAACTAAGGGAAGTGCATATTAGCTCATCTCACACTCCGGCATTCCTCCTCATCCCCTGTTTGACCTGAGCCCCAATCTCAATTCAAGCTCCAATGAGTGATCATGGAACTCCAGCCTTGGAACGATTTGACTCCAACTCTATGAAACCTCTTTTTGCCACTGCCACTGTTACTAGTACCAGCGTTCTTGCTGGTTTCACCTCTTCCTACACTCAGACTTTTGACCTAAGTCCCTGGCTCCCTTTGCCTGATCTCCCACGTCATGAATGACCATGTGACCCAGCTAGACCACCCTATTTGCCGTTCTAGATTTAAAATCTATTCTCCTGTCCTGAACTGCGTTTCCATTTCTTTCTTTCCTGGCTTGAACTTCTGGATACTGACCTATAGCCCAAAGGCTCTGATCTGATTTCCATGTTTTCCTCCTAACCTGATCCTATATGATCAACGAATGACTAACTCACCCACTTTACACCCACATATTTTATACCTGCATCTTAGCCCAACAATACAGCACTCTTCAGTCCTTCCCCACATGGAATCAAAGCTCCTTGTCCACATCTATCCCTTGCCTATCCACTCATATCAGCTAGATCTTACTTCCCCCACAGGCCCAGACCAGATCCCAGCCACACATCTTCTAGTCTAGCGTTTATCAAAGGGTAACCACCCCCAACACTCAATGGTTTAAATGTTTAAAACAATGATTTTTTATTTTGTTCACAAACGTGTACTTTGGACAGGGCTCAGTGCGGAGAGCTCATCTCTGCTCTGCAGATGTCAGCTGGACCAGCTCGGCTAGGGCAAGAGGATCCAAGACGGATCATTTACACAGCTGGCACACTGGCGCGACTGTCCATCCCTCTCCTCTAGGCAGTTTAAGCTTCCTTACAGCATGTTGACTAGGTTCCAAAAGTTAGCATCCCAACAAGCAGGAAATGGAAACTGCCCATTTCTTAAGGCCTACACCTAGAAAAAGCACAATGTCACATCCGCCATATTCTATGGGTCAAGCAATCACAGAGTGCAGAGTCAGAAGAGAAGACATAAACTCAATGGAGAATGTTAAAAGAATTACAGCCCTGGCCCGCTGGCTCAGTTGGCTGGAGCATCATTGCATACACCAATGGGTTTGATTCCCAGTCAGGGCACATACCTAAGTTGTGGGTTTGATCCCTGGTCAGAGGGCGCATATGGAAAGTGACTAAGCACTATTTCTCTCTCACATCAATGTTTCTCTCTCTCTTCTGCTCTCTCTTAAAAATCAGTATTAAAATTTCCTTGGTGAGAATTTAAAGAAAAGAATTATGGAGCCATGTTTTAACACCATACCTACTCATCTACAGTTCAGAGCATTTGGGTGATATACATTTTATTTAAGTGTGTTTTCCTTTTGCCTTACTGAACATTTTTCTTTCTTTAAAGATTTTTTAAATTTATTTTTAGAGAGAGGAAAAGGGAGGGAGAAAAAGAGGGAGAAAAAAGTCAATCAGTTGCCTCTTCCATGTGCCCTGACCAGGAATCAAACTGGTGACCTTCCGCTTTTCAGGACAACACCCAACCAACTGAGCCACACCAGTCAGGGCCTGGGCATTTTTCTTCAGATTTGCTTTAGTACTGTTTGAGAAATTCTTAGTTGCTAAATGTGGCTCTAGGTCTATCTATTGTGCAGGCGTTCCCAGTGATTTAATGAGGGACAGACACTTGCCTGTCAGACTTCTAACAGAGCAAAGCAACTTTGTCGATTTTGCACTGTTAATTTTTAAAGTGACGTGAGTTAGCTTCACATATGATCCTCCTAACTTTAACACAGAGCTGATGTAGGACATCTGTCCACTCTCTCAGCACCAGTCTACAATTCTATATATCTGACCTCCTTATTTGTAATTGATATAAACAAACATATTCATAAGTACAATCATTTGTTTTAAATAGTTAATATTCCCTTTGTGATGTGTCAAGTTAGCAAGGCTATGACACCAAAAACACCAATCTAGATGTTGTAAACGTACTTTTTAAATGTGATTAGCAGCTATAATAAGTAGACTTTAAGTAAAGCAGATTACTTCCACACTATGGGCAGGACTCAGCCAATCAGCTGATGCCCATACAAACAAAGACTGAGCTTTCCTAAGTCAAAGGAATTATGCCTCAACAGTGAAACACAGAAAACTTGCCTGAGTTCTTGGGCTGCTGGGCTTCCCTATGGATTTCAGACTCAAGACAGCAGCATCAACTCTTACCTGAATGTCCAGCCAGCCTGCTGTAATGCCTATAGATTTCCACCTTCCCAGACTGCACAATCTTTTGATCCAATTCCTTAAAATATATAGATGACAAATACATTATGGATAGATAGAAAGATGTATTGTCAATATATTTATATACCTTTATACAAGCAAAAGAGATTCTTCTGGTTGTGTTTCTCTAGAGAACCTGACTAATACACCTCTTGCAATATTATGTGCATTAATGATCAACTTTCACCGATAAAGATTTATAAGAAAAAAGATCAACATCAGTCTAGACTATTACAGGATCTTTATGAAACCTGTTTGGAGATTGTCAAACTGATAGTATTTCAGTTTTAACAGAATTTTGACAGGCTCCTCCTCATAGTGTAACAGTGGAAAATGGTAATGGTGGGAAATTGTAACCCGACCCGTCATTCTCTTGACATTGTATCTGTAAGTGCTCACTCTCACTAACATGTAGCTTGCAGATAAACACCATGTTTATATAAGAATCCTAGGAACTAACTTCAAAAGATAGACTCTGACCTTCCGGCATCCCAGTCCTGGGAGATTTTCTGGCCTTCAACCTTGGAGCCAGGATGATGTGAATCCAGGATGACACACACCAGATCATCACTGCCTTATTGAAAGGACTGTGCTCATCTGCACATAGAGAACTTTTCAAACTGCCCCCCCCCACACCTTGATCTTTTAGTTCTGTTCCCCTCTGCCTCCACTGAGATGCAGAGATGGGCTTTGAGGTGTGAGACCCCCATCTTCCAGGTGGTCAGCACCTAAAAGTTAACCACTTTCCTTTATATCAGCACCTGCCTCTGGAGTCCTGGCTTTCACAGCAGCAGGCAGCTGGACCTGCATTTGGTTACAATGGACATTTAGCCATAGTGTCTTTGTCAAGTGGTGGCGTTTTCCCCCATTAGCAGTAACATATGAGGTTGTGCTTATGATTGACTGTATATAGTGTATACCATCAGAGCCGACTAAATGAGTTGTTTAACACTGTTTACAAGAAAAGACCTCAATGTAAAAAAGGGAAAACAGGTCATCTCTGGTGTGTAAACAGTGATGTCTGTAGATTGGCTCAGAAATTTCTGAAAGGGAAAAATATGTTTTGTGATTGATTTGCAAACAGAAGTGGAAAAGTTACTAGCATAAGTCTGGGAGAACTACCTCTTGTCAAATTAATGTAATCTTTTTTGGCAGAGTTATTGACCTGCTAGAATGGAGGAATGATGGATGTAATCTGTATTTGATGTAGCTGGATATGCGATGTAACAGGATATTTTATCCTGTCTGACATTATATAGCTATTAGTTAGAAAAAAAATATATGATCTAACACTTCAGTTCTTAAGTGGGTACACTTGCTGAAGTATTTGTTCTCAATTATTTTTAATAGACCAGGATCAACCTAGAGCAAAGCAAGTGGCAGCTTCAGGTTTCATTATGATGTGACTTGCTAGAATCATGGGACTTGGCAGTGAGCAGCCAAGGGTGGGTGCACGTGGGGTGGAGTGACCCACCATAGCGGCTTCTCTTACTCCCCACCATTTTTCCATCAGCATTTTACTTCTGTCATTTACTCCTCCTGGTAACTGGTGTTGGGAAAAGTCAAGTACAAAGGTAGTCCCTCTGCCCTCTCTTTTCATATGTGGCACCACGTTGATTTTTCTCATAAACATTGGGTACATAGGGTGCTCTCATCACATTTTGAGGCACCCATGGTTAGGACTTCAACATACAAATTTGGGGGAAGTAATTCAGTTCATAATGACAGGGGAACTCAAGAACTAAAGATTTTAGTTTCAGTCATAGCTGATAGGCTTAAGTGATTAATGCACGTGGAAAGCTGTCATTCCAGGAACTGGAATGCATGACCTACGTGACTCCAGGAGGTCCGCAGGCAGTTCTGCCTTTGTGCCCCAGGGGGTCTGCAACAGATGGAGGTGGTGTGTGAGCCATCCTGTTCCAAGGATAAAGAATTGTTGAACAACACGTAAAGAAGTACTAGGAAAACTGCCCCTGGACTGAACTCTTTATCTAATTAACTTTTTTTCCAACCCTCTTACCTATCTTTTCTTCTCCTTATAAAAAGGTTGGCTTCAGATGAAATGTTAAGATGAATTTTGAGGGTACGGATCACCGGTATCTGAATAAAGCAGCCATAAAGATTCAATCCTCGTCTCTACTTATTGGTTCTGGTGGTGACAGGCAGCAAGGACACCACTTTTCTGGTTTCAGCACTCCTATTTCCCATTCAAAAGTTGAACCTAGAGGTGTTACTTTGCCCATTTAGTGTTAACTATTCCCAGAACCTTCCAATTAGAACCTGTTTTCCCTCAAAGAAAATAAAACATACACATACCAAAACATTTCCAATTAAAATAGGCACTGAACAGATGTATTTCTGCCAAGAATAATCTCTGCTCTCCTCAAAGCTGATTTACAAGATTGTAAATTGAGACCAACCTTTGCTTTTTACTCGATAGGGGGGCAATAAGTCGGGATTTCCTGAAAGTAAGCGATCATGTAAAATGCATTAGTGACTTCTAGAAGACCTCACACTTCCTTGTGCCAAGGAGTTGACCTGTTTTTGACTTGGCATCTCCTTCATATGCCCCAACGATCTTAGTTAAGGTCCTTCTGTCAGCCTCAGAGTCAGTATGACGATGCAGCTAAGATTCATCAATCAAAGTTTTGGTTTTTTTTCTAGAAACATGTAAGCCTGGTGATGATTGCTATCATATCAGTGAGAAGGTTGAATTCCAAGCCTGAATCATGGTTTTTTTCTTTTCAGTCAAATCTACACTAGCTATTAGTCCTACTTCAATTCCTTGCATTGCTTAACCCAATTATGATCTGGTTTCCATCCTATTTAAGAACAAAAAATCTCCTAATTGTGAATCCTTTGTTCTCATTCTATTTGAACTTTCTGTGTCGATTTCACTTCTGCCTTGGAACACCTTCTGCTTCCAGCTCATCACTTTTTCCTAGTTCTCTCCTGTCCCTCATTGGTTACTTTTCCTCTGCCTATGCCATAAACATCGCAAGTCAATCCTCATAGCCCTCCTCTCTCTGTCAACTGTCAGAAACTGAAACAGCATCAGGCGCTGGACCAGGCAGGTAACATGAAGATCAGATTAATAAGGAGTGATAAGAGCTCTGGTAAAGATAAAATGCATACTCCACATAAAGGTGCCATAATTGAATACCATTTTTAAAACACCATTTCGACCAAAAACCCTTTCCTTGACTGCACTGGACTCTATAGCTGTTTTAATGACAGGCTGTTCTCAGTATCTAGGCCTTCCAGTCCAGGACTCTGCGGACAAAACTCATTTATAGGCTGTTTTATGCACCAGTTAAACCCTGCACAATAAACAACAATCACTTCTGACTTTTAGCTCAGGGGCCTTGGGTAAGTTACCCAACCTGATTTACTTTTGATCTGTAAATCAGGCTTCTCTAGGGGCTCACTTACCGGTAAATTTGTTTTTTAACATGAGGCAAACATCTTACTAAGAGGAAAGCACATCATTTATGTCTTAAGTGTTTCCAAAGGGCTCTTTGCTGTTTCTCTAACTGCGAAACGTCCCCTCCACGCATCCTGAGGGTCTCCTCCATTCGCGTCACCTACCCAGCGTTTACTTACACCTACGTCTGACACTTGAGCAGAACTCATGAGGGAATATCACAGTTTACAGGAAGGGAAGAACCCGCCTTCTTCTCCCCCCAAATCCTAGTGTTTTTTACACTCTGCCAGTGCAGTATTGGGAGATTATATTCTCCCAAATACGTATTTGTTTAACATTCTTTCTTATTGAAGTTCAGTTTTCCATGAGACAATTTATTTCAAAGAAGACTCTGAATGAAAACCCTGTATCTGAAGGCGCTTTTCCTTGTACATTCAGAGTAGACATTTTAAAAAACTACAGGGGACTACTTTCTTGAGAGAGTTCTTGAAATGATACATGATCTCGCACAGTAGTTTTCATGTTTGCTGAAGTGCTACAAAGACACCAGAGGGACTGCTCTTGGAGGCAGAGCCTAACAAGGGACCTCTGCCTCCCCATGAAGTGTTATCACCAGCTCAGCAGGGCAAGTACAGTTTGGCTCGAGAACCACTGGTCCTCATTTTGAAAGGTTCTGAAAAAGGAAAACAGTCTCTGCCCTTAATTCAACATAAAAGAGGACCTTGACTGTCAGGATATCAGATAAAAAGAGACACAAGAAGCACAAGGCTGAAGTTCAGGCTTCCCACTACCCACCCACACTCGCTTGGCATCCATCCCCAGTTCCCTCTACCTCAATCCCCTCTGCTTAACATAGACTAAAATACCACGCATTTTCATCAAGTCCTCCCTTGAAGCAGTTACTTCATTTCCATCCTCCTCCAGCTCATCTGGCCTGCCCTTTTTCTCCAACTTTGCCTCTAACAACTGACACAAATAAACTCTGTCTCTTTCTACTGGTGTTCCCTGCATACCCTGCTGGAATTAAGCACCACAAGGGCAGAGACCCTGTTCCTCTTGTTTGCATTGTATTCATGGAGCTGAGTCCAGTGTCTGGCACAAAGAAGGTGTTTCATAAATGCTTGTTAAAGTAAATGGAATGTTCATCCACAATGCCACATGTTCACCCCCATATACCTGGAATGTCCTCGCTTTTGATCTCCAGATTCTTAAGCCCGCTTTACTCTCTGCTATAGACTAACTTTGTCTCCTCAAAATTTATGTGTTAAAATACCCTCAATGTAATAGAATTAGGAAGTGGAGCCTATGGGAAGTAATTAGGTCATCATGGCAAAGCCCTCCTAATGAGGACATAGCGAGAACAGGGCCATTCTATGGAATATGGATCTTTCGATCAGCGATCAGAAGCAAGCTCTCACCAGATACAGAATCTGCTAGTGCCTTCATCTTGGACTTCCCAGCCTCCAGAAATGTGAAGTGTAAATTTATGTTGTTTATAAGCCACACAGTCTATGATACTTTGTAATAGAAGCACAAACTGAGTAAGACCACCTCATTCTTCCAATGGGAATAGCATTTCAAGTTTGCTCTATACAATTCAGTGATTAAATATAGCCCATGCTGGTAACACCCTTGCAATTTTCAGGTAAAGACTCGGTCAACCAAGTTCCTTGCTGCTAACACATTTGGTTGCTCAGTGAGCACTGAAACTCTGTAAGGAGACACTTGTTTATAATATGTGCCACTTGCCAGCAGGAGCTGCACTTATATTTTGAGTATCAGGACTGCAGTGTTCAGCTTTCAAATAAGTTAGCTTAATTCCAGGAAAGTCTGAGTAACTGCAAGAAATTAGTCAGAAAGAATAGAACAAGCAGCCCTACTCCAAGGGACACGAGAGCCTTCTTATAGGAAAATCATTTCCTAAGAAGAGCGATAAATTTCCTTGACAGGAACATTTGGGCCTGGACTTTCCTAAAGATTCAATTCTGCCCATCCACACAACACTCCCTCTCTCCCATTTTTATATGGACTGAATAAGAACTCTTCTATGGGGTTCTTTTTTCTTTTTTTTGTTTTGCTTTAAATATTTTTTTTATTTTTTAGTTACAGTTGACACACAATATTATATTCATTTCATATCTTGAGATGATGGCCTCTGTGATCATTTTGTCCTGCATGCAGTCATTCAAGTGAGTATTTTGGGCTCTTATCAATGGCTTGGTCTAAGGCAAAGACTCATGGGGATACTTGCTTCTCCTTCATGACAAGAAGGAGATAAACACCAATTAAAATCCAGCTTTGGTGGCAGAGACACAGGACCCCAAACTCAAAGAGGAAATTTTATCCTCCCAAGGGTAGTTTCCACTCGATGACAGATACGGTAGATTTCTCTAACATCAGGCAATCTGTGACATGCTAGATTAATTAAGTTTGTATTTATCAAATGGAAAGTTGTACTAGGACTCTTTCCATTGTAGAGCTATAAAGCTAACTCAAACCAGCCTAAGGCAAAAAGAGAATGTAGCAGCAAACCTAACTGAAAAGTCCCAAGGTAGTCTGGCTTTCGGCCTGGCCTAAGGCAGAAGCTGGCAAACTATAGCCTATTGCCTGTTTTCATAGATTAAATTTTACTGGCACAGAGTCATGCTTGTCCTTGTACATATTGTTTACAGCTGCTTTCAAGCTACAATAGTAGTACCGAATACTTGCAAGAGAAAAGTTATAGGCAGCAAAGCCTAAACTATTTACTATGAGGCCCTTTGCAGAAAACCTTTGCCAGCCCCTGGCCTAAGGGCCCAGCTGAGGTCATCAGGATTCTCTCTCTCTCTGATCCTTTTCTGAGATGGCATCACTCTTGGGCTTGACACGTGTCCCCAACAAGTCTATGCTGATATCATTCCTTTCCTGTAACAGTCCTAGTTGACAAGAGCGCGTCTTTTCCAGTAACTTGTGGAAGCCCTGGGATTTACTGTAAACTGACAACCTGGTGAGGCCCCCGTCCTTGGATTGGTGCCTATGGCTGGGAGGATGGACTGATACTGATTGTGCCAGTCACCCCCAAGCCACAGGAGCTGAGAAAGGGGAGGGTTTCTCCATGGAAAAAGGACACAAGGAAGGCAAAGCCTACAAATGTCCATTACACAACTTCTTACTACACATGTGGTTGGTCACACTCTGGTTCTGGGTGTTTCTCAAGGCATGTCAATGAGACTTTTGTATGATTGCAGAAACCCTAGGGGAGTTACTATTAATAACAACAACCAGTTGTTACTGATGAGATTTCAGAGCCAGATACTATTATAAGCATTTCATAAATATTATCTTGTTTATCCCTCCAACAGCTCTAAAAACCAGGCATTTGTATTTCTATTTTACTGAGGCAACTAAGAATGAGAGGTTTATTAATAACATCCTAAAAGTCCCAGACTCAGGAAGGGAACCTAGGTCTGTCTAACTCCATACTTGAACTATGTATGCCACCCTATCTCCCCAACCTAGTGCTGGCCTCATATTTCGGGAACTTCCCTACCACCCTCTCAGTGCCTAACTAATGCCTGAGCACTGACCTGGTGGTGCCCGGGAGGCCTGAGTTTGAGTGAACAGCTCTGACACTAACTTAAGCAAGGTACTTAATTTTGGGAATCTCAGTTTTCTCACCCATCAAATGAATATTTTAAAACTACCAGTGGCATTCAAACTACATTCTATGGAGCATAGGGGCTTCCGTGGCAACACCTTCGAGTCTGCCATGGAGAGCAAGGAGACACCCAACAGGCACTCCCCCCACCCTCATCCCATCACATCAACTCTGTTGCTTTCTATTGGGCTTGTTCTTAAGTCTAACATGAAAGAACAAAGATTTCTGTGGTAGGAAAAAAGTTAACCATGGGACTAGAAGACCTTCAAGAGCTTTGGCAATATTCTCTGCTTGTTCCTGCACCTCTTTGCCTTGCCTGTGTCCTGGGAGGCTGACCTGGATGGATGGGCCACATCCCTGTGCTCTGCCTTCCTGTTGAGTTTGGCCGATAGTAGAAGTAGCAGAAAAAAGAAAGGAAGGAGATAGAGGTTGGGGTATTGATTCCCATGGCTCAGTGGCTAGATTCAAAGACCACAGCTCCTGTTGGGTGGCCCTCTCCATCTCTCCCTGGGTTTGGGAAAATGTTTTCTTATCTCGTCCATTCCTGTCTAGGGTAGTAATGGCTCACTGCTGTTGCTTGCCCTGGAATTCGTCACCATTCCTTGGAATCTTTTTTTTTTTAAGATTTTATTTATTTATTTTTAGAGAGGGGAAGGGAAGGAGAAAGAGAGGGAAAGAAACACCAATGTGTGGTTGCTTCACACGTGCCTCCTACTGGGGTCCTGACCCACAACCCAGGCATGTGCCCTGACTGGGAATTGAACGGTGACCGTTTGGTTCTCAGTCCAGTGCTCAATACACTGAGCCGCACCAGCCAGGGTCCATTCCTTGGAATCCTGTCGCAATGAAAATACGTCTGGTTTATGTCGACATCTTTGTAAATAGTCCTTTCTTTAAATATTCTTCCTTTAGCCATTTTTAGTGGTCCATCAGAACACTATAATCTATTAGGACTTTAGGATCTGTGATTCGACCCACAGTGAACTTAGGTTCACTTGTCCCACTTTTAAATCCATTCCCACACCACTTGAATATCTGCTAAGTGGCAGGCACAGCTGATAGTGAATTGTTCCTTTGGCACTAACAATCTTTCAGCTTATGACTCAAAACCCCTCATAGAAATTATTTTTGTGCTCCTTTTTAAAAGCAGAAGTAGGAAAAAACAGCAAAATAAACTGACATTTGGGGTTTCTTTGAAAACATTTAAAAGAGTAAGTGCTACTTTTCTCAATCATTGCTTTTAGTTCTGCACTCCTCCATTTAACAAACTTTTATGGAGCACTTGTTGTGTTGTAGGCATTGGCTTGGCCCTGAAGGTACAGACCCCGAAGGTGCAAGTGTCAGTGATTTCACAGGCCTGTGAGGGAAGACAAGAAGATGAGGAATTTCTCTTTCGCACTCTAAGGGGAATACTCATTCCCAGAATGCTTCACGCTCAGAGAGTGAGATATCCCTCGGAGTTAAGATGGCCCATATCAATCTTTCAATAAGGGCTGCAATGAAAACATATCTGGTTAACTTTAGCTAATCTGAAAATAAATTTTACTATTCAAATGTAATCTACCTCTTAATATAGTATATTCTCATTCTTTGGGGTTCTACTGACTCAGACTTTAAGTAATTCATTAAAGTATTTACCTTCATTACTGACAAACATTTCTAAATATGGTAATTCTTTCCTCTTCAGAGTCTTTCTCATTAACTCAGGGAATTAGATCCAAAATTTTGGGTTAGATGAGTTGAGACAAACACAAATATAACTGCAACATGAAGGGAAGACAGGGGGTATGAGAAGCACTGCTGCTCAGAAAAAGAAGGGCAGTAAGGAGATAATAGTTGAATGGTGAAGGGCAGGGAGGATTGATCCATAGAGCTCAGAAAAGGGAGATCAAGTGTCCTAGAGCAAGAGAAGAACACGCAGACAGGCCTGCCAGCCGGAAATTATAGAGTGAGCTTCAAACGCTACAAACAGCTCAACTTAACTATAATATAAACGCAGTGGAGATATCTACTGTTTTTGCCACTCAACAACCACAACCATTCACCCTTCAACCAGTAAAAATGATATCCCACGTTGTACTCTGAGAATAACTCCTCCCTGGTGTTATCCATCAGATGTGAGAGAGATTGACAACCTTCAGTTTCAAAGGTGGGCCCCAATTGGTTTCAATTAATCAGCATAACTTAGCTTTGTGGCCAAAATAATTGGTTCAATGACAGGCATGTAACCCAATTTAAATCAATTAGAATCAGAACCAAGGCTTGTGTTTGAATGTGGCAGAGTTCTAGCCAGAATTCAACTGTAAGAATTCTCTTTCCACTGGATTTGAAGTTGAGAGGATGTAGAGGCAGGAGCAGCTGCAGCCAGCCTGTGACTATGAGGGGAGAGTCTGACTGAGAATGGAGCCAGCACAGAGGAAGGCAGCCTAAAGACAGGCAGAGAGGAACTGGTTTTTCATCAATCTACTCCTGAAGCTGAAATAATCCCTGAGTATTGCATTAGCCAAACAATTATTACATTAATCAATAAATTCCCTTAATTTCCTAAAACAGTTTTAATTAGGATTTCACGTCTACCTAAAAACATATGGAAGTGAAACAGTGTTAATACTGGAAAGATAGTTTGAAATCAGACTGCAAAAATCCTTGAATACCAGGTTTTGAACTAGATTTTCATCAAGGATTGGCATGATTCTTAGACTGCCCTTTAAGTTGTACAAAGCAGTTTTGCATAAATTAACTCATTGGATCTTTATGGTTATCCAACGCAGTACCTATCATTATTTATAATTCACAAACAAGTAAGTGGAGTCCCAGAAAGGTGACAGGACTTGTCTAAAGTCATACAGCTCATGAAAAACAGAGCAGTCTCAATCTTGGATCTTTTGACTCCAAGATTGAACCTGTAATGCAATATCACAGCTTCTCACTAACACACACAAAGCGCTGAATCTGAAGATCTCAGAGGATTCTTACCACCCAGATACATACCTTTCTCATTTCATGACCCATCAGTGTTGGGATGGATGTAACTTTTGAACACAATGCTTGTACAGGTGTCTTCTGATCCTAAGAAGCCTGTAGAGTACTCTGCCATGGAAAGACCATGGGCTTCAAATACATAAGACCCTTGAATACTCCCTATCGGCATGGCCACTGGGCAAATCAATATTTCCTCACTTGTAAAATGGTAACAACAATAATTCCTGCCTCAATGGGTCCAAAACTATATCTGTAAACTTCCTGGTACACAATAGGCAGGCATTCAATAAGTTAGGTCTTTTTATTATGGAAGGCAGTAAAAGCAAGCTTTTGAATCAGACAGACCTGGGTTCAAATCCTGACTCTGCTCCTAACTAGCTGTATGGCACCCAGCTAGACAGTAAGTTCCAGGTGGGCAAGAACTACACCTGACCTTATCCCGTCTGATAACCTTCACAGTGGCCCTAGGAAGCATTCAGTAAATGCTTAAATGGATTCAAACAAATGATTTAAATTTTCTCAGCTTGAATCTAAAAAAATTGAGATCTATATAAGACTATTATAAGAAATAAAGGATACAGCCCTGGCTGGTGTAGCTTAGTGGATTAAGTGCAGGCCTGTGAACCAGGAGATCACGGTTCGATTCCCAGTCAAGGCACATGCCTGGGTTGCAGGCCAGTTCCCAGCAGGGAATACACAGGAAGCAACCATACATTGATATTTCTCTCCCTCTCTCCTTCTCTTTCCCTCTGAAGATAAATAAATGAAATCTTTAAAAAAAAAAGAAATAAAGGATACAACACACATATAACACTTAGTTTGATGCCTGGCCCATGGCAAATGCCCAGTAAGCAATGATAACTGCAGCTAATTTCTGCTGAATGCTTAGCACTGTTCTAAACACCCTGCATACATTCATTCACCAAATCCTCAAAACGCCCCCTCTCCCTATTTTACAGATAAATCCAACCAGGCCCTATTTTTATTATCTAAATACTTGATGCCACTATGGGCCCTATGATTTGTGAGTCCAACTCTTTCTTCTCAAAGTTTGAAACCCTTAAGGCTTCTAATTCACAGTCCCTTAAATAATGGCCTCTCTTTTTTGTCGCTTGCATTATGAGGAAGAAATAAAAGCTTCTTTCTTTTGAAACACAATAAAGACTTTCTCTTGGTCCTCCTCCTCCTTCCCCCATTATTTCCAGAGAGTGAGGTTGGACTGCCTGAGGTTTTGTCTGGCCAGAGCCCTTTAATTCAAAGACTGCCAACAGCTCAATGAGTCAGCCAGGACTTTGCCCTCTCCTGGCTGACGCTGAAGCTGCCGCCTTAGACCTCCCAGTTCGGGCTGTCTCTCCTTCTTCCCTGAATTGCCTGCTGCCATCTGCTGGCCAAATTAAGTTAAAATAATCACATTGACGTTTTCCAGGTTGCCGAAGGAGACTCCAACTGTTCCTCAGTACTACCTCCCGAGGCATCTTCAGGAGCTGCTCCAGAGGTCTTGTTAGCAGGCAGACAAACCTGGCAACTTTTCAGGTCTCGGTTCAAAGCTGAGGCACTCAGGCAAAAACAGCCAGCTCCTGACTGCCATTCAGGAACACGGAGGCGAATTTCACCGTACTGGGGAAATCAGGGCAGCTCTCAAACTATTATCCCCCCACACATCCTCCCCCCACCAATCTTCTACCAACCTCTCTGCAGTCCTTTCACCCACACTAACAACTTGCACAGGACTGTGTTACCATGATAATCATCTACTGAAAATATTTTTTTTCTGTTTGGAAACAGTATCTTGAAAAAGTTACAAAGAATAGTACAGAGAGGAGACCTCATGCAAGTTGCCCAATTGTCTCAGTAGCTCCTTTGTAGCACAGAGTTCAGTTCAGGATCACATGTTGCCCAGTTGTCCTGTGTTTCTAGTATCTTTCAACCTGGAACATTCCACACTCATTCCTTGGCTTTCAGAACCTTGATATTTAAAAAAATGACAGGACAGTCATTTTCTAAAATGACCCTCAGTTTGGGTTTGTCTGATGTCTTCATGATAAAACCTAGTTTCTGTATTTTTGGCTAAAATAGGACAGATGCTGTATCTTTCCATTGTACCCTCTCTCATGGCATGCAATGTCTATTTGTCTGTTTCTGATGGTGTTAATTTCTATCACTTTCACTAAGATAGTATCTGCCACATTTCTCTACTGTGAAGTTACTTTTTGCCTGTGTAATTGTAGTAGCTTCCTACTACTTTTGTAACAAATTACTGCAAACTGAGTGACTTAAAACAACACAAATTTATTACCTTACAGTTCTGGGAGTCAGAAGTTCAATTAATCTCGTGGATCTGAAATCAGAGTGTCAGCAGGGCTGTGTCACCTCTGACTCTAGGGGAGGATGTTTCTTGCTTTTCCCGACTCCTGTAGGCCACCTGCCTTCCTGGGCTCATGGCCCTTCCTCCCATCTCCAGAGCCAGCAGTGTAGCATCTTCAAATCTTTCCCTAAGTCCTGCTTCCGTGGCCACATCTCCTTCTCTGGCTCTCCTGCTTCTCCCTTTCACTTATAAGGAATCTGTTGATTCCATTGCACCCACCTGGATAATCTCCCCATGTCAAGACCATTAACTTAATCAAATCTGCAAAGTCTCTTTCACTATGTCAGGGAACACAGGTTCTGGGATAGAATGTAGATATCTTTTAAGGGCCATTACACCACCTACCACAGCAATTAGTAAATGTGTTGTGGGAAGATACTTTGAGACTATGTAAACTCCTATTACTTATCCCACTTTCACCCATGAGTGTCAGCATCCATTGATGGTTCTTGCCTGATTATTACTATAATTATTACTCATGCCAAATGGTGATTTTCTAATTCTATCATTTCTTCTACATTTGTTGGTTGGCTTTCTACCATAAGAAGGACCTTTCTCTTTTCACCCTTTATTTGTCCATTTATTTATTTATATCACTGTGGATTCATAGGCTCCTTATTTTCTTCAATAGAGTACAATTTAAGATCTGGGCCGTATGTGTGCTCCTTGCTACGGGGTTGTCACTGCTCCCAGGCCCTTTCAGGCAGAGCCAGGAAATAAGTGCACACACACACATTTAAATGTCTCTTTATTTCTCTATCAGTATATATTGAAAACTAAGAGTTCATAAAAATATCTACAATCTCAATTTACCAGCACAGGGTTCACTTTTAAGGTTTTCTTCTTTTCTTATTTCTGTTGCCCTTGGGAGAAACTTGACTGAGATTTATTTTCAGCCTTTTTATTTATTTGCTCAATCTTCTGGTACATACTTGATTTCTCGACCCCACTGAACTGCTGTCCTCTTGTGCAGGCTACAATCCCGGCCCCCTCCCCAGGCTGCCCCTCCCCCTCCCCCTCCCACCCCCCACCCCTTGCCTGCTCCACTCAGCTGCCTGCTTTGTTTGGGCCTCATAGTTTTTTGAGGAAGGAAGGAAGGGAGGAAGGGAAGGAAAGCAATATTTTTTAAGGGAAGGAAAAGAAAGAGGAAGACAGTCACGCACATTTTTAATGGACCTCTTTACCACCATTGTAGTGAAGTATTTGTTTAACAGTTATTTCCTCCACTAAAATTTGAACTCCATAAAGACAACGGCCACGTCCGCCTTGCTCGCCAAGGACTGGCCTCCAGGGCCGAACTCACCAGAGATCCTTAATACTTTTGAATAAACGATTGCCACGTAAAGCAACGATAACACAATTATAACTACTGAACAGTTTATAACACAACCAAGGGGTCTCCACCTAAACAATTACCAGTGTCCACATAGCCCAAATTATAGGCGACAGTTTTCAACCAGAAACTACATAACTTGCTTCCCCCTCTCCAAGCCTGAGTGCCCTGAGATAAAAAGATCTTGTCATTTATTGAACTTTTGTTGTCATTAAATATTTGTTTGGTTTTAGGGTCTAATGTTGTTCCAAATGGGTTTTTTGAACTAAGAATTTCAATACAAAGTCAGATTTCAAGACAATTTCAAACATCACTATCCTTGCAGCATTTGGTAGAATTGATGTTGGAGTTGCCACATGAGCAAGATGACGGAGTGTTCCGGAGTTTTGTTGTGAGAAGTAACTTACCACATGCAGCAGCGCGCCAACAGAGTGGGCATATTCCTTTACGCCAAGTCTGTCCCATCCTCCTCCTAAAGCATTCTTTCAAATAGCTGTAATTATTTGCCCTCAGCTACCACCAGCAAATCCAAGACAGTCTTCACTCTGCGTATGCCTTCCATCTCCTCTCTCTGCCTTCCTCTCAGAAATGATGTCCGAATGCATTTGTGCCTTCCCCAAGTGAAAGCCTTCTTCCCAGTGGCTGATGGACTATCTTTCAAAGGGCGCATTGGGACGCGGGGACGTGCTGAAACAGCTGCCACGAGGGCTGGAAGTGGCTGCCCGGCACAAAGACCTACGGCGTCAGGCATAAAGAGCCACACTTTTTTTCCCTCCCTCAGAAAACCAGCCTCTCAGGGGTCACTCTGGCTCAGTGGAAAAGAAGCCGAAGCGGTGCTGCCTCCCGGGCCAGGAGCGGCTGGACCCGGCGCAAGAACGCAGGAGGCTCCGGGTGCCAGGACCTCTCTGTCTCTCACCGGCCTCAGTGCGGAGGCCTAGAATGCATCCCTACCACATCAACATCCCCAGCACCACCGCGGGTCCCTGGCTGTGTAGACCCTGAAAAGGTAAAAGAGTTAAAATCCCCAAGGGCTAACTCTGACTCCAAGCGCTGGGGAAAGCAGTGAACAGACCTCCCCACTTTTAACTGTCTCATCTGCAACCAGACTTCCTACCCCAGTGGGTCCCAGCCCTGGCTGCCAAGGATCATTTTAGTGAAATCCCAGCACCCAGGAACCACCGCCAGAGATTCTGGTTTAGTTGGCTTAGGGGAGGCCCAGGCTCAAGTGCATTCAGAAGTGGCCTGGTGACTCCTCTGTGCAGCGAGGGCTGAGAACCACTGTCCCCACCCTTGGTCCTAAGCAGTTCAGGGTGAAACCAAGGACAGTTGCCTATGCACAGTGGCTCTCTACCTTGGCACACGTTCTGATCGCCTAGGGATCTTTTTTAAAGAAATACCAGTGCCCAGGCTGCTCCCCAGAAGAATTACATCATAATCCCTGGGAGTGGGGCCCAGAATCTGCGTTTTTAAAAAGCTCCTCGGGAGGGTAAAATGGGCAGCTGACTTTGAGAGCCCTTGAACTCATGTATTCCCCAGTGTGTTAGGAGTTGCTGCTTCTCAAACTACCTGTTGGTAGAGGACTAGCTTTTTTTTTTTTAAATTATTTTTATTCTTTGTTGACTGGTACTTCTGTAAAATTAAAATAAATCACTAGGAATAGTGATATTAAAAAGCAGACATACAAGCCTAGATGTTTTAATTGTTAGATTCAGAGACACACAATTGCTGTTAGAAGTTCTGAAATGGTACTGATTTCTGTCCTCCTGGACTGTTAACAGTTGCGAGCCAGTGCTGGTCTGCAGGGCACACTTTGAGTAAAAGTGTCCTGAGAAACACCACCACAGGAACTATAAATACATATTGCACGGTGAGAGGCAGGAGTCAGGTAGACATGAGAAACAGAACAGATTATATTCCAAGTTTAGGACATGAAGGGCCCTAGGCTATTAAGGCCTCTGAGAGGTTCTGAGATAACAAAACCTATTTTGTTTTATTTAATTTGCTGTTTCCCAGTCTTACAGGGTGAGGACATGATCTCCCCACTACGTCAGCAGCTCTGCCATATATATATGAAGTGTAATCTGTTTACTGATTTATTCTCAGCCTTATGAAGCATGCAGACTCACTAAAGGGAGAGACCCATCTCTGCAGAATTACTTCCCTGCATGGCCCACGCCTGGCTGCACCTCAGCCATCTGTGGCTCCAATCTCAGTGCCATCCAGATAGTCATCTCCCGCCAGCTCTTCCCCTGAATGTGTTTGGGTCTGTCCTGTCCTGCCCACTGGCCCTCCCTGGGTTGGGCACTGGAACACCTCATCTCCCCCACACTGCTGACACACCTGACTTGCTGGTCTTCCTGCCCCTGTCATGTCCCCCGCCCCCTCATCTGCTCTTCACACTGAAACTGAAAGAACTTGCTGGGATTCAAACTGGTGGTGTCACTCCCCTGCCTATGAGCTTCGTTGGTTGCCCATTATCTCCCCTGTCTTCACCTTGACAAACGATGCCCTTTGGAGTCTGCTCTCTGCCTACTGTCCAGCCTCATCTTTCATCACTCCCCACTCGTCCATATGGAACTAGTAGCAATTCCCTAAATACACGGAGTGAGCTCTAGTTGTTCTCACCTCTCCCTCTCACTCTGCTCTCTCTGTTAATTCAGCCTTCAGAGTCAGCCTAGATGTCCCCTCCCTGGGAGGGTTTCCCTCCCTGCTCAGCCTAGGCTGGGTGCCCCTCTTCTGTGACCCCTCAGGGAACCTTATCCTGTGTGCATGCATACCCGCAGCGATCTTCAACCGGCGTGCCGTGGCAGGCATACTGGTGTGTCACAAGAATTTTTAAAATATGCCATACCTATTGCTAATTTGTACTTTCTGTTCCTTAAGGGTTTTGGGGGGGCATTAGTTATGTTTTTCCATTGTCACTGTGCCTAATTTCTAAATATTGAAAAACTTCTAAAATATAAAAAAAAGTGCTAGTAATAACATGCAAAATATTCTCGTAAACTCTGTCCTCTGTGCTTTTTTTCATTCTCTGGTTAATTGAAGAGCATAACACTTTCTTATATTCCCCTAAGTGATTGTTTCTTCCTTGTAAAAACTGTACTTGCAACTGTTTTTGCTCATCAATGTACTAAATTAAATTATTTTTGTTGAGTACCCCTCTAGGAGAGGAGTAAATAAGCATTTCAAAATTTATCCCCAGTTCCTTCCCAACCCACTATCATTGTTTTCATTGATATAATCTAGAATTTTTAGACCTATATTATTAATTTTATGTCTGTTTACATTATTCCAGTCTTTTCCAATAATTGTTTTTAGATCATTGCTGTGCTAAGTAACCATATTTATAGTTATTAAAATAACATAGTTGACTCAAACAAATGAAAGATGAAATACTGACCTGACTATTTAGTCAGGGGCACTGACCTCTCTTCCCTTAGATTGTCAGGTAAAAAAAGGGCAACACTCAACACAAAAATAGCCACCCAGTGTGAATTAATCAAAAGTATACCTATTTTTCATCAGAGCAGCAAAAAATGTAATCGTTTTTTGGTGTGTCACAGAAGTTTAGTAATGAGTTTATGAGTGCTGTGAGATGAGAAAGGTTGAAAATCGCTACATATGTATGTTGCTGTGATTGGCTGTCGAACCCACTGGGCTTGGGTGTCTTCAGATTAGGGTTTGTGTCTTACTCTATGTTCTATCCTTAGCACCTGGCTCTTGCCTAGCACAGACAAGGAAATCAACACATATTTGTTGAATGAATGGATTGGATTAATGAATGAACAAATAAACTGCATGCAACCCATGTTGGAATCATAGAAGATCCATGAAGAATGCATTTCAGCATCTCAGACAGTCCCCAGTCTCAGCTAGTACCTCTGTTCTGAGCTTCATCATGGACCCAGTCACCTAAGGGCTCTCCTTTTTCCTTTTCTCTCCTTTGCTCTCTCCCGCTGACACCTCTGTTGGACCACCGGCCTGGTTTGTAGTTTGGGTTTTGATTTTTTGAAGCTGCCTCTTGCTCATCCTTAGGCTCATAGTCCACATGCGTGGGATCATCTGGGGTCCTCATTTTCTAAGCCCTCAGCAACTTGGGCTCCTACTTGTCCTGGCAGAGTTGGGGCATCTGTCACTTGGCCACTGCACCTGCTCACCACAATCCTCTAGGCCAGGCAGGGGAGGATGTTTCAACATTTGTGGACTTATAAACCTGCCGGGCTGGTTACTCTGTTTGCGTCTCAGCATCCATCCTCCTCTCGTCTCTGTCCTACTCTGTGCACCAAGTTGGCTTCTGTGCCCAATGGGTTCCCGTTGGATTTTGCTAACACGAGGCACCAGCAAGAGGTCGGAGGTCAAGAGGAGAGCAAAGTCTGGAGTGTGTTCCTTTGCTTCCTCCTGCTGAGTTGGGGTTTGGGTTGTGCCCACATTCCTCCATGACCACAGCTCCTGTGGGCTGGCTCCTATTTCAGAGTCCGGCTCTCAGCAATGTCTAGTGACATCCCTACCCTTGCCCCTTTCAGGCGGGTGTGGCAATGCTGCCTGCTGTGGCCAGTCCCGGAATGCCTCACTGTCTCATATTGGTTCACCTCACCCTGCCCACACTCTCTAAATAGTCCCTCAATGAAACACTTTAATTCACCCCTTGAGTGGACTGTCCATGTCTTGCTGAGACCCTGCCTGGGAGATCCTCTTCTCGGACAGCAAAGCACCTTCATTTCATGGCAACTAGAATGAACATCTCCTGGACTAGTCCAGCACTCTTCTTCACCCTGCCATCCCTGCCCCCTTTGCTCTGGACTCTAGATTCCAAATAGTAAAATAATGATAATGATAATAATAATAAAATAGTTATCATTTGAGTTTATCTTTTATGCCAGGCACTGTGCTAAGGGTTCTACGTGAACTCTTTATAGTAAGCCCTTGAAACAACCCTGCGAGGCAAGTGTTTTCATTTTCATTTAAAAAATGAAAAACCTGAACCTTAGAGAGATTAAGTAATCTGGAAGATGTCATGCAGCAAGTTAACAGCAGAGCAGGGACTATTGTCAGGCTGCTGGACTTCTGAGCTAGCGCAGGGTATTTGCTCTTGGGGCGACCTTATCACACTGCTGGCTCTCTGAGCTCACTGTTGACCTAAGCCCCATCAAACGTTATATGTGATCTATCTGGGACCTGCTGGGAAATCAGTTTGTGGGGGGAAATGGCCCAGGAAACAGCACTGAGATGAGATAGTTCTGCTTGAACAAAGGGGTTGGCAAAGAGTCAGAGTTTAAAAGGCAACGGTGGCATCTTAGTCAAAGAAAGGGCAGGACAGGCTGCAGGTGAAAGCGCTGTGGGCGGTGTACAGCGCACCCCAGAAAGTGACCAGCTCTGTGCACAGGAAGCTGAGTAACAAGAGCCCCAGAGTTCCCAGAGAGTCAGACTTGTGCTTGGATTTGAAACAGCAGGACAGCAGATGTGGCCACTGCGTCTGCTGGGAGCCGCTGCGGGCATCTAGGCTCTGGCCTAGACAGAGTCAACACTGCCCATTCACCGCTGACGTCTCTGGGGGAGGGCAAAGAAAACGTGAGCCTGTGAACACAGAAAGGCCAGCTGTCTCTCTCACATTCCTCTCTTCTCCAACGGCCCCAGAATGATCGAAGGGAGTTTTTTATTTTATCACTCCCTTGTCCCCCAATAGAAACCTGAGTTCTATACATTTTTGAGCTTCCTTATATGTGTATGTTTAAAAAATTAATTTTTTCTCCTTATAAAAATACATTTCTGTGGAAATTTTTAAAAACACAGGGAAAAGTTGAAATAAATAAAATCACCTTTAATCTCACTATCCATAGATAACTACTAATTGCATTGTGAGATATAATATGGTTTTCAAACTGCTCCAGGGAACTCCTTGGCATATGGGATTGTCTAGTCCACAGCACCCGAGAGGACACATTGACCATGTTCCCGGTCTTCCACCTTGATTACACTGGGGCTGTTCCCTTTAATTGCCTCTGTGATTTAGGGTGCTATGTAAGATTTTCGAACAGGGTAACAAAGCTGCTTTAAAAGGGTATGAAAACGACTTCTCTGCATCTTCACTTTTAATGACTTCACAGTATATGGATAGGTCATAATTTATTAAACCATCCACCCAAAATGAACAAGCTCTGTCTTCAGAGAGGTATCAGAGAGGACAGTAACAGTCAGTTTGAGAGACTTTCAAACACCTTCCCAATCACTATGGCATTTATTTTACTATGGTTAAATTCAAAACTCTCCAGTTCCAAAAGCTCCTTAAGACTATCAGTCTTGTTAACATCTCAGTTTCCTTCTCTATCAAATATTTGATTAAAGTCACCTCCATGAAAAATAACCATTTTAGGAAAGAAAAATCATGATATTTAATGAATGCAGCAGGTCCTCAAAGGACATCCTTTCATTCAATATCATTTTGTTATAACATTGATGAGATGCCTAGGAACTTAATGCTTGTTTATATTAATTAGCCAAAGATAAAAACTGGGTTCATTTTACATTGTTTTGCTTAAAGTCACAGAACCTATTGACCTCATTAAGCAAGAACTTACTGTACATGCAATTTTTGTTCCTATAGATGAATTCAGAACTGAGGATAAACCCCTATATTCAAAGCAGAGAAAGTAAACTACTCTGAGATGTTTTCCTATGAAACATAGGAGTTTTTTCTCTGTTCTAAATAACAGGATGAAGTTCCCAGTGTCAGTGATATTTCTACATTGTACGGTTAGCCACAGATGAAGAAAATAGATACCCGGTGTTGTAACTGCTTTCCCAAGCTCACTTCATTATACATTTTCTGAAGAGTGAAGTTATTGGATACGTACCATTCTGAGTACTCTTCAGTGGAGAACTATGATTTCAAAAGCACTTCAGTGACATCGTGGTAATTTTAGAAAACAGTGTTAAATATATAATGACGGAGTGAGTCATCCTGCCTTAGAGGAGCAGTGCCTACTCCCAACAGGAAGTGCACTTCTAGGAGGAAGAGAAAGGGTGAGGAGCCAGGGGAGGGGAAAGGCGGACAGGCCACGGTAGCCAGTCAAGATGCTGTCCCTTCCTTTTGTGCAAATCACAGCACCTTCTGTGAGGCTCAACCTTCATTTTCTATCAATGCCTCTTAAGATTTAGATGTGACCCTCCCCCCTTTCCAAGCCATTCCAGTTATGAGGGTTAAGAGCATCTTATTTGTGGGAGGATAACTTTCAGATTTCTTAATTTTTTTGAAGTAGCAATTTCCAAATTCATGATTCCAATTTTAGCAGTTTTGCTTCCACTTATAATTGTGCAGAGACATTTTAAAGCTTTAATTCATTTCGCAATACTAAATAGTTCCCCTTTAATCGTTCATGTCAGATACCTATTAACATTTCCTTAACATTTATAAAACAATTTTGAGCTGTCAGGGGGAAAAAAGCCTCTTTAAAATTCAGATTATTAACTTGCTGCCTGTTCTTCATGTTAATGTGTTTTCTATCAGTCACTGGTGTCAAAAGTATTTGAACAAGTCTTAATATTCAGAAAGCGCTTTTATATTTTTATGCATGGGAAATGTTTTTCTATACCACATAGTCTTAAGTGTGCTGCCTGTCAACCTCTTCTATCTGTTATACTTTGCTTTATGTTGGACCCTTCTTGGTATCTCTCTCCTGAGGCTGACGGCCACCGCCCAGGGGCAATAAGGCAACCATAAGCAGCGATTCGGACCATGGCCTTGGAGCCAGACAGGCCTGGGTCTGCATCTCAGCATGGCCTGAGTGCTACAGCACAGTTAGCATAGTAAGCATCCTAACTGTGTGAGTTAAAATCTTCTGAGCCTCAGGTTCTGCAACAGTGAAACCATCATAACTGGGTTTTTTTTTTAAAGATTTTATTTATTTATTTTAGACAGAGGGGAAGGGAGAGAGAAAGAGAGGGAGAGAAACATCAATGTGCGGTTTCCTCTCATATGGCCCGCACTGGGGACCCGGCCTGCAACCCAGGCATGTGCCCTGACTGGGAATCCAACTGGCGACCCTCTGGTTCACAGGCCAGCACTCAATCCACTGAGCTACACTAACCAGGGTCCATTGAAACTGTTTTATAAATTGTAGCCACATACAGAGTGTGTATGTCTGCTTACGTCGTGGCACTTACTGTCTATCCTTCATTTTTGGGGTGAGACAGTTGAGAGCCATTTCTGTCTCTCACAGACACAACAGGAATGAAGGCCTCAAAGAAGGCAGAGATTGGAGACAGAATCATCCAGTTTTGTTCTCTTCATCTGTGGCATCAGAAATAGTCTAGGTTGGTAGAACTCTTGGGCATGGATTAAAACTTATCTAGACAAGGAAATAACATAAAATGAGTTACAACATACCATTAGACATGGCAAAGATTATTTCTTATCTGTATCCTAACTAAATACTGTTAGCTGACTGCAAATCAGAGATTTCAAATAGGCACAATAAGTGTGCAGTCAATACACAAATGATTGATTGTTACCCCATATCTAACACACACTGAAGAGACAATAAAAGCTATGAAGTAGTGGAGAGAGAGGCCCTAGAGGCTGCATAAAAATCCTGGCTCCATATGTATTCACTCTGGGATTTTGGGTGAACATCTTGACATTCCTCATCTGTAAAACAGTGATGAGAGGAAATGTCTCATAGACATGCTGTAAAAGAGAGACAGTGAAGGTAAAAGTAGCCATTCCTATGCCTGGTCCAGGCAGAGTACTCAATAAATATTAGCCCCTTCCCTGTAAGAGAGCTTGCAGATTTTGTGAGGAGAAATTAGAAAAGGTGTATCAGGTGCTAAGATGTTAAATATAATCAAGAGCAGAGAGAGAAATAAGTATATCTGGCGTGGGCAGTGGAGGTACCTGGAGGAGGGGTGTGGAAGTGATGAGGGTGAGAAAGGATCACCGATAAACTCAGAAAGCCCCCAATTTTCTACTCTTTAGTGAAGGAGAAACCTAAATTTGGACACGAGTACTTTCTCAAGAGCACGATTCCATCCAGAGCCCTGTCATTGCTTGCTTCAAAGCAGAGCGACGTGGGATACAAACCCTTGGCAGCAGGCCCACGGGCACACCCACTTCAGCATCTGCTTCAGAAAGCCGGTGCAGGCGGGACGTGCTCAGGACCCAGAGGAAAGGCCCCAGTCCAGCCTGTGAAAACCGGAGTGGCCCTGCCTGCTGTCACCCAGTTTGTGAACTGGGTGTGAACCTCATTCTTGTCTTCAACAGTTTTTTTTTTTAATTTTTATTTTAGTTTATTCAGTACAGTTTCCATCCTTTATTCCCATTCCAGCCCACCCACCCATTCCTCCCCTCCTCCCTCCCCTTTCCAACACCCCCAGTTTTGTCCATGTGTCCTCCATATTTGTTCCTGTAAACCTTCCCTTCTCCCCTGAAATTCCCTCCCCTCTCCCCTCTGGTCACTGACAACTCTATTTCAGTGTCTTTTGTTATATTTCACTTGCTTCTTTGTTTTGTTGTTTAGGTTCCTGTTAAAGGCGAGACCATATGGTATTTGTCTTTCACTGCCTGGCTTATTTCACTTAGCATAATGCTTTCCAACTCCATCCATGCTGTTGCAAAGGGTATGAGTTCCTTCTTTCTTTCAGCTGCATAGAATTCCATTGTGTAAATGTACCATAGTTTTTTGATCCATTCATTTACTGATGGGCATCTAGGTTGCAACCTAGATGTCTTCAACAGTTTTATGTTTAGTTTTTTTTTTAAGCCAAGAAGGAGCAAGAGAGCTGCAAACAAAACAAAACTCCTCTGCTGTCTCCTGTCATCTGAAAAAGTCCCCATCATTCCCCTCTCGCTTGCATTGGAACCCAGAAGCATCTCACTGCAGGTCACAGTGGCTCTGAGGCACAGACTCAGCTGTCACCTCTCCTGGTGAGTTGGTGCTTTCTTCCATTGTAAGTCACTCACATCCTTGTTTTCACTTTGCCCTTTTCTCTGAGTGCAGGCAAGGAAAAGCTCAGGGGAGAGGAAAGAGTCCTAAGAAGCAGATTGAAGACCAAGTTGGGCATTTGAACCCAAGCAATGAATGTTTACACTCACGCCCTCTGCAAATGGCTCCTCAAGCCACAAATGGATTTCTCTCCTCAGATTACTCTCTGTAACAGCTAGACCTTTCCGTTTGTTCCAGATACTGACTACAGGGAAAACTGTGGTCACATTTTTCCTTTCCTCTAGAGAGCAAACAAATGAATGCGAGGGGAGAAATAGCCTCCGATATGCTTCTGAAAGCTTGACACTTGCCAGCCCTGACGTGCCCTAGCACGGCTGTCAGCAGCCTCAGTCAAGCCCTCCCAGGCCCCAGCAGAAGCCACTCTCCTTGCCTGCGGGGGCAGTCACCCCAGACCAGTGGGAGGGGGCAGGGGGAGCAGAGGAAGCTGACTCCCTTGGAGGCTCCGGGATTCCCAACATAAAGGCGTTGGGGGCTTCTGAGCAAGGCTAGCAGCTGGTGAAGGAACACAAAACCCAGCCACTTGGAACAGCTGAAGAAAAGAGGGCATTGGTCTTCAAATGTGGAAAGAATTGTCATGGGGAGAAGAGATTCGGTTTGTTCTAAATGAACTTGGTCTGGGGGGTGGGCCTACATTCCGATAGCCACATTCTAAAAGGCTGAATTGTTCAAAATGAAGGATTTCTTTATTTCAGGAGAAGGGATTTCTCCTGAGTCTGCTGGGTCTTGCTTGCTGCCACCCCGCCCCCACATTTCCCCTAAATAATCCACATGCCAAGGCGGCGTATTTTGGGGTGGCACGTTCCGAACTCCTTCAGTTCCATTCCCTGTGTCACTTCCCCACCTCCCTTCCAGGAGTCCTTGCACCTCCAAAATCAGCTACTGTACGTACTCAAATCCTTGTCTTAGGGTCTACTTCTGGGGAACCCAAACTAAGGTCTATTTGTTCAGTACGGGATCATTCTTTTTCAGATTCTGCTAAGTGGTGGTTGAATGTCAAAGCATACTCTTCAAACTGTTAAAAAGATAATTCTCATATGATAAATAGTGTGTGTCAAGGTTTTATTTAATTCATTTATGAGGGCACTGGCAGGATAACAAAGCTGATTTAATGTATGTCGTCAGTAGGAAAAGCAATGCTGCAGTAAGATTGCTAAATTAGGTGTAAAACTGGTTAATGTCCTGCAGGGCAAAAACATCATGACCTTTGAGTTACATTATCCCTTAGAGGAACAAATGTCATCATAACTTATCAGCTTTCTACAGAGACAAACTCTTACATTATAGACTTTTTAAGTGGGCCTCTGATCAATTGACAATAGTCAAATTGTGTTAGACACTACAACCACTAGATGGGCCTATTAGAAAACATCCTTGCGTGATCAAAAGGTCACCCAATCATCCTTTTACTTATTTCCAAGTTTGGAATCATTTTTCTGATCAACAGGAGAATTTTAAGGTCTTCTATAAGTAATCTCTGGCCTAATGAAGACAACATTCTTACTGACCGAACAGTAATTTGTGAATTGTGTGTGTTTGTAATGCATTTAAAAATATTAATTTTCCCTGTTTAACACCAAAATGTGTTTTGAAGCCATTTTAAAAAATGAGAAATGCTGCACTTTTTAATATAGAATAAAAAAATAAAATAGATTATCAAAATCAAACTTCCCTTCATGCAAGTGTTTTTTCCCCCGTTTTCATTTGTATAGTGTATCTAGCATTTTTGTGAAATTATCTGTAAATTCCAGACCTGTAAACTGGTTACAAATGTGTTACCTGCAGATTTTCCTCACTAACAGAGAGTCTTCGGGAAAACATCAGTACACTAGTGTTAACCAAAGACAACAGGCCTCAGATGGAATCACCAGGCGCAGTCCCACATCATCAAACCGTGACTCAGTTACAGTTTCGGCTCTCCCAGGAATCCAATCTTAAGCCAGTCAATCAGCAGTCACCTGATCAGCATTAGTTAGGCCATCTGCCTGACTGGCCCCTGCCATGCCCTACAGGAAAGTGACCCTGCAATAATCAGTCCACTTTTTTGCCTGGTAGAACTCCCTTGTTTCTGCTGCTTTCTATCTATAAAAGTCTTTTATCTTGTGCAGCTCCTCAGAGGTCCTTTCTATCTGATAGATTGGATGTGGCCTGCTTCATGAATCACTGAACAGAGTCAAAAAGATCTCTATATTGGTCTTAAAAAACAAGTAACACAGGGCATAGATCACCGTCCTTTGAAAACTGGACCTTTTTTGGTTTTATCTTAAAGGAATATGAATGGACCTCTTTAAGATCACAATATCTTTTTCTTCCCCATGTCAAATTGTGATTAATGATGTCAAAAGATAAAGATAATACATTTCTTTCTTCCACAGTACTTAGTTAGAGAGCCCCGAAGCATTGTCCTTGTTGGCTAATGAGACCACAGCCCACTGCAGAGACTGGTTAAACACTCAATTTGAAAACTCAGAAAAGCTAAGTGAGTAGCTCCCCCTGCTCTCTGACACCGGGCAATTTGGAGTGGGAAACCTTTGCATATTATCAGGAATTAAGTGAGGGTAGTTTCAGAGCCATTCTGAAAACCTGAGTTCAAATAGACTTTTCTCTTCCTTGATCTCTTTGAAAGCCAGCAACTGTTCAATGCTGGTAGGAGAAGGGAGCATTTTCCTTCTGCAAATTGAATGACCTGATTTTTATCTCTAGTTGGATTCCAGGAGGAAGCATGATGTCATTTCAACCACTGGCCAGAAAACTTCTTGCTTAATGAGCACTTTGAGCTTACTGGCAGCCAAGGAGGCCTTGTTTACTGTGCTTAGAAACCGAGGTCAAAGATCCTCTTTCTCTGGCTTTAAGGAGCAAAGGGAGGGCTTGCTAACCAGCCCTTGTTCAGTGAGCAAGTTTCAGAGAATGGCAGTCAGATAAATACAACAGGCTTCTGCAAAGGTTATAAAGGCTGAGAGGTCAAGAGGACAAGAGAGAAAAGGAGCTGAGATGCCATAAACAGTAGGTTTTCTGCATCCTTATTATGGTGCATAAGTCATCCCTCTCGGACCCCAAGTAGGGGCTGAGTTGGAGCCCAGCACCCGTGGCAGGTGTGCGCGGGCCCCCGGCTCTCACTAGCTCCCCGGCTTCCCTCAGCTGTCTGAGCAGTTGTTGACGGGCTTGGGTGGCCTCCACCCACTGGCAGCTGTTAAGATGTATTCTGAGAGTGGAAGCAGATCTCTAGAACCCTGCTTACTAACTATTGAGTTCAATACCAGAAGTATAAGCAGAGGAAAAGTGCAGTGGGTTGACAATCTACTTGTGGTGCATTAAAAATTATATATCAGGCAAAAGAGGTTGAGTATTAAGGAAAACAGAGTCCAGCATGTTCTCCAACAGAAGTGGTGTAAGCCCTCTGCTATTTCTTTTCAAAATACAGCTTTATTGAGGTATAGTTGACATACCATAAATGGTACCTGATGAAAGTGCACAATTTTTTGTTTTGACATATGCATACGCCTGTGAAAACCATCACCACCATCAGGATCACCACTCCCAAAAGCTGCTCCTGCCTCTCTGAAGGAGGAGTTGGATTCTCATTTCTGTGGCCAGCTGTTCCCACACTCCTGTCCCCACCCCTAGGTGACCACCTGCTTTCTGTCACTAAAGTTTACTTTGATTTCCTAGAGTTTTACGTAACTGGAATCATACATGATATACTCTTTTCTCCCCCCAGGCTGGCTTCTTTCACTCAGCTTAATATCCATGTTGTTTTATATATCAGGACACATGCTTTCATTTATCTCGAGCACATGCCTAGGAGTGAAATGGTTGGGTCATATGGTATGGATATATTTAACTTTTAAAGAAGCTGCCAAACTGCTTTCCAAAGAGGTTGCACTATTTTACATTCCCACCAGCAGTGTCTGAGAGTTTAATCTTTGAATGTTGACAGTCTAATAGACATGTAGTAGTATGACACTGTGGTTTTAAGTTGCATTTTCGTAATGACAAATGATGATGAGCATCCTTTCTTGTGTTTATTTGCCATTTATATATGTTTTTGGTGAAGTGTTTAGATCTTTGCCCATTTTTAAATTGGGTAGTTTATTTTTTTATTATAAATTTTGAAAGTACTTTACATCCCAAGTTGTGCCATTACAAGGTCTCCAGTCATGTAATATGAAAAATAGAGACATTTATTGAAGAAGATACAAGATACAAGAAACACTGTACATGGGACAACATACCTCAGTCCCCTTTAAAGCAGGCACCTTGGGGCCTCACACAGGTCTCCCAATCACCACCAGCTGCCCTATTGTATTTTTGTGAATCTCATCAACAGTCTGAAATCTCCTCCCTTTAAAGGTGATTTTAGTTTTCGGAAAAGCCAGAAGTCACATGGTGCCAAATCTGGGCTGTAGTGGGGCTGAGTCACCTGAGTGATTTGATGTTTTGCCAAAAAACTCTGCACAAGACATGGTGCATGAGTGGGCGTGTTGTCATGATGAAGCAGCCAATCACCAGTTGCCCATGGCTACAGCTTTCTGATATATCCAAATGGTTTCCTTGGAGGAATGTTCAAGCTTAACACAAAATTTGATGCAGATTCATTGCTCTACTCAGTCATTCTGAATGCAGTGGCCACACAGTACACATGCTCACTCAATGGCGTCTACCACCCCCACTGACTAGTGCAGTGAAGTCATTGTTGTTCACACATGCGCATTGCAGTCCACTCTCCTTGCCTGCCAGGTTACATTGATGTTGTGCAGACTGTTCTTGTTATATTAACAATGGCTGGACTTTTTCCAGACAGACCTCGGATTCTGGATACTGGGCACTTTGGATACAACTCCTTTATCAGATATACTATGCAAATATTTCTTCTCAGTCTGTCATTACATTAATAGTGTCTTTTGAAGGGAATAAATTCTTAATTGATGAATTCCAACTTATCAAAATATCTGGTAATATTTTTAAAACGTTAGAGCACTATCTAGACAATGAGAGGCACTTGATGCAATTTTAAGTGCCTTCTCAGATTTAGGACTTGATTTTAATATGGCCTACCAAGCTCTTTCCTGGTTAAATCTCAGGTTCCAATGAATACCTACTTATTTCAAGCAAAATTTGATAAAGCAACTTTCAGTACCAAAAGGAAATCTGAACTGAAGAAGAAAGGTGTGCTGGTGATATTTTTGTAAATGCTGTGCCAGGAAAAGAGAAAGCTGCTGAGCTTCTGGGGGCTGTGTGCAGAGAAGCTTTGTTTCCTACCACAAGAGATAGTAAGGGACAGAAAATTAGGCCCAAATCACCCATGAACCAGGGATAAAAATCACAGTTCTGTGACTGGGGAAGAAGTGAGCATTAGCTGCCTCCACATTTTAGCAAGAGAAATTCTCCATATGCCTCCACAGGAAGCCAGAGCCTTACAATTTTAAATTATTTATAATTTTTAGATAAAGGACCATGCCTAGGCCCAAATAAAAATAGTAGTTAACCTAGCTAGTGCTTAAGCTTACTAGAGGGCAATGTTTTATTATGCTTTTCACATAACCTCCTGACTACCCCATGAGGGGAGTAATGTTATGTCTCATTTTATAGATGAGGGAACTGAAGCACAGAAAGGTTAAGTCAGCAATAAAGCCAGACAGTTCTGACTTTAGGGTCTATGTTCGTCCTCCCTATGCTTACTGCCATTTTTCCATGGCACCTGCATAATTTGACTCTTTGACTTCAATGAGTAGTCCTTTAATTAATTGTACAATATGTTGTTTATTTTAGTCTATTTTCTGTTTAGGTCAACTCACTCAAACTAGGGAGGAGAAAGAGGTCACAAGGATGTATAGGAGCTTAGTGCTGAGCCTAGGAGGATGGCTAATGCTTCTTGATGAGGAGTGGCCTTCCTGTGTCCCACCCCACCCCCAGCCCCTGAGGTCTGTCACAGTGAACGCCCTCAGCACTCACATGCGGTGGGACGGCCCACTCTGCAGCAGGTCTGCCCTCTAGACTGGAAGCCCCTGAGGGTAGGGACTTTCTCATTAGTGCCAGTGCTTAGTCTATTCTGCTAAGTTTGGGTTCAGTTTATTTTTCTTTTTCTAGTTGTTTGAGGTATAAAGTTAGGTTGTTGATTTGGGATTTTTCTTCCCGTTTAATGTAGATATTTACTACCATAAACTTCCTTCTTAGAACTGCTTTTTCTGCATCCCACAGGTTTGGGTATGTGATGTTTTTGTTTTCATTTGTCTCAAAACATTTTCTGATATCTCTTGTGATTTCTTCTTTGACTCACTGATTGTTCAAGTACATATTGTTCAATTTCCACATATTTATGGATTTTCGAATTCTCCTTTTGCTGTTGATTTCTAGTTCCATTCCACTGTGGTCAGAAAAGATACTTGGTATGACTTCAATCTTCTTAAATTTGTTAAGACTTGTCTTGTGCCCTAACACGTGATCCATGCCAAAGAATGCTCCGTGTGTGATGCATACTCTGCTGTTGTTGGGCGGATATTATGTCTGTTAAGTTCAGTTGGTATTTTGTGTCATTCAGGTCCTCAGTTTTCTTATTGATCTTCTCTCTGGTTAATCTATTCGTATTGAAAGTGCAGTATTGAAATCTCCTTCAGTTGCATACAAAAACTCTAATCCTTTACATCTTCCCCCAAACTCTATGTTATCAATGTCATAAATTATATCTTTTTGAAATTTGTATCAATGAACTAATTTTATAGTTATGGTTATTTTTATGCTTCTATCTTTTAAATTCTATGGCTAAATTATTATAGTATTATAATACCTTATATTTTTGTGTGTATATACATATATATATACCTTTACCAGAGAGCTTTATATTTTTGTACGCTTTCATATTGCTGTCTAGCATTCTTTTGTTTCAACTTGAAGGACTCCATTTAGTAATTCTTGTAAAGGCAGGTCTAGTGATAATGAACTCCTTCAGCTTTTGTTTATCTGGGAAGGTCTTTATTTCACCTTTATTTTTGAAGGACACTTTGCTAATATAGTATTTTGGGTTGACTTTTTTCTTTTAGCGCTTTAAATATGTCAATCCAGTTGCTCTGACCTGGAACAGTTCTGCTGAGAAATCTGCTAGTTCTCTTGTGGGAGTTTCCTTGTAACTGATGAGTTACTTTATTATTATGTACAAGGAAGCTTCTAGATGAACAAAACCTAAAGAGGTTCATTATTACTAGACCTACTGATACAGTTGAAATAAAACAGCTTTTCTTACTCATTTCAATGTGGCTGGCTGTTCTTGGGTTTGAACTTGCCTGAGTTACTATTATTTCCAAACTGGTTTCTGGAGTTTTCATAAAGCTTTTAAATGGTATATTGGTTTTTTTCTTTAAAGATCATATTTATTTATTTTGAGAGGGAGGGGAAGGGAGGGAGAATGGGATGGGGAGGAACGCTGATGTGAGAGAGAAACATCACTTGGTTGCTTCTGAAGCTATGACCCAGGCACATACCCTGACCGGGGATCAAACCAGTGACCATTCGCTTTGCAGGACATCACCCAACCAACTGAGCCCCACTGGCCAGGGCTAACTGCATGTTGTTTTTAAGTTAGTGTCTGTATGGGGGAACAAGGTCTGGGGTTTCTTACTTTGTTGTCTTGCTGATGTCACTCCATAACCTATTCAGTATTTTTGCTAAAAATGTTTAACCTGAATTTAATTAAATATGAGGAAGTAACCAAACAAATCCAGAAACATCCTGAAGAAATCTAGCATGAATTCTTCAAAAATTTTAACTTCTTCAAAGTCCTCCCTAGCACACCCAAGAAGTAGAGAAAGTGTTGTAGATTACGGTAGACAAAAGAGATACCATAGTCAATGCATTGCATGAAGATTGATCAGATTTTGAATTTCAATAAAAGCCACAAAAATCACTTCATGTATAATTGAGGAAATTTTGATATGTACTGATTTTTTAAAAAAAATCAGGGGTAAATTCTTTGTTGTGATAATGGTGAATAGATAGAAGAATACTCTTGTTTTTAGGAAATATATTCTAAAGTATTTAAGGGGGAAATATCGTGATGTCTGCAATGCACACACAGAATGAGCAAACACATGGCAAAATGTTAACTATTGGTGAATCTATATGAAGGTTATAAAGTTATGTTTTAAATGTCTCTCAGTTTTATTTTAAAAATATTTGAGGGGAAAACTGTATGAGACATTTTCCTAATCATCCCCACTTTACAGATAACAAAATTGAGATTCAGAGTGGTTAAGTAGCTTACTCTAGGCCTGGGAATTCAAGCTTAGTAGGTTTACAGAAATTTTTTATTTTATTAAAGTGAATCCACAGTGCTTGTGGTAGAAATTGTTGTCATTATTTTTACAGAGGAGGAATCAGAGGCATTTAGAGAGGAGGTGGAACTTCCAGGGTCATGGGGTGTAGAAGATGGGGTCAGAGAATCAGCTTAGTGTTTTCTTTGAAGTTTGGTGTTCTTTCCATTATGTATTGCAGAGAGAGAGAGGAGGAGGAGGAGGAGGAGGAGGAGGAGGAGGAGGAGGAGGAGGGGGA
>CM052542.1:59633357-59698032 GCA_028533065.1 Trachops cirrhosus | reverse complement strand
CCATGACATATGGCAACATTTAGCTCAGTTTGTAGTCTGATGAATTTGAAGCACTTGCTCTTCTCTTCACCTGATTTCTTCTCCTCCCTACACTTGCTGTTAGTGTTTTTTTTCTCTCTCTCTCCCCTGTCTCTCATGTTCCCAGCCTTATGGGCCCTACTCCTCCTCAATCTTCAGGCCTCAGATTAAACTCCATTTATTTTATGAACACTTTCTTAACCTTCACCAATCTCCCTCCTCCACAACCATCCCCATAGATTAAGATCCCCTTTCTTTCAGAGATTCCTGTAATCGTGGCTAATATAAACTGGTCACTGATTATGAGCACATAACATGTATGAAGTCATTTAATCTTCAGCATTTATAAGATTAATAGTATCAATGCTGTGTTATAACAAAGACATCAAGATACAGAAAAACTAATTAACTTCCCTAAGATCACACAGTTGGTATAAATTCAAACACAGGCATCTGATTAGGAGCCTAAACTTTTAACCACGTGTTAATTCTTCTTAGCAGGTGTAACAATTGGCAGGTATGTGTTTCTCTATGTCTTCCTTGTGTAACTGAAAGCCCATAGCTTGTTCACTAGTATACCCTGGAACTTAGCCCAAGTCCCATATCATTAGGGCCGAAATATATGAAGGGGGAACCCCCCAAAATGGAATTATCTTCTGGGGTGTGGGCCCCACGTAGTATACACTTCCCCCACTAGGGGAGTATTCTAGAACCCATCTGTATCATGTACCAGCTGGCATTATTGTGAGAGGCTGCATTTGGCTTCAGTGAATTTTTTTTGAAAACTCAACGCATTTGCCCATTTCATGATGGGCGATTTACAAGTGCACCTGCCTACACCTTGCCCAGTGTTCAGCAGTTTTTGAGCAAAAATGACATGACCCCCATGGCCCACCCTCCCTATTCACCTGATCTCGCCCGGAGCAATTTTTTTGTTTCCCTGAAGAAAAAAGTCCTCAAAGGGAACTGTTTTGTGGATGTGGAAGAAGTGAAACAAAAACAGCAGAAGCACAAAGAAGCATCAAAATCGGCGAGTTCAAAACCGGTTTTGAGCAAAGGAAAAACTTCTTGATAGGTGTGTTGCATTGAATGGAGAGTACTTTGAAGGTGACTGAAGTTTAAACATGTAAGAGTAAATACAACATTTTTTATATATAAATTCCAGTTTTCTGGGTCCCTGTCATATTTGTTGAATAAATAGTAATGTAGATAGTGTGAGGAAGAAGAGCAAGGCATTAAGAGTCAGACAGTAGAGTTCCTCACTTGGCCACTTACCATTTAGGCGATTTGGGAGAGGTCAGTTGACTTTGCAGTGCAGCAGTTTTGTGTCTGAAAATAGGAATTAGACTATTTTGTGAATTGATTGCCGCTCTATTGAAAACTGCATTATGATCTGTATAAATATGAGTTATGATGGCTCCTTGTACCTGATGGGTGCCAGGGCCACAGTTCTTTTCCCTTCCCAAAGAGAAACAAGGTAGAGGCTGTGGCCAGAAAAAAGTCACTCCCTGCTGATGTCGAGCAGGCCTCCAAGATAGGCCTGCAATTCGAAGTTAGGCCACAGGAACCTTGGGCTTCCCAAAGAGGCCTGACGGCAGAGTTGGCTGAAGTGTCCGCCTCTGCTCCTGTCTTTGTGAGCCCCGTGTTGGCTGTGAGACCCAGCGTGTTTCTGTGGAGCTGAGGGCTGGACCCGGGACGAAGCAGTGCACAGGGACAGGGCTGGGGCCAAACCTGAGAGTGAAGAGGAGGAACAGCAGAGCCATCGTCTGCCTTCTAGGCCCAGGGCAGGTCTGTGAGGGACAGACCGAGCACTCTGCAGCAGAGGGTGCTGTGGGCGCCATGAACTTGTTCCTCTGCACGACCCTCCACATGGGCTGCTCCCTTTTATTTGAACATGGGGGTAAGACTGGGACAAGCAGGTAACTGCATGGAACTATATGATTAGGTCCATCCCATGATGCTGGAGAAAATAAATAAAGCAAAGTAAAAAAAAAAAAAACCTCAGAAAAGCTCAGCCTCCATTTTGTAAAGCCTAGAAGTAAGGTTAGTTCTTTAAAAATATTTCTGAACTGTTTATGAATATTAGATTACATACAAGTATGGCAGGATTCTAGTATGATTATTAAACAGATGTTTTGTAAAGACCAAGAAAAGAAAGTGGCACCTCTCCAAGCCAAAAAGAACATGGCAGGAACAGATGGGGCGTTTACGAAGAAAGGTCCATTGCCTAATTGGAACCATGGGAAATTATAGACCTGGTTGGCCTGGATTTCAGAGAGCTGGACAAGACTTCCTGAAACACAGGGTGGGAGAAATGTGGGTTGGATGCAACTGTTCGCCAGACCCTGGGCTAGACGAGAGGCAGGTCAAGCTGAGTGAGCGGGGTCCTTGCCCTCAAGCAGCTCTCGGTTTAGTAGATTTTTGTTTCAGTTAGTCCTAAGCAGTTAAAAATAGCGCAAGGTGGGTGGATTAATGAACAGTTAACTGGATTTTTATTTCAACGTAGTGCTATTTGACTTTTAAAAACTCAGAAGTATGGAGACACAAGCATGACAATTGAATTTTTGAGGTTACAAAAATCTGGGAGGGGTAACTAAAAGGTTGGGTATCTGAATCGATACTTTTGAAAAGTTCTAACAGTTCAAAATCATTAGGTCCACATTGAACTTTAGTTTCAAAATAATTAGTGAGGCAAGTATACTGTTAAAGAACCTCTGATTTAGTTTATGTTTTTAAAAAAGTAATGTTGTTTTATTCAACCACAGAATCAGCGTGAGCCAGGAGCGACATATGGTTGCAACCAGTTGAACAGATAGAAGTAGCACATCTGGAACAAAGAAAGTTATACCACCGCTGTCACCGTTCTGGTCTGGTCTTGCTTGGAGAGAATAGGTGTACGAGTACCGTTTTGAATATGACACTTTAAGAAGGATATATTCATAAGTTCCCTATTCCTCCATGAAGCGTATCTTTCATTATTGATACATATACTGTGGAAAATGTATTGAGAATTTTGATAATCACCAAACCCAAAAAAAGTTGTAATGAATGACTCAGACTTAAGATTCAGAAGACAAAATGTTCATGGATGTGTTGACAGGTTAGTCTTTGTCTTCCCAGACCTTGTCTTTGCATTCCACGGATTTCACCATCCTCTCCCTGAACTGCCTGGGGACCCACTGTCCTCTTTAGTCTTTCCTTTAGCTCGTGATTTCCCCTCTGACAAAGACTCCCACCTTGACAAAATGTTATTTGGGCCTCTCCGAGCCCTCTTCTCACCTAGGTTTTGTCCTTGGGTCCTGTCTATGACCTGCCTAGTCCAGTTGTAGCAAGAATGAGAATCCTACTTAGTCAGTTTTGTGAGAATTCCTCCCCGCCATGCCCTCTCCACGCCAGTCCCTGTGGTCACCCCGCTTCCTGCAGGAAGAATCCTAGGTCAGTTTAGCAAGACTGCCCCTCCCCTTGCTGTTTCCCTTTAGTACTTTCCCATACACTGACCCTCCACACTCAGAGCCGGCCCCAGCTGCTGTTACTGTATTTGGTGGTGAGTCCTGCCTGTCCCCTGTTGTGCGATGGTCTTGATGCCCCTGCAGGAGTCTCAATAAAGCCTTTCTTATCATTTTAACCAGCATCAGAATACTTTTTCATCTACACCATCCCCTGTAATGATTGGTATTTAATTTAATGTTTTCATCAGGCTCTTTCTCTTCTGTTGCTCCCTGAGAATTTATTTACTCCCATGGTTTATGACTTTTTACTTCATTAATAACATAGAAATGTGTAGTTGCATCTTGGGTCTCACCTTGAACTCCAGTGCTATGTTCCAGCCATTAAACGGGTAAAGGCACACAGGATAAGAAAGTTAAAATTTATGTACAGGTGCTTTGCTGATGTTATCTCATTTAACCCCTGCAATAACCCTGTTCTGTTCAGGTATTTAGCATACCTATTTTTCGTATGTGGACATTGAAACTCAGAGAGCCCAAAGTCAGGCTTTTATAGAATGACAGCTTGGTTGGTGATTTACACCTAGGTCTGTGGCTCCTATTTTAGGACTTTTCCAACCACAGCATAACTGCCTTTCTTTCCAAACTTATGGTCTGTATTCGGCATTTACTCATTCAGTCCATTTAATAATGCACAAACATTGCATGCCTACTGTGTTTCAGGAGTGACACTAGGGACGGCGGGTAAGAAATGAATGGGGCATCGAATTTTCTCTTTGAAGCCAGCCGTCCAGTAGAGGAGACACAGGCGGATGACAGCAGAAGGCAGCAAAGGCTTTGACCAGCTGCGGAATGAACAGTGTACCTCAGACTCCAAGAGAGGCAGTCAGGAGAGGGCATTGACTGGGTCTGGGATGAGGAGCAGAAATTTGACTTCCCATTCTAGCATAACTAGGCCTTTCATTTCACTTTTCATGTTTCTATGTTTTACCTCCCTTCCCAATACCTGTATCTGTGCAGGAAGCCCTCAAATTGTTGTCGAATAAAAGCTTTGAACAGGATTGTGGCTGTAGTGGTATAAAGTGTCCACACTTAGTTCTTATGTAAAAATCTCAACACATCGAACAGATGGCTGTTCATTCCTCATACAGGAATACTTGTTAGGATAATAATATGTTCCCTCCCTATTTAGTGAGGGAAGAAATGATGTGGCAGTGAAGTTCAGTGACTCTCGTAAGGTCGCACAGCATTCGGTGTCATAAACCTGAGCAGGTCTGCTCCTGGGCGCTCACCCACGGTTGTAGCCGTCAGCATCTGAATGTGCCCCTCCCTTCCAGAAACAGCTGGAGATGGAGCCAGAGCTGCAACAGACACGCATTTCATCACTGTGGGCGAGAGAAGGGTCCACAAAGTACATCCAGGATAGTGATGCTAATGGCTTATTAGGATCTCACATTTCAGCCAGTTTCTTACCACCTGGATGTTAATGACTGCAATTAGTTATCCACCTTGGTCTGACCTAGGAAAACCTGCCAGGTGCTGTACTGCCCTATAGAAACCACTTTTCTGCCAAAGAGAAAAACACCATTTTTTTTTTGCCACTGAATTTATGGTAGGGGTCGGAGGAGACGTTCTTTCTAATAGGTTTGCAACCTGAAGTTTTACAAAAGGCACCTTATCTCCCTGACTTTCTCATATGTCTTCATCTGTTCCATTGACTCCCTTTGATGGAATATACCAGCAGGTGCTGCAAAGTGCTTTTTAATACTTTAGTAAACAGTTGGGAGAGGAAGCTCATTACGAATAAGTGAGAAGTGAAGTCGGACATTTGTCTTACTCAAGATGAAATAAGGGCTATTGTTCAATTAGGCTAAAATAAAGTCTCTCATGTTTCCTTCCTAATGTCTTGTTCTGGAGGCAGAGGAATGGGGGTGGGGGAAGTGAGTGGCGGGATGAGTAAGCTTCTGAAATACTGCCTGCGAATGTGACAGCAGAAAAATATCCTCTCTGAGGAAGGATGAGGGGCACTGGTGGGAGGGGAACCGGCCTTGGCAGCTGCTCCCATAGAAGCTGCTTTGCGTTGATTTCTGCCGGCGTGTCCAATTAGGAAGCAGGGGCTTGAGGTGGTAAGGGATCCATCAGAGAGCCAGGTCAAGTCCTTCTTCAGTCCTGGCCGTGGCACTTTAATTAGCATGGCTGGGAAAGGAACAGGAAGGAGGGTGGCAGGTGACGAAGGATTACTGTAGGGCTTTAGGAAGAGGAGTTGAGAACAGTCAATTTGATTCAAACCTAAAATGTATGAAGGTTGTACATCTGCTCTAATTCATTTGCTGTTAATCATAGCAACTGTCATTTTTTTTTGCTGATTTTTAACGGGGATGAAGTGAAGAGTGTTGGGGTGGAGGGTGGGGTGCAGGAGTTGGGAAAGGATAGTTTTGGGGAGGAGAGAAATGAGGCTTGTCTGGGCCGCCAGAGCTTGCATCTGGCTCCTTCTCAGCTGTTGTGCTGGCAAAGAGAATGCTTTCATTTTTTTTCTCTTTTGGATACACATGTTTATCCTCAAAAAGTGTGGGGAAATCCCACCTTTGGTTCTAGGCTGTTAAATTGGTGGAAGGCTAAGATCTTTCCTAGCTGATACATACATGCCCCCCACCCCCGACTTTTCCACTGTGCTTGAATCAAGGCAAATTTCATCTAAGATATCTGATACACTTATGTACAGATGGCATGTGTAGAATTTTGCACCTGAAACCTGTATAATTTTGTAAACCAGTGTCACCCCAATAAATTTAATTTTAAAAAAGTCAGCCAGAATAAGGTCCAAATTCTGGCTCATTCATATGTGTTTCAGATCTTTCAGGTGCAAATATCTCTTCCTGCCTTCAGTAATAATCTCCTTGTTTAAACAAGATATCTGGGATCATATGTGCTTCCATTCTACTCCTTGACTATGACTCCAGTAGTTTTTTAAAAATACCTAGACAGGAAATGCAAACTATTCACCTGTTTCATCAAAACATTTTTGTTAGCCCTAGAGAACCATGCATGTAGGTATTCCAAATGGTATTCTGATTCACATTCTGATTAAGTTCTTAAAACAGGAAGATTTTACCTCCTCAAACCTTCCTCCTCTTCAAAGGATAAGCAGGCGCCCAAGTGGGAAGGACAGCAGCCTCCCTGACAGCTGGCCTCCAGGACAGTGAAAACCACAGGACTGTCACTACATCGAACCCTAAGTCTGGGAGTAACTGCTTGTCCCAAAACTCCAGATTCATGTCCCAAAACTAACTTTCTCATGCCCATAGGAAAGAAAAATCACTTCAGAAATCATTTAAAATATGTTATTCATCATATATATATAATAGTGCAAGATAAAAAACCTGAATTTGGCTTATGGAATGGTAGAGATAGTATCTTGTTATCAGGATAGAGTAGTTTTGAGATTAATTTACCAGGGATGTGCCAAAGCACTAAAAGGCAACTAGGAAGTTCTTCATGAACTTATTGCACTTTAAGAAAAAAAGGACTTTATTTGTTTATTTTTAGAGAAAGGAAGGAAGGGAAAAAGAGAGAGAGAGAAACATCAATCGATTGTCTCTTATGCACCCCAACCAGGGACCTGGCCTGCAACACAGGCATGTGCCCTGACTGGGAACGGAACCAGGGACTTTTAGGCTTGTGAGACGAGCCCAACCCACTGAGCCACACCAGTCAGGGAGAACTTATTTGCTTTTGAAGGGAGAATTGAACTCGGATACTTATTGAGGTGGGGAGAACTGGGCCAGAACCAGGTGAGACCCAGAGAGTGGAGCCAAATGGCCAACTTCTAATGGCTCTTGAAAATCACTTTTAGGTAGTTCTTGGGTAGGTGGTTAGAATAGCAGCCACTATAACTCCAACTGAATGTGTAAACCTCAGCCTCACCTGTAATCTGTGAGCTCCTTGAGGCAGAAATCCTGTCTCTTTCATTTTAGTAGTAGGTACACCAAATGTATAAATGTGGATGAACGGAATTTAACTCGGTGGATGGCTTGACATGTCCCACTACTGTGGACTACAGCAAATACAACATTTTCAACTTTTCTAGCCAGTCCAGTAGGAGATTTTCATTACACGGAGGGCTGAAATCTCCCTGGAACAAGAAGCATATTTTTTCCACAAATATTCCTACTTCTACAGAGGGGTATGTGGTCTGGGTTGGGGCAGGGGAAACTATTCAGGCTTTTTCACAGCTGCGTCAAATAACTTCAAATCTATAGTTAAACTAACATTCATAAGAAAGACCATCTGACTCCAAATTCAGTTTCCACACTCACCAACCCATCCTTAAATCACCAAGGTAGTTTTCCAGGTAACTTTCAGCCAAGAAAGAGATGCCTTGGCCAGGATTTTCTTTTCAGAGGAAAGGAGAAGAGAAGCAAAAATAAGTTTTCACAGCCTCTACATTCAAGGAGTTTAACCTTTATTTAGGAAACATAATGAAAATAAGTCACAGTTAATGGGTAATAGAAAACTTGGAGGAATTAAGTGCATAACCATTAGAGAGTTTCTTAAAACCAAGATATGGATCAGAAATCTGGCAACCTGTAACGCTCTGATACACCCAAATCCACGTGTGGAATTGGGCTTTGAGCCTCCTCATGAGACCTCAGGCTACCCACTGGAGGAGAACAAGTGACCTTTCATGGGGCCCTTAAATTAATTTTATGGGAATCAATTTCTAGATCCTCAATTTCCAATTGTACTCTTTTCTGTCTAGTCTGTGGTCTGCTGGGTCTTCCCACCTCCTCTTTTAAATCTCCTTGTTTGCAAATGAAAGACAAATCTCTCACCCATCCTAAGTCTTATGAACATGCTTGACCCAGGGCACCAAACAAAGGGGCAATTCCAGATGCCTTGCTCCCAAGGGGAGTCCTGTGAGTGTCAGCAGAAAATATGGAAGGAAGCAGTCCCTTATTTCATCCAAGAGACAAACTCTTGTTAAGACTCTGAGGGCTTGTTTATCTATCCATCTATCTACTCATCCATCCTTCCATCCATCCACCCATCCATTCATGCATCCATTTGTCTTCTACTTAGAATTAAAAACTGAGATGATTGTCACAGGAGTGGGCATTAATATACTTATTTGAATTGAAAAAATAAAGAGAGATTTTTTCACAGAAAGTGATTCTGATTGAGATAGTTGACTTGACAATGAGACTGGGTTTGCTGAATTATTATGGTAGATATTGAGTACAAATTGAACCAAGTAAGTATGCAGCTTCCAGATTTTGACAGAAATAGATTCAGAGCCTATAAGCATCAAAGAATATGTAGGAAATTAAATATATGATGAAAATTTTTGATGTCAGTTTAAAATTATGTAGGGTGTATATATATTATTTTTTAAAAATTGTAAAGGAATATGCAAGAACATTTGAAGACAACTATTCTGGGAAGTCACTGGGGACTAGGCGAATCTGGAGCAACCTGAGGAGACTGGTTGAACTGGAAGTGGGCTGGGTGTCAGAGCACGCTAGAATGGCTCAAAACTGCAGAGGCAGGAGAAGGGTATCTGGTTATTTGTGCAATGTTGACAGCATGTGCAAGGACCTCGAGATTGTACCGAACGTGTCCATGGGCAAGGTGGCAATGTGATAAGCCTCACCTTAGAACAAGAGTCAGTGGAATGGCAGGGACCATAACACTGGCCACCTCTCTCAGGCTGGAAAGTTCTAATATCACTCTTTCTGGGGGGAAGAAGGAGGGCAGATTGGACAAATCAGAAAAGGGGAAGTCGGAAAGGGATTCGAAAGCCCTGTGAAGAAATCTGGATTTTAAGCCACATGAACAAAGAAGGATTTAATCAGTGTTAATATCTCACCTTTTCTAATTCCCATAAAATTATTTCAATTTTTCCATTGTGGGATGTTTCTCTCGCCATGGCAATTACTTGTTTACATGTTGGTCTCTTCCCTGATTAGTCAGTAAATTCTTCAGTAACATGGATTATTTCTTGTATATCTTTGTCACACTGGTGCCTAGCACATCTTCTCTCTAATGAGAGAAACTTAATACAATTTTTAAAAAGTAGTGAAATAATAAGCAGAAGAAATTCAATAGGAATGTGAAGAGGGACGGGCCAGGAAAAGGGGACTAATAGCACAGCAGCCCTGCGCAGCAGGGCGCGCGCCGGTCCTCCCGGGTGCCCCAGCCGGATGAACACTTCTCTGATCAGCTGTCCAGCTTTGTCCGCAGCTTTGCACTGTCAACTCCGTGTATGATCACCTATTTGTCACCAATTTCCACTGTGCTGTTAGGTATATGAAGTCAGATATTTGTGATTTGCAAATACATGACATACAGTAGTTAAAAAGCTCTACTTTCAGGAAATGACTAGGTCTAAAAAATTATTTTTCCTGTAATAATTGTTGAGTCACTGCAGCTGACATAGCACTTTCTGAAAGTGCAACCCTAGAGAAATCATTTGTTTCCTTCTTTTATTTAGTACTTAAAAAATTATTTTCACATTAAAATCTGTTATTAATGGACACTACTGGTTCCCTGTTTCCTTGCTAAGAGAACCTTGATTTTCTTTTCAGTTATCTATCATTGCCCTGCATGACGTAGGGAACTGCCTCCCCAGCACCTAGGATAATACAATATGAGCTAATTATGAAAATCCCGTTCCCTTTGCAAGTGCTTGGTTTAAAAATGGCCAGAGACTTGAACAGCAATTAAAATTAAATTTTTAAAAAATGGCCAGAGAACATTGAACAGAAGCATGCTTATGGAATGGAACTTACTGCCTAATCTCTTTAGCCTAAATACAGTTTTAAGGAAAGGAAGAAGGCTCTCTTTAGGACATGGACCAGACATTAGGTAAGAGCAGAGATATTTTTTTAAGCTGGTGAGGTCAGCAAGAATCTTAATTTATTTCTCATGCTTTGCTTAGACAAGATAATGCACTTAGTACTGCTTGGTTGGTCTCAAATGCTTGGCCGGCTCTCAAAGAGCATTTGATTTGGGGAAAGGATAGAACAGGGCGTTCCCAGCCAGCCTTATCAGGACCAGACAGTACTTAGAACGGCAGCCTGGATTGTGTGTGCCCTTTGTGAAATCTTTAAAAGGCTGGATCTGCTTACAGAGCCATTAACTCGGAGTCCCAAAAGTCACCTTACAGGGATGGTTGAGCACCCCCTCCTAAGTGCACACCAATCATTAGGCAGAAGCCTTGCACTGTTAACCATTTCCAACCCAATATATACTTAATAGATGCGGGGAAAGTTACTAAATCTGTGCGGGAATAAACAGTTTTGTTAATCATGTTATTCATTAACCGATCCTGAAATGGATGGCCGAAGAAGAAGGTGGGTTGGAAGAAGCAGAGCGCTCATCCATTCATTCACTCAGAACTCCGAGTTCCTCGTCTGTACCACAGCATACAGAAGGCGACTTGATTGGCTGCTTTCTTAAATATTTTCTTCTTTCAAGAAGGGGACATATAGGGCCATTCTTGATGCATGGAGGAAAAGTTCATTCATTCAGTGGGTGATGGGCATTAGGACTTAGTTGTCTCATGTAACTGCAGTGTGTTTATTCAATATATTTATTGAAGGCTTACTGAGTGCCAGACACTCTTACAGGTACTGGTTATATAGCAGTGGACCAAACAGGTCGCTGCCCTCATGGCGTTTATACTCTAGTGGAGAATTCAGATTCAAGATGGAGATATATATACACACACACATACATATACATATATACACACACATATATATACATATATATATGGGTTAAAGCAAAAGTAGGTTTACAGTTGTTTGTATGGAAAGTAATGCAATAATTAGTAAATAATAATACTAATTATTGTATTATATACTTAATAATAAGAAGAATAAATTTTATGTTTTGTGTACTTATAACTGTAAACCAACTTTGCCCCACCCTGTATGTATATATGCATATATGCATATATGTATTTGTGTGTGTGTATGTATGTGTGTATGTATATATGTGTGGGTGTGGGTGTGTGTATGTGTATATATGTGTATGTGTGTGTATACATATATATATAAATTAGATCCTTGAAAAATACAGGGTTTTGGGGCACTGACTGTCCCTGCAGTTGAAAATCTGTATGTAACTTAAGTTAGCCCTTGGCATGCTCAGATTCCCGACCACAGCTGACCCTGAAACAGCACGCAAGTTTGAACTGTGCAAGTCTATTGAAGAATAGCCGTGCGAGTGAATCTGCACAGTTCACACCCATGTTGTTCAAGGGTCAGCCGTGTAAACAATACGCAGGCTATATGCCCGGGCCTTTTTTCCCATTTATTTGTTTAATTATAGTTAACATAAATATTACATTAGTTTTGGGTGTGCTACACCTGGGTCTTAAAGAAAGTGATGGGATCTAGACATAGGAAGGGAGAGGAGGCTATTTAGCATGTCTGGGAGGTCAGGCTATATGGAAATGGATCCAGGATCTGCTGGTTTCTGCTCATTCCTCCAACAAGAAGGGCTTAAATGGCAGGCTCTCCCAATCTCTACCCAGTGAACCTCATAATCCCTATGTGCATGCCTCTTTTTCCACAGGACTATGATCAAGCTGTCCTTTTAGGGGGCATATGGTCTTGGGGTCAGGTGTCGCTAGAATGATACCCGAAATTTGTTGACAAAGCTGGACATCTTGAGCCACTGGATGAGGGGACACTCACCTTCATGGTGTGACTTAGGCTCCTGAAACAGTCCTTCTCCCCACAAATGCTTCTCCCCAGAGCTTGCTAAAGTTCTCTAAATGTCACCCTTCCCAATTTCTTCGGCCTAAGGCAGAATTTTCCAAACTTTCTCTTTTCATGGCACATTCATTTCTTTTCAGGGCCCTTCTAGGACAAAATAAATATCTAACAGTTTGTTTATTAAGTAGTCAAGTCCAAATAACTAAGAGCTTCACGCAGAGTCTGACACATGTCTGTGTGTTTCCCTCTAAAACAGAGAATATCCCACAGTACCCCTGTGAAAGCTTGGCATGCGTTTATCATTGTAGACTTAAAGACTAGAAAGTCCCTATTAAGATACAATTGGTCCTTATCTCTCTGAAAGCCAGGCACATCTATCTGGTTTGTTGTAGAGTTGCTCTAAGACAAAAGAAATAGGACAAAGGGTGGTTAAGTTTGGATGGAGGCAAAAGGAGGAAAAGGCCGGTTATGAAGGGCTATGGGGGGCAGGTAGACCTGTGAGGGGGAAGGCTGCCTTCCAAGAGGGAAAAGAGAAGGCACCGAGAGCCTCACATGGGGAGACCTCAGAGCCACAGGAAGTGGAGGCAAGGAGAGCGGCAATGACAGAGGTACAATTATCTATCCAGCCCCTGGAGGGTCTGCATTTTTTTTTAAGCCACTAAATTTGGGCATAATTTGTTATGCAGCAGTGGCCACTCAATCACCTTGTCTCAATCTCTCAGGTCAGTTCTGACAATAGCCAGAAGGGGATTAAGTAGCGCTAGTCCACCACAGCGCAGGGGCTGCTGGTCCAGCCCTGTAGATTCAAATCTCCTTAAGAGAAGGGCTCAGCATAGTATTTCTCACCACATCCCCCACCAGAGTGCTTGGTATATTTAATTCTACAAATATTTCCTAAGCATGTACTATACGCTAGGACTGTGCTCAAACTAAATGATATTGAAGGAATACTCCTCCCTCTCAAGGAATGCAATCTAATGGAAATGATAAACACTAAACAAATAAATTGTGGTGAGGTCAGTGAAGGAAAAGAAGCAGGTGTGTTTAGAAAGAATTAACAGAGGGACATAATTGAGATTGAAGGAGAGTCAGGGCAGGGGTCTCTGAGAAGGTGACATTGAAGTTGAGCCTGGATGGATGAGAAGGCATGAGTTTTCTGTTGAAAGAATACAGGCAAGTATAATGTAGGCATAGGAGATAGCACTTGTCAAGGCCCTAAAGCTTCAAAGAACTTGCTATGTATCTGCACTCAATATGCGTATCTGCCCCGGCTTGCTCAGAGCTGTAGGTGTGGTCTGGGTCTGCTCCACTGTCTCTCATCTCGTTTGAACTAGTGCTACCGGGGAAGGCTCTCCACATGGTGCTGGTACAAGCCCAGGAAGGAAAGCTCAATGTGTGAACATATTACAAGCCTCTGCTTATGTGCCTGATAGCACCCGTTAGACAAAGCAGGTCACAAGACCAAGCTTGGCATTAATGGGGTGAGGTAGTCCACGGAGGTGAGGGAAAGGGGTATGCCCATTTTGGGGGACAATCCTGTCCATCTGTCAAATGCTCTGTATCTTCAACTGTTGTGACTGTTGCCTTTTCATCTGTGCTAACATCTCTGTTGATTGTACTGACACCAACTAGACTCCTCTTCCTGCCACTGCCAGCTGGGTCGTGTCCGCTCAGCTGGCCCCTCCAACCATCCACGGTGGCCATGTCAACGCCTTGTTCCAGCATCCACCCTCATCAGTCTGCCGCACTCTGCAGCACTTGACTGCTTGTGCCAGCTGTAGCTGGTTACGACAAGAAAATCTGATGAAAATGTAGGGTGCCAGTAAAAATCGTTTCATGGAGATGAATTAAAATAAAATTGCCTAGGCTGATTAAAACGCTCAAGAAGAATTGAATGGGAACAGGATAATAAAACTCACTTATCTCATAGAGAAGTCATGAAAATTAGCTAGTCAGTATTCATGGGTTGAATACAGAAGAAAAATCATTATTGATTTACATATAATGTCTCTGTCATGTATTCCAAAAGCCTCTTCAGCTAATATATAACAGGGGGAGGCAACAACAAATGTTAGTTTAGGAGCCATCCATCATGGCTTTTCTCCAAAGAATAACTTCAGTGGCAAACAGCAATGCTTCTTTCAGCAGCAGGATGGAAGCAAACAGAGAGAGCTGGCTCTGGACCTAGACACTTTAAAGAATTGCAGAGCAGATCAGAAACACCATTGCATTCATGAAGTATGGTTCATTAGATTTTTGATGAAAAACGTCAAGGGGCATCTGTTTTCCCTTCTCTGTTCTTCCCCCACCCCCGCCTTTTCCATTAAAGATCATTTCGGAGTCAGTTATGGCCTGTTCTTCAGCCTGATTATTCTGGGCTTGCTTGGCTTGACTGCCTTCATCCCCCTGCCAACCTGCGTTCCTCCATCTCACAGCTTCTTAGCCCGAACCTCTGAGAGCTCAAAGCAGAAACGAAGAGGAGGGACTCAAGCCAACTCATGATGAGTTTTGCCGGTGGTGCTGGTGTTTAGCTGCACTTGAAAAGCTGCACTCTCTCTTGATTATAGAAGGGTATGTCTCTGCTCCTATACATTTTAAACATTGGCTAGGTCGAATGGTATAATAGTTCATTGGGGGAACCCTCAGTGTAGAAATCAAGAGCAAGGCAAGGCTTTTGGAAGTGGGGAGCCCTGGGTCAAAGCCCAGGCTCTGCCCCTCTGTTAGCTGTGTGATTTAAGAGCCTTCCTTTCCCCTTTTGTGCAGTGGAGATAAGACTGCACCCACCTCACAGGTTGTTAGAATGAGATAATGATGTAAGTCACCTGTAGCACAGTGCCTGACATACAGACAGCACTTAAATCATTGTAACTATTATTATTTCATTTTTTTCTGAAGTGGCAAAGTCCCTGTTGATAGGACTTTTGAGAGAAAGGGAGTAGGGAAAGGGGTGGGGAAGGCCGGCAAAGGGGTCCCTGCCCAGCACCTCCCTGGGATCAGCCGTGTGAAGCTGTTACAGAACAGAAGGAGGGTCCACCCGGGGCTGGCAGAGCCAAACACCGAGAATTACAGCAGGGAAATACTGGCTATTTCATTATGAATGGTGTCTCAAAAGCCCAAACTCCCAATGGTGTGCAGGTTACAGATTATATAGGGCAAAATTACAAGCCACCATGTGTTAGGGGTTCAGGGTCATGCTGGGAGCTGATTGGTCAGAGGTGAGGTAAGGGTAATGAATCATGCCTTCCGGTCTTGAGGACAGCTTGGGGTCCTTCCCAATGTCCCTCTGTTTGGTCTCATGGGAAAGGAGCCAGGGGGGTGTTTCACCTTAGGGCTCAGGACCTGAAACATAACTTAGGTCAAGATGTTATCTTTATTTAGTCTGCCAGAGGTCTGGAGCCTGTGACTACTGGTCAAGCCCGGGCTGCTGTTTTCTGCTGCCTTCGGGGTTGCTGTGCATCCAGGGGGAAAAGCTAGGTCTCTGAGGCATACACAAAGAGAGACATATACTTTCTGGAGCTAGGATATAATACTAAATTTAATCAAAGTCATAAGGATCCTTAGTTTCAAAGCTATCACAAATGAAGCAAGTGACCACAAATGGAAGGGGATCTCTTTCCCACAGCCAGGTGGGTTTCTGAGGTAGACACCGGGCTGCTAGGAGCTTTACACATTTCTGGATCTGTAACAATGTTGGTCCATTACCAAACTAAGGGGATTTAGTTTTTACATTTTTGCATTGGAATGTATGCACTGTTGGGTGGTGGATACGTGTTCTCTAATTTAGGGAAATACACGTATGACTGGTGGTTCTTGCAACTTTGAAGTAGTGAGCAGACAACTGTGCTATGTGCTCAGCAAACTCAAGTGTGCCACTGTCACAGCAGTACAGAAGTCCCTGTTCCAACAAAGCATACGTGAAGGTATTCCAACCCACTTAATAATTTGCACACCAGCTGTTTTGTTATGTGTTAGAGAGGTAGATATGGTAAGCTGTTTATGAAAATGACCGTACTTCCCATGATTTCCCTATCCATTAATGGTATTTTCAGTAGTTCTCTTGGCTAGTTGTTTAGTATTTCTCTGTTCAGTATCACTGTTGACACATTTCCCCACATTCTATTAAGAAATGCCTCCTGCTGCTATTGTTGCTTTTCTTTTTCTCCACCCAGGAGACATTCCTTGTCCCCCAGCCTTCCTGGGTGCTTGAGTCTCAGCGGCCCTTTCAGATCAGCTGTCTGAGAGTTGGAAGGCTAAAGTTTGCAGCAGTTGAGCTTAAAATGAGCCACAATGGGCATATCGTGTGTGAGGCAGAGTAACAGTGGGACTGGGTTGTGAAGGAAGGCCTAGAGCACTGGCCGCCAGTGCCTGGCGGTCCTGGGAGCCAAGGAAAGCGGGGGAGGATTAGTGTTAGAGAAGGGAGAGGCAGGCTTAGAGGATTTACCATCTCTAGAGACTCTGGGACCTTGAAACGAGCGTAGCAGGTTCACCACTTAATTTTTTATCTAAGCGTCAGTTGTCCCATCTGCAGAGCGAGGACAACAATCTCCATGTCATAGTGCTGTTGTAAGAATGGAACTAGAAAATGCGTGTAAAGTATTTACTCCACACAGTGGAGAATAAAGTATTCACACTCCACACAGTGACTGACATATTATAAATGCCAGTGAGTGGCACTTATTATTTTTAGTGTTGTTCTCTTGTCCCACCAAACAGGGCATATAAGCCCCTCGGAAACTAAGACTCTGGCTACAAAGAACAATAAAGATTATATAGATTTGTTACCTTTTAAAAAGACAAATTTATAGAGTATATATTCCCCTATGGCTAAATTTTGGAATAAACTCTTCCAAGCCATGGGCTCTTTTCCTTGTTCCCAGCAAAATTATATTCTAAGCATTTTCACTTGCTCGCCACATTACTTATTAGCAATGACCTATTTAATTAACAGTATCTAGTCAAATGCTATTACAATTTAGCTTAATTTAATAGCTTCCAGCAATATTTTGGGGCCTGTCATTCTCTTTTACTGGCTCTGCAGCTAAGTCCGTTTTAAATTGAAAAACAAAAAAGGTAGTCTCTCTGTTTTTTCTTTTTTTTTGAACAGGTGGTTCTCAAACACATGCATCAGAATCAGCTGGAGGGCTTGGTGAGAGACAAGACGGCTGGATCCCAGCCCTGAGATTTGGGGGAGCGCACTTGAGAACTCCTGCTTTAAGCCAAGTCTGACTTCTCTGCCCTTTCAGCTGTGGTGGTAATGAATGGGGCTGAAAGATCCCTACTTGGCTTAATAAACTTTGCAGATTTTTTAAGTTGGTTAAGTCATAGTTTATAGTCATTTTATGTTAAGAACCTTTTTATGCCCCCAAGAAAAGTTAGTAGCCCAGAAGGGGTACAGGAAATAACGGGCCGTTGACCATATTTCGGGGGCATGTATAAAAAATTGGTGTCACCCTGATTAGCATGGCTCGGTGGTTGGAGCACTGGCCCGTACCCTGGAAGGCTGTGAACTCCATTCCTGGTCAAAGCACTTGCCGGAGCTGTGGGTTTGGTCCCCAGTTGGGGTGCACATGGAGGCAACTGACCGATGTTTCTCTCTCTCCTTTCCTCTGCCTCTGAAATCAATAAACGTATCCTCGGGTGAGGACTGAAAAAATGGTGTATGTTTTAGACACAGCTTAAGAGCTTGGGCTTTGAAATTGGGAAGACAAGGAATGAGACCTAGCTCTGGCTCCCTAAACTCTGTTTCCTCTTCTGTAAAGTGGTCAAGGATACTTACCTTCTTGTCAGGTTTAAAGGTGTTGCATGTAAACTGCTTAATCAATGTCAGCAATTTTTTGAGTAAAACCTCAATAATGTCTAAGATTGTGAGTGCCACTGTTCTTAATTGCTCATTAGAACCTTTTAGAAAGTCTGAGCACGGAGCGGCTGCTCTGAGCTCCAGGGCAGTTAGGCTTCGTCAGTGCAGGTTGAGAGGGATTTCCAAAGGAATTTCTCACAAGTTATCATTCAGTCTCTTCTAGAAAATTTAGACTGAAGTTTTGTTATCTTAAATTAAATGTAAAGAAAATGATCCCATTATGCTGTTTAAGTTAATTAATAATTTAAGGTTTAACATTTGTTACTATTAAAACATGAGCAATTTTGCCTTGTTTGGAGCATCTTAGGATGCAAGAGTTAGACCTTGGAGCTCATCTGGTTTAATCCTTTCACTTTACAGAGGAGAATCTGTGGGCCTTCGAGGTTAAGTGAGTAATTTGCCTGAGGGTACATAACCGCAAATTTAATTTCTACTGGACTAGCTATATAAATGCTCTGAGAAAGAATGGCTTATGAAGAACTGTTCCAAAACTGCAATTACTTTAGTCTCCTGCAACCTGTAATTGGTTTATGTCCAAGTACCCTATGTAAAGGTAAATTCATTTAGTGTCCTAGGATTGCATTATGAAACAAATTTCTCTAGAGGCATTCATCAGGAAGTTATATGAAATACACTTAGTCATTTCTAATTTCATGATAGAAATTATTTTATAACCACCACATGCGATTGGTAACATATGCTGTGAAAAATTTCAAATCAAAATGATCATGTGGGATTCTTGGCAGATACCGGTTAAGCTTCACTGTCTCATTTTTCCATGTGTACAAGCATAATCTGGATTTTTTTTTGAGAAAAATATTGACACTTTTTCCAAGTACTCCTTTTTGCAGAGATAGGAGGACTGTACAGATTTAAGCTGGTTAATTTTTACTAAAAATTATTTCATTTTCTACATGATTGGTTAAAGTATTGGGATTTGCACTTTCTATTCTCATAAGAGAATTTCAAACCTTCAGCTGCCAAACTGTCGTGAAAAGAGTGGTGATGGCAAACATATATGGATTTTTGCTTGAGGGTGCGTAGTTCATTCATTTAGAATTTCTGGTAGCAACAATAATAAGAGAAATTGCTAGCTGTTCAGGATGTGCTGGTTACTGAGCCAGCCCATTCATGCATTGTTTCATTTAAACCAGTGGGTCCCCAAGTTTAGCATGCATCAGATGATCTGAGGGCATGTCAAAACAAATTGTTTCTGATTCACTAGGAGTCTGAGAGTTGGCATTTCTAATAAATTCCAAGTGATGCTGATCCTGCTGATTGGGGGGACCATGTTTTAAGAACTATTGCTTGCCACAAACCTGGGAAGTAGGTATTTCAATTTGGATTTTACTGGTGAAAAAACAGGAATTGAGGCTATGTAAACTGCCCAACCCACAGCTAATAATTGGCTGAGTTGGGATTTAAAAATTTGCTTCTCTGATTTCAAAATGTTTCTGTGCTAGGTGATTTTGCAATTAGATTCTGTTTGAGCAGAGTAATAGTGATGTTTTATAGCCTAACAATAGGATAGGACTCATTGCTCTCAACACTCAGGTTCAAATATGATAAAAAATGTGGATGCTGTGAGTTGGTTCTAATCAAAGCCGGACTGTCGGATAGATTAATACGGCTCCTAAGAGGGAACTTACGTGAAGGTACAAATAGATTACACTGGCGCCTGCATGAGAGGCTATGGGATGAAGTGGAGTCTTGCGTCCAGGTCCGAAAAGTGTCTAGGAGTGGAATTTGTCTCCCACCGCTATCCTTGTTGGGACTTGTTCCTGAAAGAACTGGCGTGTGTGCATAAAGCGGAAGAACTCTTGCCCTTAGGGGGGTGTGCTTTTAGAGGCCCTTGATGGAACGTCATAGGGAGGGAAGAAATGACTTCTTGTCATGCTCTAGTGCTCTGACTCCCACCGCTGTCTGAGGGAGCAGTGACCCAGGCGCTGGGGGCTGTAGATGGCATTGAGGGAGGGAATGGGTTAGGGGTTATCAAGAAGCACAGATGTTTGGGGACAATCTCCGTCACCATGAGAGTGCTCAGGTGGTGGGTCTCCACGAGTTGTGTAGAAGAGGAAAAGAGCTCTATCATGTAACTGCTCCGCTGTAAGACTTTGAGTCAGCACGAGCAACTTTGGTGCCTGAAGTTAAACTATACTAATTAAAATGGCATTTTATACCAGTGTCTGCAGAATGCTGCATCAGAGGCCAATGCCGACCTGCCGATTTTAACTAACTTAGAGCCTGCTAAACCTAGCTACACTGACAGTGGTCACAGAAAGGTTGCGAGGCAACTGAGATGGGAGTGTGAGATGTCCTGGAATGTGGCAGGTGGGTGGCCCCTGAGTCCCCCGTCCATCAGCAGGAAGGAGGGAGGATTGGTTTGTGGATGTAAGGATCCCTGGAGATTGTTAGAAATCTGTACAGAAGGGAATCCCCTCCCCTTCCTCATGACCTGACGGGTGAAGTCGCAGTGTCACTGTACTTCAGGATGTTGAAGGGAGGCACTTGGTGCTCATTTGTACTCCCAGGCTGATGAAAACTGCAATACGGCAGTCATGTAACATTTAATCTTAATCAGGGCCACAGCTCCGGTCTCTTATGTGTGCTTCGGTGCTTGATGTTGTCAGAGTCCTCCCTAGTGATCGGCCTTCACCTGAACCTGCATGGTTCTCTTAGTGACCAGTGAGTTTGAAATTTGAACATGGCTTTCCTTCTTTGTTTTGTCTGCTAGAAAATGAGTTGGATTAGTCACTCACACATAACAATTGAGCAAGACCTATTATGAATTTTGACTATTTTATCATTTTTCCTCTCCTCTGTTATGTGCTGTACATTTTTCTAACCATCTTTTTTGAAAGGGAGAGGGAATACGTATATGAATGCAAAAAAGGAAGCTTGGGAAAGAGGTGGAGGATAAAGGCAGGGAAGTTAACACATTTTACAGAGGACATTTATATGAAAAAGCTTCATGTAAACTGCCAATCCTGACTTAATAGAGGTGACTGGTACTAAATTAACTTGAAATATAGATATAACCCACAAAAACTCCATTCCCCAATAAATTACTGTTCTGCAAAATGAGAGACAGTGTTGAGCACTGTGTAAAATGAACCAGTCAATGCGAAGTAATAATAATGAAAGATTCTGGGATTTACTCTCAAGAGAAGTAAGTATGTGCTTATACTGATGTTCAAAAGGGGCAATGCTTCTTTGGGCAAACACCAAATCTCAATCATTAACAGGACATTGGTAGAAATTAGAATGCAGCAAGCAGCTATGGGGACTGTCAAAAGTCTGCTTTACGTATGGTAGGAGTTAGGGGACACTAAATTCCTGGTCTTGAGCTGTGTTAGGTTATTGATTGTGGTTCTAGGCTAAAAATGCCACAGCTGAGTGACATGTATGTATGTATATGAGTAATGAATTCTGCCTGAGGGTGTACAGAATATCTTCACAGAGCTCACTTTTTTTTATTCCCATTCCAGCCCACCCACCCATCCCTCCCCTCCTCCCTCCCATTTCCAACCCCCCTAGTTTTGTCCATGTGTCCTCTATATTTCTTCCTGTAAACCCTTCCCTTCTCCCCTGAAATTCTCTCCCCTCTCCCCTCTGGCCACTGACAAACTGTCCTCTATTTCAGTGTCTTTTGTTATATTTTACTTGTTTCTTTGTTTTGTTGTTTACCCTTTGCAACAGCATGGATGGAGCTGGAAAGCATTATGCTAAGTGAAATAAGCCAGGCGGTGAAAGACAAATACCATATGATCTCGCCTTTAACAGGAACCTAAACAGAACTCACTCTTAACGAAGGTCCTGGGGTGGAGCTGAAAATAGGAAATTATACACAAAAGGCAAGCAGGCATCAAAGCAGGTGGATGCTGAGGACTACCTACTCCAGTTCATGTTTCACTAGAACATGGGACCAGGCAGAAACACGTGCCCCAAACCATAGTGCATCAGGCTTCCAGAGAAGTTCCTTTACCTGATAATCAGTCATTTGTTTTACTCTCATAAACCTGAAGCCTTCCTGTATAGCCTTCCTTATTTTTAACACCTTTTAACTTTTTTACTACTTTTTACTAGCTAAGTAGTTCCAAGCAATAATCAACCAACCTGATGCTGATATAAACTTATCAGCCTTCATCCAAATGTGAAAATGGGTTGGTTGGTATCTGGGGCTTTGTCTGCTATGATTACTTAGCTGTTTACCCTGAATGTGCATCTTTTGGATGTATTGCTGAGACAATTTTAGAATTCAGAATTTAGGATTACTTTTCTAAATGAACTTCTTTCATATGGACTAATCAATTCTGTTCTCTAGTTCTGGAGATGCTATTGGGACTTAGTTAATTACCATCACCTTTATTGAGCTGAGTCCTGCATGTTAGGTGATCACGACTGACACATCCCCCTTACCTTTTTAGAGTAATGATTACCACATCTGGCCCTCAGATGCCTGTCAGAGTTTTATCTTGTTTGGTTACTTGAATACTGGGGCATGGAAAGATGAGAGCTAGTGGAGTGTGGAAATGTTTAAAAACTAGATCTTGTAGGTACAGCAGGATGCATGAGGCAATGCCCATTTATTGTGACAGCTATCAAGGCAGAGTTCATTTGGCCAGGGCAGCGCTATTGACTCCACAGAGGTTCATAGCAACTGCTCCAACACACTCAGCTGGAAATCCTAGCAAGTTGTCATCTCCTAGGTACCAGGCACTTTGTCCATAAAATGACTAATCCTTTCAACCCTACCACATAGGCTTATAATATTGTGTCTAGAGAGAAGCCAACAAGCTCAAAGGAGTTGCCTGACACAAAGCCAGGCAACCAAGTTGGAGAGCCAGTGTTCTGCCTGCCCTCCCACATTTCTGCTTTCCCTATTCTGCTCCCTAAAACCAACGGTAAGCCTGCATCAGAGTCACAAGATTCCAGTCTACTTAAGATTGTGCTCTTACTGTTTTAGCAAAAGACTGAATAAAAGTAGGCTAATAGTACAAACATTCCCAAAGTGTGACAAAATACATAATAGAAGGTAGAACAGTAAACAATGCAATGCCAGAGTAATTTAACACTGGTCCGACTGATCTTGGTTTTAATTTTGTAGGGTCTTTTTATCTTCCTCTTACCTTTTATTTTTAAACTGAAGTTTCTAAAAACATTCAGTTGGAAGCTCTCCAAAAAGAAACAATTGCATACACTCTGATAAAGTGTGAATTGGTTAAGTTTTCTAGGGGTCAAAGTGGCAGTAACAAAGGCTTTTTAAAACTGGCATACTCTCTCCACTAGCAATTCTACTTCCAAGTGTTCATTCTTAAGGAATTATTAAGAACACATAAAAGATTAGTAACGCAATGTTCTTTAAAGCAATTTATTAGTGAAAAATTACAAACAACCTAAAAATCAACAGTAGTTTAATAAGATGTGGCACATATGATGGAATACCATGCAGCCACTAAAAAGATATAGCAACACATTTGACACGAAAGGATAGTCAAGGTATTATCAAGTGAAAAAGTTACAAAACAGTATGGACAAGATGATCCCATTTAAAAAAATCTATAAAAGCATGAGTCTGGGAGGCTATAGACCTAAACAACAGTTCTCCCTGGATGGTGGCATTATAGGTAATTTTTATCTTTTAAACTGTATTTTCACTTTTTTCTTTTTCATCAACACATCTGACTTGCATTATTAAGAAAGCACTAACAATTCTTAAAAAGTCTCCTTTGAAGTGGGAATGAGAGCAGAGCTTGGCAACCTGAGTCACAGTGATGTACATGTTAGTCTGATATCACCTTAGTGGCTGTCAGGGTGCTTGGATGTCAAACTGTCACTGTCCTGACTGGAATCATGGGTGGTAGTAGTGCTTACCATTCTTCAGACTGAGAAATCCAGTCCTAGTAACTCCCTACAGCAATGAAGTACTGGTATTGCAGGCAATATTTCCCTTACTTAGCTAAGCATACCTCTACCTTCATACCCACTTATAATATAGCCTAGCAATGTTCCCCTAAATTTAGGACAGCACTGTTTTTGGTACAGGTGTGGAAGGCACTAATTTCTCAAGTGATGTCAGATAATAGGTCTGGAGGTGAGAGGTAAGTTTTCTTTGTTCTTTACAGTGGAATGATCCCCCCTGTGCCTTGTAAAAACAAATTGCTAGGTCCTACCCCCTGGGTTTGATTCAGTAGATCTTGGATAAAGGTCAGCAATTCCATTTTTTTTCTTTTGTTCAACATTTATTGAGTATATAACTATACATTAGGTCTTGTGCTAAAGCTGTGACCAAAAAAATTATGGTCTCTATTTCAGGGAGCCTACATTCTGAAGTGATAGATATATACTAAACAAATAAATTATAAAACTAACTATATAATTATAATTTTGACTAGTGCTAGAACACAGTCAAGACAGTTTCTGTCTTAGAATTTTAAGAATGTACCCTGGCCGGTATGGCTAAGTTGGTTGGACCGTCGCCCCACACACCAAAAGGTCAGAGGTTCGATCCCCAGTTGGGGAGCTTGTGAGAGGCAACACACTGATGTTTCTCTCTGCCCCTCCCTTCCTCTCTTTATGAAAAAGCAATGAAAAAATTGTCCTTGGGTGAGGATTAAAAAAATGTTGCACGAAGAACTAAGACTAGTTCTACAGCCCCTTGCTGACAAAAATATTAAAGGCAGAAAAAGTACTTGGAAATAATCAGCATTGTTAACAAGTTCCTAGGTGATGTTGACATAGCCTGTCTTGGGGTCTCACACTGAGAACCACTGTCCTACGGAGTAAACTTTCTAATCAGGACAATGTGGGGGAAATCGTAGGTGTGCTCTTGAAAATACCTCCTCCCCTTTCGAGTCTCATGAGGTAAAAGCTACTACTCATCTGGAGAAGGGACTGAGACAAAGCTGGCTGTAGGTCAAATTGCAAAGCCACCCATCTATTATGGCTCCTCACCCAGGCAACATGTGTAAAAATTTCAGGCATTTGGGAGGCACAGTAGAGATTTGTGAGGAACCCGGTCAACAAAGCATGGGGTGAAGCTGAGCCTAAGTAAACAAAGCTGTTGCTTCTCATCCCACACTCCATGACCTTCCACAGTTCATCTCAGAAATATCCTCCCAACACCAGCTCCTACATTAACATTCTGTTCGTTTGTTCTGGTGAAAAGTAATAGCAGACTCTGAGGAGGGATTCTAACCTACTGGATTCAGGTTTCTTATTTCTCATGTTACCCAGAATGAGGCACCTTCCCATTTTTGGGACCTAATCTCCTACAATGTGAATTCTAATTAGCACCATAAAAAAACTACTTAACACCATGGCCTTTTAGGTTAGACTACTATGAGAATAAATGCAGAGACAATCCAATCACTTATTTTTCGGTTTGTAAAAGAGCCTACAATTATTTCCAAGTTTATCTTATTCACATGTATAACTTTCAAATACAAATACTATACCCAAGCTCAGAGGCACAAAGTTTATTTAAATATTTCTAAATTGCACCATGAATTAATAGGCTTCCCAAGCTTTTCTTCCATGCCTAAGAACAGTTTTGGGCCTTTACCTGAGTAAAAATTAAACCTATGACTTTATATAATAAGCCAAAACCAAAATAAAACAAACCAACCCCCACAAACAATCACACACAACCCCATTAAAATAAAAAAAGCAATAAACAGAAGAACAAGTTCACATGTGGTATTGTGATAGACAAAGGTACAAGAAGCCTTTGAACCTTAATATTATTGAAGGCTAGTGTACATCACTGGGTTACTATAATCAATATTCACTTCTTGGGAAGAAGTTTCTGGTAAAAACTTACACTGACTGTGGTGAGGTTAAATTAGATCTGAGTCTGATTTACAGAGGGTGGAGGATGGAAGACATCAGACCATGTGTATCAAAGAGGTATCTCTGGCACAGTCATAAACGAGGCCTAGTGTTGGAAGGCCAGGAAGCTACAAGGGCGAATAAAGGGAACACGGTATTTAGAGAATGTTTCTACGATGTGCCAAAACCTTCCCTAAAAATTGCCCGACACACAAGAGAATAATAACCTTAAGGTGGCATAATTATCTGCATTTTACGAAAAAGGAAACTGTGGTTTATATATGATTTGAACCAAAGTTCGATGAGCACAGTATGTGAGGAAGACGGGGTCTGAACCCAAGACCATTCCATTCCAGTGTCCATACTCCTTCCCCTCCATTACTCTACCTCCTATGAAACTAACCGACAGCTCCTGTTTAAGTTGACCTGAATTTTTTTGAATGATCTTTTTAAAGCCTATATCTGGACTTATACAGCGTAATAGATAGCTAGGCTGTCTGTAGAACTTCCTTGCTGGGGGAAAAAAGCTTTGCTCACTTGGTTCAATAGTTAATTAACCATCTTGAGCAGCTTTTGGGGTTAAGAATATGGCCATTCACGGTATGAATCAAAGTGTCTTGAACAACTATAAAATCGCAAAGGAATTTGTCTCATAGCACCGAAATAAAAGGGTAACAACTACTGTTAAAGTTTGGCCTGTGAACTAAATTATCAACATGTTTACCAAGCTCTTATTAGCAACTGTTAAACACCATTTCCAAATATCCTTTTGTGTTAAATATTTATCATTTTGCTACATTAACATTCCCTGAAGACAGGAGCTACATCTTTGTACTTCACATGCAGTAAGTCTGACTGGGTGAACTACTTTTAGCAGTCAGAATGTGCTACACTCTGTTGGCTCTAGGCCTGGCACATCTTTTTCCCTCTGAAATACTTCCTCTCCAAATCATCTCCCACTCATCAAACCCAAATTAGGTGACTCCCTACAGTCCCAAACACAGTCCCCTACATTTCCTCTATGATATCATCAACACTGACTCTGCATCTTCTTCAGGGTGGTATCCCCAGTTGGTCAGTATCGTGCCTGGACCTCAACAAACATTTACAAATGAATGAATGACTGCAGAAGTCCTAACATGGAAACGATCTGTTGATTCATAGCAATGGTTCAAATAGCAGTTTTCTGATTCAAAGTGTGTCACTAATCATTTTACTAGTGTGTGTTTCATAACTAGAGATCCTGATCAAGATAACCTAAGTTCATTAATAAATTTTCAAAATTTTATTAGTAGGCTCAGAGTAACCAGAAGTGGATTGTTTGTATACAATTTACTCTATGATGAATGGAGTTGCACTATTCTGTATTTTTATAAAGATCTATTGTTCAATAAGAACAACTTCTCTTTACTGCAGTATGTTCTTAATGAGTCCAGTTCTGGTCATGCATTAAATTGTGCCAACTGAATAACCTTAAAGCATTGCTCAGTGAACTGAACGTGTCCCAGATGTTTTAGAATCTTTACTGCAAATACACCACAGAAGTATGGTAATGCTTTTCAAAGACTGGTTGTTCTTAAATTTAAAAGAAATCATTCAGTAGTGTTTAATAAAATAAACAAAAGCTCCCCCAAATAACCCATCAAAACACGGTACTGAAATCATTCAATTTCTGTTGGAAAACAAGGTAAACATGGCATAATTGCATTTCTGTACATTGACACATTCAGAAACATATTCTTCATAAAAGAGGTTTATATCTTAGATGTCTTTTCAAACCAACAGTTAAAAACAAGTTTTAAATTTATTCTTTGGCTATCCCTAATAAATGAGTCACTAATATCAATTCACAATAAATTTATTTTACATAGAAGAAAAAGCTTGCCATTAATGAAAAAATCAGTAGAAAACAGTTCTGCTTTAAGTTGGGGCTCAAAAGTAGAAGCTGCTTATTAGTGAAACCTCAGTAGAAAGAGAACTTTGTAAGGAAACATTCTTGGCATGAAAGCTCTAACATAAATCTGTAATGAAATAGTTACCATGCAAGTTTATTGGCAGAAAGCCGGTTTCTGATGGCTGGTATTCTCTTTTCAGTCTTTTAAGACATTAACATGGAAGATACTAAACCTGTTTTATTTAGAGTTAATTGTATATAAATAGGGTGTCATGACGGATAACCTTTCCACAGTCCACCTACTTAATTGAGCAGCTCTAAGTAGGTAATTGGCACCCTGCCCTTCTGATTTCCCCTTTCCCCCATCAGCCAGTCTGAATCCATCCCGGCGACACTGAACACAGTGATCACCTACGAAATAAAAATATTTCCAGTTACTATGTTAAAAATAAACACATAGAAAACTCATCAGATCTGTATTTAATTCAAATATTCACTATCAAAGGAGTTTCAACATTTTATCAATTTTGCTTAAAGGATTATTTTAGAAGCAGTTTTAGAAATTTCCAGTTATTTATCAGTTAAAAGCTTAAAATGTTTGTGTTGTTCTATTTGATTAAATAGTAGTTAAAATTCCATCAAATGTTATTATAAACATCTGATGTCTATGAAATCATTCATGATAAAGTACTTCCAGTAAGTAATAAGGAATCTGCATTTTGTTATAATACTAGAAGGTATGTCAACCTACGACACAATTTTCTTCTTATACCCACATTACTCACCTCATCTGCCAGAAGTGATAATTCACTGCTGTTTGCAGCATCATAATCATACAGCACCCTGGCCTTCCTGCTGCCACTGCCTTCCTTAAGATCAATAAGGTTGGAAGGAGAGGTCATTACTAGGCCACTCGTTGAAGTCAAGGCAGAAGACCCAATCACATTTGATGAAGCAGATGGTACAGGTGCCACAGAAGTCTGATTGTTGTTACAATGATAACTGGATGGAAAACTGTTGAAAAGGAAATGGCTAATTACTTATTTCCAAGTGACCAAAGCTCCTGAATACCACCACTTGATGGCAGTATTTACTTTCTACCAACTTCCACTGTGGATCAAGATTTTGGGATGTTAATATTTTAATGACAAAGTGTGCTGTCCAGCTTACCCTTCTCGCAGTAATTCATGACTCCTCTAAACTTCACACACATGAACTCTGGCAACAAATCCTGTTGGCTCTACTTATTTTAAAATACACAACTAGGGTTTGACCACTTCCACCGAAGTGATCACAATCACAGACCCGAGCCACAATCACCTACCTCTTGAGTGACTAAATCATTCCATAGGTTCCAAAGAGGTCTGCCAGCTTCTACCCTGCCCTCTAACATCTATCCTCAACATGGCAGCAAGAATGATCCTATAAGAGGCTAAAATCAAATCATGTCATTTCTGAGCTCCCAACTCTCCAAAGGATCCTCATATCTGAGTAAAGGCCCAAGTCCAAACAGTGGCTTCCAAAGCCCTATGTGTTTCAGCTCTGTATCCCCAATTCATTTCCAGCTGAGCCCTCCTTGCTGCTGCTTGGGCATACCAGCTGTATTCCTGCTTCAGGGTTTGTGTACTTGCTGTGCCCCCCTGGAGCATCTTCTCTCAGAAGTCTGTACACTTTGTTTCCTTATGGCTTCTTCGTGTCTTCTCCGACTACTGCAAACCTCTACCCCTAACCAAGGTACTCCTCTGCTATATTTATCTCTATAGCATTTATCACCTCCTAATATTACTATATAATTCACATATACACTGATTTTCTACTCCCCTCTACCCGCAAATAAAATGTAGGAAATGGCTAATTTCCTACACGAAGGCAGGGATTTGGTCTGTTTGGTTTACATTATACCCTTTATGCTCAGAATAATGCATTTTTAAAAATTAAAAGCAAATGTTTCTCTGATGGATAAAAGAGTTCTAATGATAAAAAGAATTAAATTCTAATTCAGGTTTCACTCTAAAGAACACATTTCCCAGCATCCCTTCTTGAGTGAACTCTGTCCTCAGCAGTGATTAAGTATACACATTTCTGAAGATTAAAAAGAAGAGCCTTCTCTCCCCACAAAAGGGGTTTTTTAAGTCTCTAACCAAATTTATTAGTATCTTTAGCCTTTGTTTAGCCCATAAGGTCTACCTATGTCAATTTCAGGGAATTAATAGTAAAAACAAACACCAACCAACTGACCAAACAAAAAACCTGAAAGGCCATTTTAACCTTCTAAGAACTTTTTACTAAAACATTTTAAAAAACTACAGACTTCCTGGTGTAACTTGATATGTTAAAAACTCCCAGTTATAAATTGGGAGTTTAAAATATAATATACATTTACTATTCTTTTGACTAATGTTTGTTTTCTCCTCTGTATAACAATACCTACCTCCCTGGTGTGAGGATTATAACATTATTACATATGAGGTATCTAAGAAAAGCCCTGAGTAAGTGATTGCTGTTATTCACTTACTACTAACCCTGCTAACAGAGTCATTGGCATGACAACCTGGTTCTACTCTTCAGAAATAAGTGTGGATCTGGATGATTTTCAAGTTCTGCATTTCAATGTTTCTATATACTGTCTTAAAAAGCATAACCTGCAACAAATTAAAGACCTAAAATTTCTCCTACCCTCTATCATTGGTCATTACCAGGAATACAATTCTCTAAGGGCAGAAAGACAAGCTAGACATTATTTCCTAGAATAATTGCACTAGTTTCACTTTGTAATGTTTGAGCTTATCCTACAGTGCAGCAATAATTAGATTTTGTTTGAATGGCTGAGTTCCAAGCATTTGTGTGGCTTTAAGCACAGAAAGCGAGTGTGAATGGTAACAAGAGCAACACCTCTGCCACACTCCCAGGCTATTAGGACAAAGTGAAAAGAAAGTGCTAAAGTGTCTTGGGCTTAAAATAATTGTAATGATGGGCTTAAAAAAATTGTAAAGAAAGTGGTATCTGCTTTCAGATATTAATACCGCTAATAAAACTTCAGATACAACCGAAGTGTAAATCCTTCTCTAAATCCTATTAGAATAACTACTGGTATTACACTGCAATTCATATTGAAGATCTAAAATGGATTTTGTAAATGTGCCTGATTTTGTTCTAAGTCTAGTTTTGAAAGATTAATATGCAGAAAGAAACACCAAAGTTGTAAGGGCATTTTTTGCCTAATTCCTTGAAATATCTTCTCTTGATATTCTTTCTTCAAATGTTACACATCATTCCCCTGCTTTCATAGTTGCTCACTATATAAATCTTAAACTCATTACATTACCTAGTTTAAAGGGCATTCCTGACATGGCCCTGCCTCACTCTTTTAGCCTCATCACATTCTTAACTTGAATATTATGCTTCAACCAGAATAAACTACTGTTTGTTCCCTGAACTTGCCACACTCTTTCCTCTGCCCCTTTTATACATGTACAGTTTTGAGAACACAAAAGTTTATTCTTGTATTATTAATTGTGTGATTTTTCCATATGAACTGTAAACCTACTTTTGCCCTACCCTGTATTCTTCCTTTGCTGGGAATATATGAGAGGGGACCCAAATAACCCTGAAATTATCTTCTGGAGGGCTGGTCCCTTGAGGTACAGGCTTCCCCTGCTAGGTGAGTGTTGTAGGAACCCATTTGTTATCAGTGTACCACCTGGTGTCATTCTGAGAAGCTGCTGGAAGACTCAGTGTGTTTGCACATTTCACGATGGGTGATTTACAAGTGCACTGGCTCACGCCATGCTCAATATTCAGCAGTTTTTGACCAAAAATGGTGTGATGTTCATACCCCACCCTCCACATTCACCCAATCTCACCCTAAATGACTTTTTTTTGTTTCCCTGGATGAAAAAAGTCCTCAAAAAGAAATGTTTTGCTGATGTGGAAGAGGTGAAACAAGAAACTGCAGAAGCACTAAAATACATCAAAATTGATGAGTTCAAAAACTGTTTGGAGCTATGGAAAAAAATGTCTTCATAGGTGCATTGCATCAAATGGGGAGTCCATTGAAGGTGACTGAAGTTTAAACATGTAAGAGTAAATGTACAATTTTTAATAAATAAATTCCATGGTTTTTGGGTCTCCTCCTTGTACATCCCTGTCCCTTGTCCATCTAGGTTATTCTTACTAAAATAATGTCATCTGTGAAACTTTGCTAGAACCACCTGAGTCACAGTAGATGTCCCTCACAGTAACCTGCACTTTCACCTTGCCACTTATCACATGGTCTGCCCACCTATGTCCTGTGTTATGAGAGCAGAGACTATGCTTGTCATATACATCACTGTATTTCCAGTGTCAGCTTATAATATAAGGAGCTGCATAAGGGTAATACGCAATTTTAACATTTCTTTTTGCCAAGTTTTGATGATACTGATGATATAGAATAGTTCAATGATATTTGAACTTTAAATATAGAGTAAATATTTGGCAGGATTTAATAAATATTTGAATGAATGAATGAGCTATATGCTTTACATTCTATCATCTTATGTTAATGTGTATTATGATACTCAAAGTAGTAACATCAATGGACCTGAAGTCTTACATTGTATTCCAAACTTCCTTTTTAAAAAACAGTGAACAAGTGAGTAGTGAATAAGTACAAATTTATCTCTAGGGGCAGCTATGTGTCGCTTTACTTTATCTTCCTCAACCAGATGCAAAGATATTCAAGAGAAAAGTGAACTTCAAACACTTTTAAAGCTTTCTTTCTGTAACACTAAAAAGGTATTCACTTAAATTATCTTTTCATACCTGTTAACATTCTTCTGTGCCAGAAGAGCTCAATATGTTTTTGTAACCTCAGAAGTCTGATACTTACTTTTTAAAAATCTGATTTTAAGCAAGCTAATAAAAGCCTTTAATTTTTCTAATCTTCACTTCTATTATTAGTTTATATGCAAAAAATCTGTATTTCTTGTATCAGGAATTTCATGTGTGAAAGGAAATTACCACCTTCCCAGTTGTTTCTGGAGGTCTAGCATGTATTGGTAACACTGTGCATAGTAAGTCATCTGGGCTTCTACAAAGTCATTCAGACAGCGGAGGTGATGGGCCTGTAGAGGAAAGACACAGTCACTTTTCAGCTTTATAATCTATTCTAAGTGGTAAATCACAAGAGGAAACAGAATACAACACTGCACTCAAGGAGAATCACTACTATTTAGCAATTTACTACTAGACTTATTAAGATCAACCTTGGTCAACAGTGTAATAACAAACTGTTTGGAAAACAAAAACCAACAACTGGTTGATTATGGTGAGAGAACTAGGGGATGAAGTATAAGCAAAAATTTAAAATATTTTTTATATGTCATAAAAAGTATCACAGTTTAAATTTCTCTGATAAATGACTAAAAAGGAAATTCGGGATTTCTTCCCCAAAATGCCTTAGGACTATCAAAGTCTTTTGTTCCAAATGAACACTCCAATAAATGATTTAAATGATTAAATAAATTATTTATTCCAATAAATGAACACTCACGTGCGTACTACTGATTCCCTCGAGAAGAAGCCTGGTAATCTCTGCCTGACGATCAAATTCACTTTGAGTTATTCTTAATTCCTGTTCAGACTTAAATTGGAACATAGTTTTAGAACCCCAATTAAAGGATTTAGTACATTTTACATACATTTGTGAAGGCTGTTAAAAAAATCCCCCAAACAAACCCCAAATGATACTCTGGCAATTCCCTGACTGTGCTTTGCATCTAAACTGGTCCCTGGCTTCTAGACCTTAGTTTTTCTATATTACTCAACCTAGAGAGAACTGATTCCTTACTAGTACTTGACTCAAAAGACTCTATTAATGTTAAAACTTAAAGACATACACATAAAAGCCTAGAAAAACTACTGTGGGACAATCAATGTATTTCCAAAAGTTCTCAATTATTACTATAGTTACTTCACTTTGAAGTTAATGATAGCCTTTAATCTCAAAGAACTACTTCAGACTGAAATTACAGGATTTTCACTTTTTGTGTTTAGTTACCAAACATACATTTGTTTCTAGAAATATAGTTTTTAGGTTCTTTCAAAGCATTCTTTTTTCTCTATAAATGTCTTTCTTTTAAGTTTTTTGCCAAACTTTGCATGAAATATGTTTTAAGCAGAAATATTATCCGCAAGATACCCTAAGTGCCAAGTTTTAGGTGATCTCTAATCAGTTGTGTGCTGAAGTAAACTGGCTTTCTAGGAAAGAAAGGCACTAATGTGTTGGTTTTAATGGTAAAATTCTCCTACCTAGGTAAAGTCCCTAAACTCGGAGCTGGAAAGAGGTGTGTGTATAATAGTACACCACTACTAGCTTCAATCATTAATGAAGTTTCAGTGCTGGGACAAAACAGTTCACTAAAAAATCAACATGAAGCTAGTAAATACTTGCAAAAACCATCTTCTCAGACCTTTAGCAAGAGTTGGTAATAAGTGAGGAGGTCACTCAAAATAGTTAGCTTTCTCTCCTTGGGAATCATCATTGCTAATGTCATTATAATGATATTTTCTACCTCTCCAGAAAAAATAGCTTCGCACTCCCAACCAAATAATTACAATATTTAAGTACAAAACCAAGGACTGAACTTTTTCCTTCACACCCCATCTTCCTTTCCTTCACCCTTGGTGACAATAATTAACTTAGTGTACCAGTCAACTGAAAGTAGCAGCAAATTAGATAATCAATTGCTATAATTATTCATTTCATTGGCAACAGAGCTGGCAGAGGGGACTAAGAATTGACTACTAGATTGGATTTATAAACTTATTAAATTACTCAATAAGTGTTAAACTTAAATTTACGTGACTGAAACCAGAATGATATAAATACATGATGCTTCGATAACTGGGCTAAAGTAAGCTTCATCTGGAAGCTAGTCAGAAGTGGAAAAAGTCCCAGAGGAAGAAAAAAATCAATGTTTTTCCTAAGGAAATGTTAAGGAAAATGAATCACTTCAGTGTTACATTTGTAGTATTTCTTGTTCTGCTTGCTTGAATGCAAAAAAGTTTTGATTAATAGAAGTAACCATAACGAACCCACAGGAAGTAAATGAGGTGAGTTCTATGTAGATCTTTGATTGTGCAAGTACAACTGGATTTTAATAGCCTTTAATAGTAAGGGCAGAAAAGCTTACTAAGTGACAATATTTCTGTATAAGGTATAAGCAAGGATGCTGGGTAGCAGATTAAAAATGATCCAGAAGCTTAAGTCTGAGGTGGAAATAATGTTTTAAAGCCAAAACACTAAATATAAAATGATCTGAAGGACAAGAGATCAGTCTTCCATGTTTGAACAAGTTTAATTATTTAATTGTGAAAAAAGGCACTATGTTACAAGACCTAGGAAGCCATTCTTTAGTAGCATCTAGACTTTATATTTAGAAAAGCAAAATGACAGCAAGGAAAAGAATCTCATTTCTTTTTTAAACAAGTTTCAGTGTATGACTTAGGTAGCTAAGTCATCTGCAAACAGATGAAAGTTCCATATCATTTCTACTTCGACACATAATTCGTCATAAATAATTTAATCTGAGGCTGAGGTTAACTGAAATTAGGTTTTGTGTAATCAATTTATCCAGGAAGAAAATGATCCATATTAGACAGGTAAAAAGGGTTAAAAGAAAAACAATAAATTTAAAGGGTTTTTATTCTGTCCTCCAGAAGATCTCATTCCCTATCTTAAATTCTACAATTTAGATGTAGAGTTCTAGGGAAAAGACCTAATGCTTTGAGTTACTGCTACGGGGCTAACTGATCTAGTGTATATGATATCATAACTTGGATTAAAAAAGCAAGAAGAGTTCTTTTCCAAGGCAAATTGGAAAAAGGGCAAGAATTTGTTGGTCTGTGATATCAGCTAGAAATTTAGGTCATACACTTGCAGTGACAAACTTGGTCAGTGTTACTTTCTTCTATGGGCTTAAGACTTGAAATATTCCAGAAATATAAATTTTTTAAATTAAACAATTTAAAATTATAACAAAAATGAGATTTATCGGAGAAAACTGCCCAAATCAATTTTGATATATTTTTAAGTTCCTTTCATACTTACATATGTAAGTAATATAAATATTTGTTTTATGAATTTCTTCCCTTTACATCAAATATTTCCCAAACTTGTAGAGACTGCAGAATCAAATCAGAATTTTTTTTGTATACCTGCATGCTAACCAAAGTGGAAGAGACCCTGGTTTTCTTGTTAACCTGTTTTCTCATCTATGTTACTGCTCTGCCATCTAGCAGAAATCAGAGGCCAGGGTGAAACTATAACAAATTAATGAATGGATTCTACGAAGGGGGATGAGAGCGTAAGTCAAGAATTTCACATTGGACTTCCAAGTCACAGAAACAACAGCTTTATAACCTATGCACAGAACAGACTGTATAGTCAGTGATCCTACAAAGTGAAGAAAATAGAAAATTAAAATGTATGAAACTACTAAAAGTCAGGAGCCACAATTACCACCTGCCCTCAATCCCCAGTGTATCTTCATCTGAGGTCAGATTTTGGTAGGCCTGAGCATAAAAAGAAATGAAACATGCTTCGGAAGACTTCCAATGGCATTTGAAAAAAATGTGCACTAAAGTCATTATTTATTAAATTCTTGCTTAGTTACTTGGGCTACCCAGCCCAAAAAGATTAGAAATGGTAACACAGGCTAGTAGCAGTCATATGGACAGCTTCTAAAAGTGACAGTTTGAGAGCCGTGTACTTCCAGCCAAGATGGCGGCATAGGTAAACACAGCTTGCCTCCTTACACAACCACATCAAAATTACAAATAAAATATAGAACCACCATCACTCAGAACCATCAGAAATTGAGTTAATGAAAGTCTGACAAGTACAGAACTAAAGAAACCACATTCATCCAGACAGGTAAGAGGGTGGAAATGTGGAACAGGCTGGTCCCACATCCACATGTGGTGAATAAAAATTTGGGAGGAATATCTCAGGAACAAGGAATCCCAGCCCCACACCAGGCCCTCCAGCCCAGGATTCCGGTGCCAGAAAGGGAGGATCCCATAACTTCTGGCTGCAAAAACCAGTGGAGATTGAGTCGGTGAGGAATTTCTGGAGTCCCAAGCAGTTCCCTTTAAAGAACATGGACTTACTCAGAGTCGCTTCCCCTGAGGTCCAGCACTGGGTAGCAGCTTGAAAGGCACCAGTGGCCTACAGGGAGGAACTAAAATGTGTAGCATCAAGGTATGAGCTTGGGGGGACAGCTTTCTCTCAGATAGAAAGGTGGGCAGAGGTCATTGTCACGTTCCTCAGCCCTATCCGCTGGGAGCCACAGAGCCAGAAGGCAGGTGCCATCCATCAACCTGGCTAACCCTATTTGCCCAACCCTGTTGATCCCCTGAGACTCTGTCCCACCCAATTTATGGGCCCACCCAAACTGTTAACTGTGACTTTTCCATATGAATTGCTGGTCTTTGTTCATTCTTCACAACTTCCTAAACCTATCAAACGAGGAACAGACAGCCTCAGTAAACCCCCAGCCCCTGCACCTCTTGCTAAGTGGCTCCAGGCTTGGCACTAGCAGCAGCTAGCCTAGATTCACAGCTTGGCTTTGCCTAGGAATCTCCAAGTCCAGCACAAATAGCAGCCATCTCAGACTGCTTTATAGCTCAGGCAAGGTGGCCCTGGGCAAAACACAGGTAAGGGGCTGACTCTGGCCTGTACCAGCTGGGAAATCCCAGATCCTGCACATGCACTGGAGCACCTAGTAGCTACAGACCACATTGGAGCACCACCCTGCCCTTGCACAGCTGATCCTCCACGGAAGACGAGGTTGGTGGTCAGCAGTTACAGCTAGTCCTTGCAGCTGACTGGCCTGAGTAAAAAAAGCACCACCCTGCCCTTGCACAGCTATAAGAGCTCTCAACTGTAAGAGCAAGGTGTACTCAGCCCACACAACGGGCATACTTCGAGTACCCAGCTTGGGTGATAGAGGAAGCTGTGCCACTGGTACTATAGGACACCCACTACATTAGGTCACACTACCAAGACATGGAGTCAAAGCAGCTCTACCTAATACATAGAAACAAACACAGGGAGGCTGCCAAAACGAGGAAACAAAGAAACATGGCCCAAATGAAAGCACAGGTCAAAACTCCAGAGAAAGAACTAAACAAAGTACGGATAAGCAGTCTATCAAATGCAGAGTTCAAAACACTGGTTGTAAGGATGCTCAAGGAACTTAGTACCTCAACAGCATAGAAAAGATCCAGTCAGAAATGAAGGATACATTAATTGAAATAAAGAACAATTCACAGTGAAAAAACAGTAGAGTGGATGGAGCTGAGAACCAAAGCAATGATTTGGAACATAAGGAAGCAAAAAACACCAATCAGAACAGCAAGAAGAAAAAAGAATCCAAAAAAATGAAGATAGTGTAAGTAGCCTCTGCGATAACTTCAAGCATTCGAACATTTGCATCATATGGGTGTCAGAAGGAAAAGAGAAAGAGCAAGACATTTGGAACTCTATTTGAAAAAATAATGAAAGAAAACCCCCAATTTGATGAACAAAATAGACATGCAAGTCTAGGAAGCACAGAGTCCCAAACAAGATGGATGCAAAGAGGCCCACTCTAAGACACATCATAATCAAAATGCCAAAGGTTAAAGATAAAAGAGAATCTTGAAAGCATCAAGAGAAAAGCAGTTAGTTACCTACAGGCGAGTCCCATAAGACTGTCAGCTGATTTCTCAAAAGAAATTTTGCAGGCTACAAGGTATTGGCAAGAAATATTCAGAGTCATGAAAAGCAGGGACCTATAGACAAGATTGCTCTACTCAGCAAAGCTATCATTTAGAATAAAAGGGTTGATAAAGAGCTTCCTAGACAAGAAAAAACTAACAGAGTTCATCATCACCAAACCATTATTATATGACGTGTTAAAGACTCATTCAAGAAAAAGAACAAAACTATGAACAATAAAATGGCAATCTGTCAACAGTTGAATCGAAAAAGCAAACTAGGCAAACAAGAGGAACAGAGACAGAATCATGGATACGGAGAGCATTTTGATGGTTGCAAGATGGGAGGGGGGAGGTGAGGGGATTAAGAAGTACGAATAGGTAGTTATAGAAGAGCCTTGGAGATATTCAGTACAGTATAGGAAATGGAGTAGCCAAAGAACTTATACGCATGACTCATGAACATGAGCAATGGTGTGAGGATTGCCTGAGGGAGTAGGGTGTGCTGTGTGGATGGGGACAAAGGAGGAAAAATCAAGACTTCTGTATTAGCATAATCCATAAAATATAATTAAAGAAAGAAATTAAAGTCACAATATGACACTGAGGGAGAAGATAACATACTTCAAAACCAAACAACAGATCCAATTTTTACACATAATGGATATTCACAATAAAGACCCTAACTTAAATAAAATTAAATATATGTTATCCTGTATTTAATGAAACAGTAAAATACTTTTTTACAAATGTTTTCAACTAAAATGTCAGAAAAATTAGCTCTGGTGCTAGGAGAACAAGCTTTAGTTACCTAGAAAACTCATTTCTGTGACATATGACATTCAATCCTCTGAAGACAGACAACATGATGTTAACTATATTATACATAATAGTCATACAAATAAACCACGTATTTAAACTGTCTTCTGGCAAGGCACTATAAAGATTACCACTTAATATAACAGGTATCAATAGTATGTGAGAACAATATCTCAGCAGCATTGTTCTATTGCTCTGTGGACCTGAGTGTTCCATAATCATTTTCAGATTTTCTAAGATATAGTAACAAAGATTATGACTGGCCCCATAGTTATTGACCAATATTTTCTGAATAAATGACAATTAAGTTTTTTTTCATAATTCTGTAGTTTAATAATTTACTTACTTTTGTCACTTCCTCTGCCCATATCTAGCCAGCATTAAAAATTAGAGAGAAATATACAGCATGAAAGAAAGTTGGAATTTAACATTTTCTACAATGTAGTAAGAGAAATGTTAATTTTTTAATTCAAATGGTATATTCCTTTTCCAGAATATTAGCAGATTAAATACAATAGTAACTAATTTAGAACAACTTAATATATTGTGAAAGTATGCCTTCCTACATATAAATATTATGAATTTCTGAATCTTATACTAATTCTTTAAGTTGGTAAGAATAACAGTTTTCTAAAACGGGGAATATTTAACCCTATTAGTTACAGTTTTCTTGTCTACAAAATGAGAAGTTTAAACCATATGATTTATAACTCCTCATTTAGGCTTACAATTCTAGAACTTTAAGAAATTAAAATAAAGCAAGGATAAATGGACACTGAACACTGACACAGCCATTGGGGCAGGGGATGGGGCAATAAACTAGAGATACAATAAATTTAAAATTATGAGAGTTTAATACATCTTACTATAAATTGACGATATCAGTAATAAAACAAATGCCTAATAAATGAAATAGTCTTACTAATTGTTTGCGTAATTTTTACAAAAGAAAACCTATGATTTATATACTAAATTAACAATGACTGGAAGAAATAGTCCTACACTTTCGATTTAACCTACAGATAAGACAATGGAAATAAATGAATGCATTCTCTTGCTATCTAAGGAAAGCCCTTATTTAGCCAGGGCTTCACAGATTCTCCCCTGCAACCCCCGCTGCTTCTAGTTCAATGCTAATATTAGGCCTAAAAGCAGTCAGTTATCGGCCAATTTATTATTAATATTAAGTACACTGCAGTTTCCAAGCCACTTCTATGGATGTACTGTATCTAGGAGTATAATACCAAATACTCATAAATCTTTATTGGCTAACTAACATTTATAAGATTTGGGCAATGTTCAGATTTTTCATATTTCTATTTTGTTAAAAAATAAAAAGATTTAATATTCTAAAATTTCCTCAAATCAAGCCTAATATATACACTGGATACTATATAATAATTCTCACTCTCAGTTCTTGCCCAAGGATATCACTACTCTGCAACTTCCTTAAGTGAACTGGTACTCTATGGGGAATGGGGATGGCCAGTACAGAAATGCCTAACCTCCTGGGGTTTGTCTTGGCCTGGAACTGAAAGAGAAATTAATTCTATGTTGACTTTGGGGAAAGTTAGAGGAACATCAAAGACAATGAAAAACAAAATAAATCTGTATATCTTACACCTTTCTCAAAGTGAAGTAAATTTTGTTAGTTTTCTTTGCCAAAGTGAACAGATAAAGTGTCAGCTAAATTAACATCTTTTATTGTGTATAAAAGGCATGATAAATTTATGTGAAAACTCAGATTCTAAAATCTGAATTTAGCATAGCTGAATCTGTCAGTTACACAAATTTCAGAAAACACATGCTTTCTTTTCTTTTAGTTCCAGTATACTTCAGCTGGTATTCCCTATATGTTTTGTTAAAATAATGAATTCATGGCTATGAATATTTTAGACCTTTACATGCAGATAATAGCAAGAGAAGGCACTTTATTCAAGACATAGAAAACACAGTAGGCCAACAAACCTTTAGCCATTTTACATGCAGGAAGTTGAGCATGTAAGAGAAATTTACCATAATGTTATCTCCTTCAAGACGAGCTGAGTTTAGTTGCTTTAAATACATAGGTAAGAGACAAAGAACACATTATACCAATGAACACAGTGAAACAAGTTATTTCTGCACAATAAAGAACACACAAACAGGTATTAAAACAGCTGATAAAATTATTTTCTACTTAAAAAACTATATTGTTCTATGGAATTGCATATAGTGGTGCCTATTTGATGTTGCCAAAAGATTCGAATTACAAAGATAAAAAACATGGTTTTGCTAGCTTGATTTTAAATTAGAATCATTTAGGGATAATGAATCACTTTAAAAATTGCCACTACTATCTATTATTTTTATTAAATTTTCACCTATGAAAGCCCTTATGTCTACCCACAGTTTTTCTATTCAAAGACCATTTCTATTTGAATGTATGATGCCTTCAACCACGTTCTCTTTTAATCTGCCTCAGTCAGATCTTGGCATACACTGAAGAAATATGAAAGGCATGTCAACCCTTGTATTTTTAGTAAACTTCAAATTCTAATATGTGTCCCTTAAAACTAAGGTTATATGACAGTACTATAAATTCATTCATTTTACAGATTAAAGATTTAGAGTGCTATGGAAATGCTTAAGTGAGCAGAGAGACGTATTAGCTGTATTATGTTACCTGAAGACATATTTTCCATATTCATATACACAAAAGTAATGGAGGTCTAAACCTCTAATATGTTGAGTTTTGAAACCAGATTTTTCTCTACCATTAACAAAACTCTAAAATAATTTTTAAAAAGATTTTATTTATTTATTTTTAGAGAGGTGAAGGGAGGGAGAAAGAGAGGGAGAGAAACATCAATGTGTGGTTGCCTCTCATGAACTCCCAACTGGGGACCTTGCCCGCAACTCAGGCATGTGCCCTGACTGAGATTGAACCAGCAACGATTTGGTTCACAAGCCAGCACTCAATCCACTGAGCCATACCAGTGGATTCATTTTAAAAATTCAGCCAGGGCTAAATTTTTAAAAAAGACAAAGATTAGATTAATAAATGTCAGTGCCTCAAAATTTAAATATAGAAGTTGTATGTGTCTTTGTTTCTCTGACGTAAGTTTTATACTATTTTCAAAACTATTTTTGTTCATTGAGAAGCATTCAAATAGATTTTCTGTTTCTTCTCAATTGGTATATTTCAGAAATGCCTTTGATGTTGTTTTACCATTTTTCATTAGTAGTTCATAACCATTAGTTACTATTGCTAATAAAACATGTTAGTAAAGCAGCAATATTGGATACAGGCATAAATATTTTACAACTATGGCTAAATTATCCAAAAGTTCAATCTATTATGAGATTGTGGACAAATGCCAGCAGAGATTTTGCATTATTTATTTATGAACACTGCTCAACAAAGCACCCTGTACAAAATTAACATTCAACAAATATAAGATTTTTAAAAAGGTCACAAAAAACTAGTAAATGATATTTTTAAAAAAGTACTGAGCCCTGGCTGGTGTGGCTCAGTGGCTTGAGCATGGGCCTGCAAACCAGAGGGTCACCAGTTCAAGTCCCAGTCAGGGCACATGCCTGGGTTGCGGGCCAAGTCCCCAGTAGGGGGAGTGTGAGAGGCAACCACACATTGATGTTTCTATCCATCTCCCTCCATTCCCCTCTGTCTAAAAATAAATAAAATCTTTTTTAAAAAAGTACTGATATGCACACATCCCAAACTTAATTGTAAAGGAATAACTAGTCACAAAATAACCCATGGAAACTTGTAAATAAGTGAAATCAAAGAAAGTCTGAGGTTAGAGTAACCGCTTCAGTTGCCAACTAGAAACCAGGAAATGAGTCAAAGAAGGAAAAAAAACCCAAAATCCCCAAACTTCTAGCAGTTTCTATTTTTCTGTACTCTCTTAAAAAAAATCCAAAACAAACAAACAAACAAAAAAGAAATACAGAAAAACACTCCACAAAATAAAGACATGCTTCAAGTCTTTATGCAGTAATGAAATAAAAGAAGTTTTCCTTTTCAAAGTATTTCAGACTTGCTACTATAAAGTCTGAAGAAAATAAGTTGGTCATCTAGGGGGAAAGAACACAACTAAAATCAGGAAGTATAAATTTTGTCTAGGCTAATATTTTAAATAGTTGGTTACAGTTAAATTTTGTTTTATGCAATACATACATTCTAGAAAAGCTGTGTATAAATGCAATTGTTGAATAAAATCATCTGTATAATCTTTCAGTTTTAGTTTAAATGTAAATTCTCATAGAAAGCATTTTGTCCTCAATAATACACAGGACAGAAACACTGACAAGATCTTCTTCCGATATATCAAAAGGTAACATCTCTCAAATTTGTCTACTATTATTTTTAGTTCTTATATATTTTAATAGCAGTGGTAAAATAACTTAGAATAATCAAAGGACCTTGCATATTGTCAAATCTATGAGCTTCCTGGTATATTTACAGGTAAAAAAGTAGGCTATTGATATCCTACAATAGCACTTGTTAAAGGAAGTTTTGTACTGATACTTGATAGCAGTATTCTTATTCCACAATCATCACTGGGGACATGTAGGCATTTTGAATAAAGAGATTCTGTTTTAGTTCAAACATTTATTTCCAAATGACCCTTACTTATCTTAACATTTTTCCTGATTAGAAAATTAGTATCTTAAAAACCAATTTATATTTTACTATATAAATTTATTATTAGCAATTAGAAGTAAATATCCTGAGTCTCTTGCTAACCACAGTGTTCATTTTTAAAGTTCTGATTCTACAAAAAACCTGTTTAAGGAAGTTAAGACTGTTCTTGATGATGATGTCAGGGTAACTCTGGTAAGAAAGATGTGAATTTGAAATTTATGTCCTGTCAAAGATAGCTCTTCTCCTACAATAACTAATTCAGGATCTCCAAAAGGGGAACCGCATAGAAGAAAATATTTTGCTAATATATAAAGTATTGACTGGGGTAATCTCCTAAGACATCACTGTCCAAAACCAAGTTATCCATTTTAAATTTTATTTAAAACCAAGTCTCAATCTTTTCTTTCCCAAAACAAGAGAGCCATGACAGACTTACCAGCATTGTGCTAATATGCTCCTTAAGGCAATGAATGATTCTTAATGGTGGAAATGGTAATGAGCTGGGAACAGAGGGCAGTGGGGATATCAGGCTCTTAACATATCCCTTAGCTCAAATTAAGAATGAACTTATTAGCTAATAAATTCAGACTTGTTTATATTGCACTATCTTAAAGGTGTTCCAATTTAGATCTGATTAATCTCTTCAAACTTTGGAATAAAGATTTAAACAGTATAAATGTTAGATTAAATAAGAAGTTTATAAATAAAACCTTGAAGAAAGTTTTATACATATATAATCACTGAATTACTATATTTAATATATAACCACTCAATTTTATGAGGTTATTTTTATGAAAAATATACCAGAACTTATTTACCCAAATAAGTTTCCTCCTCTCCAAAATAGCCACTTGTAAGTTCGTGATGTCACTGTTTGAATGTTGTTTGAACTATTGTTGGTGTCAGCTCCTTTAGTTGATTTGAGTCACATGTGGAGAGGAAGTCACATACACTTTTTAAGCCACACACCAGCCTTCTCAAACTTGATTCATTCTCATATTAATTACTATTTGTTTTTTTATTTTAAATATAATAAATCTATCTCCAAAAAACTCTTTGCCATCAGTGGTGACTCAGGATATTTAAATAACATGACATCTTGAGGAGCTCATACTTTTTGTTTTTTTTAGCAACAGGGGTATCACTGAAATAAGAATATTGCCTTTTGATGACTACTTTGCACTGATTTGGATATACTGAGTTCAGGTAAGTCTGTCTAAAAACACAAAAACAACACTCTGAAGTCATATTCTAGTCTTAATGACATACTGTAGCTTCCGTGGTATGTAAGATATTCTTCAAGTTTGAAAGTTATTAACCTAAATTTTTTATTTTTAACTAAAAAACACTACTTACTGAAGCTCTAGTTTCTGCAGCTTTTGCCTTTTTTAGTCTGGTTTTTGCAGCATCCAAATCCAGTCTCTTATTTTGTAATAGTTTCCTTTCTTTCTATAAGTTTAGGAAAGAAAAAGATAAAGGCAAATGATGTTGAAAACCATGAAAAGCATACACCTTTAAAGTATTATGTTCCATTAAAGACATGACTCATCTGATAAACCAAGATCTATAATTACAAAACTGGCCTAAATTGACCATTTTAAATATCTGACTCCCTTTTCTTACTGTTTTCAATTTTGAAGTGATAGAGACATATAGATATCTGGAAAAGGTGGCAGGTGATAGTAGAAACAAAGGAATATTAATTTTAATATTTTGGAATTTTGCCCCACAGGGAACATTTAGCAATATCTTATTGGTTATCACAACTGGCAGAGGGATATTACTAGCATCCACCAGGTAGAAGCCAGGGATGCTGCTGAACATCCCACAGTACAGTCAGTTACCATAACAAAGAATTATTTGGCCCCAAATATCAGTAAGTGCCCAGGTTGAAAAACTTTTCAAACTGCTACAGTTTATCTAGAAAGTGCCTATGATGAAGGAAGTATGGGACTAGGGCAAAGATGCTTGATACTCTATATGATCACATATGCTTATATGATCACAAAAGCAACTCTATCACTCCTAAGTGGAATTTTAAATGTATAGATAAATAATGAATACATAGTTGTATGGTATCTTAGAATTCCTCATGGGAATGTCAAGCTTCTATAAAATAGATAAATTATAAGAATGCACTGTTTGTTTTATTACTTCTTAGATTTCATACATCAAATGTCATCCTACTGACAATCTAGTATCTTTCAAATCATATTTCGATTTGGTGATTTTTCCTTTGTCTCAGGCCAAATACTTTTACCTAGAGACAAATTCATTATAAACCTATTTTTGTAATATTTTCTAATAAGAAATCTGCAAAGTTTGACCTAATATTTAAAATAGTCTTGCAATAATCTCAAAAAAAACCCAACAAAAAAAACCCAAAACAAGCCCCACCTAAATCTCCATTCTCCATCACTTAAAAAACAAATTAAACTGAAAAATAATAGACAGAAAGTCTATTAGCCAGAAACATAGCTTCTAATAATTAGGCTTCTGGCTCCCAGTTTAAATGAATAGTTACATGGTTATAGTACAATGATATTTTGTGCCATATTTTTATAATCATTCCAGAAACCTCACTCTGCAGATTTTAGTGCTGGCAATAAACAAGAATGGATGTAAGGGTATTTCAATAACACTAGAGGGACACAAAAAAGGAGTCCATATCATCAACAGTCCTTTATTCTTTTAGTTTTGTGTTCTGTTTAATATATAACTAGCTAGCTTATTTAAATTTTCTAATCTGTGGCATCTACACAGTCATGAAGATGGCAAGTTATTCATTAAAAACTGTAAGTATATATCTAAATTTTTTACTAAAAATGGAAACACTTTTCAACTCACAGCAATTGTTTTGTAATCTCCTTCTATAAAGTTTCTTAAAGGAGTGAGAAAATTTAAAGCTGATGTTTGAATCAGCTCTCTGTCTGCAGTTCCAATTCGTTTTTGTGTTTCTCCACATTTAATAAGAGCATTACCTACAAAGGAAAAAAAGGTTTTTTTACTATTGTCTGGTAATGTCAGAAAACAGAATCATGTTAAGATAAATCAGCAATTTGATCTGCTTTATAGTTGTCACTTGTTTACTTAAGTAAAAATCAAATACAATTAACTGTACTTATGGCAGTTTTACTTTAAAAGTGAATTTAAGATTACAAATATTGACCTAAAAATGACAAATCTAAACTCCTTGTCATAGTTAACTGTACTAATTCTACTAGTGGGACAAAAGGGGATGGATATACTAAAAAGTATATACGGTCACAGCTCAGATAGTATAGATACATTTATAGAAGTATAATGCTTAAAATTTTATAAGTAGATCAAGTCAAAATTTTTGACCTGTTTCAACATTTATGCACTAATCTCAAGTATCTATAAATAACAGTATATGTTTGTATTTTAGGTTAAAGAAAAATCATGTTTTGAAAGACGAGTACTGTGGAAAACAGAGTGAAAGAAGGGAACCACAAAACCAAGATTCTACTCCCAATTCTCTCTCTAATACACTTTAGTTTTATGGACCTTAATTCCTTCATGTTAAGATGAGATTAGATCTGACTGGTAAGAAAGGTAGTAATATTAAAAAGGTAATAATATAAAGTAGCAGTTAAGAGCTCAATTTCTGGATACAGATCTACATTTGAATTACTAGTTGTATGAGCATGGATGGATTATGTAACCTCTCTAAAACTCAGTTTCCTTATTGTTAAAATGCAGATAACAGAATTTACCTTATAAGTAGAATACAAAGTGAGGATTTAATGAAATAATATTTATATTGTATAGTGCTTAGCTCAATGCCTAGAATACTCAATTGTTAGCTAACTATCAATTAATAATACAGATTTACAAAGCCCAATTCCAATAATCAGGATACATTCAAAAGAATTATTAGAAATGCACACAGATTAAGTGAATTGAAAAAGGAAAAAAATTTAGAAGCCTTTCAAATGATCATGTTCCACTAAGCCTTCAATTTGGTGAAGGAAAAGGGCCGGGTTTCCTTCTTATACCTTTATGACTCCAGCATATATCTGTGGCACAAGCAGGCAATAAAAATTCTCTTTAATGTATAAAATTTTTCTAAATTTCATAGCTAAAATTTAGAAACAAAACTACTGAAATTATAATTATTTTTCAACTTCTGAAAAAAGTATATTTTGAAGAACACAATGTAAAAATTTTAAAGTTGTACATCTAGATTAAAGTCAATAGATTAAGTGGCATTCAATATACAGTACTGAGGTCATTTCTACTTGAAAAAAGGAAATTACTAAAGTTTGAGTTCATTTAGTTCTAGACTGTATGAGTTATTTCATAAATCAGGACTTTATATAGAAAATCATTTAATTTACTTATCATTTCATATTCATTTAAAGACCAATTTCTTACAGAAGTCTTAATAAAGAGAATGATTAGATATGAATAGGGAAAAAGCTATAGAACTCTAAAATAGTCTTATGTTGAGAAAATTTGATTTGAAGGATAGTGGTGTAAAACTTTGAGCTTTAGTTATGCATCACAAAAGTCAGTATAACAACTAACAAAGCTGGAGAAACTGTAAAACATAATTATAAAAAATAAACTATATGAAGAAAATAGAAATGAAACGTAGTATAAACATCCAGAGATAACCACTGTTAACATTTTTGTATTAATGCCAATATTGTGTAAGACAGTTTAGTGAGTTATGCTGGTGGAACACTCAGGGTCCACTAAAGCTCTGGATCCTCAGGGATGCCACCTGTACATACTCATACTCTGCTCGGGTTCCCAGCCTAGCTAGCCCTTACCAAGATGCTGGTCCTGGTGTGGAGGTGTTCTGAACCTCTAACTAATAGAACTACTGATCCGTTCAAACTCTTACTATGTGCCAGGTACTCTTCTATAGAAATAAATAAACCCTCAAGGAAACTTAAAAAAAAATAGTGGAGACATGTAAACAAAAATTGCAATATGCCATAAGTACCACAACAGAGGTGTTGCAAGATTCAATGGAAGTTCAACTAAGGATTTATTTAACTTTTTAGGCCTAGAGAGACCATATGAAATCTCAGAACAATATATCCTTAAATACAGTGTCTGGCACAAATAATGCCCTTTATTTATTACAAAATCTTTTATTACAAGATCATAAGCATATAATTCTTTAACATAACAATATCACACTCAAGCATACCATATGACATTTTAGGTGAAATGTCCAAATTAAAACTATAAATTATTACAGCCTTATTATTACTCTACCAACCACACTCAAGTAGACGTTACTTCACTGGGCACTGTATATTACATATTAAATTGAACTGTATACTTACTTATAACTCATAATTCTCACTTCACCTAAAACTCTGACATAAAAAATTTGAAGTTAAAAGTGATTCCACTGATATTAGGTAAATGTTAATGATGTCTCTAAATAGTAAAAATCTAAAAGTAAAGATATTTGTTAATAGACCTTTTGCCTCTTGCTTACCATAAGCTGTTCCTGGGCCAAACTCAGTCCCTGCATCAATCATATATTGTCCCAAAAGTTCTGGATTGTTTATACGACTTGGAGCTTTTCTATCCAGTTTCTCATAAACAAATTCTTCTATCCTGGCATCTACAAGAAAGGTTTAAAATTACCAATAATTTAAAAAAAGCAAAACTATTTAATAGAATGCTTTGTTCCACTGCTACCCATTTGTCACCCTGTAAAATTAACGTGAAATTAGCATGCTTTCAAGTACTTAATATATAATTTTTTATTTATATGTTACAGTATTATAGAGCTCTAAGAAACTTACTATTTTAGAAATATAGCTCTGGCTGGTGTGGCTCAGTGGATTGAGTGCTTCCCTGTGAACCAAGAGGTCACTGGTTCGATTCCCAGTCAGGGCACATGCCTGGGTTGCAGGCCAGGGCCTCAGTTGGGGGTGTGTGAGAGGCAACTGATCTATGTATCTCTTACACATGGATGTTTCTCTCTCTCTCTTTCTCCCTTCCTTACCTTCTCTCTAAAATAAATAAATAAAATCTTTAAAAAAATTTAAAAAATAGAACAAAAATATTTAAAAATAGAACTACTATATGAGTACTTTATGGGAAATTTAAGTTCCAAAAAAGGGTTAGTACTCACTTAATATCTACTGAAGTTGCCTTTGCCCCATTCATATGTCTAATAGTTAATTATGAAGATATGTTTATAATTTCGAAAGCAGGGATTTCCAACTATGAAAATATGGATATAAGATACCTAGAAGAACCAAGTGTCACATATTTCTAACACCTTTTTGGGGCTTTTGCTTTTCAAAAGCTCTCTCTCCCTCCTATAGTCTAAATATAGGCATGGGGGTTTAAAAATAAAGTAATCCAGGCCTGGAATAATCTACAGAGACAAGCAATATAATGTCTTGGCTTAATTTTATTTCATTATATGTAAAGTATATAGATATATAAATACCTCTGAGCATGTATTCACTCAAAATATTTCACCATTAAAAATAAGATTAAAATATAAGACAAAGGTTAAAGCAATTATTGAACATCAGTATAAATGGAAAGGAAAAAATATGAACATTTTAGTGTAATAGTCAAGCAATTCACATTTATATTGCTACCTAACAATGAGGTATTTCAGAAACAAATGAGAAAAAGTCCATATTTCCAGAAACAATGATTAAATATAAATATACAAGGTCTGTCCAGAAAAAGTCTAGCCATTATTAACATAACAAGAATGGTTTGTGCTACATCAATGTAACCTAGCAGCCAAGGAGAGTGGACTGGAATGTGCATGTGTGAATGACAACTTCACTGTACCAGCCATTGGGGGCCGTAGATGCCACTGAGTGAGCATGTGTACTGTGTGGCTGTTGCATTCAAAATGACTGAGTGAGTGGAGCAATAAATCTCCATCAAATTTTGCATTAAGCTTCAACATTCCTTTGCAGAAACTACTCATATGATTCACAAGGCCACAGCTATGGGCACCTGGTGATTGGCAGCTTCATCATGACAATGTGCCTGCACATGTATCACATCTTGCACAGTTTTTTGGTGAAACATCGTATCACCCAGGTGACTCAGCTCCACTACAGCCCAGATTTGGTACCCTGTGAATTCTGGCTTTTCCCAAAACTAAAATCACCTTTGAAAAGGAAGAGATTTCAGACCGTGGATGAGATTCAGGAAATATGATAGGGCAGCTGATGCAACCGGGAGACCTGTGTGAGGTCCCAAGGTGCCTACTTTGAAGGGGACTGAGGTATCATTGTCCTATGTATGTTTCTTGTATCTTGTGCCTTCTTCAATAAATGTCTCTATTTTTCATATTACGTGGCTGGATACCTTCTGGACAGACCTCGTAAATTAAAATTATAATCCAAAAAGAAGTTAAATATGTCCCTTTTAAGCATTTTATATAATTCCTCCATAAGTATAAGTTTTACACAGTGCACTGAAATTTCAAAGATGAGCTGAACCAACAGAGAAACACTTCAGGAGTTGGCAAAGTTTTAATTATAAAAACATATAGACTGTTGGAACAATACTTGTTTTTGTGGCAGATAATATGCAGCATCAGAAGAGATTTTAAGCAGGAATTTAAAAACCATTAACTCAGTTAAAACCAAAGTGTCAGTTCAAAACTAATCATTTAAAAGGTGTTGCCTAAATTTCAGAATTTCCTTTTCTGACTGAAAGTAATACTTAGCTTTGCTGTTTTCTATCTATTTGGTTAAAAGTATAAATCTCATGTTGATTTCATTCAGTTAGTAAGACATTTGGTATATTTTAAATAAATGTTTCATTTCAGTAAGTCTTAAAAATATGTAGGCAATTCTGCTCTAATTCAATATATATTTCTGAAAAACCCTACATTCTGAAAAATCGTATACTAAAAATGACAAGGCTTACAGGAAAAGAGTGAGGTTTGGAAACACAAAATCTAAGTAACTTTGTAACCAGAGCACAAACAAAAAACAGAATTCTGTTACTACTTCCGACTTAAAACACTAATATAAAATGGTATTTATAAACCGTTTTAACTTCTTTATACTGACATCATTCCCTTTTACCAGTTGTGTATGAATTTATTTGCCAATCTGGAAAGCATATTTTAGAACAGACTATATATGTGAGGAACTCTGGATAGAGCAAAGAATAAGAGGAAAACTGTCTATTATTATTTTTTTAGGTGCTATGGTATATAATTTAAGTAGCCTTAAATGAGTAAAAATACCACATGGTATCCAAATTCTAGGCCTCACACAAAGTGTAAAAGGCTTAGTTTAAGAAGTCACTGCAATTTAAATAAAACGGCACAGAATTACTAACAGTTTGTATAGTGCTTGAGTTTTATGTAATAGCAACAAAACTGTAATTTTAAGTTAGTATCTAAAAGTAAGTTTACGGCACTTACACCATGGACACAATAACACTGGGGAAAAGGGGAAGGAAAGCATGCATCGTTTACTTTGTCCTTCAGTTTTGATATGTGAAGCCCACAGTGAAAAGACTGGGTGTAGATACACTTGGTTCAAGTTCCTCTTTGAAGTTTCAATTAATAAACAATTATTGTGCACCTTATTTGCAATGTTATTTAGCTGGGTGTTCTGGAAAACCTTAGAGTTGTCAGAAAAGCAATTGGAATAATTTATGTAAAAACATAAAAATTAACATAAATATGCCCTGGCTGGTGTGGCTCAGTGGGTTGAGTGCTGGCCTGCGAACCAAAGGGTTGCTGGTTCCATTCCCAGTCAGGGCACATGTCTGGGTTCTGGCCAGGTGTCCCCAGTAAAGGTCATGGGAGAGGCAACCACACAGTGATGTTTCTCTCCCTCTTTCTCCCTCCTTTTCCCTCTCTCTAAAAATAAATAAAATCTTAAAAAAATTGGTAACTAACTTTCTATAATTTTCCCTTTAATTATTTAGGGATAATTCTCCCTTACATGAAAAAGATTAATTAATTTATTTTCATAGCCTTTTATAAGTCTTAAAATTCAAAGTCACTGCCTGAAATTGAGTTTGACAGAAGATTCTACCGAGTCCTGAAAAATGGTATTTGTCAATTTGTTTGTGGATACATAAAGAAGGGTTTATCACCCTCTTCTTCACCAAGGCATGCAAAAAATAACCATAAACCTCAAAGCCACAAACCAAAAAAGTCTTTTCTAATAGCAATGAAAACTCTTATTTCAACATTAAAAAACCTAATAGTATCTTTTAATAGGATTAGTCAATAAGGTAGACAAAAGATAAAATGTTTCTTACTTGGATTTGGCTGTAGTAACACTTCAGTTTGTTTCAGTATTTTTTCTGTCCATATTTTGGTACATTCAGCTTTGCTAAGGAGGTTCTCTAAGTGAGCATCCAATTCTGTCTTCTCTGCCTGGCCAAGCTTTTCTTCTGTGAACTGTTATTATTAAAAAAAATTAATCTCAAATACATTTCAGGGACTTGTATCAATAATTAAAAAGAAACTCAAATCCAAACAATCCCAACCATATAAACAACTGTTTGTAAACCACTGTATATGAATGCTACTTTTTTTGCCCCCACAGTAGTTTTACCCTTATCTCTTCCTCTTTTATAGTACTTATTATGATCCTATCTTATAGTGAACACATATCCTTAGTTCTGTTAAAATATGTGGTATGAATTCTACTGAAAATCTAGCACACTGTCTGGTATATAAAGTATACAAATATTTCTGGCTTATAAAGTTAGGGTAGCATAGTGGTAATGAGTAAGAGCTTCGAGTCAGTTGGATCTGAATTTATATCCTTGTTGCAATGCTGTGACCAAACTAAGCTTTTGAATATTTTTTCGTTAGGTATCCTCTATCACTGAAGAGAGACAATGTATATATATGTGTATATATATATATCTCATAGTGCTTTGAGAATGAATTAAAAGTATGTGTGTAAATCACTTTGTTCAGTGCCTGGTAATTATTATGCTGAATTTAAAAAGGGCTGTTTACGTTTAATGTGGCTTTGTATTACTGGCACTTTAATCACACCTGGTTAGATAGGCTTTTTATGAGATGTTCTGGGAAACTATCATTTAAGTTGTTTCTTAGGATATGTTCCAGCAATTGATTTACAGACTAACTTTTAGAATATATCCTTACCATTCTATAGAGACAACTTTTAAAGATCATAAAATGTAGTTACAAGTATTCAGTGTATATTATCTTGCACTTTTTGAGGAAAGGCAGCAGTGCGTATAAAGTAACAAAAGAAGTAAAAAGATTTCCATGTAGATTTTTATGGAGACTTCTGGATACTTTTTATACTAGAGGTGATGGCTCAGGCTGCTTATTACATATAATTTTTTTTCTAGAATATGTGGACTTTCCCCTACATAACTTAGGTAGACCATGACTAGCACTAATTCTATGCTCACTAGTCATTATGACTCACTTCTGGCTAACAAAACATAACATTCACCTTGTTTTTCTTCCCCTTCTCATTTCTTAAGATATCTTCTGCTGCTCCACTTTTCTGAGTTTTATGTTTCTCCCAGCATCCTTGTTTTTGGTCTAAGACTTTCAACTGATTATCACAGTACTTTTAGCTGATAGGTCCCCTAGAATGCTACTTTCAGATTTCTGCTTACAACCCCTACCAAAGGTCTTGTTCAGGGGCTAGAAATAACAGCTTTACTAGTTTTTGTAGTCTTGGGTCTTTTTGAGACTGGCCTGTAGCCAAGCCCTGATCCAATGGGTGGGACTGAGAAAAGCAGTTCCAAAGCTATTCCCTAAGCCCGTAAACTTGTAGTGTACTATAACTGAGGATAGGAGAGGAACTGGGCAAAAGATCAAACCCCAATCCCAAGGACATTTGGATAACTATTCGAACTCATTCTTAAAAAAAGAACTCTAATCTTCTCTATAGATCCCTGAGATTCTAAGCAATACACCGCTTACAGAGATATAAATTATAATTTTCCATGTTCCAAGTCTACCTCCAATGGTTAAATAGATTATCTCCCTGATAAAGCAACCAACAGGCAGAAAAAAAAGGCAACACACACAGGACATTGTCTATAAAGGATGATCTTACCAGTAGAGCAAATTTCTTCACTTAACACCTTAATGAGCAAGTATATCTATTTGTTCATTGTGTTCATTTCTTCAACAAATAATATATTTATTAAGCACCCACATACGTACTAGGCACTATTCTAAGCACATGGGTTTCAGCAGCCAAAAAAAAACAGACAAGGTTTCTGCTCTTAGGAAGCTTACATTTTAATGGGGAAGACAGAAAATAAACAGGTAAATAAATACTTTGATAATAAGGATACAAAGGTAAAAAGAAGGTAGAAAGAGGACCAATATAGGTCTTTCTTGAGTGAGTTACTATATGATTAACTGCTTGAATCGATGAATTCAAGTGTAGTTCAGGAAGGAAGAATTCATTCTGCAGAGAGAGGGAAGAGCAAGCAAATCAGAAGGCCTCAAAGGCAGAGGGATATACAAACTGGGCCTGGAAGAGAGTGCCAGAGTTTGAGCATTACCAGATGTGAGTGCTAAGTAAAACAGCCTCTCTGAGCAGGTAACAACTAACCTGAGATGGAATGATAAGATATGAGCTATGGAAAGATCCAAGGGAAGAGTACTCCCTGATGATTTGTCTTCCAGTTGCATTTCTAGAGTATCATTAGCACCACCTTTATACATTCAAAATATTTTCTTGGTAGAAGTTCTTAATTTATATTAAATAACCAAGAGCAGATTAATACAACAATCAGCAGATCCATAATTAAAAAATCAATATTCATGAGGTCTGTCTTTGTGCAAGGCACTCTAAGAACTAGAAGACATGGTCTCTGTTACAGAAAAGCTAAATGGGAAATACTATCCAAACAGTATAAACCTGCAGACTTATTTTTTTCAGTTCATAAAATCATGTTAAAACTTTAATAGATGTTTCTAGAAACACACTGGAATTAAACAAATGGGGTAGAAATTAATAAAAAATGTTTATTAATAATGATGTAGGAAACAGTCATTAAGTGTATCTGATATGGGTTAAGTTTCAGAGCAAGTTTCTAAGTTTCTTCCCAATAATAGTCCAGAGAACCAACAATTAGAAGGTTGATTATGTGGAAAGCAAAACATTTTTTAAAAAAATTTATTCTCACCCAAGGACATTTTTTTCATTGCATTTTTACAAAGAGAGGAAAGGAAACAGAGAGAGAGAAACACTGATGTGGAGAGAAATACTGATTGGTTGTCTTCTTGTATGCTCCCCAACCAGGGATGGAACCTGCAACCTGGGTATGTCCCTGACAGGGAATTGAACCCTCAACCTCTCAGTCTAGGGGACAACACTCCAACCAACTGAGCCACACTGGCTGGGGCTGGAAAACAAAAGCTTTCAATCTTTAGGTCAAACACCTGTTTGCTTAATTATTTAATATTTCTTTGCGATTATCATGATACTACCTTACAGGTTTGTCTTATTAAATACCATTTTTTTTAGTGTGAAAGTGTAATAGAGCAAAGATGAGTATTTGCAACAAGTCATTTATGTGTATGAGTCTGAGCAAGAATCAAAGAAAATATGTAAACTGATTTACAAAGTAAGATTTTATAAACATAGTGAGTAGGTTTTTTACTATTTTAATTTACAAAGGAGAAAAACAAAAACAATATAAGCAATGCTTAAGCAATGAGTGAAACAGAACTTGATTACAAAAACTGTCTGTAAAATAGCAGTTCTTAGAGAAGTCCACAGAGCAATGTATTTAACTACCAGTAATAAATTCTATCTGATGTTTATTTGCATTTTTTAACTAACTACATCTGTTTCATATTTCAGTACATTATATATGGTCATTTTATCCTCTAATTTGTTTTAAAGTTCTTTTTCCTCAGTAAGAGCATTTACAAGACCTTTTTCATACATCTGTATTCTTACCAGTGTCAGAGCTTATTATGTTATTAGAATATGCCATATACTAAGCTGTGCATTTTATATCAAACACTCAAAAACTCATTATTTAGGTAAGAATCATAATTTCAGTGATAAAGAAGCTGAGGATCGAAACTGTTTAACATTTTGCCCAAGTTGTCAGTGTTGAGATTTGATCTCACATCTGGTTGAATCACAGTCTTATATGATACTACCTGTACAGTAAATACTTGCTGTCAAAAAATTATTACTTTCTATAACCATTATCCAAACAAAATTCTGTCCAAACATATTCTATGTTTCCTTGCCCCTGTGTAGGAAGCAGTCTACCTCTGTAGAGGTAGACTCTAAAATAATAATCAAATTATGGGTAACCTTAATCCTATATAGAATAAACAAAGAAAAAAAGGGTGGAGGGAGACATAAGCACATTGCTAATGTTTATATTTAAATTGAAATTATAAATTTTTATTACTTAAATGTGTTTTGTAAAAGGCTTAATAATTCCATGATTCTTTCATCATGGGGCTTAAGAATTTTTCCCATTGTTAATCAGAAGGTAGGACATATTAAGATAACAATATAGAACAATATTTAATAGATACATCTTTCTCTAAAACATCTAAAAATGCATCTACTGCATAAAATGATGAGCTATATCAAATATATTAAAGAGGTTTAGGTTATTAACACAAATACTTATGGAAAATATAGTATGTATTTTCTTCTACTGAACATGAGAGGTATAATCAACGTATGACATGGTTCTAAAGACAAACAAAATTATAATAATGGCACCCTTTTCAGAGGACAAAAAATCTATTTCTTCTTTTTAAAAAGACCCCTATTCTTCCTTTTTGGATAAAATCCAAATATTTTGAATTTTATCCTTAAAAATTTTAGTTTCCAACATCTTTCAGTCCAAAATTGTTACTGACTTTGTAGTCTTTTGATGATAGTAGTTGTTTATTAGAAACTACAGTTGATTTTAAGCACGCATTTTAATGAATATATAGCTGTACCATTTAATTAGAAACATTTTTGTAATATTTTATTAATACAATAAAATGACAGGAGAACAGAAAGTTTAATCCTTTAGCTATACATAATAAGTAAATGTATGGACTTTGAATGTGGCATTTATTATTTATTAGAATTTGGGAGACATGATGAAGTTATTTGCAGTTTAAATTCTATGAAGAAAATGGAATTCCAGACGGGCTTGAGAGAAAGTATTTGGGCAAGTTGAAATTCCATCCAAATAGCACCTGCCAGGAGCTAGTTAAGGGCAGCCTCATATTCATCTTTATATCTACAGCTTAGATGCACAATTAATACTTGCTAAATTAAGTGGGAGATCAAAGCCGAGACTAAATTTTATTGACTCCCCCTGCCTCAGAAAATAGCTGGCAGTCATTAAGTTCATAGTGTAACTTCAGTAGTCAATTCAAGGGAAAGGTTAGAAAATTAAATTAAACCTCCTCCCTAAGTAATTTAGTTTGAGGTTTTGTTTTTTTTTTAAGTATACACTCTTATTTTAAAGATGGTGAGCAAAGTTTTGCTTCAATATCAATTCTGAACTTAAAATGTGCCCACTTGAAATATTAAACCAAGTAAGAGAAGAGTAATTCACAAAATGGATATTTACTATAAAGACTAAAGTACTTAATTATGACAAATTGGGACTAGATTATTAAGTCTTTGAGGGCAGCAACTAGGTCTCATTTATCTTTGAATATGTCAGTGCCAAGCATCTGAGGATGTACTCAATAAATATAAGTTGAATTAAACAGTTGAATATTTTACACTGGCATTAATCAACTTCAAGGTTAGCAGATATAACTTATGGTTACTACCATGCTTGGTGAAAATGATATAAAAATTTAAAAGAACCATGTTGGATGTTGTAAGAAGGGAATAAGAAAGCATAGTTGATTCTTTAGACATACAATCTTATCAATGATGTGAAAGCCATCTTTGTAACAGAGTAACAGAATTTTAGATCACCAAGGAACCTCACATAACAGTTCATTAGGAGAAAAATGCCACACATGGAATTGATAAATGACACAGGATTTCATACCAAGTGTGTGTGGTCTGAGGTGGACTTGAAGTTGTATTTTAAGAGCAAGAAAGATAACACAGAAAGGCAGTAGGGGGTATTCAAGATGAGTTTACCTTATGAACAAAAGATTAGAGTTAGAAAAGTGCAAGATATTTTTGAAATTAAGTAATAGCCTGATAGGATTATATATGAGTGAGAGAAAAGACAAGGCCAGAAGGGAATATTTAATGCTCAACTAAGGAATGAAAAGACAGATTCCATGAACTAGTAAGTGGCTTTTAAGACACTAATAAAGTAATAACTGATCAAAGATAAATAACCTGATGCTCTTGTATTCTACTGTTTTGAGAGAGTTAAGAACAACAAAACCACCCAAATGTACTGTTAAGGAATGAATATGCCTATTCATTTATATATTTTACTGTAACATACTTTTTTAAAGTACCAAGCCACATAAATTTCACAGGGATTGGATAGACTGATGAAACCCACTTATATGCTTTAATAGTTTGATTTTACTTTTTAAAAAACATGTTCAAGTTTTCATTTAAAAGTTTTAAAGTAAAATGAAAAAAAAAAGTACTGCAGCTGGTCAACCAGAAATGGCTTATTCCTTAAGGTATAAATGTGAATGCTGAATTCCACTTCTACTGTTCTTATTACTTATAATGGGTAACTAGCATAGATACCTTTTACTCTATTCTTAGCATGAAACTTGGCACTTTGGCACCATACTGATGTCAACTCAACTTAGAATAGGTATTTAGTTACTGACTAAATACTGAAAAAAAAAAGCAGTATTTTGTTGAACATCACTACATAGTATTCCAAATTTCACATGTTACAAATTTGGAACCATCTTTTTTTCTTATATATTTTATTTTTTAAAAAGTATTGTAGAAAATGTCAAACATATACAAAAGCATAATAGTATACTGAAACTTCATGAACCCAGCTTCAAAGTATCAACATTCTGTCAATGCTGTTTTAACTACCTCCCTTTTTTCTTCTGAAATATTTTAAGGCAATTTTCAGACATGATATAATTTATACATATATACTTCAGAATGCATCTCTAACAGATACAAACTTAAAGACACATTAAATGAGTCTGCTCCTCCTGAAATAAATGGCACAATCGAAAACACTGGAGTCATCCTTGACTCATTTATCTCTCATAGCTCAAAGCCAATCTAACAAGCAATATTGGACCAACTCTGCACTTCGCCTGTTATTGCTCTTATAAAGTCATATCACCCTGTACTTTTGCCTGTCCTATGTCCACAGCTCCTTAACTGTTCTCCCTAGTACCTTATGCAACCTCAGTTTTTGCACTTGTTCCCTATGACTAAAACACTTTTCCTTCAAAAAAAAAAACTGGAAACTGTCACTTCCTTGAGCCCCTTCTAATTGGATCCTATTAGAAAGGCTTGCTCTGCCCATCACTCCTATACAACACGGCAACAACCACCGCTTCTGCCATTAACCTACCTGTGCTGGCCTTTTTCTCCATCACTACCTGATGTATTTACTAGTCTGTCCTCTTCTACTAGATTGTAAGCTCCAGGAGATGTTTTCTGGATTTTATTCATTGCTGTATCACCAGTGTTCAAATAAGTAACAGGCAGTCATGGAGTAGACACTTTTAATATTTAAGACAGAAAATTATTTCATAGCTAACAGATTAGATTAGAATTTTAAAACTCATAAAGAATTTGAAATACTTAGTAATTAAGATTCATTTGGAAAATAGTATCTCTTTTGAGAGTTTTGATAAATTTTTTAAATTGAGTCTATTGAAAATTTAAATCAAATTCTAGTATGTGTCATATTTAAGCAGTGTGGATTATGTACCTAAAAATATATCTGATTGTATTTAAATGACTGGCATTATATAGTGTCAAGTCTGCATTTAGCATCTAGAATCACAGGAAATCAGCATTGAAACAATAACCAAAGTCTCTGTCTCTTTTCAGTCAACATTAAGTGTCACAAATCAAAATTCATTTCAGACCCTCACTCACTCATTCTTCTTGCACCTTGTCTTTGAACTATTAGAAGTCGGCTAAATTTAAATTTTAAATTTTAAATTCTTTTAACTATAAGGTTCAATGACTTTATAATATACCTTATATATTAGTGGAGGAGAGGGAGAAGAGGGTTAAGGCAGCTAGCGTATTATTCACCATGCAGATTTTGGAACTTGGAAATAAAGACCTAGAAGGAATTTCCCATCTCTTAAGCATTACTTACCTAAGTGTTACTGAAATGCTCAGGTTGTATTAGATGATCTTTAAGCCTTCTCTAGACTGTAATAGTCTTCTTTTATTCTATATATCCTAAACCTGCAATGCTTATCCAGGGAGAGAGGAGCAGCTTGTAATAAGGAGCAGGTCAGACAGCACTTGCTGTTTACTAGCCATGCAAGTTAAGCAAGTTACTCACCTCTCTGAAGCTGCTTCCTCATATATAAAGGAGGTTAATAACATCTATCTGGCAATATTACAGAAAGAACTGGAGATAATCTGTCAAATTTCCAGCAAAATGTTTTGACATAGTTTTTTCATAATATAGGTAGCTACTACCTTGTTCTAGTTCCACCACTCTTTTGCCAAGAATATTGTAATGTAAGATAGACTATGCCAATAAAATCGGAGTAAAGTTGTAAAGCAATACAACTGCTTTACATTTCAGTATCAATTTCGTATGTGTATTAGAAAAAGTTTTGTTTTCTTTACAAAAGAATCTTGTTGTTACTGTGCCTATGTCATTAACTTAAACACCAGATTGTTTATAACCCATGTTGTGGTGAAATTTACATCTGTTCATAGATTTAACCGAGTTGGCAATAATGTGGGTGATGACTGTAGAAAACCGTCTAAGTTCCCTAGTTCTGACACTTCCTTGATTGCGGAGTCCCACGAGATAGTTAACTTTTTCCCTTAAGAGTGTATTTGAAACATCCCACTGTGACTATAGGCACTACGTGAATCTCTCCCCGCTCTCTCTCCTTGCCCTACAGCCGGTACTTCCCATTTTGAGAATGTGTGGGAACCCCCGACCTCCAGGTTGCTCGTGGCCTTAGCAAACTCTGGATGCCAACTGGCGATCTCCATTTCTCCCGCAGGCGGCCAAGCCCAAGGACCGTCCTTTCCGGGAGAGAGAGAGAGGCTGGAAGGAACTGTGCAGGCAGCTCTTTGGGTTGAGGCGCAGGAAAAGAAAACTTCCTTCGAAGACTGAGGGGAGGGTGAGAGAGGAAAGGGTGGGGGTGGTGCCAGAATTGTGTGTCGCTCAGTTACCCAGCGGGACTCTCAAGGCCTCCGCCCACCCCAGGAGGGAGGTCACCCGAGCACTCGCGTCAAGGGGTCAGAAAGGCGAGCGGGGCTGTGTGTCTCTGCTCCAGACCGAAATCAAGGTGTCCTCCAGGGTCGGGAGGGAGCTCTGGGCCCCAACCCCTCCCCGCCACACTTCCCCAGTGACAGTGGTTGGGTAGGAGAAGTACAGAAAACGGCCACCAGGCCCAGAGGGGCCCCAGGTCGCGCCCATCACCCTGGCCTTCGGCCAAAAGCAGGCCTGCGGTGCCGTCGGCGAGGCCGGGAGCGGAGGGCGCCGCCGCCTCGGGCTGCGCGCTCCAGCATTCCCTCCTCGGCCCTCCGGGGCACCGTCACCCCGTCCTCCACCGCAGTACCTGCACGGCACGACTGAGGAAAGTGCCCGCGTCGGCCGCCAACTTCTTCACGTTGAAGTCCATAATGTTCATCCTGGGCGGCAGCCGGGCGGAGCTGCCGGCTGACCTAGCGGGGAGGCGGAGGCGCCAGGGCCGGGTTGAGGCGCCGGGCGGGACTGGCGGGGGCAGACGTGGTAGGTGGAGGGAGGCGGCGCCAGCCCCGCGGCCGCAGCTGTTGTTTCCGTCAAGGGGGAGAGAGAGGGTGGGGCGAGGGAAGAGAACTAGCGCCTCTCAGCGGGCCACGCGACCCAGCGGCCACCGTCGAAACGCTTGGCTTATCCCGGCTGCTGTGCGACCGCTAACGTGGGCGTTGGCCGCCGAGGGCGAGCAGAAAGCACACGGATTGACGTTCTGGCCTTCTGGGTCGGGGTCCTGCTGGGAGGAAGCGAGAGCCGCTGCGGGGCGGAGCCTTTAAGGAGGTTATTGCGGGAACAGCGACCCCTTCAGGATTGCCAGGGCACAGCCGTGGGGCGCGCCGCCAGCTAGGTCCGCTCCGCCCGAGGGAAGGTTGCGTTTGCTGCGAGGGGCGCGCCGCGCGACCCTGCACATTTGTAGTTAAGTCCCTGAGAATTAAGAGCAGAGACAATTCAAACCCCCTTTTTCTTTGGATTAAAAAAATACAGACACTGGAGCATAGAATTGCAGTATTTGTGAAATTATAATGAACAGCTGCCTGTCATCTTGTAGAAACCACGCCCACTGATCGCTGACGCCTGGATGGTACTCGGCTGCGAATGTTGTTGAGCAGGATTTAATTTAAAGTCCCTACCGAGCCGGTTTTCATTCATTTAGCATTACTGAGTATCTCCTGTGTACCAGAACTGAATCAGGTGCTGCGGATATCATGCTGAAAAACACTGTCCTTGCTTTCAAGAAGCTCTTGATTCTTTACTTGAAAACCTTAAGAGACTTTACCTGCAGTGGAGGCTCTGTAACTATTTGCGGCCGCAAGGACTTTGTGACTCCTTTAAGGCAGCATGCACACTTCGGATTACAGACGACCCTAAATGCCCATTGTGTGCAAAATATGCCTGGGACACAAAGTGCTATAGTGGAACACACACACACACACACACACACACACAATAAAATGGTGAGCGCGAGAGAATAACCCTTAAAGATTCGGCATGGCGAATTTTAATAAGTGAGGTTATGATATGATATGATATTTAAAAAACCGTAATTCCAAGTAACTTCTTAAGCAGTCTTCATAATTACAGCTTGTGTTTGAACTAAATTAAAATACGTGCAAGCGAGGAGTCGTATTTCAAGAAAACACTTTTTGTTTGTTTGTTTACTTTTTGTGTGTGTGGGCTGTGCCCTTTTGTTACATTAGGGCCGGGAAATGCGGGCCCCACAGGCAATGAAATGAGTTCATATTCATGCTTCAGTGTTTTACTGAAACAGCAGTAACAGAAGCAGTGACTGTCCTTAAAGGCTGAAAGATTAGGTCCTAAAGGCATTGTATGGAACAGCAGATAACATAAAGATATGTTTGTGTTCGTTTATTCTTTGTGGTACTGACAGAAACAACCGCTTTTTTCTAAGACAACTCCAATAGAATAATCTCCTAGACCAAAAATACACATGTATTTTTCATATCAGCCTCTTTTTTCAGAAATATGTAAAAAGAAATATATACTTAGGAATGTTGTTTTTCATTTATTGTCCATACTTAGATTTTAAGCACTTACAGTCTTCACAGATGTCTATCTTAACAATAAGTATGTTTGCTGTAGTCTGTCAATTTCTGCAAAAGGATCACAGCACCACATCCACTATTACAGAAAAAAAACCTCTGGATCCTTTTCCTCAAAGGTGGAGATCTACCTGACTTGAAAAAAAATCTTATTCCTATTGAACCCTATACAGTGATAATACTGTTTCTCTTGCTTCACTGACAAATTCATAAGACTAGTGTACTGATTTTCTTTTCTTTTTTATATTTATTTTTTTATTATTGTTCAAGTACAGTTGTCTCCATTCCCCCC
>CM052542.1:59615236-59633257 GCA_028533065.1 Trachops cirrhosus | reverse complement strand
TATGGTATTTGTCTTTCACTGACTGGCTTATTTCACTTAGCATAATGTTCTCCAGATCCATCCATGCTGTTGCGAAAGGGTAGGAGTTCCTTCTGTATTTCTGCTGCATAGTTTTCCGTTGTGTAAATGTATCATAGTTTTTTGATCCATTCATTTACTGATGGGCACTTAGGTTGCTTCCAACACTTGACTATTGTCGATTGTGCTGCTATGAACATTAGGGTGCATAGGTTCTTATGAATTGGTGTCTCAATTCTTGGGGTATAGTCCCGGCAGTGGAATTGCTGGGTCAAAAGCCAGTTTCATTTTTAGCTTTTTGAGGAAATTCCATACTGTTTTCCATAGCGGCTGTACCAGTCTGCATTCCCACTAACAGTGTACTGGAGTTCACTTTTCTCCACAACCTTGTCAGCACTTGTTGTTTGTTGATTTGTTTATGATATGATTTTATATTCTTATTATCCATTTCCTGCCTAATTTCATGCAGTTGATTTCTACTTCTGTAACTATACCTGAACGGCATTTTTGAGGTTGCCAGTTATCTTTCTGATAAACCAAATGAACTTTTCTCAGACTTCTGTATTGAATCTACTCACCCCCTTCCCATCAACACATCCCTAGTTTTCCTGCTACCCTTTGGGCTTTCTCATTCCACACTTCTGTCACTTCTGATGGCTTTACTCTAGGGATTTCTCAAAGCTCAGTGTTTAGCACTTTTTTTGGTTCTATTCCCTTTGATCAGTTTCTTATTTGTGGCTTCATTTATACCACTTCTTTCATTCGTTTATTTAGTAAATATTTTTTGAACATCTATTCTGTGCCACATGGGCTAGGAATATTGCAGGCAAAAAGACAATTCTTGCTGTCATGAGAAATTATAACTAATATGGTAACACAGAAATTGAATAAGTACTTACAAGTGTGACAAAATGCCAAGGAGAAATCCAGTGTATTCTTAAATGTTCACTTTCAGCCTGTACCTAGTAACCTGAATTCTAATCTGTAGGCTTGTTCTTTCTGTAAGGGTTCCAAACCACCTTTTAATGTTTTCTTTTTCTCTCCCCTATACTACCTTCTTATTACAATAGTGCAAGGTGTTAGGAAAGCAATCTTTTTAAGCTCATACAAAGTGCTGAGTATCTGAAATTTTCGTAAAAGTTTGTAGCTTAAAAAATACACAAACTTTTACTAAAATGGCATTTTAGGTAGCATGATAATGTATTTTGATTTTTTTGGTAGTGGCCGATAAGGAGTTCATTACCTCATATTTAGACCAAGGACATCTAAAGTGAGGGTGTTATATACTTTATGGGCTATGCAAAATGATACACTGACATTCAGAAAGAAATATTAGAAGTTTGGTTTATAATTATTTTTATCTACTAAATATAATTTTTTTTCTTTCATCCATCAAAAGAATGTATGGATTTGTAACAGGGTGAGGCAGGCCAAATTGCTGGGTCTCGTAGGGGTCTTAATCCAGGAGAGACCCCAATCCACCAGAGCTAACACATCCCCTACAGAAGGGCAGGGAGAAACCCTGAGGTGGCAGATTGAAACAGCCACAGGAGGAGGCCAACACAGGCAATTATAAACAAACTAGCCATTATCAGCATGAATTGCCTAGCAAGGCAACCAAGCAACACAGTGCAGCCCAGCAGGAGAGGGGCTACAGGAGGAGGCTGCTCCCCTAGGCAACAGTAAATAGCACGTGTGGCCCTGGCAGATGAACAGCTCATGACCCAGCTGGAGGGAGCTTGTACTGAAGCTGAGTGGGGCTGAAAAGGTCAAAACGCACATGTATGGTGGAGGTCAGCAAGCAGCAGCAGGGTTGGAGGCCCTGCCTCAGGCTAAGATGCTTGTGTACCTGTGTGTCATTGGGAAACTTCTAACCCCTTCTGCAAAATGGTGGCCTGAAGAGGGGCAAAAACAACTGTGACAAACATGGCCGGCATTGGCCAACATTGGTTGAAAAGTTGGACACCCTCACAGCACATGAAATTTTGTGGGGGAACTTTAAAACAGAAGGCACATAGAAGCCTCCCTCTCTTTCTTGTCTTTCACCCCGGTTGGGTAGTGCTCGCTGGAGCACTTATAGGAGCAGTTGCTGGGCCTACTTGGGGCTTACACCTCACATGGTTGTATGCCAGCTCTCAGAGGCTATGCTGGGAGTCCCATGCAGGCCTCACCAGGCATCAGCCCTAGGGATGCTGTCCAACACACTACACGTGTCCTTGACTGTTTCCATCCTCTCACCCTGAGAGCAGCACATGGAGGCTGGGAACAGCATACACAGGCAAGAGCTGGGAAGGTTCCTCAGCCCCAGGGGCACAGGCAGCCTCAGGTTCTGGGGCCCCAGGGATGGAGCTTCCCCTAAATGACCACCTGGATTGACTGGGCACACACCCCAGACATGGAGAGACAGAAATTGAAAGAGAGAGAGGGAGGGAGAGAGAGAGCTGCATGAGTCCATGGTGATGCTGAAACCCACAAGTACACACCAGAGAGAGTGAGCTTGAGGATGGAGACCCGTTTGTGTAGAAATCTCCAGCTCCAAAAGGACAGATAATGAATGATGGGGAATTTCTGGGCATGATTTTAGTTTTTCTTGGAACATGGGAATTACTGTGTTTTGTGAAAGGGGTTGACTTGGAACAGGAACGCTTCCAGCCCCCTGAAATTTGGTACCCTGTTAATAAAAACCTCTTTCCTTCCCCACAAATCTTTGTGTTATGCATACACATGTCAGTAAGCGGCTGGACCCCTGGCTGCCCGGTTACAGATTAACACTGGTGCCCTCACATTGCATTTATTAGAGAGACATGTCAAAGACAGTAAATGAGGTATGCTAAGGGAAGAGTGGGAATTCCACAGCCTGGAAGAGTTGAAAGTACTTTCCCTTATTAGCTTCAGCATATGATCATATAATGCAGTATGGCTGATTAAGTTTGCAGATTATATTATCTATCTAGTTTTAACTAAATAAATATTCACAAAAATGGGCAAGTAGTTTAGAGAGGATTTTTTATTTTTATTTTGAATTATATTTTATTGATTATGCTATTACAGTTGTCCTGATTTTTTCCCTTTGCTGCTCTCCACCCAGTACCCCTACTCCCTCAGGCAATTACCCCTACCATTATTCATGTCCATGGGTCATGTGTATAAGTTCTTTGGCTACTCCATTTCCTATGCAGTACTTTACATCCCCATGGCTGTTCTGTAGCTACCTATTTGCACTTCTTAATCTCCTCACCTCTTCACTCATTCTTCCACTCCCCCCTCTCATCTGGCAACCACCAAAACACTTTCCATATTCATGATTCTATATGTTGTTTTTGTTTGCTTAGTTTGTTTTTTAGATTAAATTATTGGTAGATGTGTATTTTTGCCATTTTATTGTACTTTGATCTTTTTCTTAAATAAGTCCCTTTATTATTTCATATAATAATGGCTTGGCGATGAGAAACTCCTTTAGTCTGGGAAACTTTTTTAGTTTTTTCTCTTTATCTGCCCTTTGATTCTAAATGATAGCTTTGCTGGAAAGAGCAATCTTGGCTATAGGTTCCTGCTTTTTATGACTTTGAGTGTTTCTTGCCAATCCCCTCTAGCTTGCAAAGTTTCTTTTGAGAAATCAGCTGACAGTCTTTTGGGAACTCCCCTGAAGGTAACTAACTGCTTTTCTATTGCTGCTTTTAAGATTCTCTCCTTATCTTTAACCTTTGGCATTTTGATTATGATGTGTCTTGGAGTGGGCCTCTTTGCATCCATCATAATTGGGACTCTCTTTGCTTCCTGGACTTGCATATCTATTTCCTTCACCAAATTAGAAAAATTTTCATTCATTAATTTTCCAAATAGGTTTCCAAATTTTTTTCTTTCTCTTCTCCATCTGGCACCCCTATGATGTAAATTTGGACCCCTTAAAGTTGTCCCAGAAACTGCCTATATTATCCTAATTTTTTAAATTATTTTTTCTTCTCATTCTGCTTGTTTTTTTGTTGTTGTTGTTTCTCTATGTGCCAAATCATTGATTCGGTTCTCAGCTCCATCCATTCTACTGTTGCTTCCCTGTAAATTGTTCTTTTTCTTTTAAATAATTTTTTATTGTTGTTCAATTACAGTTGTCCCCATTTCCCCCCATTATTCTTCCATGCCCTACCTTTCCCTCACCACCCACATTCAATGTTCCCCCTGTTGTATTATAAATTGTTCTTTATTTCAGTTAGTGTATCCTTTATTTTTGAATGGACTCTTTTCATGCTGCTGAGCATCCTTATAACCAGTATTCTTTGATGTCTTGCAGCCTTTCCAGGCTGGGCAGGTTCACTTAAGATTTGGGCAGACAGAAGAAAACTGGCAGAGCTGTGGGAACACCTTTACTGCCTTTATTGACTGACATGACTTTATTCTTGGGTGGGTAATGCACTCACTGCAAGCCACGTGTCATGCTGTGGGAAGTCCCAAATCCTTTATATACTAATTGCACACAAAGCCATCAGGGTACCAAGATGTTATATAACAAAGCATGATTCTGCACATGCCAACCCATTCTCAAGGCTATGGGAGTACTGCTTATCGGGCCCAGTGAGGGAGCCTGGCTGACTCAATTTCCCCTACAATCCACCCCTTCAGGGTTCCTTACCATACAGTGTAAGCGAGGGTGTCTTCTGTGAGGGTCACTTGGTGAGGAGGCCAGAGCCCTGCACTCATATACTACAACAGCTGTATAGACTACAGCAATAAGCAACCAAAACACAAGTGCTACCACCCAAGACAGCAAGGAACCTCTACCATTCAGTGGTTAGGTTTGCCCACCATTCACGCAGGGGATCACCTGTCAGGCGTTCAATAGCATGGGTCTCAGAAGCAAATGCCAGTAGAGCTTGGATAACATTGGATGGACATTAGAAATGTATACAGAGCATTCAGCCCCTACTAAGGTACACATCCCACCTTGGGATGCAGTAAGCATATTTAAGGCCATATGATCTTGTAAAGCTACTTTTCTTAATTGATACACTTCCTCATTTAAGAGGCTTGAGGAATCGTGCATTGCATTTAATGCACAAGCAGCATGCAAAGCCAAAACAGTTATCTCAGTCTCAGTGACTATAGAAGCCGCTTGAGGAGACAAAATAGCTAATGGGTAATACTACCAGGGAGTGTGCTTTACCTGGTGGCTCATTTTAAACACTTCCAAATTGATTGTCTTGATTGCCAGAATTTTCTGAACTCAAGCAGGCAAAAAGGGCCATCCCTAGGTACAATGGCCAGTCCAATTTCTGGGCAGGTATAGCCACCCATGTGAGCCACATACCCAGAGAGCCCCAGTGGGAACTGCAGCCCATGCCTCATTGCATGCTTCCCAGGAATGCTTCAGAGTCTGAGTCTGACACAGACCTGTTGGACTCCAGCCCACCTGGGCTTGTCCTTTGAAGTTATCAATGCAAAATGATGCTGGTCCAGCCATCTCCACGGTCTCAGCTGTAAGCCACCCCAAGACATCACATATGGAGTAGCTGACGAATGGCTTGGGCCAGTCATACTGCTGTGTTGCCTCAGTATAGATGTCAGTCCAGGTCACATTCCATAAAGGATGTGTACTGTTCCACTGGTACTGTAACCAAGTCCAATTTAAGACAGAAGTTGGAGAAATGCTCCATGGGAGGCCGGCAGATGTGTTCAGGGGGATTTTGGTATAGACCCAGCATGTTGATTGGTTAGCCACTGAGGTACAGATATGAACCCAGTCCACTAAGGTGTTATTTCTCATTCTAGGGGTGAAAACACAGAGCAGTTATTGGCACTAACAATGGCAAACCACACCCTCAGGCAATATGCAAGCAAGTTTCTGGTCAGCTGATAAGACAGTGACTGGCAGAGGGGGCCTACCTGGGTGCGAATACCATGCCTTTCATGCCTCAACTGGGGGTTCAGCATCTACTTGCAACCACAGTGGAGAGCTCATAATATGCCACAAGGATATCACAAAGATGCCACAGAGAAGCATTTCATGGTCTGCTAGCCCTGGGTATGTTATCTTTAAGACTGGGGACATGTCCCAATCACCCAGGGCACTATTTGCAAGTTTCTCTGTACCCATTATCCCCAAGGGGCAATAAGAGCCACCCAACGCATGTGGGTGTTTGCCCTTGTTCCAGGCCCTCAGGTGCAGGCAAGAGAACATTTCCTTGTTTTCCCATGCGTGGTTCAGCAAAGCATCCTTAGTCTGTACTTGCAGCTGAATTGGAGCATCAGTCTGGTGGAGCAATGCTTCCACCGGAGCTGGGTCTCCCCCTCTGACCCCTCTCATTTAGAGTCCAGAGGACAGTCCACAAGCGTTTTGTTCAGACCCCCAGCAGAGTGGTGGCAGCTGAGGCTCGAAGGCCCTGCTTTAAGAGACCGTTGTACCGTTCAATGATTCCGGCAGCTTGGGGGTGATAGGCCACATGGAACTTCCAGTCAATCCGTAGGTCTTGGGCCCACTGCTGCACCAAGGCCCCAGTAAAATGCATCCCCTGATCACTTTCAACAATCAAGGGTTGCCCATAGGCAGCACATAAAGGCTCCATCATAGCGACTACCACTTTCTGATCCAGGTGCCATGCGGGGTAAGCAGCTAAAAGTCCAGAAGCCATGTCCACATGTGTGATGGTATACTTATACCCCTCTGAACTAGGCAGGGGTCCAATGACATCAACCTGACACCAGGTCAGCACTACCTGTCCCCACACCACCTGCCCAGTAGTTCTAACAGGCCTCTGGGGATGCTCTTGCGAGAAGAAAACAGGTCTCATGAACTTCCTGTCCCTCTGCTAAGGTGACAGGTAACCCCCAAGTCCTTATAGTAGACGACATGGTTTTCTGTCCAGCATGAAAGAGGTGACAGTGTAGCCACTGTACGATTTCTGTTCCTGACAGGCTGGCAGGCACTGTTTCCAGCTATCACACCTTGGCTAGAGTGTCAGCCTCATCATTCCCAGTAGAAGCAAGGGGTGCTTGCCCAGTCACATGATATGCAGTGATTTGTTTCTGGTGGCCTAATACCCAGAGGTCTTGCCAAAGGCCTGCCCCCATAATGCCCTATGCATAACCATCCATTTATTGGCATGTCATGTAGCGATCCATAACGTTAGCCCCTATCTGTGCAGATAGTCAGGGGTGGTGCTTCACTGGCAGGCACAAGCCACACAGCTTGCAGTTCTTCCTACTAGCTGCTCTGACCTACTCCAGTGTCAAACCAGATCGTGTCTGTTTCTAGTCAAATTGCCACAACAGCCCACATGGCAGGCTGGCCCCTGCTGGACCCATCAGTATACCAGGCATCTGAGGGAATAGTTGCCCACCCTTCATGGGATGGGCTAGCTTCCAATTCTATAGGGGCAGGAGCAGTAGATTTTTCATCTGCATAGGTGACAGGGCCCAGCACTTCCTGCAACTCAGCCCCATAGGGGCTAGTCGACAGAGTTCTCCTTTGTTGAAGATAAGCCCCCTGTTAACCAGTGGGGACGTCTGAGCTGTCCGACTTTGAGGCTTAGCCATCCAGTCTCAGACCCACCCTGTAATGGGGTAAGTGGTCCTTACTGTCATGGGGGAAGTTCCTGTTAGAGCCTCCATGACCAACAGGCAGCATACACTGCAGCCAGTTGCTTTTCAATTAGGGAGTACCATACCTCTGCTGCCTTCCATAGTTGGGACCAGAAACCCAAGGGTTAATGTAACTGTTCCAATCACTGCCACAGACCCCATCCAAAACCTTCTTTTGTCACTTTGACATCCAGCTCACAGGGCTGGCTTATCTGGATCCAAAGCATGTGAGGCCTCTGCATGTTTAATGATGTGTTTTGCTCCTTGGAACGCTTGTTCTGAAATCGGGGCCCAGTCCCATTTTGCTCCCATTTTTACCAGAGCATATAAGGGGTGAACAACTTGTGCAAGGTGGGGCACGAACACTCCAGTACCCCAGCAGGTCCAAAAATATCTGGACCTGTTTCACAGTGTTGGGGGTAGGATATGCCTGAATTTTATATATCGCCTCATCAGGGATGTCTTTTGTCTTATCTGACCAGAAAACCCCCAAGAATTTGACAGGCAATCTAGGCCCTTGCAGCTTGGCTTCATTGACTGCCCTGTCACACGACTTCAGGTGTGGCAGCACTTGTGGCACCGCCTTCTCTAACTCTGTAAGAGAATTGCTGGTTAGCAAATGTCATCTATGTAGTGGAAGAGGTGCACTTCTGTGAGCTGTGGCCACTTAGCCAAGTCCTCTGACACAAGCCTGGGACAGATGGCCGGGCTGTGCAAGTACCCCTGAGGGAGCACTGTAAATGTCCATTGTCGGCCCTCCCATGTGAAGGCAAACTGATCTTGACTCTCCAGAGCAATATCAATGCAGAAAAAGGCATTTTCTAGATCAGCTATAAAGCAGTAAGTTCCCAGCTCATTAGTTAACCAGTCCATCAAGTCCACCACAGAAGGGACCACTGCATGTATTGGAGAAATGACTTTATTGAACTCCCAGTAATCTACCATCATTCTCCATGTGCCATCAGGCTTTCTCACTGGCCACATAGGGGAATTAAAGGACTGTGAGTGGCCCTAAATATCCCCACCTTTTCCATTCCAACTCTCCTATAGTTGCCATGATTTCCTCATATCCCCCAGGCAACTGATATTATTTCACTGCCTTTGCCTGTTGGGGCAACAACCGTATGGGAGTATGTCAGCATGTGCCTGCAGGAGGGCTTTTAACACTCGCATCCTTAGGGGAAACTCTTCTGCAGTGGTGTGTAGCCAGTCCTTGGGACACATCAATACCCAGGATATACTCAGGAATAGGGGATACACAAACAGTATACTCATGGGGGTGGCAAATGCACGATACCCAGAGAGAGCTGCACAGCCTTCACCTTTACACTATGTCCCCCATAACTATCAACAGAAGACTCAGGCTCCAGAAACTTCTTAGGGTTATTATACAAGAGGGTATGCTCTGCTCCTGTGTCCACTAGAGCCAGGACCTGCTGCACATTTGTAGGGGACCAATTGTAACAGGGTGCAGCCAAAAGGGGGGGCCCAAATAGGGATTTGGAATGGGGTCCAGAACTCAATGTGTCCAGGAAATATTAGGATGTCCTCACTCCTTCCCCCACAGGTGTGAATTGGGGAAAGGGACACATGGAGCAGGAACGTGCAGAGCTGTTTTGCATAGCAACAGCTTTGCAGCTACCCTCTGGCATGGTCATTTAACATATCTCTAGCCTTTAATTGGTCTCATAGATATACTAAACAGCTGTGGCCATGCTTTGAGCCAGGGAGAAGGGAGGGACTTCCACCCAAGATGTAAGTGGGGGGCAGGTCACCCTGATTACAGTGCCTGCGTGAGAGCTTGGAGGTGATTGGCTCCACGCCTTGGGGCCATGCCTGCCCAGACCCACTATGACAGCCCAGTAAAGCTAGAAGGATATGGGAGTGCTGGCAAGTATAGCTGATTGTGGGAGGAGTTGGAAATGGGGGTACAGAGGAAGATTGGCATGAGGATTTAAACCCTTACAGCTTTGCTGGGGAGAACCATGCAGTTTTGCCAGGGTGGGGACCTCTGTGGCTTTGGTGGAGAGAGGAACCATGCGATTTTGGCCAGAGTGGAGACCCCCACAGCTTTGGTGAGAGTGAACCATGCAGTTTTGGCCAGAGTGTGGACCCCTGCAGCTTTGGTAGAAGAGGACCACACAGATTTGGGGTACTCCCTTTGGCCACGTGGCCTGGGAAGCAGGAGAGATTTTGCCTGGAAGAAGGGTGAAGGAACTCTTGACAGTAGGCCATGAGAAGGTGCCACATGGCTTTGGATTAATTAGAGATCCTGCCTGGACGGCGACACAGCTGATGGTGTCAGGAGCCTGAATCTACTTCTTTTCCTGAGATACGGTGCCCCAAATTAGGGCAGAGAGGGAAGGAAGCACTGTGTACATCTGTGGGTATCCTAAAGGACTTTGATATCTTAATGAAGACATTAGGTCACTACTTTAAGTCTGTATACCTTTAAATAAACATTTCCTTTCCTTTTCTCAAATCTCTGGCATTGAGAGATGTCTTTCCTCTGGCAACGAACAATGTGAACCTAGTGGGGGTCCTGTCGGTAATTGTATATCATGCCCACCCTTGGCCCCATTGTGTTCAGTAACACAATGGGTAGCCAGTTCTACATGCAGCCTCCAGTTCCTGCCCATCCCCTGTAGATGGGTCCCCCAGCCTTTCCCCTATTTGAATGTCCAAAGGGTATCTCCTCCCTCTTCTCAGGAGGTTGATATAGCCAGGTGGTCTTCCAGCCGGACTGGACGGGCCTCTCGGTTTGCATCCCAGGCTTCCTCCTCACCACCTTCTTCTGGGGCCTCAGGAAGTGCTGGTCAGCTTGTGGCTGTTTCCAGAGCTCTAATAAATAAGCGTTTGGCTTCCTATCAATTTTAGTTGATCCACTCCAACCCCTAAAAGGTCTGACCACATTTATGTCCTGTTCACCTGCACAGGGGTGCTGTTTGACTGTGAGAAAGAGGAAGCATAGGACACCATTCACATTGCTTTTTGCCGCCAGCGAGTGTCTGCCTACCCCAGACTCACCACCATCGTGGTGATGTTATTAACATAACATCCGAAATACAAGGCCAAGATCTCCATGAAGGATCCAAAAGAGGCAGAAGGGGCATGTTGCAATGCAGATCCTGCATCCCCGCCATTAAGCATTCATCATCAGGGCCCTGGGTATTGGGATTGAACACAGCCTGCACATGCCCAACTCCTGCAGGATTTGCACTAAGTCCTCAAAGGACTGCCATTTGCTCACAGTGCCTGGCACATCTCCCACATCTAGCCCAGACTGTACCAATAACTGCCATGACCCACTCCAACAGAGAATGCAATCCCTGGTCCCATCCATGCCACTGGCTATTGTATAGCCATTAGTGCAGAGAGGGGTGGGTAGTGATGGAAGCTAACTTTCCCATCTCATTGTCAGTGCCCATGATGCTATCCACCCCTAAGTCCCAAAGGTGTAAGAGCCACACAGTTAAGGGCTCCCTGGGTCGCTTGCAAAACTGATTTGCAAGATCAGCCAGTTCAGCCTGTGGATAGGATGCATAGGTTGTGTGTTCAACCATCTGTGTGGGGCCAGCTAAGTCTCCCCCAGGCACTGGAGGCTGATGTGACTTCATTTTCTGTAACACCATTGGGCAGGCCATGAGGTAACTTGGTTCCTCGCTGCTGTCCTCCACTGACTGGTCTGATATGGTGGGGGAAGGGGATCGTTGCTGCTCTGCTGTTTAGAGATCTTCCTCCAGGCACAGACCTGGGCCTCCTTGAAGTTCATGTAACTTTGCTGCATTGAAAAGCATAGTCTCCATCTCAGCTTGCAGAGCTGAAAGAAACACCCATCCCACAGTCCCCGTGCCTGGGCACTTGACTTTTATATGGTCTCCCCTACCACCTGCAGGGCCTTCTCTACTGTGTCGGGTGCACGACTAACATCCAGCCAATTCTGGGGTGGGGCCCATGCTGCCAAGAGACTTGCCACTGCATACCACATCTCCGTGATCAGCCACTCTTCCATGCCCCCCTCCCAGGGGGGCGATGGCTCCTCCAAACGGTACTGTGATGAATCCTGCCAACAGTGTCAATTATGTTGCAGCCTTTCAAGGCTGAGCAGGTCCACTCGGGATTCAGGCAGATGGAAGAAAACTCACAGAGCTGTGGGAATACCTGACATGCCTTTATTCATGGGTGGGGTGATGCACGAATGCCACAAGCCACTTGTCACCCTGTGGGGAGTCCCGACTCCCTTATATGCTAAATACACACAAAGCAGACAGAGTGCCAAGACATTATATAACAAAGCATGATTCTGTGTATGTGGGCCCATTCTTAAACCTATGGGAATACTACTTATCAGGCCCATTCTCAAGGTTATGTGAATACTGTTTATTGGCCTGGTGAGGGAGACTGACTGACTCCATTTCCCCTACACTTGAGCATCCTTATAACCAGTGGTTTGAATCTGCATCTATTAGATTGCTTATCTCCATTTCATTTAGCTTTTTTTCTGGAGTTTTGGTCTGTTCTTTCATTTGGGTCATGTTTCTTTGTCTTCTTTTGGCAGCTTCCTGTGCTTGTGTCTATGTATTAGGTAGGGCTGGTTTGCCTACATGCCTTGGTAGTGTGGCTTAATGCAGTGGGTGTCCTGTAGGGTCCAGTGGCACAGACTCCCCTATTACCCAAGCTGAGTACTTTAGATACACCCTTTGTGTAGTCTGAGTATAGCCTCCTCTTATAGCTGAGCATTGGTTGCTGTTGGAAAATCAGTGGGAGGAATTTACCCAGGCCAGTCAGCTGCAACCATTGGCTATGACCACTGACCACCAAGCTCCATCCTCCATGGAGGATCGGCTGTGCAGGGGCAGCAAGGTGGTGCTCGGACATGGTCTGCAGCTATCCACTGGGTGTGCTGGCCCTGGGGTTTCCTGGATAGTGCAGGCCACGGTTAGCCCCCACCTCTGTGTTGCCTGGGGCACCCTGTCTGAGCTGTAAAGCAATCTGAGATGGTTGCTACTTGTGCTGGGCTTAGAGATTCCCAGGTGATACCAAGCTGTGACTCCAGTCTGGCTGCAACTAGGGCTCAGGGAAGCCAGCTATTGCTTGTTTGATCGGATTTAGGAGCCAAGACCTACCATTCTTATGGAAAAGCAGGTTGGTTGGTTCGGTAAGTTGGGTGAGGCAGAGCCTTTGTAGATCTCCACATTGGGTCATGCAGTGTTAGCCAGGTTGATGGAGTCTCAGATATGGCCTACCGACTCTGTGGGTGGTGAGTTTAGCTAAGGGACAATGACCTCTGCTCTCCTTGATGCCAGATGCTTCAGTTGATCCCTGTATACCACTGGTCCTTTCAAGCTCCTGCCCCAGTGCTAGAGCTCCAACAGAGTGAGTCTGAGTAGGTGAGACTGTGTGTGGGTTCTTTAAGAGGAACTGCTTGAGGCTCCAGAATTTTCTTCGACCAACCCAATCCCCTCACGTTTTGCAGCCAGAAGTTGTGGGGATTTATCTTCTTGGCACTGAAACCCTGGGCTGGGGAGCCTGGTGTGGGTCTTGGATTCCTTGCTCCTGAGATCTCTCTCCTGAATTTTTATCCACCACACATGGGTGTGGGACTAGCCCATTCCGCATCTGTGCCCCTTCTACTAGTCTGGATGGATATGGTTTCTTTAATTGCTTAGTTCTCAGACATCCATTCAACTCAATTTCTGATGATCCTGAGTGATGGTTGTTCTATATTTTAGTTGTAATTGGTAAGGTTGTGCGAAGAAGTGAGCTATGTCTGCCTGTGCCACCATCTTGACAGGAAATCATCTTAGGGAGTTTTCACCAAATAAACCATCATTAAAGGCAATAATACAAGTAGAGGAAGACAAGAAATGCCAGAGCTGATACTTCTGCTTGTTAGATTTATCAGGAAGACTGTTGAAATATGGATATAAAGATGATTAAAACTTGGTTCCAGATTTAAAGGAACTTAGATTGTAATGTGGGAAACAATTTGTAAAGTAAAACTTGGCATGAGAACTGTAATTATAAAAGCTTCTATAAAATTGGATGAGAGTAAGAATGTAGAGGAATAGGGTATTAACTATCAGGATAGAGGAGGTGATAGTTAAGACTTTTTGAGCTGGCTTCTGATTGAATCCATCTGCCAAACTGAAGTTTGAGGGTGGGAAGACATGATCAAATGTTAATTTAGAAAGATCACTCTTTGGTCAGGGTGATGGACTGGAGAGGGTCAAAGACAGGTAGGAAAACTGATAGGAGTCTGTTGTCGTAACTCACTCTGTACTTTGCTATCTTAAAATTGGAATTCTCATTTTGACCAAAATTACCTCTCCTTGGATCTCTCTTTCCTCTTTACTCATTTAGTTTGTTTTCATCATCATTAAGGCCTGTAATCCCATGCCTCACTTTAACTGTCCCCCTTTGAAAAAACTCTCAAATCAGCACTCTCAATGGCCTCCATCCTTTTGAGTCATCAATCTACATTCCCAAATGAATATTTTCTGTTTCTGCTCTCAAACTCCCACCGTTGTTAGGGAAAATTGCACAGCCTTGTAGATGGATGCTACCACCTACTAATGCACGATTGCCTACTTACACTGAACCTTTATAACTCCCTAGAAATGCTTTTACTTCTTCTAATCAACTCCTTTTCATACTCTTTGCAGAGCCTTCTGCAAAACTTTGTCACTTTCCTTAACATGCCTACATTATTCTTAGCCATTAGTACTTTTTCTTTGTAGAGGAATGATTAATCATCAAGCTATGAGGCAGGAGCTCCTTCAACTATACATCCTTATTCCCACCTCTTGTCTTTCTCGACACTGTTCTCCACATTATTGCCAAATCTTTCAAAGGAAGAGGTATCCCAGGTGTTCTCTTCTGAATCAAGATACTGCTCTTTTAATTTTGGTTGCACATTGTCAGCACCTGGAGAGTTTAAGCAACCACTGATGCTTAGACTCCACTCCCAGAGTGTGGACGGAGCAATTAGAAGTTTTCCCAGGTGATGCTAAATGTGTGGCCAAGGTTGAGAATGAACCCATCATCCTCTGAGAATTTGCTCCATCAATCTCTAATCTTTGCTTACAGATAGATTCCATTTCTCTACTGGATTACCGGTAGTCCCTCAAGGGCAGTGATAATTTATTTTTCATTTTTATAAATGTAATGGTCTACATTCCTAGCAACTTTAGAGGATTCTGAAATATATTTTTTAAATGAATAAGATACATCTTTCAAATCAAGATGTGTGCTGTTCATTTGTAACCCCTCCTCCCCAACCTAAGTTTCCAATTACAGATTCAATATTAGCAGCGCTGAGCCTATTGTGGTTTGTTTTACTGAAAGTTGCTTTTCTCTTTTAGTTTCCTATAATGGTACATTGAATTATATACACCAAGCCACCTAAGCTAGAAATCTGAGTCCCCTTTGATGATTTCCTCTTATTTCCCAAGTCTGATTGATCAAGTCCTGGGAGTTTTTTTTCCTCTGAACTCTTTCCCATCTTCTCTCTTTTTTTTTTAAACTGAGGTATAATTGACATATGCCATTATATTAGTTTCAAGTGTACAACATAATGAGTCACTATTTGTATACATTGTCAAATTAACACCATAATAGTAAGCCTAGTTAATATCTGTCACCTTACATAGTTACAAAAATTATTTTTTTTGTGGTGAAAACTTTTAAGATTTACTCTCAGAAACTTTCAAATACACAATATAGTGTTATTTACTGTAGTCACAGTGCTATACATCACATTCTCATGACTTTTTAAAATAAATGGACATTTGTATATGTGACCCCCTTCACCCATTCCTTGGATCCTATATCTCACTTGCACCTCTGGCAACCACCAATCAGTTCTCTGTGTCTGTATGGTTTGTTTTTTTGTTTTGTTTTTGGATTACACATATAAATGAGATCATGTAGTGTTTGTCTTTCTTTGCTGACTTATTCACTTAGGATAATGCTTTCAAGGTCCATGTGGGCTATCTATCTGTTTTCTTGGGGGGAAAATTCTATTAAGATTTCTGCTCATTTTTAGAAGTTGGATTTTTTTATTTTTACTGTTGAGTTGTATGAGTTATGTATACAAGGAGGGACCCAAAAAAGAAAACCAAAATTATCTTCTGGAGGGCAGGCCTCTTGTAGTATAGGCTTCTCCTTCTAGGTGAGTGTTCTAGGAACCCATCTGTATCAGTGTACCAGATGGTGGTGTTGTGAGAGGCTGAGTTTGGGTTCAATGAATTTTTTTTTGAAGACTCAATACATTTGCACATTTCATTATGGGTGACTCACAAGCACAACTACCTACACCCACTGAGTGATCAGCAGTTTTTGACTGAAAACGGCAGGACCTCTGTACCTTACCCTCCCTGTTTTCCCAGTCTCATCCCAAGTGACTCCTTTTTTGTTTCCCTGGATGAAAAAATTCCTCAGAGGGAAATGTTTTGCTGAGGTGGCAAAGGTGAAACAAAAAACAGCAGAAGCACTCACTACAAGACATCAAAACTGACAAGTTAAAAAGTGTTTTGAGCTGTGGAAAAAACATCTTGATAGGTGTATTGCATCAAATGAAGAGTACTTCGAAGGTGACTGAAGTTTAAACATGTAAGAATAAATACACAATTCTTAATAAATTTCAGTTTTTTGGGGTCCCTCCTTGTATATATATATTTTTTCTCTTATCAGACTTAAACTTGCAAATATGTTTTCACATTTACAAGGTTAACTTTTCATTTTGTTGTTGGTTTCCTCTGCAGTGCAGAAACTTTTTAGTCTGATATAGTTCCACTTGTTTATTTCTGCTTTTGTTGCTTTCGCGTTTGGTGTCAGATTTAAAAAAAATCATCACCAAGATTTACGTAAAGCATTTACCACCTATGTGGTAAAACTTTATAGGAGTTTTATGATTTGAGGTCTTTCATTCAAGCCCTTTATTCATTTTGAGTTAATGTTGTTTATGATATAAAATAGTGGTCTAGATTCATTCATTAGCATGTGGCTGTCCAATGATCCCAACACCATTTATTGGAGAAACTGTCCTTTTCCCATTGTATATTCTTGGCTCCTTTGTAATAAGTCAATTGACCATATATCCATGGATTTTTTTCTGGACTCTCAATTCTGTTATATTGATTTATGTATCTTTTTTTATTCCTAAACCATACTACATTACTATAGCTTTTTAATATAGTTTAAAATCAGAGCATGTGATGCCTCTGGCTTTGTTCTTCCTTTTTTATATTGTTTTGATTATTTGGGGTCTTGTGTGGTTTCATACAAATTTTAGAGTTGTTTGTTCTATTTCTATGAAAAAGGCCATTGGAATTTTGATAGGGATTACATTGAATCTGTGTATTGCTTTAGATAGTATGGGCATTTTAACAATACTAATTCTTTTAATCCATGAGCACAGAGTGTCTTTATATTTATTTGTGTCTACTTTAGTTTTTTTCATTAGTGTTTTATAATGTTCATTATACAGTATTTTTCCTCCTTGGTTAAATTTATTCCTAGGTATTTTATTCATTTTGGTGTAATTTTAAATGGGACCGTTTTCTTAATTCCTCTTTTTTTTCCCCCTGTGGGTGCCAGAGACTGACACAGTCTCTGCCTATTTATTTTATTTTATTTTTTAATATATTTTATTGACTATGATATTAGTTGTCCCATTTTCCCCGTCACTCCCTTCCCCCTGAACACCCTCTCCCACACACATTTCCCCCCTTTAGTTCATGTGCTGTGTCATAAGTTCTTTAGCTTCTACATTTCCCACATATTCTTGTCCTCCCCATCTATTTTCTACCTACCATTTTTGCTACTTATTCTCTGTACCTTTTCCCCCTCTCTTCTCCTCCCACTCCCCTGTTGATAACCCTCCATGTGATCTCCATTTCTGTGGTTCTGTTCCTGTTCCAGTTGTTTGCTTAGTTTGCTTTTGTTTTAGGTGTGGTTGTTAATAACTGTGAATTTACTGTCTTTTTACTGTTCATATTTTTTATCTTCTTTTTCTTAGATAAGTTCCTTTAACATTTCATAAAATAAGGGCTTGGTGATGATGAACCCCTTAACTTGACCTTATCTTGAAAGCACTTTATCTGCCCTTCCATTCTAAATGAAAGCTTTGCTGGATAGAGCAATCTTGGATGTAGGTCCTTGTCTTTCATGACTTGGAATACTTCTTTACAGCCCCTTCTTGCTTGTAAGGTCTCTTTTGAGAAATCAGCTGACAGCCTGATGGGAACTCCTTTGTAGGTGACTGTCCCTTATCTCTTGCTGCTTCTAGAATTCTCTCCTTCATTTTAATTTTGGGTAATGTAATTATGATGTGCCTTGGTGTGTTCCCCCTTGGGTCCAACTTCTTTGGGACTCTCTGAGCTTCCTGGACTTCCTGAAAGTCTATTTCCTTTGCCAGAATGGGGAAGT
>CM052542.1:59597522-59614736 GCA_028533065.1 Trachops cirrhosus | reverse complement strand
TGAAAGTCTATTTCCTTTGCCAGAATGGGGAAGTTCTCCTTTATTATTTGTTCAAATAATGTTTCCACTTGTTGCTCTTCCTCTTCTCCTTCTGGTACCCCTATAATTCAGATGTTGGAATGTTTAAAGATGTCCTGGAGGTTCCTAAGCCTCTCCTTTTTTTGAATTCTTGTCTCTTCATTCTTTTCTGATTGTATGTTTTTTTCTTCCTTCTGGTCCACTCCATTGATTTGAGACCCAGTTTTCTTTCCATCACTATTGGTTCCCTGTGCATTTTTCTTCATTTCACTTATTGTAGCCTTCATTTTTTCATCTAATTTGTGACCAAAATCAATCAATTCTGTGAGTATCCTGATCACTAGTGCTTTGAACTGTGCATCTGATAGGTTGGCTATCTCTTGGTCACTTAAAAGTATTGGCTCTGAGGCTTTGGATTGTTCTTCTGTTTGAGCCTTTTTTTTTTTGGTCTGGTCACTCCTGTTACATATGAGGGGCGGAGCCTTAGGTGTTCACCAGGGTAGGGCACTCCAGTCGCTGGGTTGTGATGCTGTATGTGGGGGCGGGGTCAGAGAGGGAACAATGGTGCTTGCTCCTCTCTCTGTTGTATTTCAGTCCCTTCCATTGCTTCCCACAAGCAAATTGGGCCCTTCTGGTGCTGGTTCCCAGGTGGGTGGGTTTGTGTACATTGTAGGACCCTGTGGGTCTCTCCAACGAACTCTCTTGTGAGGCTGGGAGTCTCTCCTGGCACCTCAACCCCCACAAGTGTTTTCAATCAGTGCTTTTAGGCTTTATTTCCTGGCGTTGGGGTCCTGGGGTGCACGGTCTGTCTCGCTGCCCATTTTTACCCAGTTTATCTGCACACGAATGTGTGACTGTGGACAGCCAGCTGCCTTGGGCGCCTTACTGGGTCTGCCTGTTGCCTTCCCATGCCTGGGGTCTGCTAGCCACTGCTTTTTCCTGCCGCAACCCCTCTCTGCCAGCTGCCGACTCCACCCCTCTTACCTGCCCGGATGAATGGTTGTTGGGACTTCTGTACAGTTCAATTATCTGTCTGTTCTAGTTGTTTTTTTCTTCCTAAATTTTTGTTGTCCTTAATTTTGGTTGTGTGAGGAGGCACAGTGTGTCCACCTATGCCTCCATCTTGGCTGGGAGTGTCTTAATTCCTCTTTCAAATAGTTTGTTATCAGAGTATAGATATGCAACAGATTTCTTATATTAATTTTGTATCCTAAAACTTTACCTAAGTTTGAAATTAGTTCTAACTTTCTTTTTGGTGGTGTCTTTAAAGTATTTTATATATATTATATTATCTGAAAAGTGACAGTTTTATTTTTCCCTTTCCAATTTGGATTTTTAAAATGTATTTTTCTTGCTTAATTTATGTGGCTAGGACTTTCAATATCATATTAAATAAAAGTGGCACGAGTGAACATCCTTACCTCGTTCCTGATCTTAGAGAAAAATCTTACAGATTTTCACCATTGAGTATGATGTCCTTTCTGGGCTTGTTGTATATGGCTTTTATTATATTGAGGTATATTTCCTCAATCCCCACTTTGTGAGAGTTATTATCATAAATGGGTGTTGAATTTTGTCAAATGCTTTTCCTGCATTCATTGAGAGGATCATATGATTTTTATATTTTATTTTATTAATATGATATATCCTGTTGATTGATTTGTGGATGTTGAAACGTTCTTTCATCTCTGCAATAAATCTCACTTGCTTATGGTCTATTATCCTTTTAATGTGGTGTTGAATTGAGTTTGCTAACATTCTGTTGAGGATCTTTGTATCTATGTTCATTAGGGATATAGGTCTGTAATTATTGCATCCTTCCCTGATTTTGGTATTAGGATAATGCTGGCCATATAAAATGGGTTTCAAAAGTATTTCCTCTTCTATTTTTTTTTTTGTGGAAAAGTTTGAGAAGGATTGATATTAGTTCTTTTTCAAATGCTTGGTAGAATTCATCAGTGAAGCAATCTGGTCCTGGCCTTTTGTTTGTTGGGAGTTGTTTTTTTTTTAATTTAATTTACTGGGGTGACATTGGTTCATAAAACCATACAGGTTTCAAGTGTACAACTCAACAAAACATCATTTTCACACTGCATTGTATGTCCATGGCCCAAATCAAAGTTTCTTTCCATCCTAATTTATCCCCCTCCTTTGCACACATCCACCTACCCACCCCCCTTTTCCTCTGGCTATCACCACACTGTTGTCTGTGTCTATATGTTTATATGCATATGCATCATATGTTTATATATATGTATGCTTTTTTGTTTAATCCCTTCATTTTATGTCATCCGTTCTTCCATCCCCCAACCTCTCTGGCCACTGTCAATCTGTTCCATGTACCATGCCCCTGTTTCTATTTTGCTTGTCAGTTTATTTTTTTCATTAGATTTCACATATGAGATTATATGGTACTTGTCTTTCTCTGCCTGGCTTATTTTACTTAGCATAATAATCTCCAGGTCCATCCATGCTGTCACAAAAAGTAAGATTTCCCTCTTTTTTATGGCTGAATAACATTTCATTGTGTAAATGTATCACAACTTTTCATCCACTCATCTACTGATGGGCACTTGGGCTATTTCCAGATTTTGGCTATTGTAAATAATGTTGCAATGAACACAGGGGTGCATATATTCTTTTGAATTAATATTTTGGGTTTCCTCAGATATATCCCCAGATGTGGGATTGCTGGGTAAAAAGGCAGATCCATTTTTAAGTTTTTGAAGAAACTCCATACTGCTTTCCACAGTGGCTGCACTGATCTGCATTCCCATCAGCAGCACATGAGGGTTCCCTTTCCTCACATCCTCACCAGCACTTGTTTTTGATTTATTGATGATAGCTTTTTTGTCAGGCATGAGATGATAATATCTCATTGTGATTTTAATTCACATCTCTCTGATGATCAGGGATTTTGAGCATTTTTTCATATGTCTATTGTCCACCTGTATGTCCTCTATGGAGAAGTGTCAATTCAAGTCCTTTGCCCATTTTTTAAAATCTTTTTAAGTAAAAAAAAAAAAAGATTTCATTTATTTACTTTTATAGAGAGGAGAAAGGAGGGAGAAAGAGAGGGAGGAAGAGCGGGAGAAAAACATCAATGTGTGGTTTCCTCTCTTGGGCTCCCTACTGGACACCTGGCCTGCAACCGAGGCATGTACCCTGACTGGGAATTGAACTGGCAACTCTTTGGTTTGCAGGCTGGTGTTTAATCCACTGAGCCACACCAGCCAGTCTTTGCCTATTTTTTAATTGGGTTGCTTGTCTTCTTGGTGTTGAGTTGTATAAATTCTTTATATATTTTGGAAATTGACCCCTTATCAGATGTGTTATTGGTAAATATGTTTGCCCTTTCAGTGGGTTTTCTTTTCATTGTGTTGGTTTCTTTTGCTGTGCAAAAGCTTTTTAGTTTGATATAGTCCCATTTGTTTATTTTTTCCCTTTGTTTGCCTTGTTGGGAAGTTTTTGATTACTGATTCAGTCTCCTCACTAGTAACCTATGTGTTCAGATTTTCTGCTTCTTTATGATTCAGCCTTGGTAGTTTGTATGATTCTAGGAATTTATCCATTTCTTCCAGGTTGTCAAATTTGTTGGTGTGTAATTATTCATAGTAGTCTGTTTCAATCTTTTGTATGTCTGTGGTATCAGGTTTAACATTCTTTTTACATTTCTGATTTTATTTTTTGAGTCCTTTCTTTTTTCTTGGTGAGTATAGCTACTGGTTTGCCATTTTTGTTTATTTTTTCAAAGACCCAGAACTTAGTTTCATTAATCTTTTCTTTTTGGTCTCTTTTGACTTATTTTTGCTTTGATCTTTGTTATTTCTTTTCTACTAAGCTGGGCTTTGTTTGTATATTTTTTCCAAGTTCATAGAGAAGTAAACTTAGTGTTTATTTCAATTTTTTTTTGCTTTTTGAGGTAGGCATTTATTGCTATGAACTTTCTTCTTATAACAACTTTTGATGCATCCCATAAATTTGGTGTGTTGTAGCTCCATTTTATTTGTCTCAAGGTATTTAAAAAAAATCTCTCCTTTGATTTCTTCTTCAATCCATCGGTTGTTCAGTAGCATGCTTAATCTCCAAATATTTGTGAATTTTCTAGTTTTCTTCTTGTACTTGATATCTAGTATTATGCCATTGTGGTTAGAAAAATGCTTCATATGATTTCAACCCTCTTAAATTTATAAAGACTTATTTTGCAGCCTAATATACTATCTGTACTTGAGAATATTCCAGTTACATTTGAGAAGAAAGTATATTCTGTTCTTTTTAGATAGAATGTTTTGTATATATCACCCTGGCTGAGTGGCTCAGTTGGTTGCAGCATTGTCTTGTACACCAAAAGGTGGTAGGCTTAATTCCTGGTCAGGGCATACACCTAGGTTGTGGGTTTGATCCCTGGTCAGGCAGTGTACAGGAGGCAACCAATCTATGTTTCACTCTCACATTGATGTTTCTCTCTCTCTCTCTTTCTCTTAAATGGATAAATATATCATTGGGTAAGGATTTAAAAAATAATAAGAAGAAAGAATGTTCTGTATATATATATTAAGTTCATCTTGTTTAATGTGTCATCTGGAACTGATGCTTCCTTACTGATTGTCTGTCTGGATGATCTATCCATTTATTTAAGTAGGGTATTAAAGTCCCCTACTATTACTTTATTGCTGTCTATTTATCCATTTACACATATGAATATTTGCTTTATATATTTAGTTACCACTACATTGGGTGCATAAATATTTACAAATATTATATCTTGTTGGAATGATCCTTTTATCATTATGTAACACACTTCTTTGTCTGTCATTATAGTGTTTGTTTTAAAGTCTATTTAGTCTAATAGAAGTATAGCTAACCTAACTTTTTTTTCTCTTTCCATTTGTATGCTTGGAATATCACTTTTCATCCCTTTATTTTCAGTCTTTGTGTGTCTCTACATCTGACCTGGGTCTCTTGCAGGCAGCAAATAGAAGAGTCTTGTTTTTTAAAATCCATGCAGCCACTCTGTCTTTTTATTGGAGAATTTAGTATATTTACATTTAAAGTAATTATTAATAGATATGTGCTTATTGATATTTTAGTAATTGTTGTCTCGCTGTTTTCTAGTTTCTCTGTGTTTCTTCTCTTGCTCTCTTTGTGGTTTGATGATTTCCTTTAGTTGCATGCTTGGATTCCTTTCACTTTATCTTTTGTGTAGCTGCTGTAGGATTTTGCTTTATGGTTATTATGAGGCTTACATCCAATAATGAATGTTTATAACAGTCTATTTAAAGTTATAACAACTTAAGTTTGATTGCATTCTAAAGCTTTACATCAACCCTTGCCCCATTTTATGTTTTTGATGTCACATTTTATAACTATTTATCTTGTGTATCCTTTAACTGTTAATTGTAATTATAGTTATTTTTACTACCTTTGTTTTTTTAACCTTTATATTAGCTATATAAGAGATTAGTTTACTACCTTTAATATACATTTACTTTTTCAATCAGATTTCTTCTTTCATATGTTTTCCTGTTACTAATTAGTACCCTTTCTTTCTACCTTAAAGAAATCTTTTTAACCTTTCATGTAAGGCTGTTTTAGTGTTGATGAACTCCTTTAATTGTTTGTGTGGAAAGCAATTTATCCCTTTTTTAATTCTGAATGGCAGTTTTGACAGGTATAGTATACTTGGTTGGAAGTTTATATTTCCCAGCATTTTGAACATATCATGCCAAGCCCTTCTGGCCTGCAAAGTTTCTGCTTAAAAATTTGTTGATAAGATCATTGGGGTTTTTTTATAACAAGTTCTATTTCTCTTGCTGTTTTTAGGATTCTCTCCTTGTCTTTAATTTTAGATATTTTGATTATAATGTGTCTTGGTGTGGGACTCACTGGGTTCTTCATTTTGGAACTCTTTGGACTTCCTGGACCTGGATGTCTGTTTCCTTCTCCAAGTTAGGGAAGTTTTTAGTCATTATTTTTCAAGTAATTTTTCTGAGGTTTTATCTTGTTCTTTTGTTTGGAACATATGCCTTTGTTTCTTCATTTTTTATGACTCTGTGTTGGTTCGTATGCTTTTGATGAAACAGTCACCCTCCCACTCTTGAAGAGTTGTCCTGGTGTAGCAGAAGCATCTTGCTGTTCAGCCCTCCCTAATTCTTTGTTGTCTCTCAAACTTTTGTGATTGTCCTAGCAACGTATTTTACTTTTAATAACTCCTAGTAGTTGAGGTTATGCCAAGACCAGGTAGTGTCCCAAAGGGAATGATCTCAATAAGCATCTAGATTGAAGCTGATTGGAAACCAGACACTCAAGTAGCATTTAAAAAATCACACACACACACACACACACACACACAGTCCTGTGGGACTGCAAACATAAGTCCCACTGGCCACCAGAGCCAGGTAATCTGGAGGTGTCCCCTGGGTGGTAGTCACAGAAATAGGGGCTCCATACAAGTATATAAGTTCTTTTCTCAGAGTTACCAGTGAGCTGTAGTGAGGCAGAGGGAAAATGCAGAGATATTGTCCATTGGTCTGTTCCCTGAGAATAGCTCCTATGACCCCTGTGCATGCCAATCCTGAAGTTTTTCCCTCAGACTGAAGCTTCAGGACAAGCAAAGAGCTCTTTCTCATAAAAATATTGGGGATGTATTTCAATGTGTTGTCTTTGCAGTGCCCTGGGGGTAGAAGCCTGCCAAGAGCCTTCTCTCAGATTGTTATAGTCCCACAGGACTCAGGATACAAGACCCCTTAGCCACCAGAACCAGGTGGTCAAGGGGTGTCCCCTGGGTGGCAGTGCAAAAAGTAGGGCACCAGACACAAAAATCAGAGCACCAGACATGCATAAGCATTCCCCTCCAGGAAATACAGGAGCTCTAGAGCACGGCAGAGGGAGAGCACAAAGATAATGTTTGCTCTCTGAGGTCTATGGAAAGGGTTACAGTCAGCCCTCAGATTTGTGTTTCATTATAAGCCTGCCTCTGAGTCTGCATCTATGATGATTAGTTAATAGAGCTCTTTCACAGAGAGATTGAGCTTCTGAGCCTCTTTTTTCTTGTTATGCTCTGCAGGTGATAGTTGTTTAAGAACTCTTTTTCCATTGGTCATATAGTCCTGTGGAACCCACAGGCATAAGCCCTACTGGCCACCAGAGCCAGGCCATGTAGAGGTGTCTTCTGGCGCTAATAGCAAAAATCAGGGCACCAGATAAGGGTATGAGTTGTTTACTCTGAGAAGCTGGAGTGAGGCACAAAGACCTCCATTCCCTGAGAACACTTCCTTGGGCCTCTACATATATGTCAAACCAGAAGCTAGATGACCCTTTAGTCAAAGCTCCTGGATCAGCAAATAAGTCTACTCACAGAAAGAACAGGAGTGTGTTTTAGTCTGTTGTCTGTTTAATGCGCAGGGGTGGTGGCTTGCCAAGAACTGTCTCTGTGGATGTTATAGTCTTATGGGACCCAGGAATGTGAGCCCCCTGTGGTTATCAGAGCTGGGCAATCAAGGCAGCATTTCCTGGGTGATAGCTACACAAATCAGGGTACGAGAGATGTTTAAAAATTCCCTTCTGGAAAATACTGTGTTTTGCAGTTCAGCAGAGGGACAGCACAAAGACGGTGCTTGCTGGCTGTAGCAAGGCAAAAGGGGAGTGTAAAGATGGCACTAGCTGGAAAAAGAAAAAAAATTGTGCATATTGGCTAGAGTGAATCTGAAGGAGAGCCCAAAGGTGGCATCCACTGGCTAGAATGAGGCAGAGGGGGAACATTAGATGGGATCCACAGGAAAAAAAGAAAAGATGGTACCTTCAGGCTAAAGCTAGGCAGAAAGAGAACACGAAGATGGTGCCTACCAGTTTCTGTCCCTGGAGAGTGTTCCAGCAGTCTCTTAGATGTGTGTGTTACATTGCATGCCTACCCTTCAGCCCAGTGCTTTAATATAAGCGGGTGAGCCTCTTTCACTTAAAGTCAGAGCACTATTTGCTGCCTCTGATCTGGGCCCTGGGGTGGGTGAGTCCAAGCCAGTGAACACTTTAAGAGCCATTTCTCAGATCACTATAGTCTTGTGGGTATTGTGGATGTGAGCTCTGTTGGTTTTCAAAGCTAGATGTTTTGCAGGCTCACCTCTCAAGTACAGTTCTTAAAAGCTGAGGTGCCTGATGTGGAGTTCAACTCTGCTTCTCAGTGTTTGCTTTCCCTCTGGATTGTGGGTTGTTGCACTAGGGGTTTATGGTAAGATCGTGTGGCCCAGCTTCTCCTGCCCCATTCAGTGTGGTTTTCTTCTTATATGATGGGGAGCTGCTGCTCAGCCAGTGATGTTTTTTTCAAGAGGAAATTGCTCCATATGTAGCTGTAGACTTGCTATGTACATAGGAGGAGGTGAGTTAAGGATTTTCCTAAGTCACTGTCTTGAGCTGGAACCCATCCTTTTCCTTTTAAAAACATTTTTTATGTTGATACAATTTCAAACTAACAAAAATTCTGCGAGGATAGTACAAAATTTCGGTATATTTTTTTTGCCCAGAAACCTCATTCAAGCTTTGCAGACTATTCTACTGTCTTTATAGCAAACGCATCCAAGCCAAGATCATTTTTAGTGATTTTTAAAAAATGATTCTGTCAGGAAACCTAAAGTTACTACTGATCAGTGACCAATTTCTGGGCTTGAAAGTTCCAAAGTCATTCAGATATTGTAAAGTTGAAACCACAATCAGCAGGAGCACAAATCATGATTACATATTCTCTTGGAGACCATTTCTTTTCTCTTTTCAAGCTCATGCCAGGACAGAAAAGCCTCCTGATCACCCTGCTGTGCTAGGGGATGGAATTTATCTAGTGCACCCTTTCACTGAGGCTACAGAACTTCTCAGTTTTTATCACAGAGGGCTGGTATTATGTTATATACTATATTGTATTATACTGTATTCTATTATATTGTATTATATTATATTAATCTTTATGTGAGGTGAGGGCATGAGGAGGGACTCATTATTTTTAATCTCTGCTTGTACCAAGGGCCCAAAGTCTTATTTCTGGTTACCATATGGATTTAAAAATTCAGGCACCTTCTTCATCGCAACCCCTCCTCACCCAAGACAGGGTCATATTATTTTCTTTCAGCTCTGAGGTGCAGTTCCTTCCTTATTTCTGCCACCTATGTATTTCCTTGTGTTTTTTGTAAGCTCAAGATGCATTAAAATACATATTTTGCACCCAGCATAACTAGGTGTTTGCAGTGGAAGAGTTTTCATGATATCTAGTCTGATTGTAATAGTTAGGGATTGATTGTGTCCACCTCAAGTAACAGAAACCTGAGTACGATGACCTACTCAAGTTGGAATTTATTTTCTCACTTACTAATAAGTTCAGAGGTAAGCAGATTTATGCTTCTCTACTTTTCTATTCTTAGTATGTAGCTTTCATTCTCCTGTCTTAAGCTGTTTCCTGTACTTCTAGGCATCACATAAATTTTTACAGCAGAAAAAGATGAAAGGTAAAGGCAAAAGATTATTTGTCACCTGAGTCTTCCTTCCTTCCTTCCTTCCTTCCTTCCTTCCTTCCTTCCTTCCTTCCTTCCTTCCTTCCTTCCTTCCTTCCTTCCTTCCTTCCTTCCTTTGTATAAGCCCCACTGAGCAACTTTTATTTATATCTCATTGGCTGGACCTGGGTCATTTTGTTCCTTGTAGATGCAGCAGAGTTTGGTAAATGCATTTTGCTCTGTTAAAAAACACTCATGTTTTTCAACAAGGGACTTTGTCATCCTGAACAAAACAAGTGTACTGTTAACAAGGAAGAAGGGGAGAATAGTTAGAAAACAAGTAATTATCAATAGTTCCCATGCAGGAACTGAAAGTGTCCTGTGTTCTTTCTACTATGCTGCAACTTCCTTTCAGTTTTTAAGTTGATAAACGGGGCTGAAACCATAACTTGCGGGGCTCAGTGCAAAATGAGTGTATGGAAGCCCTTGTTGAAGAAGCAGGAGAAAAGTGCCATGGGAAGGTACTGAAATAAAAAAAAACTTTCCCCTTACTTTTGTGTTCTTTCAACTTCTCTAGTATTTTTTATTTGCTACTTAATATCATTTTAAGCAAAAAAATTAAAAATTTAAGTTATCAGTCTCAATTTTACCATATATCTTCATATTTTGCAATGCTGGTTTTAAAATGCAAATATAAGATCACTGAACATGTGTGCATAATCATTGAAATTACATAATTTACATTTCATAGCATGCATATGTATCTGTATTTTGTTTTGACTAAAATAGTGAAAATACTGCACAAGTCTAACTCGAGTTTAAAATTTCATTTTTTGATATATGACATTCTACCAATTTTCTCTACCTTTGACTTACTGATGAGTAATAAAGACTGAAAGGAAGAGGAACTATGGTTTGTCCTTTCCTTCTGTCATCATTTTCAGTAAAGTGTTTAGCAGCTCCCATACCACTTACCTCGTGATCTTATTGGTGCGCTGGAATTCCTATGTGTGGGGCATTGCGAACACTGTGTGAGTGGGTAGCCAAGGTGTAGCAGCAAGCACACATATCTGAAAGTGCTGATATGGAAAGGTCTCCAAGATATATTAATAAAAAATGTACCATGCAGAATAATGTGAGTCCTTTTTGTATAAATAGAAAAGGAATGTGTTTGCTATGTATATATAAGTACATTGAATATGCATAACTTTTTACAGAAAAAGAATTTTTAGAAACTATAGCATTCTTTGAGGAAAAAGTTCAGTGGAGTGAGGCAAGGGAAGGGTTGGAGGTTTTCATTTTTCATTTTGTATCTTTTTTTACTGCTTGGATTTTCAATCTGTATTCAAACATCATAGACATAAACAAAGCTGAAAGCAACCAGCAACTCACATACCACCACCCAGAAATAGCCAGTGTTAACATTTGGTGGGGATCTCTTTTCTGTGTAAATACAGATGAAGAATGAGTAAGAAAGAGATACAGACATAAAGAGAAAAATCAAAGAAAGAGAAAGTTATAAAAGGAACTAAATTAAATTTACTTGAGTTTAACAAAAACAAAATACTGGAATGAACGATGAATAGCTAAACCTTATATTATTTCTTCTCCATAAGAGGTATTGAGCTTAAAAGATCCCTCTTGGAGTTATTAGATAAGGTTCCCCCCCCTCCTTTTTTAAACTGCCTGTTTCAATCTTAGACATTGTCTATTAACTTCTTATATTAAAGATGAGATGATGACACATTTTCCCCTTTCTTTTTCTTCCTATGAATTTATATTGCTTTTCTTATTTTTACTATTTAAAATGAAAATATTTTCAGTAGGGAGTTAAAGAGCATTAATGCCCAGTGTTAATGGATAATGTAGGAAAACAAACACTCTTATACACTTTTGGGGGAAATATAAAATAATAAACACATTTGGAGTGTGAATTTGCATATTTATAAACATTCTAAATATATGTTTTTCAGCCCAGTGGTTCTGCTGGTGCAAGATAATTATACAAAGATATTTTTGCAACATTAATTTTTAATACTAAAAAGCTGGAAATAAGTGTTAATCAATAAGAAAGTAGTTTAATGACATATAGCACATTTATAATGTAGAATACTATATAATTATTAAAAGAATTATGGAGATGAATATGAGCTAAAATGGAAAAAACTCTAAATTATATTAAGAGAAATAAAGCAAGTCATATAACATATGTACAGTATGATTCCACTTACTTACTTTAAAAGAATATATATGTATGCATATTCTTACACCCACATTGGTACAGAATGGTACACACAGAGGAGACAGAGAGAGGAAAGGGACTGGGGGGATTAAGAGGAACTTACACAGTATACTTAAAAACTGCTTTTGTGTTTTACAAGAGGAACATGTACATTGTACAGTACAAAAGAGAGAAGGGAAAAAAGAAAAAAATAACTTCACTGTCTTCTTAAATATTTAGTATGCTAGAGTGAGGAATTAATTTTGTCTAGTATTTCATGTTTAAGGATTAATATAATGATTGAATCTGCACTGCATTTCAAATTAAAACCAGACAAATCAGCTTTGAACACAATCTACATTGCTTGCTATAGATAGCAACCAACAAGCTGAAAATTTCCCTCACCTCAAAATGACATAATTTCTTTCTTATTATGCTTAGAATTTTGGAATAATTTAGTTCACCATACCCTTTAATCCTGAGTAAAAGTGCAAGGTTCCTGGCAATATTATTCTCTTTCAAAATGTTTCTGAAAATATCTTGCCCTTTATACCCACATTTTCACTGGGAGTACTGAATCCACTATAATATAAAGCTTGATTATAATTTTATTTTATATTTTAGTCATATAGGTTAGCCTACATTGTTGTAATTTAGGTTAATGTAACTTATAATAGCAATAAACTTTCTATAAGGAAAGGTACATATCAGCTATTCACTGATGCTTTGAGGTGTGGGGGTAAGGAAACAAATCACCAAATGAAGTAGTATAAGTTTAAACCCTTAAGGATCTATTTATGTGTTACCTACCAATTAGATCAACAATCAAATACCTATTATGAACAAGCCCTGTAGTAAAATTGACAGGGACATCAACGTTTATAAGACTGTTGGAGACTTCTGGTCAAGATGGTGGTGCAGGCAGACATGGCTCACCTCTTCACACAACCACATCAAAATTACAATTAAAATATAGAACAACCGTCACTTAGAAACATGAGAGATTGAGTTGAATGGAAGTCCAACAACTATGGAATTAAAGAAACCACATCCATCCAGACTGGTAGAAGGGGTGCAGATGTGGAACAGGCTGGTCCCTCACCCATGTGTGGTGGATAAAAATTCAAGAGGAATACCTCGGGTGCAAGGAGTCCCAGCCCACACCAGTCTCCCCAGCCCAGGGTGCCAGTGCCAAGAAGATAAATCTCCTCAACTTCTGGCTGCAAAAACCATCAGGGATTGAATTGGTGGAAGAAACTCCTGGAGCCCCAAGCAGTTTTTCTTAAAGAACCCACATGCAGACTCACCTACTTAGTCAGACTCACTCCCTCTGATTGCCAACACCAGGATAGCAACTTGAATGGCACTAATAGTATACAGGGAGAAACTTGAGTGTCTAGTATCAAGGTGAATAGAGGCCATTGTCCTTTTCTAAACCCTCTCCTGATAGAGCCACCTGGCAAGCTAGTTCCATATCTGAGATTCCATCAATCTGGCTAACATTGTTTGACCTGCTGTGAATATCCCCAGAGACTCTGTCTCACCCAACTTACAGGCCTACCCAAACTGTTTTTCCATGTGAATGGCTGGTCTTGGCTCATGCTGTACAACTTCCTGAATCCTATCAAACAAACAGCAGCTGGTCTCAGTGAGCACCAGGCCCAGCACTAGCTGCTGCTAGCCTAGATTCATAGCTTAGCTTCTCTTGGAAATCTCCAAGCCCAGCACAGCTAGCAGCCATCTCAGATTGCATTATAGCTCAGACAGTTTGTCCAGGGTGGCCCTGGACAAACACAGATGAGGGCTGACCTTGGCCTGCACCACCCAGGAAACTCAAGGGCCTGTGTGCCCAGTGGACAGCTATAGACCACATCAGAGTACCACCACCCTGCACCTGCATAGCTGATTCTCCACAGGGGGTGGAGGCTGGTTGTCACAGCCAATGCTTGCAGATGACTGGCCTGGGTATATCCCTCCCATTGCTCTGCCAACAACAACCAAGCCTCAACTATAAAAGGATGGTGTACTCAGCCCAGATGAAGAGCACACCTCAAGAACCCAACTTGGGTGATAGGGGAGGCTGTGCCACCAGACCCAACGGAACACTTATTTCACCTAGATCACACTACCAAGACACATAGTCAAAGCAGCTATACCGAACACACAGAAACAAACACAGGGAGGCTGTCAAAATGAGGAGACAAAGAAACATGGCCCAAATGAAAGAATAGATAAAAACTCCTGAAAGAGCTAAATGAAGTGGAAATAAGCAATCTATCAGAAGTAGAGTTCAAAACACCGGTTATAAAGATGCTCAAGGAATTTAGTGAGGACCTCAACAGCATAGAATAGATTCAGTCAGAAACGAAGGATACACTAATTGAAATAAAGAACAATCTACAGGGAAACAGTAGATCAAGCCGAGAATGAAATCAATGATTTGGAACATAAGGAAGCAAAAAACAACCAACTGGAAGAACAAGAAGAAAAAAAGAATCCAAAAAAATGAGGATCGTGTAAGCAGCTTCTGGGACAATTCAAGTGTTCCAATGTTCTTGTCATAGGGGAGCCAGAAGGAGAAGAGAAAAGGCAAGAAATTGGAAATCTATTTGAAAAAATCATTTGGTGAAGGAAATAGATATGCAAGTCCAGGAAGCACAGAGAGGCCCAATTATGATGGATGCAAAGAGGCCCACACCAAGACACATCATAATTAAAATGCCAAAGGTTAAAGATAGAGAATTTTAAGCCTGGCTAGTGTGGCTCAGTGAATGGAGTACTTGCCTATGAACCAAAGGGTTACCAGTTCGATTCCCAGTCAGGGCACATGCCTGGGTTGCAGGCCAGGTCCCCAGTAGGGGGCACATGAGAAGCAACCACACATTGATGTTTCTATCACTCTCTTTGTCCTACCCTTCCTCTCCCTCTAAAAACAAATAAATACAATTTTTAAGACAGAATCTTAAAAGCAGCAAGAGAAAAGCAGTTAGTTACCTACAGGGGAGTTCCCAAAAGACTGTCAGCTGATTTCTCAAAAGAAACTTTGCAGGCTAGAAGGGATTGGCAAAAATATTCAAAGTCATGAAAAGCAGGAATCTACAGGCAAGATTGCTGTACCCAGAAAGGTATCATTTAGAATTGCAGGGCTGATAAAGAGCTTCTCAGACATGAAAAAACTAAAGGAGTTCATCATCACCAAGCCATTATTATATGAAATGTTAAAGGGACTTACTTAAGAAGATCAACACTATGAATAATAAAATGGCAAAAATACATATCTATCAACATTTAATCTAAAAAACAAACTAAGCAAACAGGAAGAATAGAGCTAATCATGGATATGGAGATCATTTTGATGGTTGCCAGATTGGAGGGGAGTGTGGGGGACTGAGTGAAGGGTTGAGAGGATTAAGAAGTACAAATAAGTAGTTACAGAATAGCTATGGGGATGTAAAGTACAGTATAGGAAATGGAGCCAAAGAACTTATACGCATGACCCATGGACATGAACAATGGTGTGAGGATTGCCTGAGGGAGTGGGGAGTGCTGGATGGAAGGGGGCAGAAGGGATAAATCAGGACAACTAATAGCATAATAAATAAAATATAATTTTAAAAAGACTATCTCCTCTGTTAAAGCACTGGCACACATAAGATATTATGGGAAGTCAAATCTAAGAAAGCCTAGCTTTGAAGGCACTGAAGTGGTTGTGGTAGAGTTAAGGATATTTGAAGTCTTGCTGAGAAGCACAAAAAAATCGTCCTTGTTTTGTGAGAGATGTAATCTAGTTTTATTCACCTGCAAAGAAAACACTCTGTATTATTAAGTATTAATTGAGTAGAACAGATAAGTGCTATAGAAGTCACAGAAAGGACACATTATTGACTCCACTACTCACGCAGTAGTCAGGTAAACCTTACAGCATGAGACATGAAACCTTTGATAATGTCTAGAAGGCAACTGGAAATATGAAATTAAAGCTTGGGAGAAGATACTGGATTAAAGGTACAGACTTTGGAGTCATTTGCATAGGTGTAATAGATAAGATTTCCATGAGGAGATATAAAGAGGGAGATGGAAAGGAAGTTTAAAACCTAAAGAAAATAGTTAGACACTGTGAAAATAACAGCAGACACATTTAAAAAATTAAAATATAATCATTAAATAAAAATCGTATGCACTGATTACTAGTTTATTAGATACAGACAAAAAGATATTAGTAAATGGAAGATCATTCTGAGGAAAATATATGGAAGGCCGTATGGAGAAGTAGGAAATGAAAAGCACAAGTTAAAAAAATGAAGATAGAGAAAGTTCAATATATTATCCAATAAGATTTCCAGAAAGCAAGATATGAAAGAAGAAGAGGGAAAAAGTAATCATTGATAATTTTCCAGAATTGATGAAACAATGCCTCAAAGTCAATAATTAGGAGTCTGAGGCAGAATAAATAAAAAGGAACGTATACTAGGTACCTTGCAGTGAAAATGTAGTACTACAAAGACATACATAAAATCTAGAAAGGAATAAAATATAAAAGACAGACTACCTGCAAATAAATTACTATTAAATAGGACAGTATCGAGACTTCTGGCCAAGATGGAGGCATAGGTGGAAGCACTGTGCCTCCTCGCACAACCATGATAGGGATAACAACAATATAGAAACAAAATAACAACCAGAACTGAGAGAAAATTGAAGTGTGTGGAAGTCGGACACCCAAGGATTTAAAAAAAGACACGTTCATCCAGACCGGTAGGAGGGGCAGAGTCGGGCCGGGCGAGGGACGCGGAGCAGAGAGCTGAGCAGCAGGTGGACTCTTGGCGCACAAGTGGAGGTGGCTGGTGGGCCCCGGCCAGGGGGTGGCAACCGGCAGACCCAGCGAGGCGGCCATTGGAAAGCAATGCACTGCATGCAACTCAGGGTCCCAGCACTGGGAAATAGAGCTTTGGGTCACTGACTGAAAAGGAAGGTCCTGGGGGGTGCACAGGCCCACCCACACCGGAATTGGTGCCAGAGGGTCCTGGTTGGCTTGTGGAAAGTGGCAGAGAGGTCTGGGGTCCTGTGGAGAGCAGAGCAGGTACCATTGTTCCCTCTTGGATCCCGCCCCCACATACAGTGTCACAACCCAGCCACTGGGGTGCCCCACCCTGGTGAACACCTAAGGCCCTGCCCCTCACTACAGGAGCTCGACAAGACCAAAAAAAAAAAAAAAACAAAAAAACAAACAAAACAAAAAAAAACAGCAAAGAGATGGCTCAAACAGAAGAAGAATTGAAAGCCCCAAAACCCATCCTTTTAAGCAACCAAGAGATAGCCAACCTATCAGATGCACAGTTCAAAGCACTGGTGATCAGGATACTCACAGAATTGGTTGATTTTGGTCACAAATTAGATGAAAAAATGAAGACTAAAATAAGTTTAATGAAGAAAAATGCACAGGGAACCAATAGTGATGGAATGAAAGATGGGTCTCACATCATTGGAGTGGACCAGAAGGAAGAA
>CM052542.1:59464062-59597022 GCA_028533065.1 Trachops cirrhosus | reverse complement strand
ATGTGATTGTGTCTGTCTTAGGTCCATTCTTTCCAGAGAATGGTTGCCTGTCATTGACTCTCTGACCAAGCTGAAGGGAATAGCAGAGCAGGCAGTGCCCTTGTTCAGGGAAATAAGTTTTGTCTCCTTAGGCCTCCCAGTTCTCGGAGGTTTCTCACTCAGCCTTAGCCACGGGGGGTTATGGCTCCTGAAACCAGGCAGGGCTGACACCACACATTTCATGACTTGCTCAAGCATCTGCAGTTTCCATTGCCTACCGATGTAAGTATAAACCAATCTGGGTTAGAGTCATGTTGTAGACTATCCCCTCTTCAGTATTGTATGCCCTTGTATATATCCAGAGCTGGAGCAAGATGTGTGGGCACACAAACTAATGTCCCTGAATGAAGTGTATATTTTAAAAATGTTTATAAATTTATTTGCTGAGAGATGTAAGCAAAACAATACGAATATGAAATTCAATGTATGAAATTCAATAATATTCCTATTTATAAGCAATAAATTAGAAATAGTAATTTTTAAAATTCAGAGTGAATTTTTAAACTTTGAGAAATTTTTAAAATTCAGAAAAATAGAATATTATGAAAATACTCTAATTCCTCTGATATAGAATTAAGTGTTGTTAACTTTCATCATATCTTGAATTTTTTTTAAAGGCCTAAAACATTGCTGGTTTAAACATAAACCAGCATGCCCCCTGTCCTGTTCCCCTTTCCATCCACTCTGAAGCTTTCTCCATGAAGAGTTTAATGTGTGTCCTGCCCAATTTTTAAAAGTTTTTCTTATTTATGTTTACAAAAAGATTTGTGTATTTTATGTGGTTTTAATTTACTTATGTGATATCATACTGTACCTAGCAACTGTAGTTTTCCTTAATATTATGTATTTGAAACCTGTTAATTATAGATTATAGATTGGTAGATATAATCTGTTTCTTTCAGCTATTGTATAGGCCCGTTTCATGAATACAGCACATTTTATTTGTCAAGTCCCCTATGTCTGGACACTTCAGATTATTTCCTGTTTTCCCTCTTAGTAACCATGCTGTAGTGAATGTCTTCATATATTCCAGAATAAAAATATAAGAATTTCTCTAAGGGATCTACCTATAAGTGCATGCATATTTTTTATTTTACTGAAATAACCAAATTGCTTTCAACAGAAAGTCCCTATTTCCTTCCATTTCACCAAAACTTGATAGATATTATTATTGGGTGAAAATTGTGTGTGTGTATATACAATTTTAAATCTGCTTTTCTCTGGCTAGTTTCAAGAGTAAGAATCTTCTCTTAGTGAGATTGGCCTTTTAATTTTTCTTCTCTGTACATTGGTGGTTGAATTGTTGGTATTTTTATTTCTCCCTCCCTTCTTTTTATTGAATCTGAAAATATCTGCTTCCTATTTGTCATGAACTTTAGTGTCTTTAAATAGAGGACAGGTTGTCAGGGCCCAGAGGGGAAAGGGGAGAAAATTTCAGGGGAGAAGGGAAGGGTTTACAGGAACAAATATAGACACATGGACAAAACTAGGGGGGTTGGAAAGGGGAGGGAGGAGGGGAGGGATGGGTGGGTGGGCTGGAATGGGAATAAAGGATAGAAACTGTACTGAATAATCTAAAATAAAATAAAATTTAAAAAAGAAAAAAATTGTTTTTTTTCATTAAGCTATCTTGATTTATATGTAATCAAAATTCAAAGAATTGAAATCTTGATATTGAATATTTGAATACATGAATGTAGTGAATTTATTTAGTTTGATCTCTTAAAGTGTTCTTTTGTAATATTTTATAGTTTCCTGAATTTTTGGTTAGGTATTTCATTTTATTTTTAAAATCTTAATTTTTTTCCCATTACCATTTAGTCTCCTTATACCCCCTTTCCCCAACAATCGCCACTTTGTCTAGATATTTTGTAGTTTTATTTCTATTCAGAGTATTTAAAAAATACTATTTCTAATTTATTTGCTTATAAATAGAAACATTATTGAATTTCATATGTTGATTTTCATATTTGCATTGTTTTGTTTACATGTCTCAGGATTTTCTATGAAGATAATTATGATTTTCAAATAATGACAGTTTTGTCACTTTATATCACTCATACTTATTCGTTATCTTGTCTCTTTGCACTGGTTAGGGCCTCCTGCATGATATTGGTTATTAGCAATGCTAGCTTGGTGCACTCCTGATTTTAATGGAAATGTTTCTAATGTTTCCTATAAAATATGATGCTTGGTATAGAATTGTCCAGGTGCTCCTGAAAGATCTGTTCAAATCCCAGTTCCCCACGTGTTTCTTTTTTAAAAAAAAAATCATGAATAGGTACTCGAATGTATCAAGTGACTTTTCTGCATCTGTTGGGATACTTATTTTTCTCCTTTAATTTGTTAACACAGTGAATTGCATTGATAGGGTTTCTTTTTTTTTAGTTTTAGGTTTTTATTGTTATTAGTTTGTTCATTTCCTTTGAAACTCAGGTATAGAATTCTATTAATAATTTTCCTCAATTGATGGTACACTATTGTCATTGGTCCATGGCTCCTCTATTGTATCATTTTAATTTTCATTACCCACAACCCTGTTTGCCCTTAAAGGCTCTTACTTTAATGTGTTCGTTATATATTTCAGTAAAATAAAGTGTTATTTTTTGTGTGCCTATGTATTAATTTATATAAATGTTGTCTTACAGCTCTTACTTTGTTTTAACTTATTCTACTCAACCCTACATGTTTAGGATCTAGTTTATTGCTATATATGTATCTATTGTATTGTTTTTTGGTACAAAACATTTACTTTATGTTTCTTTATTCTTGTTCAAGTACAGTTGTCTCCATTTTCCCCCTACCATATCCCCCAGCCCCACATCCCTGCCTCCCACCCTCGAAGCTACCCTCTTAGGCTTTGTCTGTGTGTCCTTTGTACATGTTCCTTGATGGCCCTTATTGTTTCCAAGTGCAGTATGATATTTCAGATGGTACACCCTTTCATTTACTTATCTATTTCTGTAGCTATGTAGACCTAAAGTACATTTCACCTTTCTGCAACTAAAAAATAACACTGTGACGAATATCTTCTTGTAAGTTGCTTTTTGATTTGTGCACTGGTTTCCTTGATGTTTATCCCCAGGTGTGTAATTGTTGGAGTATGGAATAATGTGTATATTGAATTAATTATGTCTCATCAAATTATTTTCCATAATACTGCTTCAGTTATACTCCTTCCAGTGGAGGACAAAAATGTTATTTCTCTATTTTCTTATCTACAATTGTTGTTATCTGATAATTTTTATTAATCTGATTGATGTTAAGATGTATATCAATGTTGTTGCAATTGTCATTTCTCTGATTCTGGGGCACATCTCTGATTTCTACACTTACATGTCAGTGGGCTTCCCTTTAAATGATCTGTCTACTTATATCCTTTGCCTATTTTTCTATTGAGATTTCCTGTCTTTCTCTTATTCATTTGCAGCTGTTCTTTATACATGCCTTATATTAATTTCTTGGCAGGTTTTAAACATTGTAAATATCTTCATTGGTCTGTTACTGTTAATTTCGCCTGTGATTTTCTATGTGAACAGAAGTTCTCAATTTCGATGTATGTAAATCCAGGAGCTTGTGGTTCTTCTTTCAACACTTTAAATATGTCACTCCACCCTCTTCTTGTTTGTATGGTTTCTGAAATTTGCTGTAATACTTCTTGTTCCTGGAGTTTTAAACTCTCAAGCTTAGCGACACCAAGCCTCTGTCAAATCATCATTTACAGCTTGAGCTTCACTGGCAGACCTCAGCTCCTGGTCAGCTGTCATTCTCTGTATTTGCCTGTTCCTCTAATTTGGGGCAGCAGGTATGGTGTGACCTTAATTCTCTGATGCATCTAAAAAGAATTGTCGATTTTCAACTATTCAGTTTTTTTCTTTGTTGTGAGGATGGGAGTGATGACTTTGAAGCTCTTTACATATCAGACTGGCACTGTTGATTTTATAAATTGATCTTATATCTGGTAACTGTCAGAATCCCTTTTTTCTTTAGTTTTAATTATTTGTTAATTCTACTGCATTTTCTATGTTACCTGCAAATAGTTGCAGTTTTGTTTCATTTTTTCTAATTATTGTATCTTCTATTCCTTTTTTTTGTTGCATAAGAATCTTACTTTCTTTAGGACTGCTAAAGTTCTATAACTCACTTCTCAGTATAGCGGTAATATAGATGAGAATAAATTATCTTCTGACCTTTTGAGACTTTCAAAATCAATAATAGTTTAAAAATGATTTATAGACTCTTAAGTGATTTATCTTCTTAGGAATTTAGAATTTTCCTTCTCTAATTTCTCATGCCTACCTGAAGATTTAATACCTCTTTTCATTTTAAATGATAGTGTTTGGACACTAAGGTTAATAACATCAGATAAAGTTTTCAAAGGTTTCATTTTTAATGAAGAATGGTGGTTAAATTATTATATACTTTCACACATGTATTGAGATGGTAATACAATTTTTCTTTTTAATCTATTAATGTGAATTACATTGATTTTCTAATATTAAACCATCTTTGGATTCCTGGGATAAATGCAACTTGCAAAAAATATAGTATATTTTTATATATTCTGGATTTAATTTGCTAATGTTGTATGATTTTGTTTCTGATTTTTCCAGACATATAGGTTCCTCCTTTGAGACATTCAAAGAGTTTTTGGAATCTTTCTGCTTATAAACAAAGGGTTTTCCTCTAATGTGACTGTCATCCTCTGTTCTTCTGTCTTGGTCTCTCTCAGAAAAAAATCACACTATTACTATATTAATAGCTTAATTTACATTTTATTAGATAGTTTAAAAATTCTGTTGACATGATACAAATAATTTCTTGAAATGCTGAGTTGATTTAGATCACTGTTATTAAGTGGTTAGTTTTCTTTATATCAAGTCCTCATAATACCATGTGCACATCATGTTTTGTGGATATTTTGATTTCTTTGATGGTATTAAAATATTCATTACTTTATTTAACAAATATTTATTGAATAGCTACAATGCATAGAGTACTATTCTAGATGCTGAGGATGCAGCTGTGAAAAATTTCCTGCTCTGACGGAGCATCTTGGTGATGCTCTGAGGACCTAATAATGATCTCAGAATGTAAACAGGGCTTCTTGTGATGTTACACAACTTATACAAAAAAACATTCTTGCTAACTAACAGTCATTTCATGCCTAGAGTCAAAGCTTTGGTATACCACTTTTAATCAATGATGAAAAGCAAATTTGACCCTTACTTCTTTACAATATTTATCTTTAAAAGTTATCTTTATAGTCTTTTTTGACTATGTAAGTATAAAGTATTCATTCAGAACCAAGAATAAAACCTAAATAATTCTACCATAAAATTATTTCTATTGTAGATACTTAATTGTGGATACATAAATATTTTTCAAATAACTCAGATAAATTGATTTTGCTCATATGCCAAATGGGTTTGTAGCATACTCTAAAAATGTTTCTTAAGAATACAATATGCATCTTCTTTTTATATTGAGTTAAGAAATTTATTTTTCAAAGATAAGAAATAGTATACTCATTTTGGTGTATGCATTCAGCAACTAATTAGTATTAATAGAGTCAAGTAATTAGGAAATTTACTTATGTACATTCACTTTTATCTCAGAGTTTTATAATAGACCAGTATAGCAAATTAAATTCTAAATAAATGTTTGCCAAATATGTATAACATTAAATTTTAGTTTTAATATAATTCTAATTTAAAATACAGATAAAATCACAACTAATCCCAAAATTGCCAAAGAGATTGCAGAAATCTTGGTTCCCAGGTCAGGGACACTGGGTTTCTGTGGAAGAATAAAATTGGTCGCTAGTGCAATGTTAGAAATGTTTGAGGTGAGATTGGCTTCACTGATAGCTTGAATTGCAATATAGAGTTTGGTGCCATTTTCTATTTTAAATGGTTCTGGTTTAAATTCAAAATTTTCTATTGAGCCACCCTCCTTAGGTATGAGACTGGAAATATTCACTAATGTAGCATTGTCAAAATCTTCTTGGAGCTCCTGGAGATGCTTGCTTATTTTTATAATGCAGCAGTTGGCAGGAAAACAAATAGACATTTCATGTCTATTAAAATCATTAGGATGTCATATTGCCACCATACTGCCTTACATTTAGGGCCCTATCAGAAATGTACATTAGGCTTTGTTTATGGGTATCTCAGATATTATCTGGTTATTCCATCTTCTTTAAGAACAAATATGTGAACTTTTATCTAGTTATCTAATTATAAGGAATTTTATTCAAAATTATATAAAATTATGTAACTAAAAAACAGAATCTAGATTTCTTTTTAGAATAGAAATAAAAGAGCTGAATCCACTTTTAAGTTAGAGCAAGGAACACAATAATGTTAAGTATGGTAAAGATATTTAGTACCCCACATCTATATTATTTCTCAGTAAGTTGAGAGAGGGAGTAAAGGGAGGGGAAAAGACAAAGATGAGGATAAAGAGCAAAAGGAGGCAGGGAGCCTGGAATGTATACTAGTTTTAATGTGCTTAGGAGACAGGCAGACTTTGATTACCACCTTAATTCTAGCTTACCACCTTACTTTCTAGCTGTGTAACTAAGAAAAATTTATTTAACCATTTTTTACCTTCAATTTTCTAATCTATAAAATATTCAGTCATTCAGAATGCAATATTGCAATGGGTTCTTTTTTCTTTTAGTTTGTATAATCAGCCTGAGGGACATTTATTATGAACCCAATCTTGCACTGACGGGTTGGTCTTGACTGAATGGTAGTTAGAACTAAACATTTGGTCAGGTAATTTGAGTCCCTTTGAGACTTTTCCAGTGGAAGTATTGGGATTTTTGAAATTCTGCTTTATATTTAAGGGTCATAACATAAAAAAATAGTGTATTTCAGAAGCTGTGTGATGAGTTTTCCACATTGTAGTAGAAAATAGCTCTTCATGATAATTCTATATTTTCTTTGGCTTTAGAATGATTTTTTTCTATATGTAATGATGATAAAAAGAAATAAATACAGCTTTGAAAAATGCTATATAGGAAATGTAAGACTAAAACTCATCTTTTCTATTGAGAATATACAACGAGGGGCTTATTATAACCCAGGACAAAGAGTACTGAATGAACATGTGGCTTTTAAGCACTGACAACCCCTGAGATATTTTGTATATTGATAATGCATATAGTTTTCATTTTTCCATCTTTAAGGGAAAATTACAAGAATGGCTTTATCTCATGAGAACCTACTAATCTAGTACAATAGTTGAATGTGGTAGGCATTCAGTACATACTAATGAAACTCAGTTAAATTTAAAGCAAAGATAAAAGTAATTTAAATTCTGGAATGAGAGCAATTTATTGTAAGAAAATTTGAATAAATAAGATATTTTGGCCTTGAACTTTATTTAAACTTTATGGCCAAATCTCTCAAACTAGTTGAGGTATTTTTTTGTTTTTGTTTTGTTTTTTGCCTCTGATCCTCTCTCTTCATGGGATATCTTCAATTAACTTTGGCTAACTTCTCTCATTCTTCAAGTCTTAGGTCAGACATAGACTTCCTTGGGAAGCCTTTCAAGATATACCCTGTTGTTCTAACTCACAACCAGGAATTTGTGGCCTGCCAGTGTGTTGCCATATCATTCTGTGCTTATAATAAAATAGCATATCTCTGATCACATTCTGTAAAATCATGTTTACTTGCATAAATTGTCTTCTGTACTCAACTGAATGCTGAAAGTAGGTACTGTTTCTTAGTAACCTACTATGTTTGAAAATTCAAAGTCAATGAATGAATGAAATTGTGCAACTACAGAAATACTTAGAAAAAAAGTTTCCTTGTTAGGGAAAAAAGAATTCAACAGAAAGCTATTAACAATTTTCTCAAAGTAATTTCTCGGATCGTTCATATAGTGAGAAGCAGTTGGATCCAATAGAATTTGACAAGAGTGGGTTAGACTTGTAAATTATTAAATATAGAAATAATTTGGAACAATTAATAATCTCTTAGAGCTTCAGTTTTTACCTGAAAAATAGATGAATAATGCCCCTTAGTAGAACCTCTGCACATGTTATTTATAAATAGGACATTAGAAAATTCTTAGCTAATGAAAGCCAATGGAATTTCATTTAGTATTTTTATTTTATTTTTTCATAGTTATATGCTTTATTTTTTGTATAGACAAATTGTCCTACAGCTGGGGTCCTTAAACTGGAGTATGTGTCAGTATCACTTAGAGGTCTTTCAGCACACAATTTATGGGGCCCGCCCCAGGGTGTCTAAGGAAATCTAAGGTGGAGCCCGTGATTTTTCATTTGTAAGAATTTCCCAGGAGGTGCTAATGCTGCCAACCTGAGGACTACACTTTGAGAATCTCTTTTAGTATTTTTAAAATGTAATATCAAACTTACCTTCCTTTATCAAGGACATTGCCAGGGGCAGTCCATGAGAGTTGAGTATGACCTTCTTCAAAGTTAGCCTCGAGGTCTGTAATGTTACTGGGTGGGAACACCTGCGTGTGATTACCAGCAGGAGGAACTCCTGATATAGTAAATGACTCTCCAGAGGTTTGTCCGCTGAAGTCTTCCACTTCAGCTTCTGCTGTGTCCTCTTTGACTTCAGGTCTGGGTGGAGCTGAATAATTTGACCTAACAAAAAAGGAATTCTGTGCATACTGCCATATTCTGTGTCATACTGCCATATAATCTGTTACTGTTTTAATATTGACAATGTATAAGATGGTCACAGAATTGTCATGCTACCATATGTATTTTTATCTTGTAATTTCCCTTGGAGTTGTAGAGGATTAATATTGGTTGATAGCAGACATTGAAAAAGTAATAGCTTTCAGTGAGAAAAGCTTGTTTTATTGATGTCATGTTAAAGTTGGTGAGAGACATTACGCAATGAGAACTATCTTTTAACCTGTCTTTACTACTTCACAGTAAATTCTTTGAGGGCAAGGGTGGTGTCTTATTTACTGCTTTTGTAGCTCTAGCATCTAGCATAATGCTTCCCACATAGGAGGTGCTCAGTAAATTTTTTCAGTGTAAATGAGATGAACTGAGGGGATTGTAAACAGAACATGTTGGAAGCATATCCCAATACTAGGTCTCTTCTATTACACAAATATGGTTTTAAAACATGCAGATGATTTTATAATTATTACTTAGGTTTTCCATAGTACATTATATTTTCAATACTTGATACATATAATTTACCTTAACAAAGGATACATTCCTATATTAAGGTCACTTACTATTTTCTGTGTAGCCTGGTATATACAGAGCTTGGTTCTGTTGTCTTAAACTTATCTTAGCCATATTTTTTCTTGCCCGGCACATGTACTTTTAAACTGTATCTACCATTTTCATGGTATTCTGTAAAATATCTTGAGTAGATGCCATCATTTTTGGTAGTATAAGCATCTTGATATTGAAATGCAATAATTGGCCATTCAAAAGAGTAAAAATGACAATCCCAACCGTTCACGAGTATTAGTGGTAGCAACCAGTTTAGGAGATAGTACAGAACAGTGTTCTAAGTACATGAACCCTGGAATCACACTGCTTGGGTTCAAAGCCTGGCTTGGCCACTTGCTGACCCTTGACTTGGAAAAAAAGCACAATTCATAGTAAGTATTCAATTAATATTAGTTATTACTATTTCATAAAGAAATCTTAACAAAATAAGGAATATATAACTAAACTGGAGAAAGAATATGCAAAACAATGACACTAATGAAAACAGAGAAAAATTCTACTATTAAATTCCACAGGAAAAGTAAAACTATTCATAAAATTTAAAGAAGATAAATGTGCTTGTGTCTATTTCTAGTCATGGGAACTGAGTAAAACACCTTAAAATCATTAAAATTAAATTTAATTCACTTGAACATACAATTCATTAGCATACACAGGAAAAACTGAGTTCTAAGGGATGTGACTCAAGTAGAATTTTAAGTTCAGTGGAAGTTGATGCAGATTCTTATTACCTGCACCATTGTCCCAGAGTTCCAAAATTACCTGATGTCCACCTTCAGATTCTATCATGGCTGTTACATTGGCTCCCAGAACAGGCAGAAACCCTTGACTGACTCGTGGATAAACAATCATTGCGCGAGGCTACTGTGCTGTTGTTTGACTCATGTGAGCAGTTGCAGTTACTGGGGGTGTGGTAGGGCTTCTTGCTCGAGTAGTCACAGAGAGTTGACTTGATTGTTTAGTAGGCTGTACGTCCAAGTAGGTGTCTGAAAGAAAAACTCTGAGAGATTTTGTAATATTTTCCTACTCCATTTGGAATACAAAATTCTTTAGAAATTTAGCAGAGTAATAGTAATCATTTTAATACATATTGTATAAGGTAGTAAATTATATGGATATGAATCCCTAATTATTTTATTGGCTTCCTTTTTATGATAGACAATCTGTCACTGTTTTAATATTGACAATGTATAAAATATCTGTATTTTTTCTCAAAAATGATTGACAAATCATGAAAAAAATGAAAGAATATTCTTACCTCTGCAATACCTGGTATTCGAAGATGGGCAGATCGAATATTTAGTTTATCTTCTTTGAAATCTGGGGTTTTATATTTCTTTTTTTTGGATCTCGGAGAAGAATGTTTGGCTTTTGTATTGTCCAAGTGACAACAAAGAAAGTATCATTTCCAGTTGTACTATCCACAGGCACTGTACCATTTATCCATTCCTCTCCTGTAACAGTCAAGGCTTTGCTTTCCAACTGTTACATAAAAACAACACATAAAACTGATTTGTTATTATAGTTAATAGAATTTCAAAGTTTGGTCAGTTCAGAGGAATTCTAAATTTATTTTGAAGGTTTCAGTTAAAATAACTAAGAATTATTTTAGAAAAGTTTGCAAATAAAATGCATTTATAATTATAAAGAATAGAAGAATCAAAAGAAAAAGTGGCTATAAGAAAAAGTGGCTGAATTTGCAGAAAAGCAAATTCATTAAGGATGTGTTCCTTCTTCATACCTGAAATGTTTTCAGGCAAAAGAGTTATTTATTAGAGGAAGAAGTAACTTTTTAGTATGATAGACATTTATTACAAAGTGAAAAGGCAAGAAATATTTCTGAGACACTGACCTGAATAGCCTGATGAGTGATGTTGCCAGTTCTTGATGAAATTCTACTGAAAACATTGATAAGGCCATTTATGTCTTTTTCATGGGCAAAAAACTGAAGTCCTCCTAAAATGAAATATTATTTAATTTTGTATGCTAATTAAAAATGGAAATCATATTCTTATTGTGCTTTTATTAATATACTTTAAAATATATTTTAAAATTTCATTTTAAACATAAAAATTTAATTTCTCAGAACCTTAGGAACTTTTAGCATATTAGTGATCACAATATAATCCTATAAGAAATAAAAACTTGCTTAAAATAAGTTAGAACGAAGAAAATTTAAGGGATGGGCCAAATTTTATTTATTTATTTACTTATTTCAATAGTTTATTTTTTATTATACTTTTTTCTATTTCATTTCTCCCCCTATACCTTCTTCCACCTCCACCACTCTCTTCCCTCCTGCAATCACTACACTGTTGTGCATGTCCATGAGTTCTTTTTCTTTTTTGATGGAAAGATATTGTTTTTCTATCAATCATTAGATGCAAGTGCCTTCCGCATTGGTAAAGCCGATCTAATCACTGAAAAATATTGTAAGGATGAAATTTATGACAATTTTTTGAGTCAGTGGCTTATTTTTTAGTTGTGTCTAAGATATACCAAAACACTTAGAGAATGATAAATTAAACTCAGGTAATAATTAAGTACAGAAAAAAATAATGTAGGAGTTAATGCAGAGGGAGATTACTCAGGTGTGAGGAGATGGAAAAGAATGGGCTGCAGAGGGCAAGAACTGGTAATCAGGACTCGAACCATAAGCTTGTACCCTCTAGGTTTCCATTTCTTCCTCTATGAAATAGGGCTATCTGAATCTTTGCTGTAGGATGGAGCAGGATAGAATAACAAGGAAGAATTTGGGAACTGCAGCTGAGTAAGTCATCAGTAACCATTTGGAAAGAAGTTTCAATTTGGATGTATTGGTAGAAAGTGGTGAGAAGTGAATAAAGATAACAAACATTGACTAATATTAGAAGTCAATATAGGTAGAAATGGAGAGAAGTAAAGGGTTGAAAAGGAAAGATATTAATTTGAAAAACAAGGACAAGGAAGTAACAAAGGTTAAATTGTGAGATAGGAAAATTTTGAGTAGTTTTATTGTTTAAGGAGCCCGTGGAATGGAAGAGACTGAAATGTATTGTCTTTTCTATTCAAACTATGTTCCAAAGGCTTACCTGTCATACTTGACAGGGTCTCCAGTTCTTTGGCAGCAGAAGGTCCCAGAGCAATGGTGTGGATGATTGCCCCACTTTGCTTCACCTCTTCAAAGCATGAGCTTATTTCATTATCTTCCCCATCTGTTAGTAATATGATTTCAGAACCAGAAGTGCTCTGGTTGCTTTGGATAATTGCCTGATAGTGAAAAGCCAAACTATTAATTATAGAATATCATATCTAAATAAATTCAAACCAAGAATAAACTTGTTCTTTAGTCTTAGAGAAGTCTTTAGACCAATGCATCAGAGTAGGCAAAAAGAAACTTTTTTGCATTGTCATTCCAGGCTGAGTTGGCATGGAAATGAGTATAATGCACAATGGTCTTGTAGACTTTCAAAGATAAGGTGTTAACAAGTTCTATTCCTTTCAAATATACTCAAACTACTGAAGCAAGGAAGAATAAAATGCTTAGAACAATGCCTAGCACGTAGTAAGTACTCAGTGGATATTAGCTATTATTATCATCCCAGGAGATTCTTGGAGCAGAGGTGTATGTCCCAGGCAGTATAAGAAGGCTGCCAACTAGACGGCATTTGTAAATGTGCAAGATGTGCAAAGTTAAGTGATGTGACATGTTCCTTTTAGGCATTTTAGTTGATCATTGAAGAATCTCCTGATTTGCTGGAAAAAACATTGACCTGCTAGAAAGAAGGAAGTTCATAAATTTTTCAAGTATTACTTTTTTTTTTGTCTTTTCCTGACTTCTACAAACACTATTAATTAAGATCTTTAGTCAAACAAACTGAGGGTAAATTCCGGCTCGGCCATTTGCTGAATGGAATATAGCTAGTGTTTAGTCAGTCTTTCTCTCTCTAATACATAGTAGAGTTCTCTAAATAGCTCTGTGTAGTGATTAGCTTTTTGGACTTCAGAGTGAGAAAGACCAGGTTTTGAATCCTAGGTTTGCCAATCACTGAATATATAATCTTGAGAATGATGTTTAACTACCCTGAACCTTAGTTTCCATATGAGCAAAGTGAGCATATTAATAGTACCCAACAAAAAAAGGAATGGGAAGGATAAGATAAGATCATGCATGTAAGTCATTTAACATAGTTAATAATGTGTATGCTCAATAAATTTTAGTTATTATTATAATGATTATGTAAGTATAGTGCTTATACATTTATATGATTTCATTACATAAGTAATTGAGAGATATTTATAGCTTTGAATGTGATTTGATAAAATCTACTCAGCAATAGACTCTGTGGTCAAAATATTAGACATATATCAAAATATATGAAGAAAAACATGTGTGAACCAAGATGTGCCAACATTATAACACATTTCCAATATACAGTACTGTCTACTGTCATATTTTAGAAGTGAATAAACATAGTATATGTGTAATAAAAATTATAGTTATTATAATAACAGCAATTCTTTCTTGAGCACTTCCCTTACACAATTCTCATAATTTTAAAAAATTTTTTCCTCTTTTGCTCAATCCCTCCACCATCTCCACTTCCTCAGCTGTAATTCTCACAATTAAATGAGATAGTTACTATTATTTTTCACATTTCCTTGGTTGAGAAAGCTGAGAGTTTCTGTGTTGAGCAACTTACCCAAGGTTATGTAGCTAATAAGTAATAGAGCCAGAATCCTAGGTTTGCCCAGATCCAGAGCTTGTGTACCTGCTTGAACTAATATGCTTTACAACAAAAAGACATCACAAAGAAAGCTAAGAAATAGTATTAATTAGTGTTCTGGATAAGAGTAACAATCTCTATATTTTAGCTGAGGCAATGAAGTGATCAGTGAAGGAAAGCAGTGTACTATTTTTGTGACTTAAAGAATAACAATAAATAGGCTTAAATATAGGCTAACTTTAGATTGGAAGAATCATTAGGTGAGACCAGAGGCTCTAAAGTCACTCCTGGTTTTTGATTTCATAATTTTATTTTGTTAAACTTCCACCTGTGTGTCTTGGGTTTGATACTATACTGCTTGAGGAGCTAACTCTATCTTTGAGATCGTTAAATATCGATACAACTCGATGAACTGGGTTTTCTTTATCCTGTAATACATAAATATTACTAATTTTTCTTTCCTAACCCCCTCAATAGCAGTATTTCTACTCATAGAAATTCAGACTGTGGGAGTGATAAAGAAATGGGGAGCTCCTCAATAAAATCATGACGATTATAGATACTGGATTTTTCTTCCCTTACTCAGCCACTCCCCAATGCAACACAGAGAGGCCCCAGCTTGAAACAACAGATGTAGGAGAGCCTTTAAAAAAATATTATTTACAATAAAAAAAAAATAGGGGGGTGGAAATGGGAGGAGGTGGGGAAGGATGGGTGGGTGGGCTGTGATAGAAGTAAAAGACAGAAAACTGTACTTGAACAACAATTAAAATAAATTAAAAAATATTATTTCAATGAAAGACCTGTGAGCCATTGACCCTTGTTCAAAGGTGGTAAGTAAAAATTTCATATTATAAAACAGTATATTAAATGAAATCATATTTTTGAGGAGCAAAAACAAATACATGAATCAGAAAAAGACTGGAATGATATATGCTCAATGGTGGAATTGTGGATAATTTTTATTTTTTAAATTACATTATTTCTAGTTTATTAGAACTAAAAATTAAAAATAAACATTATTCATAATTCAATAACCTTAATATGACAATTACTTCTATTTTATCTCTTAGCACTTGTATATATAAATTATTAACACTAATAAATATATATTTTAATTAGCTGAGTAAAACTGAGTCTAACATTAAATTGTATTTCTATTAGCTTAAGAGTGCTAACAAATACAGATCTTATCGAAGCCATACGTCCAGATTTATTGAGTACCAAGCAGATTACTCGTTGTTTGGATTTGAGCGAAAATGTAGGATGAGGTGGAGAGTTTGCTCCTGCCATGGAGATGCATTCTGAACATCGTCAGAGTCCTCAATTACAGCCCATGTGCTTCTGTGATCACACATTTTGTTTTGTAGGTTTGGAGCGTCTGTACTGTGCGTTTCTTCTGTACAAAATTCAGTCACCTGGGAAAATCAATTAGAAGATGATCTTATGATAAGTGTGAGGCATTACTTTCTTCCCAAACATGCAGTAGGCTGTCCTATTCATACTCCACAGATTTTTATCCCCTGACAACTAAAAATAATTTTATAATCTAACATTCTGACATTCATTTTGTGTACTTGAGTGGAGAGGCAGCAAGGTAAAACCACTAAGACTGAAAAGCTTGAGAACAGATATTCTAACAGCCACGATTGTCATTGACTCTGGTAAATGTTGACATAAATAATACTCCTATAAAAGTAATAAAAATGTAGGGAAAATGAGGAAATACAATAGCTTCTCTTTCAGTTGCAAATGGTGAATTTTATGCAGTAATTCTGTCAAATGTTGTTTCATTGCTATAGAATCTGAAAATCCTACAAGTTTAAAACATATAGTAACTTGGAAAAATGCTCCCATAAGCTTGTGAGCATTTGGGGAGGAATTCACTGTGCAGTAACCTGCAGCTTCTAAGAAATACTTTTATGTGTCATTTCATTTTTTAAAGTGTCCTCCTGGTACTAAGTTTTCAGATGTAAACTCAGATTGAGAAATAAATTATTAAATTTTAACACATTTTCTTTAAGTTTTAAGAATTTGTTTGCCTTCTGATATGGTTCTGATTTACATTTTCCAGAAAGGGTTGTGTGTGTTGGATGGGGAAAACACATGGATTTCTGTCATAGCAGTGATTCACAAATCTTTTTGATGTGAAACTCCTATCAGGTCTAGTCTCTTTCCTCTGCCACTGTCTTTATTCAGGGCCTTCAGGTCTCTAACCTGCTTGTGGCCATGGCCTTCCAGCTGGTCTCCTTCCCTCCACTATTATCTCACTCCATTTCATCCTTTACAGTTAGTAGGATTATCTTCCTGAAAGAAGTAAACCAATTACGTTGTCAGTCTGAATCTGAAAAGATAATATCTGAACCCCTTAGTTTTGGTCCCAGTTTCTTGTTTCAACTTCATTTGTTGCCTTTTTTTAATTATTCAGTTACAGTTGTCCCGCCCTTTTCCCCATTGCTCACCCCTAACCCGTCCCCCCCCACTCCCAGTCAATCCCCCCTCATTATCCGTGCCCATGAGTCCTCTATTTGTGTTCCTTTGCTTGCACCTACCCCTTCCCTGCTCATCCCCCCTGCCCCCCTCCTCCTGTACCTCTGGTTGACTAGGTTCCACTCATTTCCTGCTTCTTGCTCACCTTGTATTCTTTGCTGTACCACACTGAACTTTTTCCTTTTCTTAGAGTATGGGAAACACTTTCTTAAGGGTTTCTGCTAACCCAAATGGGAAAAAAGGAAGGAAATTTTGTGCAAATTAGAAAACAGTACCCCTCTCTCAAGTCCTTTTACTGCTATCTACCTGAAAATTGTTTTAATAAATATTAAAATCTTTAGCAGTCATGAAGTAAATAGTTTGGGCAGTACTCAACTTGTATAGTAATGCACGGCATCCCTGTATTTTTTCATTCTTTGCTTTTGAAAACCTGCTTCTTTGCCTAGAATACCCTTCCCCTTTCTGCTTTGGCAAATTCATAAACATTATTTTTCAAATCTCAGCTCAAAACTCTTATCTTTAGAAACCATTTTCTCATCTTCAGTTGGAGATGTTTGCTGTACGCTCATAGCACTTGGTTTATCTTTCTATTTTGCATTCATGTATATTTTCTTGTATCACTTCCTCTTTCACTAACCTGAATTCCTCATGAACAGATAGCTTTAGTTATTTCTGTATTTTTAGCTCCTAACACAGTGCTGGGCACAAAGTGGGGATAATGAAGTTTAAGGGAAGGAAATCTTGAAATTGAACACTCAATATTTCAGATCATATTCCTCCCAGGTCCAATCTTATACACTTGGTATAGATGATATGCAATGTATTTAATCTATGTTAGATTAGATAAGTAGAAGTTAGTGCTATTCTGGACAAGATGTACAGTTAAACTGCAGTATTTACCTCTGTGCCATATCTTATGTAATTAGATGCATCTTTCTATTTCAGGTTCATGATCTTCTTCATTATTATGTATCTCCCAGCTAAGCAGCACAAGTTATTTCCTAATAGTCAAGTGCTTTCAGGATTTATAGTTTAGCACAAACAGTACATATTCCAACTGTCCTCTTGTGTAACATGATCTGATGTCTCTTTGGATGCTGAATTCTCTCGCTAGTCTTTGCTGATCCAGATTCAGCAGGTTAAAGTGAATTTTCTTAACTATGTTTCAAATATTTCCAGGAGGGAGCTTTATTAGGCTGGAAAATAATTTCAACTTTAATATCAAATTGGGTTTATTAAAACTTTTAGGAAAAAAATCAAGTTTGTATTGTACTCAAGCCCTTCATCATTAATGCCCTATACATCAAAATAATTTTAAATTTTATTGGCATTTAAATTTTATAATTAAAAATTTTAAATTTTAATAGACCTTTAAAAATCTCATCTGTAGAAGTATTTGTTGCTAGTGATTTGATATATGAAAATTTGCTTCTCTTAAAGAAGTTAGTCTTACTATATAGAAATGTTATTCTGAATTGTTTTTGATAACTTTCATCTGTTCCATGTTTTAAAATATTTTTACTTGTTTAGAAATGTTTATTAGGTAACTATAATGTTTGCATTAATTTAGATTGGATTTATTATTCAGGGAAAGAAACAACTATTATCCAAATACTTCATAAATTTTTAAAATTAAAAATTTATTTTTTACTCACCTGTGCTAAGCACCATGATAATACTTTACTTATATTACATCTCATAAACCTAATAACAATGACACTGTGAAGTGAGTATGATAACTGCCACTTAAAAGATGAGAGAACTATATCTCAGATTTAGCAGTTCGATCAGTGACACCACTTGAGAATGACAGACTGGGTTTCGATAATTGAATTTATCTGACTCCAAAGCGCTTGTTCTTGTGCACTCAGCTTTATACATTTAAACCAGATATTTCATGTCAAAATTAACTTTGGATCTTGAATTATCATGCTGTTAATTTTTAATTGGCCCACTGGGTGATTGTGAACTTTTTTCTCTAAGTCTGTTCTGTAGAGACAGAACCACATATGTTTTCACAGCATCATTTGCAATGGGTTGGTGTGCTTTAGTGTTAGGACTTTGCCAACCTAGAATGAATTACTTTGGAGAAGTATTATGACTAACACTTAGAAGAGAGAATTAGAAGTAAGGTTGTAGTTTTAGACACAAGTCTGCAGAGTCAAATGAAGGAAGGGATGTTATAAGAAATTATGTGACACCAATGAGAAGGGCACAGTTCTACATCTACAGAAAAGAAACAGGTCAACAAGAAAGGGTGGAGTATTTCTCAGATGCTTCTTGACACAGGTTGGAGAAAATGGCTGTTCATTGAGTAATTTCCCTCATATCTACTGGTGTACAGTTTCATAGTAGAAAATCCAGCTTCCTAATCAAATTTTCCCAAAGAGTTCCTTTGTGAGACTTGTAAAAGAGTGCACTTAAAGAATCAAGACTTTGCATAACCATTATGGATTCCCTTGCCATCTGGGATTTTCTGGAATGAATGTACATTTTGCTTCATACAGCCCTGTTCATGAGTCATGTCTACACGGCCTTGTTATACAGCTGCTTCCCTGGCATTTTTGGAAAACCACGTTACTCCCAGTAACATGAATTGAACATCTATGATGAAAAAATTAGATTATATTTATACATGAAGGCCAGAGAAATAATGAATAAAGACTACCAACCTAAAAGCTTTCCCTCAATGATAATTGCTATAGGTCATGTACCAAACATTTTGACAGAAGTAGGTTCAATGTCCTACCCTTACTTACCATCAGTTTCAACAAGAACAATGATGTCAGTTCATATCTATTAGCATTCATTGCTCACTAATATGACCAATAAATCTGTTATTCTAGGTTAAGCGAAACTCAGAGGGATTTTGTGAAGATTAAATGAGGTAGGAGATACAGAGGAGTTGCTTCCTAGTAGGGAGGGGAGAGTCAGTATCATGATTAAAACCCTCTTAAACGTCTATGACTGGTACACACATACAAATATATACTGCTATATATATATACATACAAACATACATACATACAAACATACACAAATATATTGCTATATTCATATAGCAATATAGATGTGTGTATATACATATATGCATGTATAGCATACATACAAAATACTGTGTGGTCTTGCATTTACAGCATGTTTCAATTTACATTTTGAAAACCACTGAACAAGACTGAAAACCCTGCATGGCAATGCTTGTGCATTCAGTCATTCAGTCTTTATGAGATAATTGTCAAGTACCTGGCAGGGAATGGGGATTCGGGTATTCATAAAAGATTTTTAAAGAGTTCCTGTTTATCTGCAGAATTTACTTCCATTTTGTGTCAATGTTAAATTTCATAACATTAATCCACTTTAATACATTTATTTGTATTCCAAGGATTAAAGGAGATAGTGAGTCGTATTTTCCAAGAGGGTTCACTCTAAAGTAAGCCTGAAAGTTAAACTTACAGTACCTCAAAGTGCCTGACATGCAGTAGGAGATTAATGAATGTTATTTTAGCCACTTATTTTTACTAATATGTCTCTTTTTATGACTGAGAAGGAAATCCATTCATTTTTCATTGATTTATTAAAAATTAATTGTTTGATACATTCTTCGTTTAGCTTTTACTTGCTTTGTGCCAGGCCTAAGACCGATGGATGTAAAAAAAAAAAACAGTGCTCAAGGCTTGTAAAGTCTATTGGGGAAAATAAAATTGCACAGACAGTTCCTTCCGGTGTGAGAGAAGCCCTTGTACATTCCTTTGGGAATACTCTCAAGGATATCTAACCCCAAATGGAGGGAAAGGAAAGAGGCTTAGGGTAGAAACATATCAACTGAATCTTGAAGGCTGAATAGTATTATTTGGATAATGGAGGTGGTGCTGGGAGACATGCTGGGAGATGTTGTGTGAGATGAGGTCAGAGGAATGAGTATCCTGGGTTGAGAGCCCAATACATAGGAGCCTCTAAGCAGCTCAGCAGAGATAGAGCAAGTAACACAAAGGAGATGGGGAGAGGCATTTTTCTACCACAGCTCTTTCCTGCAAAAAAAGTTTTTTCTCCCAAAGATTTATTTTCTATTACACTAATTTCTATTGTTTTTTAACACTCTTTAAATACTCTACATGCTTGATATTTTTAATTTAAATCTCATCTATTCATAAATAGGACCCATCTAAATCTACCCAGAATTGTATTTCTCTAAAAAAATCAACTTACATATTCTTTTGGGAAGTACTTTTTTAAAAGAAAAAGAAAAAAAGATTAAATGAAAAATGCAATATCTTTAACATGAAGCTCTAGTAGTTCAGTTAATTTTAATGAAACAGATTCACCTTAAAGCATTATTAATCAAATGGAATAAAAGATTGGATAAAGATTTAAACTTCACTTCTTTTTTTAATATATTTTATTGATTATGCTATTGCAGTTGTCCTATTATCCCCCTTTCATTCCCCTCCACCCTGAACACCCTCTCCCACCCACATTCCCCCGCTTTAGTTCATGACCATGTGTCATAAGTTCTTTAGCTTCTATGTTTCCCATACTATTCTTGCCCTCCCCTGTCTATTTTCTATCTACCTTCATTGCTACTTATTCTTCGTACCTTTCCCCGCTCTCTCCTCCTCCCACTCCCCTGTTGCTAACCCTCCATGTGTTCTCCATTTCTGTGGTTCTGTTCCTGTTCTAGTTGTTTGCTTAGTTTCTTCTTGTTTTTGTTTCAGGTGTGGTTATTAATAATTGTCAGTTTGCTGTCATTTTACCATACATGTTTTTTATTTTCTTTTTCTTAGATAAACTCCACTTCTTAGATATCTAAAGGTTCAGGCTACAGCTTTTTCCTTTTTCCTCTGACAATAAAATATTTTAGTACAATCCCCATGAATATTAAAATGATTCCCAATTTCTGATTGCTCTTGATTCCAAGGTGGAATCCCCAGTAGTTGGATATATATATATACACACATATACAGTGGAGTAGGTTGGATCTTGCAACGAACTAAACATTCAGCCACTGAGATAGACTTTCTTTGCCTCGTGTAAAAAAGTAAAAAGTCATAGGTGAAAAACTTTAAAGACAGATTTGTTCAATACAACAATACCTTGTTGCTTCAATAGTGTTGCTGCTGCAAATATAGAATGGCTGATCCACATTATACTCATCAAATACTCCCCACCGGAGATGGGCCCACTCATGGACAAATACTCTGCCTATGAGAGAATGTTGCCACTTACAAATTTATATTTACAATGTTTTAATTCAGTTTTCTTATGTTTTAAGTCTCCTTGCCCTATATCCCCGATGTAACTGAGTCAAAGAAATCTAGAAATTGACAACTTTCATTAAGCCAAAAATGTTGAAATAAGCTAGTATCAATAGATGACTAATATTATAATATATATTGAAAAATAAATATAATTAGGTTCAACATAAATAGTATATTTCCAAAGGTATTAATTAATACCTATTTTATCTTTAAAAAATCTTTTAAAATACCTTTAATCACAATGTAATATTTGTTTCTAGTGGAACTAAGCATAGAAGTATAAAATAGAAATCCTTACCTCAAGATCCATAGATAGGCAAATTATTAGTCAAAAGAAAGTTTGCAGTAAAATGTATGTACTGTCCTTTTTCTCCACATTGTCCATATTGAAGTGTGTAGGGATCATCTCCATATTTTAGGTACAGTTTAGCAACTATGACATCTGCCTAAAAGGCAGAATAAACAAATCAAAAACAGATCTGAGGAGCAATATAAACGAGCAATTTTTTATTTAAAGTAAGACAAGTAATGTTAGTAATTTAATTATTACAATAGGATTAGTAATTGCTAAATTATTATGAGTATTAATTTTTAAAAAGCACAGAAGAAGGAAGAAACAATTTAGGAACTAGAAAAATATCCTACCTGGTCATACAATTCTTGTTTTGGCATTAAGTACTCACAGTTTGACTTCCAGGTCATTGGAATTAAAATGCTTACATTCCTGAAATAAAATCTTCATTTGATTGCTTTAAATACGTAAGTAGAAGCTTTGGTGAGCATTTCCTGACAAAATTTAAAATACCTTGTGGTAACAATTTTGTGAGCATAAAAGTGTATATACGTACAAGAAGTAGCAAAACCAAGTTCTGTTTCCCCAGCTATTTTGGCAAAGCTTAATTGAAAAATATGATGAATTTTACTATATCTCTTTAGTCCTTGAACTCCTCATTTTCATATATTCAAATGCAACTCTATTTTTTTAGCTTATATAATAAACCTGCCTTCAGCATTATGTTTCTGGGACGGCGGTGAGGGTGCTGGGTGAGATATAAAGGTAATTAAGACTGGGAGCCTGTTGGCAAATTGCTTATCAATCCACTGAAGGTGCATATATTGGGTTGGGGGTTTAAAGTTTTATAATTTTTGCACTCCTCATTTTATTTGTGTTATTTCTATATAGCGCTTTAATATATACTATCTTCCTTGAACCTCCAATATCTCCACGAGATGGTCAAGAACATAGATTATACCCTTGTATAAATGAGAGAAATTATTTGTAGAGCTATACAATAAATGGCAAAACTGGAACTTGAAACCAATGAGATGTATATATTTTTATTTCCATTACTGCTGGTAAAACTTTGCCTTTTATGAACATACTTCCTACAAGAAGATAACTAAATAAATCTAGCAATTGTTTTCAATTAACAACTTAAAAATGTGTAAGATATTGAACCTCTGGGGCTTAAATGTTAGTTATTTAAACATTCTGAAAGTAACTTTATAAAGATAAAATTTGAAAATATACTCCACTAGCTCTAAGGTCTTTCTGTTAGTTTAGCAAGTTGAAAAAACTATTTGTAATTCAGCCTTTAAATAATTCATTAGAGGAATGACTAATACTGTTAATATACAATAAATCATACTTAAACTAAGCAACTATTAATCTTAACAGTTTAGAAACATACTCTGTAAATTATGAATACTGTCAAAGCACTTTTGGAAAGTTGTAACTATGAGCATGTATAAGTGACTAGACAATCAACATGACTTGAAAATACATATTGAAATAAAAATAAATAGATAATAAAATTTTCTTTCTTACCTTTATATTTTGAATGAGTTTTCCATCTTCTGGTACACTGGGGTTAATTGTGATGACAATGCCATCATATCTATTATTATTCAAATTTACCTTTGAACTTTTCACTCCAGGCAAGAGATGTAAAGCTAGGAAGAGAATAACAGTTAGATTGTGCACCATTTTTGCACATTACAATAAACCTTTTGGAAATGTAAGGAGAGTATTTATGTATCTGCTTAACTTGGGAATTTGAATCTAGATTAAATATGCACATAAATATAATAAATACTAAAATATTTTGATGAACTTCCTTATCTTACTCATTCTGAAGATTTAGTTGTTAAATAACCATGGGGATTATGATGAACACACGTTATATTTTCTAAAACAACCAAGGTGTCAAGTACTCGTTGAATCAAGCAGCTCTCTTTAGACTGTGAAGTCATTATCCTCATTGCAGTGGCCCCTCAACTTCCTCTTCCTCCTCAATCTGTTTACAGAAAAGCCCTCTAGGGAAGAATGAAGAATTGAACTGAAAAGCACCAAGAAAGAGCAGATAAAAAGGGCCTGTTTAAAAAACAAAATAAAACGAATAAAGGAAATGGAGTGGCATTTGCTGTGCATTATACAGTTTCTAGTCTTCCTTTAGAGAGAAGCAATACAAGCCCCGTGTTCAGGGACAGCTATGTGTCAGGGGGAAAATGACTTTTCTTGTTACCTTTTGTGATGACTACTTGCGTAGTCCAGTTTTCAAATAGTATTGGATGTTTAAAGTCCTTGCGTAACTTGGAAAAATATGCTGTAATTAAAAATTCTCTTTTGGATTCAACAAAATCTGCCAATGTTTCTTACTTGAAATCGTTGTGCACATAGCATTGTGAACTGACTTTGGAATCAGGTGAATCTAAATCTGACCCTTGCCTTGGTCACTTCACAGTCACGTGGTTCTTAGTAAGAGTTGTGTGGCTGTTTTTATGTCTAGTTTTTCATCTATGATATTGGGATAATAATGGGTGTTTAAATGAGATAATCAAAGGAAAGCACTTCATATAAGACTCCTGACACCTAATAAACATTCACTAAATATCCATTATTATTAAGCATTATGTATTATGAATACAAAGCTCGTTGTAAATTTTTGCTTGTTGTACCCTACACTTTCATCGGTTTCTTTTATGCAACTTTAAATATAGTCTTCCAGTGTTTGATTAACAAATGAAGGATCTCTGAGCCTACACAGAAAAAACTAGAGGAGGAAGTGAAACTATAAACTCTTTTGCTCTCTGATTATCTCCATCAACTGACAGTATGTATCCTCTTCTTGCCAGTCTAGTTAGGTGTGGCTCACCCATAAAAATCTTTTCAAATTTCCATGCCAGAACTAATCTTTCTTTTGAATTCTTTTGAACCACTTATTACATGCTACTTGTAATGAGTGCCTACTAATTGCACTTGTAATAAGTGTATTTGTTATTATTAATATACATAACTCCCCTGCTAGACCGTAAACATCTTGGAGGAAGAGATTATTTTTTCTGAGTTTAAATTTTCTGACCTTAGTTTCCTCATATGTAGATGGTAATACCTATTTGGAGGGAATGTTATGAAGGTTAAATAAATTAACATGTGAAAGTTCTTACCGTAAGCACCTGGTACAAAGTAGATCCTCAGGTGATGTTTATTCCTTGCTTTTCTTTATGCATTTTAATTCATTTGAAAAAACAGATGGGTATTTCTATGTGCCAGGTTCTGCTCTTTAAAGAATAGGAATGAGTAAAACACAACCACTGCCTCCCAAGAACTTGCAGACTCATTGCATGAATTAGATTTGAATTATAAAAAAGAGAGAGAAATACAAGGTGAAGAAAAGTTCTAAAAGAGAGTTACAAATACAATGCTAGGGAGCCCAAAGTTGGGGAATAGATTCTATATAATGGAGGGAACCAGAAAAGGTTTAGAAGAAGACCATTCTTCAGAAAATTGAGGCATCAAATTAATTACTTTGTACTCTATCACATTTTCAAGATTTGAACTTAAGTCATCCAGTTTCAGAGTCGATATTTTAAAGTATATGCAACACACACTACTGCTTAAAAGGTAATCAGTGTTATCCCTGAAAATTATTGTGAAAGTAGTTTATTTTAGTACCTATTTTAGACTACTAGTTGGCAGAATATCCAAGAGATTGTGGATTGCTATGATAAATTTGTATGAATCAATATAGTTTCTAAATCTTTTTTCAATTTTAGGTTGAATAATGAAATTTTCTTTTTTTAAATCATTTTTTATTGTTATTCTATTACAGCTGTCCCAGCTTTTCCCCCTTGGCCCTCCTCCACCCATCCCACCCCCTGTTTCCACAGTCAATTCCCACACTGTTGTCCATGACCACAGGTCATTCATACATGTTCTTCATATAGTCCTTTCCTCTTCTTTCCACCATTATCCCTCTTCACCCTCCCTTCTAGATCAAATGGACTTAATTGATATATATAGAACCCTTCACCCCAAAGCAGCAAAATATATACATTCATTTCAAATGCACATGGAGCATTTTCAAAGATTGACCACATGATAGGACACAAAAAACCCCTCAACAAATTCAAGAAAATTGAAATCATATCAATTATGTGCTCAGATCACAATGGATTGAAACTAGAAACCAACCTCAAGGAAAAAACTCAAAAACATTCAAATATATGGAGACTGAATAACATGTCATTAAATAATGAATGGGTCAACAATGAGATCAAGAAAGAAATCAGAAAGTGTCTGGAAACAAATGAAAATGAACACAAAACAACTGAAAACCTATGCGACATCGTGAAGACAGTCCTGAGAGAGAAGTTCATAGCAATACAGGCCTACCTAAAGAAGATCGAAAAATCTCAAATAAACAACCTAACCCTATACCTAAAAGAACTAGAGGAACAACAACAAAGCCCAGAGCAAGTAGAAGGAAGAAAATGATCAAGATTAGGCCAGAATTAAATGATACAGAGACTAAAAGAACAATTTAAAGCATCAATAAATCCAGGAGCTGATTCTTTTTGAAAATATAAGCAAAATTGACAACATTTAACCAGACTCATCAAGAAAAAAAGAGAGAGGACCCAAATAAATAAAATCAGAAATGAAAGAGAAGTTACAACTGATACCACAGAAATACAAAGGATTGTAAGAAATTACTATGAATAATGAAATTTTCTTTTGGCTGTTTTGCTGTGAAATATTAGTTTAGTACCAAACAGGTCTTTCAGAATTTAATCATTTATTTTTGATAATTATAAGGACAGAAAACCTTTCAATAAACCATTCTTAAGTTGTATCTGAAACTGAGATGGACAACAGGAGTAAAAATGATAGTCATATCATTCCAAAATCTTAATCTCTAACCAACTTTCTTTAAATGATCTTTACTGAAAGTGATTTTGTTATGCTTTTCCTGCTGCCTCTTCCTCCCAAAAGATATTGGAAGCATACAAGTAATGAGGTAATAGCAAATCAGTTTCTATAGAGTTACACTGCCTTTCATAGAGTTACATAAAATGAATTAAAAGCAAATGTCATTCTTTGTAATGTGAGATATAAAGAAGGAGATGCTAAGAACTCACCTATGAATATGGTGCACTGACTCAGAGATTTATGAATGATTACAACCCCACACACCCACTGATGCTGCAGCGCAATCATTCTTAGATGTCATAGTTAATACCTATAACAGATTATGCTGGAATTAACCAACTGTTACATAGTCTTGAATTTCAAGGATACAGTGAACTGGTAGGTTAATTTCTGTGTAGATACTCTCTCAAGAGTTCTCTTTATTAGCTTTTCTTCTTTCTTTGCTTCTTTATGCCATCACTTTTGGAGTGTCATTCTGTATTCTTGCTCTGAATTTGTGAATATTCTTCTTATTTTTCTAAATTATTATTCTGTTCATTTATTTATTCATTTATTCAACAAACAGTGACTGGATACTTGTGATTTATCAGGCACACTGCTAGGCAGGAGTATATATAATACTAGGTTTCGATCAAATTGCTTTTCCAAATGCTCCTGATCTAGTGGGAATCCCAGACACTAGTAATTATTATATATTTTATTGATTATGCTACTACAGTTGTCTCATCCCCCCTTTATTCCCCTCCACCCTATACACCCTCACCCATTCACATTCCCACTCTGCCTTTAGTTCATGTCCATGAGTCATTCATATAAGTTCTTTGGCTTCTACATTTCCTACACTACTTTTAACCTCCTCCAGTCTATTTTGTACCTACCGTTTATGCTACTTATTTCCTGTACCTTTTCCCCCATTCTCCCTCCTCCCCTTCCCCACTGATAACCCTTCATGTGATCCTCATTTCTGTGATTCTTTTCCTGTTCTAGTTGTTTTCTTAGGTTGTTTTTAGGTTCAGTTATTGATAGTTGTGAGTTTGTTGTCACTTTACTGTTCATATTTTTTATCTTTTTCTTAGCTGAGTCCCTTTAACATTTCATATAATAAAGTCTTGGTGATGATGAACCCCTTTAATTTAACTTTATCTGGGAAGCACTTTCTCTGCCCTTCCATTCTAAATGATAGCTTTGCTGGGTAGAGTAACCTTGGATGTAGGTCCTTGCCTTTCATGACTTTGAATACTTCTTTCCAGCCCCTTCTTGTCTGCAAGGTTTCTTTTGTGAAATCAGCTGATAGTCTTATGGGGACTGCTCTGTAGGTAACTCTCTACCTTTCTCTTGCTGCTTTTAAGATTCTCTCATCTTTAATCTTGGGTAATGTAATTATGATGTGCCTTGGTGTATTCCTCCTTGGGTCCAACTTCTTTGGGACTCTCTGAGCTTCCTGGACTTCCTGGAAGTCTATTTTCTTTGCAAGATTGGGGAAGTTCTCCATTATTTTTTCAAATAAATTCCATTTCATGCCCTTCCTCTTCTCCTTCTGGAACCCCTATGATTTGGATGTTGGAATGTTTAAAGTTGTCCCAGAGGTTCCTAAGCCTCTCCTCATTTTTTTGAATTTCTTCCTTCTTCTCCAAATCATTGATTTGAGTCCTGGTTTCCTCCCTGTCACTGTTGGTTCCCTGTACATTTTCCTTTATTTCACTTTGCAGAGCCTTCACTTCTTCTAGAGAACAAATTTTATATAAGTTTGTTAGCATGATTTATAACTTTTAAATATTTAAATATATGGTATTTGTTCTATATTGTGCCATTTGTACATAAATATTAAGGATGTGTCTCTTAGCCATATTTTCCACTGTCCTCTCTTCACTTTCTGCCATGGTACTTCTTGTTTTTTTCCTGTTCCTCAGAATGCCTAGCTCTTTTTTATATGCTGGTGCCTTTGCCATTGTTCCCACTTTTAGGAATGCCCTTTCTCCTTTGCTGCCTGGTAGAATCTCTTCTGATCTTCAAAGCTCAATTCAAATGTTTCTTCTCTGGGAAGGCTACCAGATCAGTTGATCTTTCCCTTCTCTGTGATCCCACCACAATTTTAATAAATATATTAAATCTCCTACAATAGTGAGCTTCTGTAAACAAGTTCTGATTATGTTATTCCCAGTTACTTTGTGATCAAGTCCAAAATCTTTAGTGAGACTTGCAAGGTCCCCACCACACTAAAACCCAGTTCTTAGTTCTTTACTCTCATCTCCCATTGTGACTGGTCTAGTCTATATCTCAATGATCTGAGCCTCTTTTCTCAAATATTTTGCACACACTATCTCTTTGCCATGGAGACTACTTTCTACCCTCATGGTGGGTTTCTACTCAACTGCTTAACTTTTAGGCAAAATTATACTTTTTCCAGAGACTTTCTGTGACCTTTGGATCAGGTTAGTTCTGTCTGATTTCAGTACCCAAAAACACTGTATACACTAAAGTGGTGTGTTTAATGCTATCTTTTCCATCAGACTTCATGAGAATGTCTGTCTTGTTCACAGTTATATCTCTATTAATTAAGCATGTATCAGGTGCCTAAAGGCATTTGCTAAGGATTTCTTGATAGAATGAATGGAAGGATAAACACAAAATTTCATTGTGAGAGAAACTTCCGTACTCATGTCACTCTTCCATTGCCTATATAGTGCCAGATGTGGAGTGGACGCTCAATATCATTAAATTTCATTTTATAAACATTTTCTTTAAGACAAGTTTGCAATTGAATACTTAGAATTTTTAAAAGTAAGTTGTTTCAATTCTACCCTTTTAACTACTTGAATTTCTTCAATAAATATCTTATAGAATATTTAGTTATCTGTTCAGAATTCGTGGTCAATGTTTCCCCAAACACATTTATCATTTCTTCCTACTCTGCCTGATCTTGGAAGTTTGGAAAGCACTCCCCACCCAGGACTCCCTGTCCAGCTATATTCCCTGCCTAACATGATCTCATACAGTCTTGTAGTATAAATACCATTTATGGGCTGATGACTCTCAGACTTGATGTGTAGGCACTAGAAATTCCAGATTGATATAGCCTAATATTTTCTTGACATCTTTATTGGGTAGCTAATAAGTATCTCAAACCTGACATGTCCTAAACACAGTTGAAATTTTCTATCTTTCTTGACAGTAACAAATTCTTATTTCCTTAGGGAGACATGGAATGATCTTTGGTCACAGTAAAAAGTAATAACAGAACAGATTTTATACTCATCCCAATGAATCAATGACAACTTCTACTATGACATAATGCCTCTAAAAGTCAGCTGAGCAGCAACAGCCTCACTCTGATGATGACACTTTTGTGGCCATATTCAGTCAATCCTTAAACATTCCCACCACGATTTCCTGAACTATATAGCTCCCAGAAACCCAAGATGATATCAGTAGTTTTATTTATTTAGAAAATTTATTTTAAAAGTATATATAATATGTTTCATGACATAAAGTTCTAGACATAGTATTGAAGAAATTTAAGAACAGCATAATGGAAAATATAAATGTTCATTTTTTTCTGTGTATATATTTTGTGCATTTATTGTTTTTTGCTAGGTTTGCATTTTTCTCTTTTTAAAAATTTTATTTTTTCAATTAAAGTTGACAGTCAATATAATTTTATATTAGTTTCAGATGTACAACATAGTGGTTAGACAATCATATAATTTACAAAGTGATTCCCCCAATATTTCAAGTACCCACCTGGCCCCATACATAGTTTGTACAATATTATTGACTATTTTCCTTATGCTGTACTTTACCAGTTTGTGACTTCTAATTTGAACTTTTATTTTATTTTTTTTAAGATTTTATTTATTTATCTTTATAGGGGGAAGGGAAGGAGAGGAGAGAAAGGAGAGAAGGAAAGAAATATCAATGTGTGGTTGCCTTTCATGGGTCCCCTGCTGGGAACTGGCCTGCAACCCAGGCATGTGCCCTGACTGGGAATCAAACCGCGATTTTTTGGTTCGCAGGCCCGCGCTCAATCCACTGAGCTACACCAGCCGGGGCTGAACTTTTAATACCTCTATCTTTTTCACCCAACCCTCCTCTGACAACCATCAGTCTGTTCTCTGTATGTATAAGTCTGTTTCTGTTTGGTTCATTAATTTTGTTCTTTAGATTCCATATATAAGTGAAATCATATGGTATTTTTCTTTTTCTAACTGACTTATTTCACTTAGCCTGATACCCTCTAGGACCATCTATGCTGTTGCAAAAGGTGAGACTGTACTCTTTTTAATGGCCAAGTAATATTCCATTGTACAAGGGGGGACCCCCCAAAACTGGAATTGTCTCCTGGAGGGCAGGCCTCTTGTAGTACAGGCTTAACCCTGCTAGGTGAATGTTCTAGGAACCCTTCTGTATCAGTGTACCAGCTGGCATTATTGTGAGAGGCTGCTCAACTTCAGTGAATTTTTTTAAAGACTTGCAATATATTCGTCCAATTCATGATGGGTGATTTATGAGCACACCTGCCCACATTGTGCTGAGTTTTCAGCAGTTTTTGACCAAAAACAGCATGACCCCTGTGCCCCGTCCTCCCTATTCACCCTTTGTTGCTGTGAGACTTTCACCTCCCACACTGGTTGAAAAGAATTCCCAAAAGGAAGTGTTTTGTTGTGGCAGACTCTGGACAGCAGAGATCCACCTTGTGGCTGAAAGAGAAAATAAATGCAGAGGTGACAGCAATCCTGTGGAGAAAAAGGGAACGGCACAGCTACTCTCTCAAGGGGAGAGAGAGTGCCCCGACCCTTGCTTAGACAGGCTTTTATTGTTTTTCTTGGGGCTTACATCAGAGAAAGATTTATTATCTATTACATAGAATATTGTTGTCTACATTTTAGGTACAATCAAGGAAATGAAAATAACAGGCACAGGGAAATGGCAGCGAGCTGATTAGTTCTGTCCTTGGGTGAATTCACACAGACTTTGGAAATTACCTTGAAGACAGACGATACACATTTGTTGTTTTAGACCAGGGTGATGGAGTTTTAGCAAGAGCAAGCCATAACAGTCTGTATGTGTTTTCTAGGCCTGATTCCCATGGGACAACTCAGTTTGAAGGTCTGGCTCCTGCCCGCCACTTCACTTCTGTAGGTTTTCCATACAGAGCTGAGTCACATCTGCCAGACTGAAACAAACCGGTCCCCTACATTTTGCCAGTGTGGAAGAGGTGAAAAAAAATGGCAGAAACACTAAAAGATATCAAAATTGACGAGTTCAAAGACTGTTTTCAGCAGTAGAAAAAATGCCTCAATAGTTGTATTGCATCAAATAAAGAGTACTTTGAAAGTGACTGAAGTGTAAACGTGTAAGTATAAATACAGAAATTTTTGTAAATAAATTTTTTTGGTTCCCCATTGTATATATGTAGCACCACTTCTTTATCTATTTGTTTATTGATATGCACATTGGTGGATTCTATATCTTGACTTATAAATAACACTGCAATGAACATAGGGATGTATATATTTTTTTGAATCAGTGTTTTGGGTTTCTTTGCATGTTTACACAGAAGTAGAATTGCTGGGTCATAAGGCAGTTCCATTTTTTAAAAAATATATTTTATTGATTATGCTATTGCAGTTGTCCTCATTTCCCCCTCTTTGCCCAACTCCACCTGTCTCCCACTTCCTCAGGCAATCCCCCACCATTGTTCATGTCCATGGGTCATGCATATAAGTTCTTTGGCTACTCCATTTCCTATACTGTACTTTACATCCCCATGGCTATTCTGTAACTACCTGTGTACTTCTTAATCCCCTCACCTCTTTACCCATTCTCCACCTGCCACCTCCCATCTGACAACCATCTGGTAACTAACTTCTTTTCTCATGATGCTTTTAAGAATCTCTCTTTATCTTTAACCATTGTCATTTTAATTATGATGTGTCTTGGAGTGGGTCTCTTTGCATCAGTCTTGTCTGGGATTCTCTGTGCTTCCTGGACTTGCATGTCTTTTCCTTCACCAAATTAAGGAAGTTTTCTTTCATTGTTCTTTCAGATAGATTTCTGATATCTTGCTCTTTCTTTTCTCTTTGTGGCACCCCTATTATGTGAATGTTGGGTGACTTAAAGTTGAGGCTGTTTAGACTATCCTCATTTTTTTTTTTTTTTGGATTCTTGTTTCTTCTTGTTCTGCACAGTTGTTTGTTCCAAACCATTGATTTGATTCTTGGCTTCATTTACTCTACTGTTGTTCCCCTGTAAATTGTTCTTCATTTCATCTAGTGTGTCTTTCATTTCTGACTGAGTCTTTTTTATGCTGCTGAGGTCCTCACTATGTTCCTTGAGCATCCTTATAACCAGTGTCTTGAACTCTGCATCTGATAGATTGTTTATCTCCACATCATTTAGCTCTTTTTCAGGAGTTTTGATCTGTTCTTTCATTTGGGCCATGTTTCTTTGTTTCCTTGTTTTGGCAGCCTCCCTGTGTTTGTTTCTATGTAGTAGGTAGAACTACTTTGACTCTGTGTCTTGGTAGTGTGGGCTAATGTAGTAGGTGTCTTGTAGGGTCCAGTGGCATGCCTCCCCTATCACCCAAGCTGAATACTTGAGTTGTGTCCTTCTTGTGAGCTGAGTATAACCTCCTCTTTTATTGAACTTTGGTTGCTATTAGAAAATCAATGGGAGGGATTTACCCAGGCTAGTCAGCTGCAGGGATTGGCTGTGACCACTCACCACAAACCTCTGCCCTCTGTGGAGGATCAGCTGTGCAGGGGCAGGGTGGTGGCGCTCCAACATGGTCTGTAGCTGTCCAATGGGTGTGCTGGCCCTGGGGTTTTCTGGATGGTGCAGGTCTAGGTCTGCCCCCACCTGTGTTTTGCCTGGGGCACACTACCTGAGCTGTAAAGCAATCTGAAATGGCTGCTACTCTTGCTGGGCTTGGAGATTCCCAGGTGAAGCCAAACTGTGACTCTAATTTGGCTGCCACTAGGGCTTAGTGAAGCCAGCTGTTGCTTGTTAGGATTTAGGAGCCAAGACCAGCCATTCTTATGGAAAGGCGGCTTGGGTTGGGTCTGTAAATCGGGTGGGGTGGAGCCTCTGTGGATCTTCAAGGTGGGTCACACAATGTTAGCCAGGTTGATGGAGTCTCAGATATGACACCAGCCTATTAGCTCTCTGGTATGTAAGGCTCAGCAAAGGGACAATGGCCTCTGCTGACCTTGAGGCCAGACACTTCATTCTCCCCCTGTATACCACTGGTGCTCTTCAAGCTACCATCCCGGTGCTGGAGCTCAGTGGGAGCCAGTCTGAGTAGGTGAGTCTGTGTGTGGGTTTCCCTAGGGACTGCTTAGGACTCTAGCAGCTTCCTCTACCCACTAAATCCCTGCTTATTTTTGCAGCCAGAAGTGGTGGGGACTTATCTTCCTGGCACTGGAATCTTGGTCTGGGGGGCCTGGTGTGGGTCTGGGACTCCTTGGTCCTGGGATATCCCTCCTAAATTTTTATCCACGTGATGTGGGGTTAGCACATTTTGTATCTGTTCCCGTCTTATCAGTCTGGATGGATGTGATTTCTTCAATTCCAAAGTTGTCAGACTTTCATTCAGCTAGATTTTGTAGTTGTCAGACTTCCATTCAACTAGATTTCTGATGTTCCTGAGTGAAGGTGGTTCTATATTTTAATTGAATTTTGGTGTCATTGTGTGAAGAGGTGAGCCATGTCTGCTTACGTTACCATATTGACCAGAAGCTCTGAGACTTTACTTTTAGAGTAACAAATTAGTTAAAAACACAAACTAAGACTTAGCTATAAGAATGTCCATCTCAGAGAACATTTTTTAAAAAAGTGCAAAATTGGTAAGATTCTACATTTCTTTATATAAATTCTGCTACATTCATATATGATGCATGTATATATCCATTCATATTTCAATGTTAATGATAGAATGTTAAATTCAAAAAGCTTGTATGTAATGGAATCAACAAAATAGAACTACCCCCAATGTGGATGAATCTCACATACATATTTGAGTAAATGAAGTCAGTTACAAAAATATATAGTATATGATTTTATTCATATAGTGTACCTAAATAGTTAAAACAATCTATTCTGTGAGAAGTCAATATAATGTTTATCTTTTGGAGAGGTAGTGACTGAAAGTGAGCAGGAAGGAGATATCTGGGAGGCTGATAATGTGCTGGTCCTGATAATGGTTCTGATTACATGAATATATTTGTGAAAACATCTAGCAAATGACGGAAGCCAAGGTTTGCATGTGCTATGCTCTAGGGAGGGGCAGGAAAAGATATAAATAAGGTGTTATATAATATAAATACTTTAAATAACTCTCCTTGGCCTGATTTTATGTTCTCATACTAAAGAATATATGTAAAGTAACCAGTTTATTCTTCCCTTATCTCTTCATTCAACAGTTAATAATTGAGAATTTACTATGTACCAGGATGAGTTTTAGTTTATAAAGTGTGAAAACCAGCAGGTCACTGCTGTCCTGGAACTTATATTCAGCAGGGAAAATAAACAACAAACATTCTAATATTCTATTAAAAGTTAAAACGTATCAGGTAGTGTTAAAAGCTGTAAGAGAATTTTATAAGGAAAGATATTATGGTGACTGAGTTGCTGCTTAAGGCTGGGTTGAGAGAGATAGCTGAAGTGATATTTAAACAGGTCTGAAAAAGAGTCAACCATGAAAACTCAGGTACAGGAAACAGGAACTTCAAATTAAAAAAAATGACTTCTGGCTTTGAAAGCAGGCAGCTGGGTGGATCAGTGTGGCTGTTTATGTAGGAGTGCAGGAAGAGTGGCAGGCTGATACAGCAGGGCAGGGAGGGACTGGGTTTCTCAAGTGTGAAATAAGTTTTTAGCTGCTTTTGAATGAGTCAGACTTATTTCAATATTTTTGAAATTGACTTGAAGGAGAAAAGTAAAGCCTGTGCAGATGTAAACAGGGTCATAGAAGAAAATGGGATTGGAGAAGTATGTTAGGCAGAAGTAAATTCATATGAAATTTGAATCAACCTAAATAGAGGCTGAAGGCTAGTTGGGAGTTTAATTAAGAGGACATGTTAAGCCAAACTTTGTTATTGCAATAAAAGTGAGGATATAGTTCAAGATGCTTTTTCCTCATTAGATGGGATAACTCAGCATTCCTATCATGAGGTATAATATTATATTCCTGTGATTTAAACTCATAAAGTAAGGTTGTTACTGGTACTTTTTTGTGGTCCTTTTGTCAGCTCTGGGGTTGATACCTTATGAACAGTACTCTGGAGAAGACACATTTCGTTTTCATTTAACAAATATTCATTGAGCAATATGATAGGCATTGGTAATATGATGATAAGAGATTGTCTCCTGCCCTCAAGAAGCTCACTATCTGGAGGGAGATAAGTAGAAATAAATTGTCAATTAAAATGCAGAAGTTTGTGTTACCCTAGAGGTAAGAATGAGATGATGTTGTTAGTATAGGTAACTAGATATTAATAAAGGAAGGGAGCAAAGGGAATCGGACATTATTAAGCATAATAAACTTGGGATCTGAATTAGATAATAAGCTTGCTTCACTAGAAAGTTAGAGCTTTGCACATTTCCCAGGGCATCTTCCATCCTTAGGACCTAATTACCCAAGGCAGGCAGGAAGGGTCATTCCAGGGAGCAATAAAAACAGCAGAGAACACTCCTCTGCTGGGCACATGCCAAGTAGAAGTCAAGATGGTGCAGGGGGAGGTAATTTTACTTTAAGGCATGTGCAGTAGGAACTAAGATGGCAACTACAGAAGCCTGTCCATCTAGCCTGGGAAAAGGATTGGATTGGATAAGGGACACAGAACCCCAGAAGGTCTAGGAAATAGATTGGTTAGGGGTGAACACATCAGAAGCCCATGAAAGATTGGGAAGTTGACTGGTTAGCTTGAAATGGCACCTGGTTCTTCTTAATCCCAAGATAATACAACCCAAGCTTTAACAAAGCTCTCTTCTGTCTTTCTCTCCCTTGCACACACTTACCACACTCATCCCATTTGCTTGTGTGTTTTCTCTCCATAGCAGCCATGTGACCCTAGCAGCCAACTGGAGCCCAGGTCAGACCACGTGGGCTTGAGCACACAGCCAGCCAGAGTATAGCTGGGAGCACAGACAGCTACCTGGATGAGGACAGAGACATAGACAGAGGCCCTATTTCTGGGACTGACAAAGATAGGTCTGAACTTTTTCCATGGTGGGATGGATGGAGATGGAGTAGTGGGAACCCATGGGCAGTCCTTTGATTTTGCTTCTACAATGAATCTTACCATATAACCTCAACCTCCCATATGTCAGTCTCCCAAAATGGTTTCCCTGTGACCCTGTTAAAACACCCCATTTCTACCAGCAGCATAGTGAAAGGAATTTAATCCCATCAGAGGGGACTGGATGAGTTAAGAAATACTTCCCAGGGAAGTGACACCTCTTCTAAGAGCTGAAGGATGAGCGTGAATCATCCATGTGACTACAGGACTTGAAAGTGGAGGGGTGGTGGCAAGGGGCTTTCCTGGAAATGAAAAGCACCTCACAGCCTAAGAATTAGAAATCCTGTGTCATAGTGAGAGAGGTTGGCTTAGTGGGCATGAGATTTATGCATTTGTACAGAACCCTGTGCTTAGAAGGTCCCCATACTTGGTTTAATACTTTGCTGTTGCCATCTTGAAATTCTTATTAATTTTGAACATGGAGTGTCATTTGAACAGTGACTATAGCAATGATAATCATTCAGTTATTTTTCTGAATCTTACTAATTCACTATTAACTACTAGATACAGTCCTGGAAATAGATCTAAACCAACGCCTGACCTGGAGAGGAGAGCCCATTACTGAGACCCACATGAGCATTGCACTAAAGCATCTGGGAGGGTAATTATAACCAGGCTGGTAGGCTTTACTAGAGCTGGGGTTGGGGGTGGGATGGGAAGGACACAAGGAAAATCTAGCTGTTGTGAATTATTTCTATTGCCAACACAGAATTTCAGGCATTTATTTCCCTCTCAGTAAAAGGCCAGGTGTCCTACAACTACCCCTTTTCTACATTTTCTCCATGTTCACCTGTACATTCATAGCCACTAGCACTGGCTGAGTAGGTGCCAGTCCACTAAAGGAACTAATGTGCAAACAGACCTTCTACAGCACTGTGTTCAAATGCCCTACTGCACAGCTTGTTTTCCAAAGATTGCTATGAGAGTACTCAACCACACCAGTAGTTGGGGGTCTCCTACTTATTTCCTCTTCCCTTGCTTCTTTACTACTTCCAGTTTCAAACACAGGGTTGGTCCTTTATGTAAATCCTGCTAATCATACCGAATTAATTATGTCAGGTCAAAAAGTCTGTTCCATGTTTAGATGGTAAAAGTGACCCCGGGACTTGGTTTATATGGCTTTCATTTTGGATTACTTCCAAACCTTTAAATAATTCCTGCTAAGGTTACAATAGATAAGGAAGCAAACGATGGATGCTGATCTTTGTGCCTCTCAGATTCCTCAGGGAATTGAATTATGGTGGTAAAACTCTCTGTGCAAAGTGAGATGACCACTAATTGGAAGAGCAGGTAACCATATGCTGGTAATCTTGGACTCCTAAGTCCACCTACTGCATGAGTGAAAATTCTCTGGGCACCACAGCAGGTCCATAGTTTCATGCTCTGCATTTCATTTTGTTTGCATCTTTAGGATCTCTGCAGGCCTGGCCAATGGGGACCATGTGAACCTGCTCTTCCCAACCTACTTTCTCTCTTTAACTGATCTCATTCATTACTATGGTTGTGACTTGTAGACGATGTAAACTATGACTCAGTGAAAATTAAATATTTTTAAAATTTTAGTTTTCTTTTTTATCTGAAATATATGTGATTATATTGAACTGAAATGAGACATGTTTGCTAGGTGGTAGCTGATTTTTTTGCTAGTACCTTCCATGTCAGTGAATTGCAGTGAACTTGACCTTATTTATATTACACATAGTAGTATATAACTAGAAACTTTGGGTGAATACAGTAACATTAAATTACACCTAAAACTTCTAAGACCAAATTCATTTTCATTCAAATAGAGTTTATTTGCTTTTTTATACTTGTATTTTACTATTCACATAGACAATTTTTAACATTTTTATGAAATTTGAAGTATTACTGTAGACAGCTTTTCTATCAAATAATACACAACCTGAGATTAATGTAAAAAAGGTTTTTATTCATCACTTTTTCTGATAAACAAAACAATAAGTAAACAAACTGATTAAACTTTAGTACTGACTTACAATTTTTCAAATACCCTTGGATGTTTATACTTAAAGTATCCCTTCTAGAACTCCTAAAATTATTTTTATGACTTTATGATCACACAGGATGAATTTAAAAATTCAAAAGTATTCTTCACATTTGTTGTTGATGTGTTCTAGAAACTTGTTCTAGGTCTGCTTGAATTTTTTTTCTTGTTTAAAATACAAATGGTGACACTTAAAATAATACTAACAATTACTACAGATCCAACCACTAACAACACCAAAGAAGAAATGTTAATTCCAGAATTAGGATGATTTTCATCAGGACTTGGATTTGGAGGAATGTCATCAGGATTTGCCTGAGGAATAAACAAAGCTACCTGTGCAATGTTGGATACTTTTGATGTCAAATTGCTTTTATCCACACTTTGAATAGCAATGAATATATGGGTTGCATTTTCTTCTGAGATATTTCCTGGTTTAAATGCAAAGTTTTCCTGAAAGTTGGCCTCATTTGGTGACAGATCAGTAGTGTTTACTTGCAGGGCATCATCAAAATTGTCTCTTAGTTCTAGGATATTTCCACTTATTCTTATGATATACTGTTGAACTGAGAAAAAAACATGTAAATGAAGTTTAGAAACTAGAGCACACCATGTTAAATTCCTTTTTATTCACTTTCCTCAAAATATTGTTTAGTTAGGCCAAGTTTATACCTATATCCAAAGCCTTACTATAAGCAGAATTATCATTTTTAAACTTTGCCATTGCTACCTTCTTTGTTTGAAAGTGGGACCAGTTAAAATGTGTCATATTTGACTGATTCAAAAATATCTGATCATAAAATTAATATATGACTGAATTAGCAATCAAAAATTGTTCTCCTACATCCACCCTTTCACCATTGCTTTTGCATGAGCATCTTCCACTTAGTCAATGCCACATAACACTTCATTCTTACCTTTTCCAACATCTAAATCATCTCCTGGTGCTGTCCATGTCAGGTTGATCAGAGACCCATCAACTGTGGCCTCCAGGTCTGTGATTTGACTTGGTGGGTATATGTCAGGCAAAGGAGTTGCTGAAACATTTGAAACCACAAATGCACCTCCAGATGCTGTTCTGGTGAAACTCTCCAAGTTTGTTTGAGTATCCTCATCAATTTCAGGTCTTGGTGGATTCTTTTCAATTTTCCCTGCATTAAAAGTTTCCTTGTTTATAACGAGCACAACATATTAGTATTTTCAAATTAATTCCCATCCCACTTGTCCTCTTCTTTTATATATGTGTATACAGTATATATACTACATATAATATATAGTATATGGTGTATATTATATATTAAATATAGTATATATAATATATACAATGAATGGGGTAAAAGTAAGTTTACAGTTGTGAGTATGTGAAACAAATTCTTGTAGTATTTATTAATTATTGTATTATTTCCTATATGAACAACTGTAACTCTACTTTAGCCCCTCCATATATATATTCACAGTAACATTTTACTAAGTTTGGTAACAAAATTATAAGCATCCCTTTGGTGGGAGAATTTGTTTTCTTTAACATCCTGACTAGGATATTGTGGAATATAAATGGATAATGACTAGGCTTCCCTGAATGTGAATAATGTTATACAATTTAATATATGCTTTTTTTTTAAAAAAAGGAATTTCTTTATTTCTCAACTTCTCTTTAAGCTGGATATAAGCCCAGGGAAATTACTACCCATTCCCTTCTAAACACTTGTGCCAGGTTCTTCCTTCCTCCCTGTTGCAAGTGCTAAGGAATAAATACTTCAGGTTATATTCCAATTGTCAAGAGAAATCCCCTAAAAGTCACAAGATAAGAAAAAAGACAAGGGAAAATGAACAAGAATTGCATTCTTAATCCTTATCACCACTTTGCTCAGTACATATTTTCTTTTGACTTAGTAAAAATATTCAAAATAAATCTTTCCCCTTTTATGTATCTTTAATGTAATCCAAAGGATAAATTCTGCCACTGGTTTATGGTTAGGTACATAATGAATTAGCCTGTTTCCTTTACCCTTAGTTGGAAATCTGGCATGTTATTATTGCTATAGGTAAGGAGCTCCAAATTAACATAATGGCTGACATTTATTGAATGCTTACTAGATGACAGACACTGTACCACAGCATAGGTTAATTTGAAGGCAAACCCCAGTATGACTGAGACTTTCATTCCAGAAATGGGAAAAGCTATACTTTGACTTTTAAAATGTTTGAAGCCTTACTCATATCAACTCACGATTATTCCAGCCAGCACTGGGTTTCAGAGATCATGAGTTACTCACCATCCACTACCCAGCCTGGTATATATGCGGCTCTGTTTGGCGGATGCCTTAAGTTTCGTGTGACGGTGTTTGCTCCTCCATGAGCCCGTACTTTTAAGCTATATCTGCCATTTCCTGAATAAGCTGTAAAATACCTGGAGTAGACGCCATCATTCTTGAAAGTATCAGCACCTTGTTATAGAAATTAAGGAGTGAATTATGAGTGTAAAGAAAAAGAGACATGTATTCATTTTTAGAGTCAAGCACATGGCCTTTGTAAGCCTATTGCCTAGAGTAGGCTCCCCACTTTGTGATTGACCCCTTGGGGAATAGTCCCATTACGCTCTATCAACCAGTATATTGTTAAATTGATAACCTTGAGTTATGATCTATAGATTTACATATAACACATGTATATTATATATTATTTTGTAATATACATATTACACAAATATACACACTGATACCGACGTGTACATAACAAATACCTTCACTTTATTAACCTATATGCAGATTATTGTAGTACTCTTAGGATTTCTCAGCCAAGTGGTTGGTTTACAGCTCTTACTTTACCTAAACACAATTATGTCATCTCTGTTCAAATCAGAAGGATCTTCACTAAAGAAAAAGTATATTAGCATAAGACTTAATTCTCACTATAATCACCTATAGGTTACTTCTTTTGACATAATCTTCTACTACTCCTTTTTTTTTAATCCTCACCACTTGCTCTTTGATCCATGAACTTCCTGGTCTGATAGTGAAAAGACCCATCTATTATTAGAATAAACTATTGGGGGAGTTCAGGAGAACTGTATCATAAGTATATTTCTTGGTATTACAAGTACTGAATTTATTCGTTAAATTGCAAACACATTCCTCAGGGCATTTAACATTCTAAGACAGGTTCTTAAAAAGAGGTCCTTGGACCCACAGCATCTGTATCTCCCCAGATTGTATTAGACATGCAAGTTTCTCAGACCTCCTAGAGAAAGGCCCAGCATGATGTGTTATAACAAGCCCTCAGGTGGTTCCTTTGTTAGCTGAAGTTTAAAACCTCTACTTCAAGTCATTGATAATGACCCATATATCCTTAGGTAAAGGCATTCCAAATTAGCTGACCTGGTAAAGTCTTGAGAAATCACAAGATACTGGTAAGTTTTAATGCAACATGGAAGGGGTAGGGGAAAAGGAAGAATTAGAGGAGAGTTGAGGAAAATACTGTCATATCAGGTGAAGTCACTGAGGTGAGCCAAAGAATAATTTTACTTTCTAAGTTTTTCATAGGGCCAACTCTTGCTGATGATGATAGGATTATAAATTGACTGAATTAATTACATTGTATATCATACTGATAGAAATTCTGTGATAATTTAGATGTCTATCACTGGTTTTTCCCTTGCTCACTGACCTCTCAAAAGAAGGTTCAGTTCCCAGAATAACCCAGAGTCTATGGAAAAGGTCTGTAAGCACCACTCATCCATAGAGACCATGGAGACAGCACGGCCAGTGCTGTGTCTTGTTTCCTGCCAGTCAGACTTGGTATCTGATGCCCTTGTGAGGTCTCCTCCTCTCTTGTGGCAGTTCTCCCTGCCCTTGGGCCTCAGTTTCCAGGATTATATTTGCAGTTTTGGAATTACTCTTGCCTGTCCTTCCTTCTTTGCTGGGGGCCCAGGTTCTACCACTTAACCACTTACGGCTGCTGAGCTTCACTCTCTCTGGCCAGACTTGATGATGTGCCCCTAAGAAACACTTGTTCAGAATTTGTGATGCTGTCCTCGAATGAGATGCTGTTTCTTGAATGAGACCTTTCTATTTGGTGATAGACATTGATAGTCTCAATGACAAACAATAATGCTGACAAATAACATTTACTGAGTGTTATTATGTACAAGACATTTTGCTAATCACTTTGTAGGTTTTACCTAGATAGAATTTCCTGCTGGTCCTGCTGTTCATAATCTGCATCATTTGTCTTGGTGTCTCTCACTCCCCAACACTGCCACTGGACCTATAGCATATCCTGAGTTATGAAAATATAAGCTTACTCTTTAAAAAAAAAACCCTGTAAGTTACCTGCACCATTATCCAAAAGTTCTAAAACTTCTGTTTTTCCACTATTTGATTCGATGAATGCAGTCACATTGGCTCCAAGAATGGGTATATTCCCTTGTAGAATTTCTGCATAAACAATCATTGGGCTGGGGAAGCTGTTTGTGTCTTTATTCATTTTAGCGTTCACTGTGATTGGAGGCACAGAAGAATTTGCTGCCCGAGAATTAACTGTTATAGTTAATGTTTCTGGGTTTGTTTTGGCTTGAATACTGTAAGTCCAAACACCCACCTAAAAATTCAATGGAAATATAATAAGTATCCAAGATCAAACTATTTTCTGCATTTCTGTGATTCAACTCTAAAATAAATCTTAGAAATGTGTTGCAAAATAAATGGGGTTTTGAGATTTTTTGAGGTTTTTTTGAGGTAAAAGGATGAGAGTTGTGATTTGGACAGGGCATGCTGGCTATTGTCATGCATGGTGTCCAAACTTTGTGAAATTTTAGCTGGGGAAAGTAAGTTTTAGAAAGTTTGCTGTGGTTTTGGCCTTATTTTTTGACCTCAGATTTCACAGATTCTATGATCTTGTAGTGCTAATAAGGAATGACTATCCGCACACCAAGTTTCACGGACTCCCTGCATTGCCTCCTCGAGGTTATTCTTCATCTACCTACATTTTCCCCTTGTCTTCCTTCCTTCTACTGTGTAAGTTCTTTCCTCCTTTTCCTGCCCCCATAAATTTCAGGACCATAGCAACATAGAAAGTACATTATATTTTATCTTAATTTTGAAGATGACACAAGTATTGGTACTCATATTTTATGATATTAAACAATGTATTTTAAGCTATGAAACAGATTTGTGTGGGAATCAAAAAGCTCATTGCTTACCTTTGCAGTTCCTGGAATACTGAGATAAGCCATTTTGGAGCTCTGGTCCTCTATGAAATTTCCCATTGATTTTCCAGTGGGATCCCAGAGAGAAATAATGGGATACTGCCCTTGCCACGTGATGAGAAAAAATGTGTCTTTTCCCACAGTGCTATCAATTATTACAGTTCCATTCATCCAAATATCATTGTTGAGTGTTAATCCCTTACTTTCAATCTGTATAAATATATATTTTAAAATTAATAACTGGAGAGAAGAGTAATTTTATTCTTTATTCTTTTTAAAACATAGTTTTTAATTTCTGGCCTGACATGAGAACAAGCTTATATAGGCCATACCTCCTTAGGCTTGTGATCTTTCTGAAAGCTGACTGGGCTGTGACAGTTGTTAGGTAGAAGGTATGGAAACATAGGGTCTGAGGAAAGGACAGAAGATGGTAAAAGCATTAGAACAGGAGAATGTGTTTTACAGTTGGAGACATGGCCATATTGTTTTTTCTCAATTGTTTTGTAAATACCCAACTGAGACTTTAGCATTAAAGAGTGCTAAGAGTCAAAGAAGAATTAGCTGTAGGGTATGTGTGTGTGTGTGTGTGTGTGTGAATTACCCTCAGTTTACCCAACTTCTTGATGACCTAAAAGAAAAGACTTATTGATGGTGGCTACAATATTTGAGTAGAGACTCAGTAAGGCCAGGGCTAGCAAATCCTGGGACAAGCACTCATGGATATTTTTCTGGTGTGAAATCTTCAAATAATTTTTCACGCATTTAAGAGTGAGTAACCCTTGACAATAAACAAGTCCAAGAGGAGTGCAAAGAGGGCAAAATGATGTTTATGAAGGTTGGAATCTTGAGAAGCAAACATTAGAAGCTTTCTCTGAGAGGAGCCTCAAAGAAAATTTTTCAAGTCTTTGTGGATGGCTCTTAGTCAAGTACAGCAGACTTTATGTACTGACCAAGAAGGTGCTTTTCATAGATGTGTCATTTTGGAAAATGATGGGGAATTTCACTTCTGCTCCAAGCCACTCTTAAACCAAATATACCTTCATATCAGTGCTGAGAGAAGAGAGTGAATTCTACCATTGAAACATCATTGCAGTGGCAAAAATCCCAGTCTTGTGTTAAGTAGACATGTCTTTGAGTGGACAAAGTGTTATTATCAAGTTAAATCTGAAAGTGAGTGACTTTTTTGACTCTCTATCAGGTAAGTGTAGGAAAGTTAGAAGCCTTTGGTTACATAGTAGTAGGGAAAATAACTGAGTAAAGAGTGAGATGCACCCTCTCCTCTGTATTCTGGCTGCCATTTTAAGTGAGGGGAGCAAAACCTTTCTGCCCCTTCCCTGCAGTTTATGAAGTCCATTTTTTAAACCTTGGGCACTTCCTATATGCAAATGTCTCTTTTATGGCTGAATTTCTATGTCCTGCTCTTATATTGAAAATTTCCTTGGAATATTCCATTTTAATGTACCACTATCCACCAAAAATTACTAAAATTTAAACATAACACAAAATAGTATCTTCAAAATCAATTTTTCCTCTTTACTTGTTAATTTTAAATGGTAGTAGCATTGTTTTATAAGACAACCAGATTGAAACCCTCAGAAATTAGTTTTATTCTCCTTCGGTTTATTCTCCATACACTGCCAAGCTAGATCCCAGACCACTATTTAATCTGTTTGCAATGTAAAGCTACAAACCATATCTCTATATCAATCTGCACATAGAATCCTAATCCTGCATCCTATAATCTATGTGCTCTTCATTGTTGGAGACTAGAGGAAAATAGGTTTTTTTTTAGGTGATCATGTCAAGTTTCAATGTAGGCAGTGATCTAATAAATGCGAAGATGGAGGACAAGTCTTCACATCCGGTGACATGACAGACATGGTAGGAATGGATATGGATAAAAACAGAATTTTGGAAAGAACGCTGTCAAGGAAATAGACTGTGTTGACATTTCACATGGGCCATGAATAAAGAATCAAAGTTTAGTCAAAGATTTTGAATCTAAGTAACAGAAAATGAGGGTGTTACTTAAACATGGATGAAAAAAAGAAGTTGAGTTCAGAGGAGAGGTGAATAAAATAGAAAGCCAGTGAAGAGAGTAGTCAAAGACATTAAAGGAAACCCTAAATTTTTAGATATGTAATGATTATTCATTCTATTTCTTCAGATAAATTTCTTTCTAAGATACTTTTCTTCCAATTCCAAGCCAAGTTCTTGAATTAATTCATCTAATTTCAATTTATTTCACAGCAGTGAAGGGTGTGAGAAATCTTAGAAGTATGGTATTTTTTAAGCATTCACAGAAAAGTGGATGCTATATTATGGGACAAAGTCTGTTTTTTAATGAAAAAATTTAACATTTTGATGTTATCTTGTAACCAAACTCTATGTGAAAAGAAAAAGAAAAAATGTCTGCTATTTTACTACTTACTTCACTATTTTACTATTTAATTTAGCCATATCTAAAGAATAATGTCTATTTCATACTTAAGTTTTGATTTAATTAACAATTTACTTTGAGAAATATACAGAAGTCAAAACTTGTAACAACCAAGTAAACTTTCTTGTTTGTGGCTAAATGCAAACACAAAAACTTGAAGAATAGGAACTCAGACCTGCAGAGACTTCTGGGAAATGGCGGTGTTTCCTGACGCAAGGGTCCCAAAAGCATCGATGAGGCCATTGTTCACGGTGCTGTCTGAGGCAAGAAAATGGCTTCCTCCTAAAATGTAAATACATTAACTAGGCTGCTTTCTAATAAACACTTACCACAACTTACTGATTTTAAGGTAACAGTAAATAAAACAATAGTTTTAGTATATATTATTAAAATATAACCAAACCAGATAGAAGTAAAGAATAACTCTGAAATATTAACTTAAAAATGTCATAACCAGAAAGAGTAAGCTACTTTTATACTTCACTTATAGAAATCTCAGCTGGTTGAAATGCATTAAATAATCATAGAATATAAAGAAAGATGTTATAATTCCATATATTAAAGCTCTCAGACTTTGTGCAGTCCCTTTGAAGAATGACTCATTTTTACTTTATGATACAGTTCTTAACAGTGCTGGCTTTGAGATTTTCCAGCCACAGTGGGTCAGAATCAGAAAACCAGGATGGTTAAAGAGCTGCTATATTGAGATATCTGACAACAGCTGGTAATGAGGGCAGAGAAACACAGTAAGCAATGGAGACAAGTCTCCAGAAATAGTACTTTTGAAGGGCTAATTGGGACAGAAATAAAGTTTACAAAGACTATGGAAACACTTTGAAACTATGGGAGTTTATACAACCAAGCATTTAAAAAACAAGTGTATATTTGGTAACATTAGAAACCAACTCAATATACAGGGTGGGGCAAAAGTAGGTTTACAGTTGTCCATATGGAAAATAATACAATAATTAATAAATAATAATACAGAAATAAATTCTATGTTTCACGTACTCCCAATTGTAAACCTACTTTTGTCCCACCCTTTAATAATTGATATCATAAAGTTTTAAATTGTGTATTCTCTACTATATTTAAGAAGACACTGAAAACCTGTAATCATTTTTATCACACTTCTCTGTATCTAAGATAATAGCTGCCAGAGTAAATGTTTATCTAGAACCTTCTTTGTTATTTAGATCTGATCAGCCTGAGCCTCTGTTAATCCTATTTCCCCCCTACACCTGCAGCTTAAGTAAACTTTGGTCTCATGGATTTCTTACTATCCCTCCATGTGCCATGCATCGTCATCACACCATGACTCTTTTACTCATGACCTGACCATCTTTTCTACCCCCTTTCCTCCAGAGAAATTTAACATCTTGTTCAAGGCCTCACTCAGAAGTCACCTGGCCTCTCATGCTTTCTTTCCCTGACTTATACAACCCTGGGAGAATTAATGGCTTCCTCTGCTCACATAGTGCTTGCCTCGTATATAGTCCCCCTGTTATGGAGGAATGTTATCTGATTAGTAGATTTACTTGTCACTCTAGCCAGCTGGACTCTGAGCACCTTGAAAACAGAGATCAGGTCTGGTTTAACTGTGGTCCCTAGCTCCTGGCACAGTGCCTTCAGAGCTTAAAAGAAGTTAAGTTGTCAGTCTCTACACTTATGCACTGCTATTAAAGGACTGGAATATACAGGCCATATTTTACCTGTTATAAGGCTCATCTGTGTGACTGCTGGATCAGCATCTGGTCCCAAAGCAATCGAATGAATGATGGCTCCACTTTCTGACACTTCATCAATACAACTGTTTGCATAGCTATCCTCCCCGTCTGTGAGCAGCACTATTTCAGATCCATCTGTTTGGGAGTACTTTTTCCCAATTACCTAATCAGAGCATAAATACAAAATATTCCTAGGTGAAGTAGACTTACAGAAAATTAGAAAAAGATATACAGAGAAAATAAATAAAAATGTGCAGAAAAAAGAGAGAGCTTCTATTTTCAAATTATAGAATCTGCAATCAACAACCCCTAAGGGAAGTTAAACATGACTATATTTTCTGTCCATCTGCTACAGAGAATATTTGCTCAAGTGAAGTTACGTGGGAGCAGGGCTTTGGAACATCCTACTTGGGTTAAATAAAAATGACATCTTAGTCTGGGGAAGTCAGGTCAACCAGGCACTAAAAATGTAATTGCAGAGTAGTGTTAAATATTTCTCATTTCTTTGACTAGACTTTGCTCTGACAAGCCTTCAGTATATAAAATCTGTTGCATAGACAGCTAAATGCCCTATGAAACTACTTGAACATTAAAAAAATCTTAATGGTTTCAAATTAGGGAACCCTCAGTATGCTTATAGAGAAAGGATATAGAAAGTTCTAAGCAGGTCAAGGTTAGGGATCTTGTTACGTAACTTTTATTTTACATCTAAAAGTAACAAGCACAAAACTAAGTATATTGGTGGTACTCAGAGAATATATGAATTATGTTTACTGAGATGGAATTCTATTTGTGGCTTGAACCCCTTTCCTACAAAGCCAAACAGTTTACATTCATATTTCTGAATCTAGGCTCCTATAAAAAAGGATAGAGAGAATTTGTCACAAGATAGCAATTATATTTTATCTTCTCTGACAGGTTTAGTTGGTAGTGTCTTCTTGGTATACCATTTGGAGAAATTCAGTGCACGCCAAGTGGATAAACTGACAGATTTATCAGTGGCTTCCTTGGGGTTGGAGTGGAAATGTGTGGATTTGCAAAAAAGGTTTGCTGTGTGAAAATCCCTAACAAACTGAGACTGAGAAATGGGAAATGCTTTTATATATTTACTGCATCACCATCACATTTTCCCTACACATTTCATTGCAAAATAAAGATCCAAAGATTAAGTAGATTTCTCTTTTCTTCACCTTTTCCTTTCTTGTATTGGTTATTCACTAAGCACTTAATATGTGTTAGTCACTGTTTTGGCTGCTGGGGATTCAACAGCACTACATGGCTCCTGCATTCCTGGCAAGGATGGAATGAAATTTAAAAATATTTATTGAATCATCAGATAAATGCAAATTAAAACCACAATGAGATACCATCTCACACCTGTCAGAATGGCTATCATCAATAAATCAAACAAGTGATGGTGAGGATGTGGACAAAGGGGAACCCTTTTGCACTGTTGGAGGGAATGAAGACTGATGCAGCCTCTGTGGAAAGCAGTATGGAGATACCCCCCAAAACTAAAAATGGATCTGCCTTTTGAACCAGTGATCCCACTTTTGGAAATATATCCAAAGGAACCCAAAATGCTGATTCAAAAGAATATAAGTACTCCTGTGTTCACTGCAGCATTATTTACAATTGTCAAGACATGGAAACAGCCCAAGGGTCCATCAGTAGATGAGTGGATAAAATAACTATAGGACATTTGTACAATGGAATACCAGTCTGCCATAGCAGAGAAGAAAATTTTACCTTTGCAACAGCATGGATGAACCTGGAGAATGTATGCTAAGTGAAATAAGCCAGTCAGAGAAAGACAAATACTAGATGATTTCACTCATATGTGGAATCTAATGAACAAACTGAACTAACAAGTGAAATAGAGACAGACTCATAGATGGAGAGCAGATGACAGCTAGTGGGGAGGGGGAGGATAGAGGGTGGAGGGATGGAACAAAGAAGAAAAAGGAATCATGGACATGGACAACAGTGTGGTGATTGCTGAGGGGAGTGGAATATAAGAGGACTAAAAGGTAATATAAAAATACAATAAAGATTACATTAAAATATTTATTGAGATAGAGGTGAGGGACTGAGGAGATATAAGATAAGTGGCAAAGAGAATATATTCTTTAGTTCAAGAGAAACAGCACAGTGTTATAGTGCTGCACTCTCTGAAGCATTTGCTAAGTGTTAAATGTATTTTATATGATGTGTAATTCAAGTCCAAGCTCCCAATCTGTCCCTAGACCACTATCCTACTACTGTTCTTACTCCCTACAATTTATTTTATACAGGGCAACCAGTGTCATCTTAAAACATGAATTGATGATCAATCTCTGATACTTAAAACCCTTCAGTAACTTTCTGTTGTGCTTAAAATAAAATAAAAACCTCTTACATTTTTTAAGCTTTGAAATATCTAGCCATTATCTACCTGCTAACTACATTTTGCACCCCCTCATTTGTCAAACTCCAGTGCCACTAGCTTTATAAATTTGTAGAATAATCCAGTTCTTTTCTTATGGGACTTTGCACTTTCCTCTCTGCCCCAACCACCTGCTCTTTCTCATCCTTCAAATCATAGCTTAACAGTTACCCTTCAGAGAGGGTCTCAGTGACCTCTCCACCTAAAGTAGGCAGTGCCCCTGCTTCCCCAGTTACTCTATCTCATCACTGTGTGTGGTTTCCTTACAACACTGTCTTCACAACCTACCATTATTGTTTTTATTAATTTATTTATTTATGTATTTTCAATTCCTTATGGAAATCACATGTACCACAAGAACAGAGAAGCTTTGTTTGGCACATAAGTATATGTTGAATAAATTATATCTTTGCCCCTTACTTCCTACAATAAATATATCTTGAATAAATTAAAACATGAAAAACCCTATGTACTAGCTTTTATTACCCCATTTTACCAATGAGGTAATTGATGACTTCAGAGATGAAGAATCATGCTTAGTGCCGCAAAGCTAGTAAGTGATAATTGGAGTTTTAACGTAGGACTTCATGCTAGAAAGCTACACTAAAATGTTATACAATTTATAAGTGAGAGAGATTTAATAGTTTTGGGAACAACAGGAAATGTTACTAGAAGAAGCAAGGATTTTGAAGAATTGGTAGAATCTTAGCTTGCGAAGATGGAAAGAAGGAAACATCTTAGGCAGAGGAATTTCCTGGGTAAAGGTACGGAGACTGTGAGTACACGGTGGGCTTGGACAACAATGTGCGTGGAAAATTGGTTACAGCACAGAGCACCAGAAAGGGAGCAATGAGAAAAAAGGCTGGAAAGAGAGATGGGAGCAGTTTTACTGAGGGGGTAAGAGACTTTTGAATAACATCAGACTGAAGAATTCAGACTTAATTTTATTGACTGTGACGGGAGAGTGAAGATTTCTAAGCAGGAAAATGACACATTTAACATTAATTATAAGCTCAAGATGAAAATTTGGAAAAAAGATTTATGATAATAGATGCGAATTATGTATTTACTATGTAATATAATGTGAATACATTTCATTTAATTCCCATAATTTCCTATGAGGTAGACATTCTTATGTGACTGTATCTTATAGACAAGGCATTGAGATACTAAAAACGTTGCCTAACATCACATAGCTGGGAAATAGCAGTCAGTACTGTGATGTCAGAACTCATGTTCTCAGCCGTGTTCATTACCCCATGACTAACAGTCCCTGCTACATCTGCTTTAATAGGTAAGTGTCTTATTGTCCTAACTGAATGTCAGAAACTAAGATGGGGATTGGCCCAAGGTAGAATCATACCATACAACTTGTTTCATTGCCTTAAAAGTTGATGACTTTTGCTGTCCAATCACACTTATTTATTTAACTAACATTTATTGAGCACTGACTATTGTAAGGTCAAAAAAACAAAAAACCACACACACACAGCAAAGAAACAAACAAAAAAACAATGTCCCTAACTTCATTGGACTTACTACACAGTGGCATTTTTATAGTACCGTATTTACCCATCAGTTTATTCACTGATTCACTGATCCATTAAGAAAGTCAAGTGAATTAGTTATGTTAAAATTAGTGAGCAGGTATGGGCTGTAGCACTAATAGAAAAATGTCCCAATAATAAAAAACTGAACAGCGCTGGCCAATGTTGCTCAGTTCATGGGGTGTTGCACTGCAAAGTGAAAGGTGGCTGTTCCAATTCCTGGTCAGGCCACATGCCTGGGTTGTGGATCAGAGGTAAGTGGCGGCATATAGGAGAGGCAACCGATGTTTTCTCTTACATTGATGTTTCTCTCCTTCTGTTTCTCCCTCCCTTCCTTTCACATTAAAAATAAATAAATAAAATCTTTTTAAAAATTCAAACAAACTATAGAAGCAGTATGAATTTCACCTGAATTGCGGATCGAATTCCAGCGCAGATGGAAGTTCCCCCACCAGCTACTGTAGGCAAGAGATTTGAGAGCATTTCTCTTTCCTTGGTGCTTGTTATTTGGATTAGCTCACTTTTAATGTAGGTAACACTATCAAAGTGCACCATCCCCACCCAGGTTCCATTTCCAATAATCTGTAGCAGGAATTTTGCGGCTTGATTCATTCGATTTAGGCGATTGTAACCCTGAATGAACAAGGACAAGAAAAACAACCAAGTGGTTTTGACAGGAAAATAATAGCAGTTTACATAAAGTGAGTAAACATAAGCTGTTAAGAATTTCATATTAGTCATTTCTCTTATTAGTAATTGGTATTATTAAAGAAAGCAATTTTTAAATTGATAACATTTAAAAATATAGTTATGTGCATTATGAAAACATATAGTATAGTAAGGAACACAGGCTTTTAACTAGCAGTGATTCTTGGCTACTTAGTCCCAAAATACAGGTGCAAGTTCAGGGGTTAGGTTGGAATTGCAGGGTGATGATTCACACCTTAGAGACTTCCTAATTACTGCTGCAGTATGAAGATGAAACTACTTCCTAGGTCCCATGGTATCAAACCAGACTATCAGAGTTCCAGCTAGAGTCTGAAATCTCCCCATCCATTGGAGACTAAACAATTTGAAAGTTAAAACCTTCTTGAGCTGCAGCTAAATTCTGAGAGGCCCCGTTCCTACCTCTTCTGCCCCTAACCTCTCCCTACCATTTCTCCACTAATGGATTAATCGGAATTGGTTCTCTGGTAACTCACTAAGACTCTCATGCCCCCTACCTAGGTGAATGCCAAGGATGTAAGTCTCTTCATACATTTGTCTTTTCCAGTCACTCAACACCAACTTATCTGTAGTACCTCCCCTTAACACATGCCCAAATTCCCTTCTGAACTCCCTAGATCCAGATCATAGTGACAGACTTCTACATCCCCATCTTTGAGGGCTCTCTCTGTTACTTTGTTTTACCTTTAAACCTGCCTCTGTCATCTCTCTCCAATGACACTTCCTAGAACATTTCTATGTGCTGGTGTTTAGCACTGATGCTCTTCTGAAATCCTGTACTATTGTGGATTATCCTCTGCCCTTTTCAGCAACCACACAATTCCCCATTTGTTGAATATATTGTTTCTGATCTTCAGCATGCTCAGTTCTATCTCAAATGTGCCATTCTTCTGGGTGTCTTATCACATTATGTCTGCTCTTTTGTAGGCCATTTATTTCAATAATTATTTATTGGGCACCTATATGTGGTAAATCTTGCTTGAGGCAAAAGGGAGACAAAGATGAGTAAGGCATGGTTTCAGGTAGTAGAGGACTGGTTCCTAGAGGATATGGTTCCAAGTACTAGAGGGGTGCCTCATCTAGTGGCAGAGAAATGTGTAATTTCAATATACATACAGTAATAGAGGTTTGCACAGTTCATTGTGGGAGACCAGCAGAGGGCCTTGAGCCCAGCCTGGAAGACCAGACCCTCTCCTGGAGGAGCTGGGTGCCTGTACCAAATTTTGAAGGAGGAGTATGAGTTAACCAAGCAATGTGGAAGGGAAAGTTTTCATAATGCAGCTGTGAACACTTCAAGGGTATGGATCTCTATTGCTATAGCCTAGAACCGGGCCATTTACTGAATGATAGTGGAAGGAATGAGTGCCTAAATCTGACCATATTTTCCTTATGGTGGTGCTTTTTGTTTGTATCTCTGATCCTTAAGAGGTCCTTTATATAGATGATAAAGCAGATTGACTCTAAAAGGAGTTCAGCAATCCATGTTATCCTCATGTCTGTCAAGTATTTCCAGTCGGTAAAGGGGGCAGATGAGAAAACACTTCAATATTTCAATCTATGTTCCAATCTTCTAACTAAATCTTTACTAATGGGCCTAAAAGTCCTCCTAAGTAAACCCTCCATTTTCTGGAAGAAAAGAAAGAGACCCTCAGGTTAGAGTTTAAAAACTCTACTGCCATCCTTTTTTCATTACAATAGTCACTGCCCATTCTGAGGTCCTGATCCCAGAACATGATGGGACTTACGCCACCATGCAGTTTAACAACCCAGGTGAAGGCAGTGTTGTGAGTGTTCTTAGGCATTCACTCCCCTCACTACCCACCCACTAGTCACTATATCCAGGAAAAATGGGCCCATGAACTTACCCCCATGCTTCCAGACTTATCAAGAACTAGGCATACAGTTCTTTCTCTGACCCGCAGCAATGAGAAGATGGGCGAAGAGGGTGATCCCGCCATAGGTGTGGAGTTTTTTATGTCCTCAGAATTGCTGATTACCTCCCAGGTACTTCTGTATTGGCACTTTTCATTTTGTAGGCTTGGAGCTTCTCGATTATGGTTTTTTTTATTACAGAATTCAACAACCTAAAAGGTTAATAAAGTGAAAATAATAAGTTTTATATATAATGCATTTAAAAATGACTAAAAAATTGATAAAAATAAAAAATCTTGTAAATAAGCTGTTTATTTAATGAAATATGATTCATTGAGGAATCACATAATAAATAGTAAGGTAGATTTTCAATAATGGTAATAATAAGTAACACTAATTGAGTGCTTACTATGTGCCAGTCAATGTTCAAAGAATTCTATATCAATACATCTAATTGTTCAGGTCACCTGCACAGATATTTTGCAGATAGGATAACATGTACTTTGATTATAAATATGCAGTATGAAGTGTGACATACTTACAGAATCAATACCTTGCATAAACATAATGGATGTCTTTTCAGTTTGATATTTATCAGGGAAGAATTGACAATCTTTTTCATACAGTTTTGTCTTAGAATCAATTCTGCATCTATTAAATATACAACTGTTTCCTTGACACTTATAAACTCTATTCATACCAGTAATACCTGTGGAACACCTGAAAATAGGTAGCAGTTAGTCTTTGAGGCAATCTAACCATTAACATTTTTTGAAAATCTTGTGTTTCTCTACACAAGGATCCTTACATCAAAGTTTTTATTTTTATTTGACAGCAAAGTTTAAGGATTTCTACCAGGGCTGTTTTCCAAGAAATTTCAGAGGGAAATTTTAAGTGGTATCTCCAGCATACGCAATGGCTGAGTTATCTGCTGAGACTAAAGTTGCTGCTGCCCTGTTTACATGAATGGCTGGAGGCTCCCCTTTTCCTAACAGCTCTCCTGGTAGCCTTGTGGTAGTAAATGCCTTGCAGGCATCTGGGAAAGGCAACTTGTGAAACCATTTACTCTTGGTACCACCTTAGCTTGTTCTTCATAGGTTGTTTTCAAAGAAGATATCTCCAAAAGAATGTGATGTGACATAACAACGAGTGTTTTGATTGGTGAAGGAGCATTTTTATCCAAAGTGAAATACAGCCTGAAAGAAAGATTTAGGTACTGCCTAGGACAGTACAGAATGGTGGAGGCATTTTAGACATATGTTTTATTTCATGGAATTGCAAATACACCCATATTGCATGGATATAATAAACATGCTGGGATGTGAATATATCCCATCTTTTGAATGTGTTTCCAGCTCATATTTAAGAAACAATGACTAGCTTTTATATAGTCATTTAGGGAGTCTCCTACATATATATATGCTCCTACTACCCGAAAACTCAGTGAATATAATGATATCTATATTAACAATCATGATGAATTTTCTGCAGTAGAAACTAGACATTTAGGGGGAACGTGATGTAAGCAAATGTAATCAATTTAACACTCTTTAAAATATGTGTCCTGAAACTGGTGCTATGAGCTGATAAAAGGCCTTCATTGAAATCATGTATCTTTGAGTTTGTGCATTCTTAGTAAGTTCCCAGCTCCAGTGGGGGCATCTAAGATTGATTAAATTGATGGCACACAATTTTAGATAGATTTCTTCCACCCATTCAGCTCTCTTGACCTCAGAACCGAAAGGATTGCCTTTTATTAACTGTAATGTTAGATTGGTATTTTAAAATAAATTTTATAAATGCTAAAAAATCCCTTGAATACATAAAATCCTTGAAGCTGGTTGATTTAATTTACAACTTCAGTGTAAATGAGTTCTGGCAGCCACCAGAAGAGGTATGCCACCTTGGCTTCCAAATGTTCCAGAAGTTATCTGTATTTTAAATGGGCAACTAGTATGTGGAGATACATTTTCTAAAAACAAAACAAAACAAAACAAAACAAAAAAGCACTGTTTTGTAATATAGCATCTGTTATCTACATTGGGACAAAATGAATGGTATTTCAATTAAATCAAAATAAGGAAAAGAGAAAATTATAGGCTGAAGTAATTTAAGAAAATTTAAATGGTCATGCCTTGTTGCTTCAATTTTTTTTGACGAAGCACTGTAGTAAGGTATCTTTTCATTGTACTCATCAAACACGCCCCAGCGGAGATGAGCCCACTCATGGACAAACAGTCTACCTGTGGGAAAATATTCCAAATACATAATCAAAATTCAAGTGACAAAATTCATCCTTCACATATTTTAAGAAATGTCCTAATTATATTTGGGTTTAAATAAGTGACAATATTTATATTTTTGTTAAAACATGTAGCATTATCTTAAATTATAATATTGTATATAATATATTATCTTTTAATTCTACAACATGTGAAATCAACAAAACAGTTATTATGTGTGTATGTATATTCTATGGATGAAATAGACTGGGCTTTAGGTTTTGGTTGTTGAAAGGCAGGGGACAAAATGTCAGATATGACAATAGTTTTTGGTTCTACAAAGTTTAGTCCTTGTTGGGAACCTCCTTGCCTGATTTCAGAAGCTGTAAAGCCCCAGGGCTAAAGTTGAGTGAGAGAACTTGGGACCCTAAGCCACTAAGGAGACAAAGCTTATCTCCTAGGCAGGGGTGCCGCCTCTGTCCCATTTTACTTCACTTTGCATGGCCCTGGGTAGATGGCTGGTTAGCCAATGATGGGTAAGATTCCTCAAGGGAGGGATGACCTAAGACAGGTATGGTCACTAAGGGGCCCTCAGGGAAGGACTTAGAAGAGGGGGCTATAGAAAAAGGAGGTGATGGACCCTCGACCCTCTGCTTTGACATAGCTTGAGTCTTCATTCTGTCTGCAAGAAGTCTCCTAATCTCTTGGCTGCCTTACTTCCCCTGCCTGACTTAAGCCTGAAACAATGACAGAGGGCGGTGCAGCCCTGTGCTGGAAAGGGCAGGTTCCCTGGGGCAATGAGGCCTAAGCAAGAATACATAAAATCCTGTGAAACCTGCTTTGCTAAGAATGCCCTCAATTTTCTGATAAGCGTCGAAGCAGGAAAAGAGTTTGTTTCCCAAAGTTTTATAGCCCTTTAGGTAATTGACCCTGAGTCAGAATAAGTCCTCATAGTTCTTTGTATGTTATCTATTGTTTGATCCTTTCTGCCTGACAATGATTGATGAGCTTTACCTGTATTCCTGTGCAAATTGAACCCAATAAAGGCCCATTGAGGAAAAGGCTTCTGGCCCTTCTCCTTTTAGAAATCGGCCACCTTTCCTCCCCAAGGAGATCATGTCTTGGTGGACTTATTCTCATCCGTGGTGGATGGGGGGAATACTGAGGGTGGAGCCCCCCTCCACAACTCCTACTAACAACATTAACAGATATGTAAAATTTGTGGTACTAAAATTTCAACTAAATGTTAAAAATGTCTATAAATATTCCCTAGGGGAATCAATAATGAAAAAAAAAGATTGAAAACACTGGTATAGATCATATATAATGTTGAGGATACCTAAATGAAGTGATTAATTTATAACACTTAGGACATACAAGCATTAATTACATGAAAATAATTATTATAAATTATATATTTAACACTGTACCAGGTACTAGGAAATATAAAATGAATAAGATACCTTCTTTTACTAGGATGAACTTACAGGGAGTCAGAATGAAAACATTTTTTTTCTAAGAATTTCAGGGTAAATGGAAAAATAAAAGTAAATCCACAGCTTGATGGAAGAAAAACCAAGTAGAATTTTTGTTTTATTAATATTAGCAAAACTTCAAGGAAGTAGACATGAAGAAGGGGAAGCTGGAAGTATGAGGTGTGTCATTGTCTCAGTTCCCACTAGCCCTGTTCTCAGTGCTAACAGCATTCCACTCTTTGCGTGTGTTCTTTTCGTATCTACTGTGATGGCAGTCCCCAGCAAACTGAGCTAATGCCAGGATGGTTCAAATATACTTCCAGGTAATTATTGTTGTTATCATTTTATTACAACTTGCATATATTTTGAGGACTATGTTCTTAATCTTACTTTTCAAGAGCCATGTTTTTGTTAGAACACTTTTTTCAGAATGTGAGTTTTTCACAAACACATGTTTAACATTATAGGAGAAACTTCTGTCTAAGAGTGAGGGGGGAAACTGTCAGTTATGGAATAGGGCTGAGGGGAGGGGTACGAGAAAAGAGCAAGAGCTCAAGTGGGGATGTTATCTTTAAAAACTGGAGAAAATCCTCCTCAAGATTACGTGAATGTTGGCATGAGTTTAGAAGTAGAGAAGAAAAAGGTAGGGATTCTCTTTTCTTAATGAAGGCATCTGTTGATTGATGATATTGAATGAAGTGACTGGAGATCTTGAAAAATATGGCAGGAGTTTTAAAACAGTTGCTGAGGAATGAGAAAGGGAATTGAGAAAAGGCAAGTACAACATTGCTGAGTAGCTTTGGGGGCTTCACTAAGTCTGAAAACTGTGTTTTTGTAATGACACCAATTACTTTTGTAATTTTCTTTCACAATCTTGGAAACATTAACAGGAGCCAATGGAAACTAGGTGGAAATTCAGCAGAGAGGATTTGGCAAGTTGAATGAAACATAAGGCTAAAAAATGGTGAGGCACTTGAGTTATTCATACTTTGCTGGACATGCTAGGTAGGGACAAAATTAAAACTATAAGGGAGCAAAAGATTGGAGGTACTGAAGAGAAGAAACATGGTCAGACTAATGTATGGGGGAGAATCAAGATTGGGATGAGATGATGGAGCTTTCAAGACTGGGGGGTGGGGAACAGGTTCAGATAATGATGAGAACCAGAGCTAACTGAGTGACAGAAATGAGAGACTTACTGAATGTTCATTGAATGGACAATAGAAGAAGGAGAGATAATCTTGGGGTATGTGGATTCAGGCATGTTTTCCTGTGTAGCAACATGTGAAATAATGTGCTTTAGTTCATTTGAACCAATGATCTTAACTTTTGGACTGAACTAGATGAAATTGCCACTTTTATAGGTAAAAGTGATCACTGATAGACAAGCACATCTGGTTCAACCAAGTAGGTTAAATAAGAATATGAGCAACTACAGCCCAGGAGTGTTTCCTCTTGGCCAGGAACTCTCTTCTAGGCATTTTTTCAGCTTTTCATGCATTTGCCTTCCATCAAGGTGGCGTTTGATTGATTATCCAGCTGTGGAGAACTGAAAAATTAAGATCTGAAAAGTATGGTTTGTAAGAAAAGGACTTATTATTGCTGTTCCGTGTTCAAATATCTGTAGATACTCTACTGAGTACAGTTACATGGATTATCTGATTTAACATTCACAAGAATTCTATAAACTAGTAATTCCTCTATTCATAATTTCACAGGAAATAAGCTCAAAGAGGCTAGCTCACTTGTTGAAGGTCATACAGAGCCAATAAGCAGGGGAGCTCTAAGGCTTGTACACTTAACCTGGGTATACAGCTGCTTTTTGGAATCATCGCAAACCATATGTTGACCTAAATTCCTACCTGTTGGTCCATATTCACTTTGTTTTTTTCCAAGTACAAAGTCAGGGGTGAGATGAATGTTTTTTCCTTTTTCTCCACAAGCTTTGAACTGCTTGGTGTATGGTTCATCTCTACCTGGTAGGATAGGTGGTGCAACTAAAACATCAGCCTGAGAATGTTTAAAAAGATTTTTAAAACATTAGGAATATAAATGATAACATTTAGATTGAACAACTCTGAAACAATTTGCAGCACAGTGAAGAAGAACCAGAAATTATAATATTTTAAGAAAAGTTTTTTGATTCTTACATGTTCATAGCTTTCATATTTTGGTATCTTGTACAGAGAGTTTTCCTTCCAAGTCTCAGGAATTAATATTGATACATGTTGGAAATGAAGTCTTTTCCCTGTGGCTTCAAACAGGTAAATAGAAGCTTTGGTCACCATGTCCTGTTACAAAATGAAAAATTATGTGAGGATGGTCAAGTGAGAGTGAGCTAAATGTGCAGAGGTTCATCACAGGCATTTACCAGATTGAGAGTGGACAGAAAAAGGAACTGACTAGTGAGCAAAGTCTCTGCTTCAGAATTCTAACTCTGCCACCTTTAAATCCAAAATTATAGCTTAGTCTTGCACATTTAAAGGTTTTGAGTATAATTCTTTATCAAAAGGCAAATGTTTCTATTTGGTGTCAAGAGAAATTGCATAATATGATACAGAGCATAGACTTGAAAATCACCTACTTTGTCTAATGGGGGCATTAGCACTTTCTGGCCAATAGGTCTTGGCCAATTTATATAATATTCTGAAGCTTAGTTTCCCCATTTCTTAAACGTACTATTGTGACCTATCTTTAAAGTTGGTATAAACCAGAAATGAGTTATAAAGTACTCTACACATAGACTGTCATAAAACTGGTTGATAGCATTAGTCTTCAAAAATCTAGTATAGAACGGTGTTAATTGATGCAAGCTTAGAACACTCTGTAGGCATGGGTCATAAGAGAGGTTTTTCATTACATACCCATTCCCCCATTGGAAGCAGCTATGTTGGATTGGAGCCTGGGAGTGGGATGATGGAAAAATTTGTGGTAGAGGTAGAGCTTTTTGATCATAGACAGAACTTGTTGCTTTCCTCTCAAGGTGAAAACAATGTCATCCCATATTGTTCAGTATTCTGAACCCCAAAATACAATGATTAATATGAGAAATAGCTCCACCCTAGATCTTACTATCTAATGGGGGAAATAGATGGAGGAAAGGGTTTGATGGTAATTTAATCTGTATAATCAAACCCAATGAATAATTGAGAGAGCCTAGGTGCTAGATGATGTTGTCAACCTCTTCATCTTCCTGGCAACATCCCAGTCTATATTGCTGTTTTCTTCAAGGTAGGCTCTTATCCTCCATGATACTTCCTGGCCTAGCATAAGCCTGGAATAGGACTCTCCTTCTTCAGGAATTCCCGGACTCTCTTTTTTCTGTTGAAGGCAGGCCAGTGTGCTGACTCATATGTACTGAAGAGAACAGAGCCATTAATTCAGAGAACTGAAGGCCTGGACAACTAGCTGAGAGTCAAGAAAAGGGCTTTGAGAACACCCATGGTAGGTTGCAGGTTACTTCATCACTGGCCTAAAGCAGATGAAAGAATTTTCATCTGTTCCCTAAGGATGTCTCCCCTTTCCTTTTTGTTTTGGTAAGTTCGGGTCTCAATGAGTTGTTTCCTTCTGCTTGAAGTGATGGCCCTCTCTGCGCCTATGAGCTGAAAATGTATGTGCTGGTTGAACTCACTAAGAAGAAAAGGGAGAGAAATTAAATAAAATCAGAAGTGAAACAGGAAATGTTACAAGTGATACCAGAGGAAACAAAGGATTATGAGACCATTATGAACAATTATATGTCAACAAATTGGACAATCTAGAAGAAATGAAAAAAATTCCTAAAAATGTACAGTATGCCAAGACTGAATCATGAAGAAATAGAAAATCTGAACTGACCAATCACTAGTAAGGAGATTAAATCAGTAATCAACCCCTCCCCACCAAAAAAATCCAGGACCAGACAGCTTCACTGGTGAATTATACCAAACATTCAAAGAAGAATTAGTATCAGTTCTTTTCAAACTTTCCCAAAATGGAAGAGGAAGGAACACTTCTAAACTCATTTTATGAGGACAACAATATCTTGATACCAAACAGATAAGGATGCCACAAGAAAATAAAATTACAGGCCAAAATCCCTAATGAACATAGATGCAAAAATTCTAGAGAAATTATTAGCAAACTTAATTTAATGATACTTTAAAATGATCATACACCAGGATCAAGTGGGATTTATTCTACAGATGCAAGAATAGTTTACCATTTGCAAATCAAACAACATGATATACCACATTAGCAAAATAAAGGATAAAAATCATATGATCATCTCATTAGAAGCAGAAAAAGCATTTGATAAAATTCAACACTCTTTTATGATAAAACTCTCAACAAAAGTGGATATAGAAGGAACACACCTCAACATAATAAAGGCCATTTATGAGAAACCCACAGCTAATATCAAGCAAGCTCTCAACACCCTTTTCCTGACTCATCATACTCAGCAATGAAAATATGAAAACTTTTTCTCTATGATCAGGATGAAGACAAGGATCCCCACTCTTTCCACTTTCATTCAGCATAGTATTGGAAGCCCAAGTCAGAGCAATTAGGCCAGAATAGAAATAAAATGCATCAAAGTCAGAAAGGCAGAAGAAAAACTCACTATTTGAAGATTACATGATATTATATATGAAAACCCTAAAGAATCCCCCCCAAAAAACTGTTAGAGCTTATAAAAGAATTCAGTGAAGTTGTAGGGTACAAAATCAGTATAAAATATATGGTACATTTCTGATAGTAGCAAACTATCAGAAAGAGGAATTAAGACAACAATCCCATTTACAATTCAAAAAGAATAGAATGTTTAGGAATAATTTTAAGTACGGAGGTAAAATTACTGTACACTTAAAACATAAGACATTGATGAAAGAAATTAAAGAAGATAGAACTGAATGGAAAGATATTTCATATTCATGGATTAAAGAATCAATAATGTTAAAATGTTCAGACTTCTGGTCAAGAAGGAGGTGTTGATAAATACACTTTGCTTCCTTGTGCAACCATAGAAAGAATTACAACTAGACCTCAAAACAAATGACAACCAGAACCATCAGAAAATCAAGCTGTATGGAAGTCTGACAACCAAGGATTTAAAAAAGCCACATTTATCCAGATGGTTAAGAGTTGGGGAGATTGGGAGATAGGTGGAGAGGTATGGAGATGCCATGTGGCACAGGGGGCAGTGGTAGCAGAACAGGAGGTGTCCCTGTTTATCCACCACACAGTCATGTGTGGTAGGTAAAAATGGGGGAGGATACCTCGGGAGTAAGGAATCCTAGCCCTAGGTGAAACCACACAGCCCAGGGGTCTGGTGCCAGGAAGACAAATCCCCATAATTTTGGGAATAAAAACTAGGGCAGGGTGTTGGGGCAGCAGAAGAAATTGCAGGATTTTCAGGAGATTCCACCTAAAGGGCCTGCATGGATTTAGAACCTATGTTGCCCCCCTACCCCTGCTCCAGGATTCAGCACTAGGGCAACAGCTGGAAGGGCACTAGCTGCATACAGGGAGTAAGTGAAGTGACTAGAAATAGAGCAAGTGGTGGGCAAACCTCCAGAAGCCAGGCAGTGGCATCATCCCCTCTTCAAGCCTTCCCCCCACACAGAGCCACAAAGTGGTGAAGTGGGTTGCCCCATCTTGGCGATTACCTAAGGTCCCTGGCCCACATAATTTATAAGTGTCTTTTCCACAGTAGGCCATGCTACTAAGACAGGGAGTCAAAACAGCTCTACCTAATGCACAGAAACAAACACAGGGATGCTGCCAAATTGGGGAGATAAATATGGTGCAAATGAAAGAACAAAACAAAGCCCTAGAAAAAGGACTAAATGAAATAGAGATAACCCACCTATCAGATGCAGGATTCAAAACACTAGTGATCAGGATGCTCAGAAACTCATTAAGTAAGGCAACAACATAAAAAAGACACAGGAAGAAATGAAGGTTACACTAAGTGAAATAAAGAAAATTCTACAGGGAATCAAGAGTGGAGGGGATGAAGCCAGGACTCAAATCAATGATTTAGAATCTAAGGAAGAAATACACATTCAACCAGAACAGCAAGAAGAAACAACAATTCAAAAAAAACCAAGGGCGATATAAAGAGCTGTAGGGACATCTCCAAACATGCCAACATCTGAATCATAGGGATGCCAGAAGGAGAAGAGGAAGAGCAAGAAATTGAAAACTTATTTGAAAAAATAACAAAAGAAAACTGTCCTAATTTGGTGAAGGAAATAGACATACAAGTCCAACAAACAAAATGAGTCCCAAACAAGTTGGACCCAAAGAGGACCACACCAAGATACATCATAATAAAATTGTCAAAGGTGAAAGATAAAGGGAGAATCTTAAAAGAAGCAAGAGAAAAGCAGAGAGTTACCTGTATAGGAGTTCCCATAAGTTTATCAGTTGATTTCTCAAAAGAAACTTTGCAGGCAAGAAGGGACTGTCAAGAAGTATTCAAAGTGATGAAAAGCAAGGAACTACAATGTAGATTACTCTATCCAGCAAAGCTATCATTTAGAATGGATGGACAGATAAAGTGCTTTCCAGCAAGATAAAGTTAAAGAAGTTCATCATCATTGAGCCATTATTATATGAAATGTTAAAGGGACTTATTTAAGAAAAAGGAGATAAAACTATGAACATTAAAATGGCAACAAATTCACAACTATCAAGAACTGAACCTAAAAAACAAACTAAGCAAACTAGAAGAACAGGAACAGAGTCACAGAAATGGAGATAACATGGAAGGTTATCAGCTGGGAGGGGGAAGAGGAGAGTGGGGGAAAAGATGCAGGGATTAAGAAGCATAATTGGTAGGCACAAAGCAGACAGGGATGTTAAGAATAGTATAGGAAACGGAGAAGCCAAAAACTTGCATGCATGAACCATGAACATAAAATAAAGGGGGTGTGTTGCTGGAGGGAATGAGGGTACTGAGCAGAGGAGGGCAAAGGGAAAAAACTGTAAAGGGACATCTGTAATAGCATAATCAATAAAATAGTTTTTAAGAATGTTCATACTAGCCAAGATAATCTACAGATTCAATTCAATTCCCATCAAAATGCCAGTTGTATTTTGCACAGAAACAGAACAAACAATCCTAAAATTTGTATGAAACCACAACAGATCCCAGGTAGCCAAAGCAATTTCAAGGAAGAAGAACAAAGCAGGACACATTATGCTCCCTGATTTCAAGATATACTACACATCAGTAGTAATCAAAGGGGTATGGTACTGGCATAAAAACAGTCACATAGTTCAATGGAACAGAATCAAAAGTACAGAAATAAACCTACACATATGTCATCAATTAATTTATGACAAAGTTGGGCAAGGACCATCTCTTCAATAAATGGTGTTGGGAAAATTAGACTGACCCACGCAGAATGATGATACTGGATGTTCTCTTACACTATATACAAAAACTAACTCAAATGTATTAAAGACTTGAATGTAAGACCTGAAACTATAAAACTCCTAGAATAAAACATAAGTACCCTGATTTGGTCTTGGCAGTGGTTTTTGGGAGATTTGACACCAAAAACAAAGACAATAGCAAAACAAAAACAACAACAACAAACTGATTAAAAAGTGGGCAGAGGATCTGAAAAGACATTTTTTTCTGAAGAAGACATACAAATGGCCAACAGGTACATAAAAAGGTGCACAGCATCACTAATCTTCAGGGAAATGCAAAGCAGGACCACCAAGAGGTATCATTGCACACCTGTTAGGATGACTATTATCAAAAAATAATAAATGTTGAGAAGGATATGGAGAAAAGGAAACCCTTGTGCACATTTGGTGGGAATGTAAGTTGGTACAGTCACTATGGAAACCAGTATGGAGGTTCCTGAAAAATTAAAAATAGAACTAGCATTTGATATAGCAATTCCATTACCAGGTGTTTATTCAAAGGAAATGAAAACACTAATTTGGAAAGACATATGTACCCTCATGTTCCTTGCAGCATTATTTATAATGGCAGCAACTTAAGAGTCCATAGATGGATAACTAGATGATGAAAATGTGGTATGTATAAACAGTGGAATATTATTGAGCCATGAAAAAGAAGGACATCCTGCCATTTTTAACAACATGGATGAACCTTGAAGGCATTCTGTTAAGTTAAAAAGCTCAGATGGAGAAGGACAAATACTGTACAATCTCACTTATATATGGAATCAAAAATAAAGAAAAAGAAAAAAAACAACAAAAACTATATTATGGTGATGGATATTAACTAGACTTATTTTATTGATTGTTTTCTAGTATTTACAAATATCAAATCATTACACTGTACACATGAAACTAATATAATATGTCAATTTTATCTCAAAAAATTTAAAAGGTATATATGGTGGTTTGAATTATGGTACCAACTGGAAATGTAGGGTTGCCATATATAGTTGTGTGGGTTGTACATTCTATAACTCCAAAGTACTTTATTTACTTTGGAGTCTTCATGTCCCTTTGGACAGTCTTGGGCAGTGGTATGTTCTTGGTCATGGAGCTATTTCATCAACCCTGTAGCAGATGATTGTGATCTCTTGGGCCATACTAAGGTGGCTAATAATTGTTCCTGCAGGTTTTTCAAGCAGAAGTCCTATAATATTCATTCTAAATTATTTCTAAGAATTCCTATAATATTCTAGTTGGGGCAAAGAAGATTAAAATATCAATGTTTGTAAAAGTAAGCACTCTCAAATTAAAAAGACACATGAATACAGAAATAAAGACAGTTGACAGCTTGGGAGAAAGTTTCTTCCTTTGCTCCAGGCTGCAGTCATAAAACCTCTTAAGACCTAAATTCCTTTCCACTTAAAAATCTTAAACCATCTAATCTGTGTGTAGAAGATGTCCAACTAAAGGAATAAATGTCTGTTAAACTAAAAAAAAAAAAAAGAAGAAAATTGACAATTGACATCTCAGACCATAAATTATGAATCGATTTATCATAAAAATATTTTTGTGGTTAGGTATTATCCCAGGAGTAAAGTTTTGTCCACATGTTGGTTCACCAGTTACAAAAAAAAAGAGTGATCTTTGTCACTTTGCACAAGTCATAACTCAAACTGTGGCCTGTAAGTAAGTGTTCAAAGCCCATGTGCTGGATCTCTACTCTGACTGTGCTACTTAGGGAACCTTTGAAAAATCATTTAATTTCTCCAAATCTCAGTTTTCTTTTCTATATAATGTGGATGATAGTATTTTACATGATTGTCTGATATTATAAATGCAAGGACTTTCTAGCAGGCTGAGAGAATGTCAGAAAACCTTGTATAAGCTGGGAATGTCTACTAACAATTGAACTTTTACTTATGCTTTCAGTAGAGGATCATTTTAGCAAATTTTTTACCCCTACAATGAATTCTTCCAAATATTGATTTCTGAAGTTCAGCGTATTTGAAACTAATCAACGGTCCCTGGATACTGAGAAGCTATCATTCAGAATCAGCTGTATTAACTGCTGTTCAAGATTTGTTTTTTTCGAAAAGGGATCTTTACCTTCCTCTGGCATTCAAAAGGTATCAATAAGTGAACATCGCTATGCTGCAGGAGTTTACACAGAATGAGTGATAAATGGCAACCACATAATCACTGCTCACAATTCAGGTCATGCCTATCGGCTTCTGCTAGATAACAGCGCCCATACAGAAGGCTAAAACAGTGAGCCTAAAGGCATAATAGTGGAGGAACTGAATGTAAGGAAGTCATAGATGTTGATGACAGGGCCAGGGAAAACAAAGATTGTAACACCGATCTTTATTACAAGGAATGTTACAGTTGAAAGAAACTTTGCAAATACAGTCCTTGATTCAGTTCTGGAGCCTCTCTCTTCACTGTCTGCACTACCTAATGAACTCATTTGTTCTCATGGTGTTAAATCTCATCTACACACTGATGACTCCCCAGTGTCTATCCCTACCCAGATTTTCCTTCTGAATTCTGATTCCTATCTCCATTTGCGAGGATATCTAATAAGCATCTCAAATTCAAAATGTCCCAATCTTACTCCTGATACCTCAGCTGCCAAATAATCACTTAAGTCTTCTCCTTCCCAGTTGACGGTAATTCCCTCTTTCCAAGTGGATAGGCCAAAACCCTTGGAGTCTTCTTTGACTCCTATCTTTCCCTGGTACTTTCACCCACTCTACATACATCTAAACCATCAACAAATTTGTCTGTGATAGCTTCAGAATATGTTCAGAATCACAGGGGATGATCTCTACTGGAATATCCCTCTTCCTAGTTTCCATCACTTCTCATCAACAACAGCTTCCTACCAGGTATCCCTCTACATCTCTATGCTGTGCAGAACTTACACAGGATTAGCGACAAGTGGAAGCTCTCTACCGAGTTTCCTCAACACTATAGTCAACGTGATTCTAGAACAGGCATGAGAGAGCACACCTCTCCTCTGCTCAGAATCCTTCCATAGATTCTTGTCCGACTCAGGGTACAAGCCTAAGTCTTTCCACTGACCTGGGTTTCTACTACCTCTCCAACGTCAGCTCTCCCGCCCTTCCACCTTCTCATTTACAGTTGTTTCCCTGGTTCCAACAAGAAAGCTATCACCTCCTGCTGCTGCACCCTCTATTCCCTTCCCCAGATTTTCAGTGGGCTCTTCCCTCACTCATCTTAGGTCTCTGCTTAGCAGACACATTAACAGTAAGGTTTTCATTGACCACCCTACCCCTAGCCCAGCCCCACCAACACTGTCTACCCCCTTTTGCTGATTTATTTTATCCCATAGCAACTTACTACCAGCTGTCCTGCTTTACACTTACATGTTTTTATTACCTATATCTGAAAAGAATATACACTGCCTGAGGGAAGAGTCTTTTCATTCCCTGTTGTCTTCCTATAAGCATTCAATAGTTGTTTAAACAACAGGTAAGTCCAAGCCCTGGCCAGGTAGCTCAGATGGTCAGAGCATTGTTCCAGTATGCCAAAATTGAGGGTTTGATCCCCTGTCAGGGTGCATATAAGAATAACCAATGAATGCATAAATAAGTGGAACAACAAATCTCTCTCCCCCCACCTCCAAAGTTAATAAATTAAAAAAAAAAGAAAGAAAGAAGGACAAGTTCAATTGCTCTTTTATAGGTGAAAAAACTTGGGATCAGTGAAACCCTGCGCCTTGTATTTGATTTTACATCAAAAAGAGGAGAATCTCCTATAAAGCCTCCAGTTCTCACTGTCCATGCCAGCATTGTCCTCACTGCAACATCTGCTTGTAAACTTTCTGGGGCATTCAGAAATTTCCATAATAATTATTAACTACTAACTTTTTTTCCTTCTCTATAATTCAAACAGAAGAAAATCCCATTTTTTCTTACCTTTATTTGTTCAATCAGTGTTTCATTTTCTGGCACACCAGGGTCTATAGCAATAACAATGCCTTCGTAGCCATTGTTATTCAGCCGAACAAGGGAAGCACTGGACCCCTGCAGCAGGTATAGGACTGAGAGGAAGACAAAGCTTCTGAATAACACCATTGTTCCTCTCAAGTTGTTCCTGGCCCCACTGTTGGTTTGTTCAAGAGGCTAGTCTATCACCTTCTCTCTCTCCATGTATATATATCCACACTCTTAACTCAATAGGTGTGGCTGCTTACGGGATAAGATTGCACAAAGGTTAAGAGTTACATAATCATTTTGTTGTACTGTAAAAGTGATCAGAAATATAAAAATAATCAGAACTTGTTATAAAATACACATTTTTGACTTGGGAAGATTTTTCTGTATTCTCTAATTTTGGTTAATTTTTTAAATATGGACATATACTTTGTATTTTCTGTAGAGTGCAATGTGAAAATTAATAAAATTTTATAATGAAATGAATAGAAACAATAATGATAATGTTGTTTTTCACTTTTACAAAGCAATTTAATTATTGTTTAGATTATTTACCAAGGATATAAATAATGGAAAAGAATATAAGATTATTAAATGTAAATAACATCAAATTAGGTAAGATGTCTTTGAAATATAAACTAAAAAGTTTAAATATTTTGATATGTTAAGGAAAATTTGGCAAAGTTATTAGAGTAAAAATTTTAAAACTTCTGCCCAGTAAGGAATGAATAGAATCTGCTTTAATATAAGCATATTAAAAGAGTCTGGTAGAATGATAACTATAATTTTTAAGAAAAGAGGCTGATAGTGTGCTGGTTCCTATTAAAGCAGAGTGAATAATATTAACAGTTAATATTCATTTAGTGCTAACCAGCACAGAGATTCTCTTACTTAATCCTCACCACAACTCTCCAAGTTTAAACCTGAGTATTTTCTTCATCCAGTATGCAGAACTGAGACACACAGACTTTAGGTAACTTGCCAAGATCACATAAGTAGTAAATGACGGAGTCAGGGTCTGTGCCAAGCATTCCTACCTCAGGATGTATGGATTTAATGGCTTTATAATAAGGTAATATTATTCTGTAATGCAAATACTATAACAAGATTTTTTTTAAAGGAGGAAGGGGGTCAGTTTAGGAGTTGTGATGATGAATTAAGTGTGTCTAGTCTTAAAACAAAAATAGCCAGTACTCATCAGAAACCCAAAAGAGAACTGAAACTATAATAGCAGAAAATGTCTTTAAATTAAAAGTTTAGATAGGAGGAGACTTGTGTTGCATTTTGAACAAGGAACATCCTCAAGATAGAGGCTTTGTCATATGTACCCAGACTCTGCCCTTTGAGGCAGCATCCCGCACATCCTCCTTCCATTCCTTCAGGGATATTATGGGAAAATTATATCACCATAGATAGTTAGCTAATTATTAATAAAGCAAACAGAACAAAGAGAGTTACACATTGAGTTTAATAAACTGGGGAGCATAAGCCTGTTTGCTTCACCAGAAAGCAATAGCTTCACATCCCAGGGGATTACAGCATTTCTCCACCAAGGAGATTTACACTCCTCCCACCTCCTCTCTGGTTTGAGATTGTTGGAGGCGGTGCAATGGCAGGTGCTTGACCAGGGAGGCCTGTCAGTGTAACTAGGGGTTGTGAACCTCCCAAAAGCTTGCAAAACCTTGGGAACTTGATTGGTTATTTTGGAAAAGGACCTGGTCTGTGCCAAATCCAAACTAATATAATATCAGGGGAACAAGGAAACTCTTTCTCTCTTTCTTGTGACCTACACTCACCATGTTCATTCACACGTTGTCTGTCACCAGGGAGCACATGGCTGGCCATGTGGGACTAAGCTTTAATATGAACCAGAAACTCTGGATACTGGCTTTTGTTTTGGCCTTTTTTGGCCAAGACACAGTTGTATGTTTCCCTAAGTTAAGATGGAGGGAATGGTACATTGGAAATAGGGGCAGATTTCTACTCGAAAAAACCTTGCCATACCATGATCATCCTGTGCATGGGTAATTGGAATGTTTTCCTCGCAATTCCATGGAAGACCCTGATTTCCACTGGGAACAATTGTACATTCACAGAATTAATATGTTGTACAAGATATAGGGTGGAGCTGTTGGCCCTGGCAACCCCAGGGAAACCATGGTTTTCTGGAGGGGAGAGGGGATCGTATAATAAATCCATCCTAGGCAGTCTTGTTCTGGTTCTCCCACTGACCTCTCTTCCATTTATCTCTTCCTCTCCCTGACCTCTGGATTGGGGCTTCAAACCTGCTCCTATCCCATAGAGTTGGTGCTCAGGAAATTGTTATTGACTCATGGATGAATCAGTGAGTGATTATCATTTTAACCTAAAATAACAACATATCACAATCCCTAAACAGAAGCTTGTCCAAGGCCTTTGAAATGTTGGAGAGAACTGGGGGACTCAGATCTCCTCTAGCGTTTGGGGCAGTGCCTAGACTATTTTGAGGGGATGCTATTAGTCCTTCAGTGTAATTGGGAAACTTGATTTTAAGGTTGGAAGGGAGATCCTTCCATGTTGCCAGAGGACTTAGGAAAACTCCCTTCAAGCAGGGGGCACATGCAGCTCCCTGAAGAAAGACTAATATTTATAACATGTGTCCTCTGCTTTTTCCTGGTGGCACAGAAAGGAGTGATGCTTCATGAACTGTGAGAAAGTTCCTTCTTGGAATTAAAGACAAATGTCTGCCATTGACTAAATTTCATCTTTTTCTTGCTGTGTTTTTAATCCACTTTATAAAGAGGGGAGTGGGCAGCTTCTCTGGTGCCCTCAGCCATTGCCGTCTGTAACTAGCTTGTCTCTTGACAATTCCCAGTTGGTTGGCTCAGCTACAAGGGCCACTATGTCCATCAACCCAACCTCAGGTAGACATTCTGGGCAGAGGCTGGCTGGTCACAAATTAGGAAGGGCTGTGCTAAGAGTGCCTGAACTGAATTCTGCTCAGGCAAAGAGGCTCACTCAAGGTACTTAAAAGGGTTGTGCTTCCTTATCTAGAACTGGGACAAGAAGGACCTTTGACAAAACATAGTCATTATCCAAAATATCAAACCTGTGATTTCAAAGATACTGCTGTTATAAAAATACCACATTTTTTCAAGTGAACTGATTTAAAGATTAAGAAAATCATAGAGTGGGTACATGAACACGGCAAGAACCCTTAAGCTGATATATAAAGGCATGAGGTTAGGAAATGTAATATATGGTAGTTTGTATAAAATTATCTCATTTATTCAAAAGTGAATACAAATTTTATAATATATAATAGTTTTAAGCATTTCCTTATTGTTGAACATTTATAGGTATTTAGTTTCCAGTTTGGGGATTATAATGTAAGAAAAAGTTTTCTTCCTGTACCTTCACTAGCCCCATAAATTATGCATCTAAAATTATTTTTTCTGCTTTTGATTACTATTGTTAGTAGTACTCATTTTATTAAGGTCTTCTATCAGTCATTGCTTTGACTACTTTTAGATTTATAATGTAGTTCTTTTTTCTAGCTTCTCAAGTTGATTGCTAGCTAGTTTATTTTTATTTATTTTATTGTTGTTTAGGAATAAATACTAAAACAAGTACATTGATTAGATTCTTCACCATGTCTCACGAGTTTTAAATACATTGCATTCCACTTTAGACAGTCTATTTTGCTCCACTGAGGTACTTGACATTTATTGCTACATAGTTTAGTATTTTAATTTTAATTTTGATTTCCTTTCCAATTGTACATCAGATTGGGGAAATTTGGAACATTTAATACTAAGACTATCTTGTTAATTCCTCCCAGTGTCCTTAAATATCATATACATGATATTTTCATGTTTGGTTGGATTAATTTTTATTTTAGTTTTTAATAAAATTTCTCGGTTGATATATACAATATTGATAAATTGATAAATACAATTTAAATTGATAAATATAATTACTATGAATTAGTTCTGTATGAAACTTTTATTATGTCTAAAACTTTATTCAATTTTAAAATATAGTTTTTGCTAAATTTAGTTATCAGATCATAATCCCAAAAGGAAAATAGTTGATACAGTTTATTTGATAATTGATTCTAGTGGGTAACGGTTTCCATTAGCGAGTATTAATAGTTTGGGTGAGCATTTAGGATCTTAGGAAAATTTACCTTTACTGTATTAATAATTTCCCATTCTAATCTCTTTGTGTCTCAAACAGGCATCTTATTGCTGTGGTAAGGAATGGTAGTGTTCACAGTTGAATGAGTAACAAACAACACTCTTTTCCAAGAGACATAAAAGAAACAGATTTGTCTTATTGTTACCAGACAGGGACCAGCCCAGATTGTGTCTGTCTCAGATTGGCCTGAAGTGTGTGGGTTCTTGGCTTTGTATGGCAAAGACTTCACAACATGAGTCCAGGCGACTTTGAGAGAATGTTTATTAAAGCTGGGGACAGTGAAAAAAGGAAGGACTTAGGGTAGAAGAAGCAACAGGGAGAGACTAGGCAGTGCTCTGCTTTGACTCCCTAGAAACGTTATTGGAAGGAAGTGAGCCGAGGTGGGGCTGCTGTTAGCTCACTGGGAAGTCAGAGAAAAGGGGGCCTTGGAGACAGGATCCGAGGTAAACCTGGGATGAGCTGTCACTGCTTGCTGCTCCCCTGGTTGCAAATCTCTGGGGGACTCTTAGAGTTGAGGAGGAAGTAAAAATATCGTGCCTGATGAGGGGCATGAGCATGCACAGATATCCTTTGTTTTGAGGGTTTTATCTCTCTTCTGTGGGTGAGAATATTAGGGCAGGGTTTCAGCAGAATATTCATCAGATTTCCACGTGCATTTTTAATATGCTGATGCATCAAAATGAGCACATGGGGTAGCCTGGAATTATTCTTTGGTAGCTTTACTGTTTTACTTTAATCTTGGGTCTGTCTGACTCTAATGAGGTTTTTGTCATTCCTCTTAACATCATCTGTCCTTGGGTTTAGCTGCACAAATGGCATTAATTAGGTCTCTGTTCTCTATTTTCTCCGACCAGGGTGATTTAAGCTATTTATTCTCTGGTTAGGGAGGAAAGATATAAATCATTTTCACTCAAGTGTCCTTGGTTAGGGGAGATAAGACCTTGTGATCCATTGTTGTTCAAAATATTTGGCTGTGTTTAATTTGTTTCTCTCAGTTTCCTCATTCCACTTGAGAGGATTTTCCTAGCTTCTTACTGTCCTGACTCACTTTCCCATGTTAATTTATCAATGAGAGGAGATGTACCTTGTATTTTTCATAGGGAGAATGAATACACCAAGTCAATAAAATGGGATATTAATTTTATGTTCTTTTCTTTTTAGGATTCCATCCTTGATTCTTCTCTTCTCTGAGAATTTAGCTGAATGACACTGACTTCTCCAGGGAGGGTCAGATTTCTGATTACTATAGCAACACAGAGGCCCCTTGTCATGGGACTTAAAAAGAGTTTTTAAAAATTTATTGATTTTAGAGACAGAGAAACAGAGAGAGAGGTAGAGATGTGGGGTGAGGGAGAAAAGAGAGCGACATGGATTTGTTGTTCCATTTATTTATGCATTCATTGGTTGATTCTTATAAGTGCCCTGACCAGGGTTTGAAGCCACAACCTTGGTGTGTTGGGACGACACTCTAACTAACTAAGCCACTAGGCCAGGGCCCCATCATGGGACCTTTAGGTCATGGGTCAGTAACATGCTAAGAGAGTAATAACAGCTAGTTTCTTTTCTTATGAAAAGAGGATTTGGGTTATTATTATTGAGACAGAAATGTGCTCATGATTTTACAGAAGGAATGATATCTGGAATATTTTCATTTAAAAAATTAAAAGAGCTTCTTTTTATTTTTTCATTTATTTATTTTTTCCAGTAGATTTTATTTATTTTTATTTTTTGTTTTTTTTTCCACATTTTTAAAAATTTTTTTATTTCAGTTTATTCAGTACAGTTTCTATCCTTTATTCCCATTCCAGCCCGGCCACCCATCCCTCCCCTCCTCCCTCCCCTTTCCAACCCCCCTAGTTTTGTCCATGTGTCCTCTATATTTGTTCCTTTTTAAATTGCAAAGGAACACAGGATTTCTATTATGAGTTATTTATTATTAACACAGAACCTGGAGTATGAATGGGTTGAAATTCATTGTGTGAGATTTAATTTCTTCTTCTTTCTCTTTTTGATCTTCCTGTCCATGGCATGTTTATCCTGTCTAGATTCTCTGTGTTAAGTTCCTCCTGTCCGGCCTTATGGAGGCAGATCTGGAAACCAGTTTCTCTTTCCTTAATACTAGTGACTAGTGCCCAGTGCCCAGTTTATATGAGGTTGTGATTCCCTCTGTACCTACTCAGGTAAATGTCTGCTTCGCAGACTATGTTTGGGGGGTGTGGTAGAGGGAGTATCTTTTTGAGTTCTAGACTGGGAGAGAAGCATTAGAAATCCCAGTTGTGGCTTCAGGTCAAGTCATTTTATTAGTCCAACTTCACTACTGACATAGCCAATATTTTGATGATCTGTTTGACCCTTCTTTCTATTTCCAAATCAATCCAACGTCTGAAAGGGAAATGGTTGTTTTGTCACTTTGAAGCTCAACACATTAAGTAAGGAACAATGTAGAATCACATTTTTTAATAGTGGGACATCCCACTATTAAGGGGCTCTTACTGGCACTCCTTTCTACTTAGTGTCCCACTTTCTTACCCCCTCCCTCATTCTCTGCTTCTCACCCTTTCTTCCAGGATTGTTGAATTCCTGGAACTCCAAACACATTCTCTTTATTCTATGAAGTACTTCAGCTCTCTCCTGCTTCTACTTCCAAACTTGCACATTCAAACCCATTAAGAAAAGGAATTTATGAGTAGAAAGAGCTATATAGTCTTACATAAATAAAGGAAATCTACCCTTTTATAGGTTTTCCACCTGGGGATGGGCAGTTGGAGGTGATTCAGTTTTCTTTCACCTCCAAGGAGGAACTGTGCCCTGTTCAATCTCTATACGTTATAAACCCTCAATTTTTAAGGAGCAGGACGACAGCTAAGGGGGTGAGGTTTTGGAGTGGAGGGATTGAACAAAAAGAAAAAGAACTCATGACATGGACAACAGTGTGGGGATTGCTGGAGTGAGGGGGTATAAGGGGACTAAATGGTAATGGAAAAATACAGTAAAGATTAAATTTTTAAAAATCTCATAAACAGGCCATTTGACAATCCTCTTACAGATTTCTTAGCCAACAGTTCTGGCTCCAATTCATCTTGCACATCACCATGTTATCTTATACACAATGCCACCTTTCCCTTCTCTGGTTCCTCAAGAGATTCAGATTGGCATAATCCCTTACTTGCTATTCAGAATACATCACAATCTAGTCAATTTATCATTTCCAGTTTTCTCTCCCAATACTATCTATAATAAATCTTCCCCTCTAATCAATGAGGTCTACCCATATTTTGTGAAAAATTTTTACTTTTGACTCTTATGCCCTTGACCATACTCATTTTTCAAATTCCTGCTAATTCTTCAACACTAACTTAAATTTTACTCCTTCATGAAGGTTTCCCTGATCAACTCAGCCTCTTATTTCTCTTGTCTGAAATTCTGTACCCTTTATCCCATAACAGGAAATTCTATACAAGAAACCCTCCAGACTTCAGGATTTAGAAGCTGAGGTTTCAAATAACCACATAATAGAAATTTAGTGCTAGAAGGTACCTGAGAGACCATGTAGTTTGACCACTGAGGTTTTAGATGAGAACTCATGTCTTAGGAATGTAAGTGAGATAGTGGCAAATCTTGAACCAGAGACATTTGACTTTTAGTCCAGTTTGACCACTTCTCATGGCTTCTTCCTCATGAACACTGAGACAGCCCCTTTCCTCTCCCTGGTTGTAAGCAAGGACTCACAGATACATCTCTGCATGGTGATCTCTATAATCTATTATTAACACAGAACCTGGGGTATGAATGGGTTGAAATTCATTGTGTGAGACTTAATTTCTTCTTCTTTCTCTTTTTGATCTTCCTGTCCATGGCATAATATATATCCAACATATATAATACATATGTATATATAAAACACATTTGTATGAATATGTATATGCCTATATATGTTTAGGGAGAGCTGATATATACATATGTATATGCATAAATTATTATATATGTTTTAGGTATACATTATAATTTAACATATGTGTACACAACAAAGTGGTCACCCCAAAAGTCTGATTGTTATACATGACCATACAATTGGCCCCTCCTCCCTTTAGTCCACCCTTCAATCCCTCCCCCCACATAGCCACTGATCTATTCTCTGTATCTATTCACTATATTCATGAGTTTATTTTTGTTTTTTTTGTTCATTTCTTGTTTTTTTTTAGATTTTACATATGAGCAAAATCATATAGTATTTGCCTTTTTCTTTCATATTTCACTTAGCATTATTCTCTCAACATCCATCCATACTGCCACAAAAGGCAAGATTTTATTCCTTTAAAAACTTTTTAAAAAGATTTTTGTTATTTATTTGTAGAGAGAGGGGAAAAGAGGGAGAAAGATAGAGAGAAAAACATCGATGTGAGAGAGAAACATTGATTGGCTGCCTCTTGCACACGTCCCAGCTGGGGACCGAATCTACAGCCCAGGCATGTGGCCTGACCATGAATTGAACCAGCTGCCTTTCACTTTGCAAAAAGATGCCCAACTAAGCCACAGCAGTCAAGGTAAGCTTTTATTCCTACTAATGCTTAGCAGTGTTCCATACTTATATTGCGTCTTCTTTATCCACTCACCCATCGATGCACACTTAGGCTGCTGCTTCCATACTGGGCTAATGTAGATACGCTGCAGTGAACATAAGCGTGCCAGTGTCTTTTCAAGTTAGTGCTTTTTTTCCGATAAATAACCAACAGTGGAATAGATGGATCATATGACAGTTCTATTCTTAATGTTTTAAGGAATCCCCATAGTGTTTTCTATAGTAGCTGAAACAATTTACAGTCCCACCAGCAGTTTATAATGTTCCCTTTTTCCCACATCCTCTCCAACATTCCTTATTTCTTGTCTTTCTGATAATAGCCATTCTGACAGATGGGAAATGATATCTCATTGTGCTTCTAATTTGCATTTCCCTAATAATTTGTGATATTGAACATATTTCCATGTGCCTCTTGGTCACCTGTAGGTCTTCTTTGGTAAAATGTCTATTTAGACTCTCTGTCCATTTTTTAAGTGAGTTGTTTGTTTTGTTGCTCTTATTGAGTTGTATGAGTTTTTAATATATTTTAGATATTAATCCATTATCCAATGTATGATTTGCAAATATCTTTTCCCATTCAGTAAGTTTCCTTTTTTTTTTAATCTTCACCAAAGACATGCTTATTGATTTCAGAGAGACAGGGAGGGAGGGAGAGAGGGACAGGGAACAACATCTATGTGAAACAGACACATTGATAGATTGCCTCTCAAATGTGCCCTGACAGGGGACTGAACCCACAACCCAGGTATGTGTCCTGACTTGGAATCAAACCCCAAACATTTCACTTTAGGGGAAATACTCCAACCACCTGAGCCACACCGGCCAGGGTCAGTGGGTTGCCCTTTTGCTTGGATGATGGTTTCCTTCATTGAGCAGAAGTGTTTTGGTTTAATATAGTCCCATTTGTTTATTTTTGCTTTTGTTTCCTTTGTATTTGGAGTCAGAGCCACAAAAAACATTAACCCAAAAAACTGTTAGAACGAATAAACAATAAATGAATTCAATAAAGTTGCAGGATACAAAAATCAATAAACAGAAACCTGTGGTGTTGGTATACACTAATAACAAACTATCAAAAATAGAAATTAAAAAAATACTATTTATTATTTCTAGGTATTCTATAAAATACCTAGAATAAATTTAACCAAAGATGTGAAAGACCTGTACATTGAAAACTGTTAAGTCATTTATGAAATAAATTGAAGAAGACATAATTAAATGCAGACATTCCATGCTTATGATTGGAAGACAACACTTAAAATGTCAATACTCCCTAAAGCAATCTACAGACTCACTGCAATCCCATCAAAATTCCAATGGTATATTTCACAGAATGGGTCCAAGTAATTCTAAAATATGTATGGGACCACAAAAGATCCCAAATATTCAAAGCAATCTTTTGAGAAAGGACAAAGCTGGAGGTATCATGCTCCCTGATTTTAAACTATACTAAAGCCACGATAATCAAAGCAGTATTGTACTGGCACAAAAACAGACACACAGACCACTAGAACAGAGTCCAGAGCCCAGGAATAAATCCACACATATATAAGCAAATTATTTACAACAAAGGAGCCAAGAATGTACAATGGGGTGAGGACAATCTCTTCAGTTAATTGTGTTGGGGGAACAGAACAGTCAAGTGCAAAAGAATGCAGCTGGGCTCATGCCCCTGTCCCATCCAGTGCCTTAATGATACGTCATTTGTCCTTTCTCTCTCTCTCTTCCTCGCTAATGTCTTCCTACTCCAAACCTTTGCATCTTAAACAAGAAAATGCAGTAACTTGGATACAGCGTTTCATGCAGTGAACAGTTTGGAGTATTTAATCTTACTTGACCTCTTTGTAATTTTTGATGTTGATTATTCCCTCTTTTTTGAAACCGCCCCTTTTGTTGGTTTATGTGACATATTCCTGATTATCTTTGTAAATCTCTGGGTGTTCCTTCCCGTCTAGTTCACAATGCCTCTTTCTTTATCCCCCATTTAAGTGCTGACTTTTCTCAAGAGTTCATTTTTGGTTCTCTTCTCTTCTCTTTCTCTGTGTTCCAGTTGGTGATCTCACTCCCACGCATGGCTTTTATTATCCTCTGCACACTGATGAGGACCAACTGCACATCCAGCCAAGATTCCTCAAAAACAACCCTAGGTGCAAGAAGAAATGTAATGATATTGTCAAAGTGCTGATAGAAAAAAGTTAAGCCTATATTTCAAATTATCACTTAAATATTAGGGTGAAGTAAAAATAACGTCAGAATTCCTAGGCCTCAGACTACCTAACACATATTCTAAAAACACTCATGGAGGAAAACCTCCAGCAAGAAGCAAAATAAATTTAAAAAAATCAGTAAGATCGGAAAAATAAATAATTTAGTAAAATTTCTTGTCTAAAGATGCAATGAACAAATACAGCAAAATTTTATTAATTCATACTTTAAATTCTAGAAAAAGTCAACATGAGGGAGGTTGGTGTTAGAATCCAGTTAGAGACAAGGTCCTGGTACACATTTCTGTTGGAAGTGAAGGGGATATGAAGAATGTAAATATTGATAAGTGTTTGAATTCTATTACTACAGGAAATAAATAAATGAATAATAAATATAAGAATGGGTCTGGATAAGTTCAGATAATGACCAGAAGATTAAAATCATAATTTGTAATTTTCAATCCAGCAGAGAAAAATTTAATATATTCAACAGAAGTCAGGAAAGGAGAGGAACAGAAGAAACAAAAGGAAAAATGTAAAATAGAAAATATGGAAAAAGTTGGCAAATAACTTCTAACACATCATTAAACCTAGTGAATTGGTTGAACTCACTTGGTAAGACAGAGATTCTCAGCTTAGATTTTGAAAATATGCAATAAATATAGACACGTTGAAAATGGTAATGTTTTAACAATTCCTAAATTATCTATGTCTAAAAGAAAATGTAAGGAAAGTGTAAGTTAGTAATAAAAAAGGAAAAATCGGTTGAGTCGTAAAGATTTTATTTTACCTCATTATAATTTCGCATAATAGTTTACTAGCCCCAAGACTTCACCTTCTGTGTTTACAGAACTTTGTCTCTATCCTGATTCCTCCCAATATACTCATGTTCTACAGCACAGTCTTGTTCTACTGCAGTGTTTTCATGATCGTTTCCCCACTGCCTGCACCATAAAGTTCAAGATCTTTTTATTCATGTTCTTTCTTTATTTGCAGGTAAGCTACTTCCCTATTGCTTCCCACCCAGCCCCCTGTCCGCTCCACTTCCTGCTGTAGGCATACGGCATACAGAAAGGTTGTCACATTTCCAAATGAAGCATTCTGTCTCTCATTTCTATGCCTTTGTCTCTGGCTCTTGTGCCCTCCCGATGCAAATGTTGATATGCTTGAAGTTGTCCCAGAGGTTCCTTAAACTATTCTCATTTTTTAAATTCTTTTTTATTTTCGTTGTTCTGATTGGCTGTTTTCTGCTCCCTTATCTTTCAAATTGCTGATTTGATCCTCTGATTTATCTATATACTATTTATTCCCTGTGATGTATTCTCTATTTCTGACTGGCTCTTTTTTATATTTTTTATCTTTGCTTTTATGTTTCCTATCTTTTTTTTGAAGTTTCCACTGAGTGCATCTACTCTTTCCCTAAGTTCGTTGAGCATCTGTATAACTAGTGTTTTGAATCCTGCTTCTGTTAGCTTGTTTGTCTTCATTTTATTTAGTTCTTTTTCTGGAGGCTTGTTATTTGGGACATGTTCCTTGTCTCCTCATTTTGCCTGCTTCCCTGTGTTTGTTTCTGTGTATTAGATAGAGCTATATAAAACCATTTGGTAGAGTGGTCTTATATAGTAGGTGTACTACAGGGCCTAGTGGTGTACTCCTGATCACCTGAGCTGGGCACTCTAGGTGCTCCCCCTGTGTGGCCTGTGTGCACCTTCTTGTCTTAGTTGAGCCTTGATTGCTGTTAGCACATCAATGCAAGAGAATTACCCCCCCAGGCCAATGGGTTTTGAGGACTGGCTGTGACTATGGAGGAGGAGCTGTTGGGCTGGAGGTAATGCCACAGAACAGGACTTACTTCGGTGGTGCTCTGGTACCTGATGAACCTTCCCCTTGAGTGTATCACTTGTGGAGTTTGTTGGGTGGTGCTCTGACATGGTCTGCAGCTGACCACTGAATGCACTGGCTCTGGGGCCTCCTGAGAGGTGCAGGACAAGATCACTTGCTACCTGTGTTCTGCCCAGGGCCACCCAGCATGGGCTACAGAGAGATCTGCAGGTGGCTGCTACTTGCGCTGGATTTGGAGGTGCCCGGGAGAGGCTAAGCTATGAACTGGGGCTGGCTGCTTCTAGTGCCAGGTCTGGGGCCACTTAGCAAGAGGAGTGGGGCAAGCTGAGGCAAGATGCTGCTTGTTTTAGGTTTGTAAACTTTTGAGAGATTTTAGCAAAGTCCATAGCATGAGCCAAGATAAGCCATCCCTGTGAAAGAGCTACTGGAAAAGGCTTGGTTGGGCCCCTAAGTTGGGTGTGGCAGAACCTTAGGGAATCATCAGGATTGGGGAACAGTGTGAGTCAGATTGATAGAAACTCAGATTAGACACCACCTTCCTTCTCTGTGTGTGTGTGTGTGTGGTGGGGTGGGGACTCAGCAAAGGACCTATGGCCTCTGTCAGAACTTCTGTCTGGGAATAAGCTTCATCTCTAACTTTTACTCCAAAGACAGAAAATTCAGTTCTTCTTCATATGTCCCTGATACCTTTTGAGCTGCTGCCCCAGAGCTGGAGCTCAGAGCAAGTGAGTTTAAGTTCATGCACGAGCCCTTTAAGAGGAACTACCTGGGACTCCAGGAGCCCTCAGTCTCAGTCACAATTCCTGCTGGTTTTTACAGGCAGACATTGTGGGGACTTCTCTTTCTGGAACTGAAAGCCTGGGCTGGGGGTCTGGTGTTGGACTGGGACCCCTTGCTCCTATGGGGGGACCTCTGCAGCTGGGATATCCATAGCAATTTTTAACTGCCACACATGAGTATGGGACCAGTCTGTTCCATGTCTCTGCCCCCATACCAGTCTCACTGTACTTCTTATATCCTTAGTTGTAGGACTTCTGTTCAGCTAGATTTCAGGTGATTCTGAGTGATGGTTGTCCTGTAGCTCAGCTGTAATTTTGATGGAGTTGTGGGAGGATGTGGGTACTGCAACTACTCATGCTGTCATCTTGACATGAAGCCCATGTATATTAATTTCTGTAAACATTTAAAAACTGGAAACATATAGGCATTCTACTCAAAGACAATTTTTGGAATGAGGATAAAGATGATGGAGGTCATGAGTTGACTAATACTGCCTTAGTGATTCCCCTGTGCCAGGCCCTGTTCTAACCACTTTGCTTATGTTTATACAATTAATTTTCCCATCAGTCCTATGATGCCTTTATCTTCCACTACAGATAAAGAAGTCAAAGTACAGCTAGATACGCTACTTGCCCAATGTTTCATAACTGGTGAGTGAATATATATTTCTTTATTTAAGTATATTTTATTGATCATGCTATTACAGTTTTCTCAATTTTCCCTCTTTTATCCCCACTCTGCCCCACACTCCCCAACCTTCCAGCATTCCCCACCCTTAGTTCATGTCCATGGGTTGTACATATAAGTTCTTTGAGTTCTCTGTTTCCTATACCATTTTTGGCCTCTCCCCATCTATTTTATGCCTACCAATTATGCTTCTTATTCCACCCCCGATTCCTTTCCCACCCTATTCCTCCTCTCCCCTCCCCACTGAAATCCCTCTAGGTGATTTCTCTGATTCTGTTCCTGTTCTAGTTGTTTGCTTAGTTTTTGTTTTCCTTTTTCTTTTCTTTTTTTTAGGTTCATTTGTTGATAGTTGTGAGTTTGTTGTCATTTTACTGTTGTTTCTGTGTATTTGATCTTCTTCTTTTTCTTAGATAAGTTCCTTTAACATTTCATATAATCAGGGCTTGGTGATGATGAACTCTTTTAACTTGACCCTATCTAGGAAGCACTTTATCTGCCCTTCAATTCTAAATGAAAGCTTTGCTGGATAGAGCAATCTTGGATGTAGGTCCTTGCTTTTCATGACTTCAAATACCTCTTTCCAGCTCCCTTTTTGCCCACAAGTTTTCTTTTCAGAAATCAGCTGATAGTCTCATGGGCACTCCTTTTAGGTAACTCCCTCCTTTCCTCTTAACTGCTTTTAAGATTCTCTCTTTATCTTTAATCTTGGGTAACTTAACAATGATGTATCTTGGTATGATCCTCTTTGGGTCCAACTTCTTTGGGACTCTCTGAGCTTCCTGGACTTCCTGGAAGCGTATTTCCTTTGCCAGATTGGGGAAGTTTTCCTTCATTATTTGTTAAAATAAGTTTTCAAATTCCTGCTCTTGTTCTTCTCCTTTTGGCACCCCTAGGATTCAGATATTGGAACATTTAAAATGTCCCAGAGGTTCCTAAGCCTCTCCTTATTTTTTTGAATTCTTGTTTCTTCATTCTGTTCTGGTTGAATGATTATTTCTTCCTTTCATTCCAAATCATTGATTCAAGTCCTGGTTTCCTTCCTGTTACTGTTGGTTCCCTGAATATTTTGCTTTATTTTACTTTGGGTATCTTTCATTTTCTCTTTCATTTTGTGACCAAGCTCTGTCAGTTCTGTGAGCATTTTGATTACCAGGGCTCTGAACTCTTTATCAGATAGGTTGGCTATCTCTTCATTGCTCAGTTCTCTTTCTGGAGTTTTGCTCTGTTTTTTCACGTGGGCCATATTTCTTTGTCTTGGTGCATCTGGTAAGTTGTAGGGGACGGGGCCTTAGGTATTCACCTGGGCAGGGCAGCCCTCCCTGCTGTGCTGCCCCACTGCCTGTGGGGAGGGGTCAGAGACGGAACAATGCAGCTCTCCTGCTTGACTCTAGCCCCACTTTCCAATGAACTCTCGTGTAAGACTGGGAGTTTCTCCCACTGCAGCAACTTCTGTAGTCCACGGTCAGCTCTGAGCCTCAGTTTCCAGTTCAGCCAGCCCCTCCTGCAGAGTCTGCTGCCTCGCAGCAGGTTTTCCCAGTCTGCCCACCTTACCGGTCTGGGTGGTCTGTCTGACTGTTTCTTTAGCTCCTTGGTTGTCAGAGTTCCATGCAGTTTGATTCTCTGGCACTTCTGCTTGTTTATTGATTTTAGATTGGTTGTTATCCTCCTTTTGGTTTTGTGAGGAAGCGAAGAGTTTCTACCTACCCCTCCATCTTGGCTGTAGCTTGAATATGTACTTCTAAAGCATTTTCTAATGCAATAAATATTTTATAAATCCCACTTCAAGTGTCTGAGCAGAATTTTGTCACATGATATATCATAATTTATTGTCAGACATTGTTTCCAATTTGGGTATCTTTCAGATAATGCTGTTATGAATGTCTTTGTTGGCAAGTTTAGTTATTTCCTCAGGAGTGATACCTGGACATAAACCAGTGTGCCAAGGGGCAAAGACGTTCATGGCCCTCGCCATTGCCTGCGCATTCTAGAAAGACAGTTTCCACTTTCAGTCCATGAGAGAGTATATAGGAGTATAGGGCTCATTGCACTTTACAAATATTAACATTTAATGATATCTTTATCAGTTAGAAAAGTAAAAATGTATCCTACATATTTTTTAAATTTAGTGGCAGGCATTTATTGTTGTCGTTGTTATCAGTCAGTGGGATTGCTCATGGCACACGGAGAATTAGGGATGGAAGATGCCTCGTTGTTAGATGAGCAAATTTAATGAGTCAGGCAATTCTAGTGCTTAGGATCTCCTGTTCATTCTTCTTTGTAACCCTTGTCACTACTTGTTATTCAGAACCACTGATTCACTACCAGGTATGTATATTGGATATATGAGTTTCTACAAAGATCTAATCCTATCCAGTAGTAAAATAGAGCAACAAAATAACCTGACTAGACAACTAAATTACATTAGATTAACCAATTTGATCTGCATATTATCCAGCATTAAAATCGCAAAACAAAACAAGCAACCAAGCTAGACAATTAACTCTGCACATTGTTACTGAATTTGATTGGCACTCAATTCTGAAGTTAATAGCTATGCTGAGAACAGTCCCTTATAACAGTGAGCAGAGTCCATCGTAACAGTCAGCAGGGCTTCGCCCTTATTTCTTGGTTCCTGGCAGTACTGCAAGGCTGCTGTTAGTCAGCCGGGATTTCCCCCTTATTTCCTGGTTCCTGGCTGTCCTATGAAGAAATACACATGAAATTAAATTAAATATAAAATGTTTCCTGCATATGGAATGTTAGTGGCATGATAAAAGATTAGGTCTATAACACAAGTATTTGAAAATTCTTTTCTGAAAACCAAAAAGCAAGAACCAATGGTTAATGTGAGGTTTTAGTTATGTCAGATAACCTAAAATGCTACTAAAAGTTCGTGTACTATTATTCTAGAAATACTTACTGATCATCTTGTCTGGTCAGTTGGTTCAGTTTCACCTGCCTTCAAGTAGCTGTCACTAACATGGCTTTATGTCTAGATAGAGGTGGTTCAAAGTCGCAGAACTGACTGGGTTAAAAATGCTGACTTTGTCACTAATTAGCTATGTGACATCACTCAATTTCTTGAAGCACTCTTTGCCTCAGCTTCTTCATTTGTAAAATGTGGATAATACTACTACCAAACTCATGGGGTGTCTGTGAGAAAAAAACATGAAATGGTATAGCAGAAGCTCTTAGAGCAGTACCTGGCACATAGTAAGTGCTTATAGTAAATATTACCTATTCTTATTATTACTACTAAATATTGGATAATTTAGTATTCTAAGTTATTAGAATTTGGTATTCTAATATAGTTTTCTTCATATTATTATTCTATGTATTCTAATTATTACTACTAAGGAAAGTTGCTTGCCTCCTTTCTTTTCATCAAGCTAATGTTTTATAAATAGTATTAGTATAATTGCAACTATGTTTCTGGAGTCAGCCTGCCAGTTAATCAGCCTGGAAGTCCTTCATGGCTATAGCAAAAAGAACATGTGAAAATCTGAAGCTTGTACAGTGTTAGCCCAGTTCATGCAACTGGGCTTCTGTTTCAAGAGGGAGTATGGTAACTCATTAAAGAGGTTGGTCTCAAGATTTTGAATAGCTCTGTTTTAAATACCACTTACATCAGACTGCAGGCAATTGACTTCACTTGGAGATGACTTCCGTTTACAGGGCTCTGGTTGTCCCCTCTCCCAGGCCTGGCTTCGTGGGCATGAGACCTGTGTTATATTTGGTCCTGTGCTTGGTTTAATGCTCAGCTGTAGTTGTCCTGAAATTCTAAATGATTTTGTCTTTGGGCTTATTTTTGTAAGTGAAGTCTGGTGGGATAATGCAACATGTATTTAAGCAGAGGGGATATATGCAATATGTGTGTCTACCATTTCTTGCCACTCCATTTGCTTATAATAACATGTATGGTATCTCATGACTACAGAATTCGGTTAGACCCACAATGTTTTGGAGTTCAGTGAGACTCCAAGTGAGTACAAAGTGAGCATGTTACATGTATGACTGAGTAAGCAGGTCCCTGTGAGCCCAGAGAGGCTTTGATCTGAGTTTCAAGAGCTTTGTTTGAATGCAGAAAGAAGGCAGTGACAGTCTAAGAAACACAAATTACCTAGAAGGTGTGTTGCTTCCTTTCTTGTTTGTTATTTCCCTTTGTATCCAAGTGCTTATGTTGAAAATGATGACCAAGAAGGAAGGAAAAAAAATAGGGCAACCTGTAGTTTCCTTTTCTTTTAGTCCTTCCTTACTTACCAGAGAGCCTAAGGTAGATAGCATATAGCAAGATGTGGAATTAAATATACTTGAGTTCATTTTGCACAGTGTTTTCACTGTTTTGGCAAGAATGAAATACACATGCATGAACGAGCTACAAAAATACAAATTGTGTATTCCATATAGAAGTTAAATGTCTTCCATTCACATTTAGAATTGGCATTGTACAATAAAAAGATGACTGGTAGAAGTCATATGGATACTTTAAAATAGCAATTTTTTAAAAATTTAGTACAATAACTTTAAATAACAAAAAATATCAGGATGAGCTGAAAAAGATTATGGAAGGAAGGAAAAAGCTTTATATTTTAGTAGCTTTAATACCATTATTTTTTACTGCTACTTGAACAAGGTTGTCCTGTATTTTCATTTCACACTGGATGCCCCCAAATTAATGAGCTCTTTCTATGCAGTGAGCAGTCCACAGGGCCAGGGACTGCGCTCAACTAGCGTGTGATCTCCCACCCTTTCTGAAACCTGATATTCCTTAATAAGTAACTGATTCCCGTGTGGCCTGCACGGGCCATAACTGCCCTGGATGCCAAGGCCGGTCCTTCCCAGAGCACGTTCCTTACCGGTGTGTAAACTGCTAAGCCGGAGAGGTGAACAAAGGGCAACTGTTGATGTGGTTTATGGGCTGAAGGGTCCATGCCTGTGCGCAGCAGGCACCTGAAGATGTCTGGCAGTGAGCACTGCAGTCAGGGAGGGTGGAAGAAGAGGGTGCTCCATGGTTCATCTGTTCCTTGGCCGGCTGGCTCCAGCCCGATACGAGGGGGGTTCAACAATGTTAATTTGAACCTGGCCTTCCAAGCCATTATGAAGGTATACTTGTCAAAATAGGAGATAACACATTTTAACAGCTTGTTAGCCTTCATTTATAATTTTGTATATTTAGACACATGGTATGTGGATCTCCATTTGTGCTTTTACTCCTGGGCTCCTCAAATGTTAGAAAAGGACCTGGATGTGAGTACTTAGTGCCTAGCAGTTAGCAAAAAACCCAGTAAATATCGGCTATTAGCAATATCAGGTTATATAACAAACAATGATGATACCAATGTAACACCATTCTCTTTTTGGCCAGGGTCCTGAAACCCTGCTCACCTCTCTTCTCCTACATCTCTCTCTCACTCCCAGTCGGTGGGGTGATAGTGGTAGCGGTAGTATACTGCTTCCCGGTCCCCAGACACTAAGGCCCCGTTCTACACTGGTGGCCTGGATCCTCAGAGAACTGCCCCGGGGCCCACAGCCATGCCCTGTGTGTAGAATTAGCTGTGGCTGGCCTGTGCCTGCCTCATGCATGGGCTTGGTATGCCCTCTGAAGTTTGAATTGCGCTCTCCACTCTGTAGCTAATCACATGCCTTTTCTTTTTCTTTTTTTTACGTAATGGATTTGGAATTACTTTTGAAACCTAGGAAAAGTTTATCTCTATGACAGTTAAAATAGGCTAAGGACCACTTATCCTATTTAATTTTGTTATATTGGGTGCCAGGAACTGAGTTAAAAAGATTTTTCTCAATTACAGTAACTATGCATTACTTAGGCTTTGCAATTCAATGAATTTCCTGTCCTCATTATTTAGTTCTTACCTAGATGGCCATCTTCGAGGGTCTGTGAAAATTTAATGTAAACCTCCTTGAACACTCTTTTGTTGATGTGTCCTCTCTTTGTTTTAATGAATCCCTCTAACAAACATGCTTGGCAAGTATGTTCTTTGGAAAGATTTTACCATTTCTTCAAAAGCCTGAAATCATATATAATTATTTGGGGGTAGGTAGAATCCACTGAAGCCATATGTCAGGTAGTTTTTTCACGTATAGTTTTAAAAACATAATGTTTATATTCTCTCTCCCGTTCTTTTGCTAATGTTGATATCACCAGGTTATCATGGAGTGAATGGAAAGAATTAGGCCCCTAGATCATTCCGGAGTGCCTCTGGCAGTAGATTTTGCCCAATATGTGAGATGCAGTAATATTTGGAGAGGTGGAGTTTTCATTAGAGTCGTTTGTTTCTTTTCGTTCACTTGATTTTCCCTCCTTGTTTTATACTTACAGGCAGACATCCTGAAAGTGGGAGCATCACTTCCTCTGGCAGACACCACGTGTGAAAGCCTACTGAACCGCAGCCCCTTGAAACAGGTGCTTCTCCTAAAGTAATGCCCACATGCCATGCATTCTTGATTGCCTGCTTGCTTATAGGTCAGCTGGCTACAGACTCCTTGAGAGCAGAAACCAAGGCATGTTGCCTGTCTTGTTTTCCCATTGTATCCTTGGCATCGAACAGCAATTGCGATGTAATGTGGGTACCTAAAAAAATGCTGATGAATAAATGAATGTCTTAAGTAGACAGACAATATGCTTAATGCAAAGCTAGGGATTCTTTGGACAGGTGTAGTAAGAAGACAACTTTATGAGGGAAGTGAAGGACTTGAAATGGCATACCAAGATGTGTAGGGGCTCTATAGAGGAGAAGATGACTGTCAGGGTAAAAAGGGGCGATCAAATGAAGAGAGGTCATCATGAAGTTACACAGTCAGTTCAGCGGGTAGTAAGGGAACCACTCAGGGGAGGTTGTGGCCAGGGTAAGATACTGGATTTTAAGATTTCATTGGTGGGGCTGTTTTAGGTCACTACTACGTCTAGACCGTGGCCTTGGAAGTATTAGCTCAAACCATGTGGAGTTGCTAACATTCTCCCATTTTTACTTATAAAAGGCATTTTCATGATCCAATCCAATAGTTTGCTAATGTTTAGTGTGGATGGGGTGAATATCATGACTTTTGAGGCTAAGATGTTGATAAACTTATTCAAGAAGACTCTGACACCAGGCAGAGTGAACTGAGGAGGCGGCGTGGGGAGGCGTGCTATGATTCAGGCGCCTGTCTTGGGTGAGGCTGGCAGATGGCCGTGAGGAGCGGGGATGAAGGCTAGCACAGAGCAATGGTAGAGAAAATTTAAAAACAACACCAACAAAGCCATGAGACCATAGGAATATGGCCTAATTTGGAAGTTACACAGGGGAGCTTGGAGTATTGGGAGAAGCAGCAGACTTTTCTGGAAGGGAGTCTCCCAATAAAATTTCAGTCTCGGTTAAGTAAAGGGGCAGAGAAGACATTCTCAAAGGAGAGGATAAAGCTGTATTCTCAGAAGAGAAAGCCTAGGTAGGAGAGAGGCTTTTTACTTGACAATTTTAAGTTACTAGTGCCTAGGATCTATTCACCAGATTTACCCACTAAATTGACCTATCGGCAACTAAAAGAACTAAGGGCTTTGGGAGGTAATGATGGCATGAAGCAAAACCTCGGTTTATTTTATCACAGATGACAACCCGTATCCATTGTGGAACAAGCTGGCCTAGAACCCAGATGACATAAGAATGTTGCCTTTGCTGTGATCTACCTTCTGTCTTATCTGTATGCTGACATGTATCTCACTGCTCTGAAGTAACATCATATATCCCTAAGCAGTTACTCATTATATCCCAAGGCACATTCCATTGCGTTGACTCAAATGGGAAATTAAACGTCTCACTTAGTGACTCAGAAATTTTCAAGGCAAAGCCCATGGCAGTTACATTCTATGGGGTGAGATTGGGTCTCAGACTCATTTTTCCACATGGGGCAGGTGAATGGTTCTCTCGTCAGTGTATGCTCTGCTCTGGTTTTGTAGCTTTCAGGAGAAGGTTTCAATCTGACCCTCTGTCCGTCTGGTTGGCAAAGCACCTGGATGTGCCCTCGATGAACAACACTAAATTTTAGGATATCGGTGTTTTCACAGCCTCAGAGCTCTCTGCTGTTCAGTTATGGTAAAAAACCTGTAAATAAGAAAAACCAATCACAGAAAACGACCTGAAGGACATATAACTGAATGCAGGTTGGGATCCCTACTGCTTTCAGAGCCAATACTAGAGAGGCAGGTGCTGATGTAAAGGAAAGTGGTTAATTTTCAGGTGTCAGCCTCCTGGAAGATGGGGGACTCTTGCCTCAAAGCCCATCTCCACCTCTCAGTGCAGGCAGAGGTTTTGATAAGGAGGGAGAGGGGAAGAGAACAAAGAGGTCAAGGAACGGGGTTGCAAAGTTCTCTATGTGCAGATGAGCACAGTCCTTTCTGACAAGGCAAGCGACAGTCTGGAGTCCATCATCCTGGTTTAGTCATCCTGGTTTTACTGTCAAAGGTCAGCAAATCTCCTGGAGATTGGATGCCTGAAAGTTGGAATCTGTATCGTTTGAAGTTAGTTCCTAAGATTCTTATGGAAACATGCTATATATCTACAAGCTATACAAATCAAAGCCTGCACTTGCAGAAACAATGTAAAAAGAATGGTGGGGTGGGTTACAATTCCTCACTGTTATAAACCAGTAATCTATTCACTACAAATGTTATCTTTGGAGCAAACTCGAGGGCTATTTTCTAGACTTACATTGTTTGGGCTCCTTACATTGTCTTTCCTGAGCAATGCTGGGGTGTCACTCCATTGTAATACAGCAGTGAAGTGTGGTTACAATGAAGGATGTTTCGATCAGTGCATTATATTAAACTTGTGATTATTATATGGATGTTGCTCAGGCTACAGTCCTTAACATCACAGTACCCTCGTTTACTGAGGATCTGTGGATGAAACTGCACATAGGTTTCAACCACAAAAAGCCAGTCTCCTTCTGAGCCTCTGGTTTGTTTTTCATTGTCATCTCTGTTAATCTTGTTACTTGTCTTGTCTCCTTTGTTATGCCAGTTGGGAAACTCAAATGAAATGTGTCACGTGGCTGTAGCAATTGTATAGAACATTGTATTAAGCATTGGATGTGCTGAACTTTCCTTTAGTTTTCATTGTATATTTACTCCACTTCTTTTTTTCTTAAATATTTATTATGTTTATTGTATGTATCTCTAAGTTGCCTCAGATCCTGTTTTGAAATAAGGAAGATCTATAAATAAATAAATAAATTAGGGTCTAAGTAGAAATAACCTCCTATTTTGTTTTCAAGCAGAGAACCACCCACAGCTTAAACTCATTCAGCTACCGAAACAGAGAATTTGAAACACCTTTCATCTGAGTACTTTTTTCTTGGAGGTATGGTATCTGTGATTAGGTCTTGATGGGGACTGCCACATTGCTAAGTCTGTTTGGCTCCTTTTTTCCTTTTCTTCTCCTTCTCCTTCCTCTTTAATTTATCCACACCCCGAGTCTCTCCAACCTTTATTCAGTCCTTCATGTGGTCCACAAAGTCCCCTTTCCCAAGCAGAGTTCTGATTATATCTGCCCCCTGATTTAAAAAAAAATCTTCAAAGTTCTTTATTGCCTACAGGAAAATGGCCAGATTTTACTTACCTTTTTGTACTCTGGACCTAGCATAGGCCTGGAATATAGTAGGCAGCTGATGAATGTTTGTTGAATGAACTGAATTGTATTACATAACATAATGTACATGGCATTAGCAGAGCACTTGGCACAAAAAATGTTTACTTCTCAATCTCTTTCTCTTCACACCTGGCAAGGATCTCCCTTTCCCACCTCATCTCCCATCACCGTGATTCTAATCTTCACTGACTCATAATTTTATGCACATAACATACATTTCTATGGCAAGGAGCCTTCATCATGTTGTCCTTTCTATAATGTAGTCTATCCCCTAAATGCATCATCCTTGCTCACATCTAGAGAAAATAATACATATTCCTGGTGATGCTGGTTGAAATCTTCTCTATAACAAGCTATGCCTTTTATATTTAAATTGTTTTATCTGATTGGGCAATTTTGTCATCTTTCATATGAAATTACATGTTCTTTTTAACCAGCAAAGCTCCTTAAAATGAATTAAAACTTACTTCCATTTAACAGTGCATACACCCCTTCTTTCTAGTATTTAAACTCATTAATAAGTGATGGTCAAACTCTTGGATTTGAAAGGATGGCTTTTATTTTTATTTTTAGATTTTATTTATTTATTTTCGGAGAGAGGGGAAGGGAGGGAGAGCAGAAGAGAAACATCGATGTGCAAGAGGAACGTGGGGACCTGGCCCACAACCTAGGCATGCGCCCTGACTGGGGATGGAACCAATGGCCTTTCAGTTTGCAGGACGATGTCCAACCCACTGAACCACACCAGTCAGGCTGAATGGATAGTTTTTGTACATATATATCCAGTTGTTTAGCATTTTATTTCATCAACTCCTTCCCTACAGGTAGTCTAAAATACATTTTAGAAAATATCATGATAAAGAGGATGGGTGATTTATTTAGCTCATGAAAACTCAACCCAAAGCTACTGACAGTTGCAATTCTCCTAGCCACTTCCACATAATTTTTAAAATGTGAATGCCAGGAATGGTGCTGTTGACATTAATATCAGGACAAGGGACAGAAGGACTAGGTGTCTCTGGAGAAGTTGGTGGGGGAATAAACAAAGATACTCGTGCAATGTTGGAGATTTCTGACATCAGGTTGACCTTATCAACAGCTTGGACAGCGATGAAGAGATCCGTGCCATTTTCAAAAGTGACACCTTCTGGTGTAAACACAAAGACTTCCTCAGAGTTGGCTTCCTTTGGAACGAGGTCAGTAGTGTTCACTTGAAACGATTCATTGAACTTGTCTCTGAGATCAAGAATACTTGTGCTTATTCCAATGATATACTGGTGAGCTGGGGAAAAAAAGGATGTGATTTGCAATTCTCAAGTTTTAAAAGGCTGTTAGAAACTATATCGCCATCCCATAAAGTGCCAATGAATGAATGTGATTGATGCTTCATTTTTACAAGAGTTAGGATCTTTTTACATTCTTGTTTGTGTACCTCTGTAATGGGGTATAGGCTTCACGGGCTGTGGACTTAACAGAGTATAGGGTGAGAGGCCCCAGGGCCCCCCACAAGCCTAGCTTGGGGGCTGAGAAAAGCAGCAGCACAGGGATTGAGAGTTATTTTGCATATAAATAATGGCAGGCTAGCTTCACAGCCTGCTCAGAGCCAGGGAGATATGTATGACTTTGACCCATGATGTAGCTGGGAAGCAGCTCCCCTGTTACAGCCTCTGTGAGAGAGCTTGGAGATGGTTCCTCCATGCCACGGGGCCATGCCTGCCCGGACTAAGTATGGCAGCAAAGAAAGGCTGAAAATATGGGAGTGCTAGCAGGTGTAGCTGATTGTGGGAGGCATCAGAAATAGGGTTACAGAGGAAGATCCGAGGGGGATTTAAACCCAGGTGCGGCAGCCATGCGGGGGCTTGACCACCTGGTTTTGGAAGCAGAGAGAGGGGGCTGTCTTGATCATGTGGCTTAGGAAGCAGGAAAGCAAGATGTAGCAGCCATGTGGACTTAAGCTCTCAAGCTCTCTCTTAGTGGTCTGAAAGGATGCAGAAGGACTCCCACCAGCCCACCATGAGGATGAAGTATTGGATTAAGAACAGGAACCTAGCTAAGCTACGGACTTCTATTTCTTTTCCTGAGACACGGTACCCCTGGCTGGCCTGGTTTAGCCAGGGGAGGCAGGACTGTGTGTGTTTGTGGGTGTTTTAAAGTGACTTTGGGATTTAATGGCAACATTCCACCATTACTCTAAACCTGTATAACTTTTGAATAAATAGTTCCTTTCCTTTTTACCAAACTCTGGCATTGAGAGCCACAGTTCCTAACAAGGCAGTAGGCAAAGAAGAACCATAGTGAAAAAAGATCCCAGGGGAGGGGGGTTGCTTCTGTAACATCTCGACAGAGTGATACATGTAAAACTGGGTCAGCTTTGGTCGGTATTTCTGGGCATAGTACCTGGCTAAGAGAGGAGGTTCTTTAAATATTATTTTATTATTTATAGAGGCATTTTGGTACCAGTGCTTCTCAGACTTTAATGTGCACACAAATCACCCAGAGATCTTAAAATGCAGATTGTGGTTCGGTAGGTTTGGGGTGAGGCCTGAAGTTCTAAGTCTCTAACAAGTATTCATGTGATGCCCACGCTGCAGTCGATAGGCCAGACCTTGACAGGTTTCCTGCAAAGGAAAGCTCGGCTCCATAGATATCTCTGCTGTATTCTCACCTTTCCAGGAGCCATTACTAAAAATGGGCTTTGTTAAAGGACACTTTGGCAAGATTTCAGGGAAAAAACAAAATAAAACAAGGGTTGCCTTTTCCTGGTTGAAACCTCTTACACCTAAAGTGGGCCACTTTTTCAGATTCTAAACCTCCATTTTAAAATCTTTTAAAAAATTATTTCTAAAATTAAGGTAACATTTGTTAACATTATATAAATTTCAGGTGTACAACATTATAATTCTCTATCTGTATACTACATGCTCACCACCAAAAGTCTAGTTTCCATTTGTTCTCTTGTATTTGACCCCCTTTACCTATTTTGTCCTTGTCCCACCCCCTTCATTTCAGAGGACATTCAAGATCCCCTCTGCCTTCCATATGCATCACAAGATGCTTGCCTGCCTCACTCCCATCTGCACCTTTGCCTGGCTGCTGACCTCCTTACAGGGTCCGCACCACATTCAGCTCACCTCTTCCATGATCATAATCGTCCCCAGGAGCCGTCCACGTCAGATTAATAAGGTTGTCCCCTTGGAGTTTTGCCTTCAGGTCAGTGATTTGACAAGGTGGAAAGAGATCAGGTATGGGAGCATTTGGGACATTGGAGGCCACAAATGAACCTCCCAAGGATGTTCTGCTGAAGCACACTTGCTTGCCTTGAAGTTCGTCCTTATTAATTTCAGGTCTTGGTGGGTTCCATTTTACTTCACCTGCATTAAAATATTTCTCAATATACGGTAAGCTGCTCAAAATGGCTATACTTCCCTCTGTTTTGTTATTGGATAAATAACAATTAAATTTATTGTTATTAAATAACAACAATTTATTGGATAAATAACAAATAAATAAATTCCCTCTTTCTACTCTTCCCTTCCCATTATTTCCTCCCACACACAACATGCATTTTAACTGTTTGGTGTAAAAAATCTCAAACCAGTTTGCATCAGAGAGAAAAAAGCAGAGAGAGAATCATAGTTTTTTATTTCACGCTTATTTAGTGCAATAACCTTCATAATTTATTTTCATGACACTAGCCCTGGAATTGTTTCCTTTTCCATCTTTTAGCCTATCCTGATTGTACCCTTCCACAAGCTTAGTATAAACACTACTTCTGTTTTAAGCCTCCTCCAAATGCCTCAAGAAATCTCTTCCACCTAAACAATGCTGTGGGTTCCATGATCTTTTCTATTTATTTGGTAATTAATCACCTGGACCTTTAAGAATTACCTGGGTTATTTATTCTGTGAGTTTTTCCCTTTTCCCATGTTTGTGTTTTATCTTTTTATTAGATTGCACCTTCTCACGAAATGTTCTAGGTTAGGGGTTCTAAAATTTTATGGTTTTGAAAAACTTCTCATTTTCCCAGTGCATTTATGGAAACCTAGTTCTTTTTGCAAATAAGACTTTCTCATAAGCTCTACTTCTTCAGCCCATAAATTTTACCCTGTAAAGACAGACTGATCTTCATACCCATTAGTCTGGTCTTGGGCAAACATGAAGTAGGTATGTTAGCAGGCTAAGGGTTAGTATTAGATTTACCAATAGAGACCATCTCTATTGGTATTTAGGCTCATCACTTCCCAGTGCCAAGCCAGGTGCTATCATTATTAGTTATGTGAACCAATAACTTCTCTAGCCTCAGTTTCTCTGTCTGTAAAATGGGATAATTAGGAGAATGAAATGTAATAATGCAATTAAAACACTGAGCATAGGCCAGAGACAGCCGCCTTCTTCTCCTAATTCAAAAAGAAGGACACATGGGAATAAAATAAGCTACAATATTTGATGGAGTTTTTCAAGCATTGGTGTCTTTTAAAGCCTTTTTCCCTATGATCACAGTTCATGAGGGGCACTTTATGTCTCAGAATTCTCCCATTACTAAGCATGTACCCAAGTCAAGAGAACAGTGGAAAGCTTCCTGAAGGAGCTATTCTTACTACACCCAGAGCTAGGAAAAGACCTGCCCAGGATGGGGTGGTTTGATGAAAAACAAGTCCTGGAATCCATCAGGACTCAGTCTTGGTTACACTCTCAGCTCTAGTCCAATGCAAGTGTTCATAATCGAGTGGTGTGGGACTCCCTGTTTCTTACAGCATAATTTGCCCACCCGCTTACATGCAGCTCAGCATGCTGGCTGGTGTTAGATTCACCCAGTGTTCTCCTGGTCTCAGCAGGAGAAGCGAGGGAGAAAGGAAGAAGGGGGGCTTATGGCGATACTGATTTGGATAACAGGCCCTAAATTGCTATTTTTTGATTCTATGGAAATGCCTATGTCAGTGGAAAGAGCTTCATTACAAAAAGTTTTAAAATTTTTTGAAAGTAGTAACAAACATTTGTTGAATACTTACTGTTTACCAGCAATAGTTTATTTGGTATAATTCCTTATTTATTCCACATAACCATTCTGGGAGGTAGTAACCATCGTTATCCCTATTTGACAACTGAGGAAAGTGAGGATCAAGGAGATTACCTAAAATAATTTATCTGATAGAAGGCTGGAATTTGAGCCCAAACCATCAAAAGATATATTCAGTTTAGTATCTTAAACTGAGGACTATTTTGCCCCCAGGGGACAGTGGAAGACGTCTGGAGGCATTTCTGATTATTATGACTATGAGGGCTGTTTTGTTTTCTAGTGAGTAGAGGCCAGAAATGCTGCTAAATACCCTACAAAGCACAGGACAACCCCCACAACAAATAATTCTGGGGCTCGAAAGGTCCATAATGCCAGGGCTGACAAACCCTCCTGCACCATTCTCCCCAGGGGCTAAATGGTTTCCTTTTGATCCGAAGCCTTTGCTCAAGTCAGAGGTGTGCTATTACAGCTACTTACCATCCTCAATCCAGCCAGGGATGTACATGGCTCCATTCTGCTGGGGTGTAACTCTCCGCATGGCTGCGTTCACTCCTCCCAGAGCCCGCACTTTTACACTATATCTACCATTTGCATCATAAGCTGTAAAATACCTTGAATAGACACCGTCATTCTTAGTAGCATCAGCACCTTGAGAGGAGAATGAAAAAATTAATGAGTATCTTAAAGGTAACAACACATTTGTATATTTCCAAATCACATGTGGGTTAAAACTTTTCAAAGCAAAGAAAATCTAGCAGAGTCTCCAAGAGAGTTTAGGATTTGACTATGTAAAGCATGAGGTCTCCTTCTTTTACAAGTGTGTATGTGTGCTGTGTGTATGTGTGCATAATTTAACACATGTACACCTTACCCCTTGAACTGCTGTCTGTCTTTTTGAGATCAGAGCTCATGTTCTTTGTCTCTGGTACACCCCACACAGCATGGTTTAACTATTCAGTAAGTATCTGTTGCACAGAATTGAACTGCTGTATGTTACTGAGGAGCAAAAAAATGTTGTATGATTATTTTTTAAAAATTCATGACTTCTCTCCAGGGTAGATTTAGGAAGGAAATTCATTTACAAAATTTGTTCTAAAAATATTACTTGCTTCACAGTAAGCAGTCAGTTTCCTCCTAAAAAAGAAATGTAGAATTCTCTTTCTCCCTTTTAGATTTCTTAAGTACAGAAATAATGGGCAGGATTCTCACTTTGGGAACAAGATGATAGAGAGTCTGCATAGATACAGGAGTCACACATAACTGTACTTGAATATGTCTCTGATGCTTTAGTGGAGGGCTAATGATATCTCAAAAGTGTGTGGGGAAGATAAAAATGAATATATATATATCCCTAATACAAGAAAGGTATTAATTTTTTTGAGAGTATAGAATACCTTCTGATGACTCCCTAGAATTTCAGCTATTGTGCTTGAGCTACCAATGTATTTGGGCTTTGCAGAGACTAAAGGGAGGGCCTTTTTTATGTTTTCCAACATTTTGAAGTATAAGAACGGGGCATGTAGCAGAAAGTTCTCCCAACCAGACCCCCAGTGCTGGACTCCGGCTTCTAAGTGTCCTCACCAGATCATGCCCACCGGCTCTTCCCTGTTTGCTTCATGGAAAAGAAAGACAGATGTGTTTCCCAATTTCATGGGTGGTTACCTGCTCCGTTGTCCAATAATTCCAAGGCAACTGTTTTTCCATCCTCTGATTCTATCAGGGCTGTAACACTGGCCCTGAGAATTGGGAAGGCTCCTTGGTGAATCTTGGCATAAACTACCATAGGGCTAGGGAATTTGCCTGTGTCCTTGTTCATTTTGGAGGTCACTGTAACTGGAGGCAAGGTAGCGCTTGATGCGCGGGAGGTGACGGTCAAAGTCAGGGTTTGTGAGCTTGCTTGTAGACTATAATTCCAAATGCCAAACTGACCAAAACAAATGGAGACACATCCAGTTAGTATCCACATGACACATAGTTGTATGTCACCTATAGGAGGAGTCTATCTGATACAAGCGTGCTAGAAGTGTATCTCAGATGATCTTTGATACTCTCAGCCAAGTGAAACACTGGTATGTTTGAACCCACTACATGGCTCTTATTGTCAAGAAAACCCTAGTTGGGAGAAATGAACTGAAAACTGTTCTTATCGTTGCCTTGGTTTCTCAAGGGCAGGGTCAAATTAATGGGTTCCTGAGGTATAGGAAATAGTTTTCATGATCCTGAAACTTTAGGGATCATGTTGCATCTTGACTGCTATGTAATTTGAGGGTTCTCCTTTTAGTACCTGGAGAAAATAACACCAATTTCCTTTCCCTTGATTTGTTGTAATACTGAGTGATTTCCTCTTGATGGAGATATTTTCTTGTTTTCTATTTCATTCAATACTGACTTTCCTTTTAGCAACTGCCCACATTTAAAAAGCTATGATTATTCTATAAAAACTTTATCTTGTCAGCCCTGGCTGGTGTGGCTCAGTGGATTGAGTGGCAGCCTGCGAACCAAAGCATCTCTAGTTCGATTCTCAGTCAGGGCACATGCCTGGGTTGCTAGCCAGGTCCCCAGTAGGGGGTGCTCAAGTGGCAACCATACATTGATGTTTCTCTCCCTCTCTTTCTCCCTCCCTTCCCCTCTCTAAAAATAAATAAATAAAATCCTTAAAAACATAGTTTTAAAAAAAACCATGTTTCTTGTCAAATTGTGAGAAGGAAAAAAGCTGACTCCATACCTTGGCAGTGCCTGGGATCTGGAGGTAGGCCACTTTGGTGTGTGTGTCCATTAAAAAGCCATCTTGTTTCTTTCCGCTGGGATCCCAAAGAAGGATTTGGGGAGGCTGCGCCGTCCAGGTGACGAGAAACAAAGTGTCGTTTCCCACACTGCTGTCCACAATCACTGTGCCATTCATCCACTGACTGTTCTGAAGAGTTAATCCCCTACTCTCAAGCTGTTAAGAAACAACAACTCCTTACTTTCTAGAGAATACAGCTCCCATCACAGGGTCTCTTCCATTCTGCCCCCCAACTTTCAGTTGTCCCATTAAAAAGCCCTTTGTGCCTAAGTTCTTGGCTTGGTATTTAGCAACTATTATGACCTAATTCTAAATTACCTTTCCAGCTTTAGCTTCTGCAATGTTGATTCCTAGACCCAAAGCAGACCACTTCCCCAAATGACTCCCATGACTTTACCATACTCTCACTTTTCTTGGAAGTCTGTATGCTCATCTCCATCTGTGCATGCTGCACCCATCCTTCCAAAATCGTTACAAAACTCACTGTATCAATGAAGCCTTCTCTGATGTCCATCTGAGCAGCCGAGAGTAACCTCCTCCTCCTGTGAGCTCCCATAGAACCTTGTTTCTGTCAGCCCTTTGACACTCACTGTGTTTGATTTTTACCTACTGGGGTACAGAGCTCATCTTATTTACTAGACTGTAAACCTTTAACAGTCTAGTAGAGTGACTGAGACTTACTTTCACCTCTGTATGAATTGCTTGAATTGCAAATAACTAATTGTTAGATTGAGTGTTACTGCAGTCCCTGTGAAGATAAATGAAATAAGTCAAAGGCCAAGGCTGATTTGTTGTTTGGACTAGAAAGAGCTGAGGAGCAAGGATTGAGGTGGGGAAGGGCTAGTGAGACTTTTGTAGAAAGTGTGACTTTGAGGATTATGGCCAAGATAATTATTTATTGTCCTTAAATTGAAATCCATTAGACGATAAAATGGCCTGGTCACTGAGCCAGACTTTCTAGTTGCATGGGAAGATTATGGTCTTGGATACAAAGAAAGTGAAAGGCTCTTAGGTCTGACTCTTATGGCAGGTGGGTAAATGAATCACACTCTTTGTCTCTCTTCCTGTTAGGTTTCTTAAATAAAAAGCTAATGGGCAGAAATTCCCTGATTGTGAACTTGTCCTTTAATCAGTTTAATTACTTTTCTAAGGCACATTCCTCCCATTTCCAAAACAGCCTCTTGAGTTTAACTTTCTAAATTTGAACTAGGATAACCCGAATGAGTACAATTGCTTTCTTCTTTGACTGAATAAATGCTATGTCGGTAGACCAAAAAGCCTGTTGTTTTGAAATCTATCAGTATTTGGCTTTGAGGTGCTCCTTTACTCTTATCCAAACTTTCATAATAAAAGTTATAATTCACACAGGTATGAGTACTGATTGTTTATTCTCTCTAGATTAAAAATCATGTAAGTTTTGCAACTATTGGAGAAGAGCATTTAAAAATGTCCTATTTTTTAATAGTTATGTGACTTTTGAAAGAAAATTTGGTTTTCTTGACATTTCAGAATCAGAAGGGCCTATGGAAGTTTTCTGGTTCATATCTGACTGAGAAACTGAGGCTGAAGGGGTGACGGTCTTGTCCATGGCCACAGAGCTAATGACAGACCGGGGACAAGGCTCCAGCTGTCTGGACTGAGAGCATGGGCTTTTCACAGTCCAAAGCACTTTTCATCCATTATATGAAAATCTTGGCCAGTATCAGAGATTTGAGGTAATGGAAACATAGAGCAAGTAATCCCTGAACACTTGTCCCAGAAAATTTGTATTGAGATGATCTACTCTGAAGAAAATTCTGAGCCAATTATATTGCTATGGGTGCTTGTTAACAGATGTTAAGAAAGAGTTCTTGGACTCATTATATTTTACGTTGCTGCTTTTCATGAGGAAGTCACTTAGTACTTTTTCCAAACAAGTAAACATGATTGCCTTTTTAAATGAATAGTGTTGCATTTCAGGAATCATGTTTAATATGAGCCTAAAACTTCCATTTAATTTTTATACACTACTAGAAGAATGTAGAACTTAAAACTTTTAACCACTAAACTCTCCCTTTTTGCAAGAGTTATTTAAAAACATGAAAAGTTGAAGAGGAAGAAGTCTGACCTGGACGGAATGCTGGGAGACAGCTGCATTTCCTGACGAAAGGGCCCCAAAAGCATCAATGAGACCGTTGTTCTGAGCCTGATCCGAAGCATATGTCTTTAAACCTCCTAAGAAGCAAATTATATTATTAGAAGATATTTTGTAGAAAGCAAGTGTTTACAACATTTTTGACATTCTTAAGGTAGCAGAATACACAGAATAAATGTTCTACTGTGCTACTAAAGTCTTAATAGATCAACATCAAATAGGTACCGAGATAAACTCGGAAGTTGATAATACTTTTTTAACTTTACTAAATAATAGCTTCAGCAGCATCTCAGTCGGTATGGCTACTTCAAGTATCTGCAAAGCAGTCGTGAATCTCTGAAAGGCCCAAACTAATATCATAAAATTCATGTTTTAAAAGCTATATGCTTTCATTTGAGAGAATCCATGAAACCCTATTCTAAGGCTCTTGATTTATTCTTATTTTAGACCTAATCCTAACAAGGTTGACTGTTGAGTTTTTTCTTGAATCAGAAGAGCTAGGCATGTGACAAAAGCAAGAAGTGACAGCTGACAAGGAGCAGTCAGAGAAGAGTACAATATGTAATAAACGGCGACACACACCAAGCCGAGCAGTCTTGGGCTATTTAGAACAAGTGTAACTAAGAGAGTTGATATGAAAGCACTTTTAAACTATTAACACCATCTAAAGCCTAGGGAAAGTGTTTTGATTGCATTGTTGGGGTGCTCCGTAGATCCCCTTCTCTAGGCAAGTGCATTTCTTCTCAGCTGCTCTGTTAGCTGCTAATGGTGTATCGCTGCCTCCTTTTCCAGAGATTTGCCTTACCAAAAGGGGTCACCCAGGCTACAAGAATAGCAGGCTCCCTCCCCTCTGCCCTACCCTGACAGTACACAGCCACTGCCTGATGGACACAGTGGTGATGGACACAAAAGGCCAGCCCTCTTGCTTTAAAATCGGACCATGTTCGTGATGCAGTTCCAGACTCAGAGTCCCCTGTGGAGTCAGGCTTCAGCTAGGCTCTAAGTTCTGTCTGATCCATGCCTAGCTCCTTTCCCTGCCTTATCCTACTTTTCTCCCTCCCTTCTGACATCTCTCCCTCTACCAGTCACATGCATCCAAATCCCTGTTTCAATCTCTGCTTCTAGGAAGCACAGCCTAAAACAGCTCGTATTAGGAGCAAACAGTCCTGTCATTTTAGCTGCCTCAGAAAGCAAGTCATCATAGTAATTGATGTCCATAATGCTGGCTCTGAGTAAAAGAAATAAAAATAAATTGTGCCCATTTATTCTGCTCAAGAAGCCAGGGACACATGGAGTCTATTTTAACCATCTGTTGTGAATGGGAGTTAAAAGCACAATATATTAATGTTCTACAGAGAAAGTGCATTGTATTCCACATTTTCAGAGTGACCTTCCATGTGGTGTAGCAGGCCCTTTGCTCTCCCCCGATACTCCTGGTTAAAAGTCCCAACTCAGATGTCATCTTTCCGGACCTTTCTCCTTCCCTTCTTTGTGCTTCGTACTTTCTATTGCCAACAGAGTTATTGTATCATGCTGTTATGTAGTGAGTGCCTTGTCATGTGTCTTTCCTGGGTCTCTTTGGCCAGCTGCCAGCTCTAAGTGTGTGGTTCCTGGCTAACCTATTAGATTCCTTCCAGTCCTTATAAAGTTCTTGGGAAGAGCGTGCCAAGTCCTCACCAGGGCACCATGCTGGTCCCATCCTCTCCAGACTGCTCTAATCCTAGAACCAAGGCCTTAAAATAAATTATGGAGTAGGTTCTAATGGGTACTTGGGGGTAAGGCAAGTGGTTTGGCCAGTAAGATTACCCCTATCTCTCCCTACCCACCCCTTGCCCTATCCCCCAGTTCACTGGCGCTCACAGTCCAGTGAAAAGACAGCGCAGTGGGACTCAGCAGGTCGTTCCTCACCTGTCATTTTTGACAGCTCCTCCAGTTCCTTTGCTGCGTCAGGCCCCAGAGCGACTGTGTGGATGATGGCTCCACTCTGCTTCACCTCATTGAAGCACGTGCTTATGGTGGTGTCCTCCCCGTCAGTCAGGAGCACAATTTCAGACCCATCTGTTGGGTATTTCTTCCTAATGAGCTAAGGACATGATTCAAAGCATGAGCCATCAGACTCAGGGCAGCCCACGTGTTTGTGAAAACTGCATTTATAGAGAACAAGAGGAATTCCAGAGAGGATAAACAACAGTGTCTGGGAATGGTCAAATGTCTCTCTGTTTTGAAATGATACCATTTTAAATGAGAAACATTCATGGAACTTGATGTCGTCTTTTCCCTTGGCTAACCTGCTCCAGAGAGGTCTTTATAAAGTGGGATGCAGGAAAGAAGATTTCCTTCACATAATCTCTCCTTCACAGGTTTCCAAGGACCCCAGAAGCCTTCAGAAACCATTCTCATTGAGTGGGGATAATGTTTGGGGAATATTAGACCTATGGCAGATTTTAGCTTGTGTGGTATTTACCAGTCTGACCATACCAACTGCTTAAGTCCGGCATTGGTCCTGGTTGGTCAATACCAAGCTCACATGAACTGTTAAAAATTTTAATATCCCCTATGATTAAAGGAAACAATTTTATTCCTATTAATCCCAGTTTTTATTTGTCCTTTGATACCTATGTTTTAACTATTCTTGCTAAACACAGACTACATGATTTAGAGAGGACAATGTTGAATAAGATTATAATAAAAGGAAAATTAGATAAAAGAATAGTGGTATCCGTTTAAGAAGAGGAAGGCAAGAGCCCCCTCTTCCCCTAAAAAGAATGGAAGGAAGACCCAGAAGCAGGGACAATGAGAAATCAAGCCCAAGTAACATCCTCTCTCTGAACTGGACTGTCAGAAAAGGAAGGCATCTTAAGCAGGTTGAAAGGAAAGCTGAGAGCAGAGAAGACATTGGCTTCACTCTGTTTGAACTCTGAAAGGGCTCAGCCACACAAGGGAGAAGGGGAGAACTGTGACTGTTGCCATGTGAATGATCCCAGAGCCCAGGAGCCTATCAGCCATGGCCATGGCCTTGGTCTGACCAAGCTGCAGGGTCTTAGAGGTGAGAGAAAGGGCTTAATTTGGATTTCCCACACAGCCATGTGTCATGGAAACCATGCAGACATTCCCACATGCACCACTGGGGACAGAAGACAGCTGAGTTGAGAGTTGGCAGGCAAGACAACAGGTCATCTTGCTATAGAAGCTGAGGGGTGTGAAGCCTTCTTTGGGGGCTAGATGGAGGATGTAGGTGTACTCAGTGCTCTGCTCCAACTGTGACAGCCAGGGTGGGGCTGAGTTAGCTGGGAAGGACCACTGTATCTTGATCAAGCCAAGAGAACAAGCAAAGTACAGTGGCCATACATTAGCAGACACAACTATCAGGAACCCAGGGCAGACCTGACCAGGGTTCTCTAGCAAGGACAAGTGGCAATCTTGAGAGAGCACTCTCCTCAAGATTCCCACTGCATCCAAGAGCGTCAGCATCCAAGGCTCTTTACTTCAGTATTCTGAAGTCACCCACAAGCTTCTCCCAGCCCACATGAGGAGCATTTAAATTCCAATTGTATCCCTCACGCTTGCTCACCAATCTGAGGGGAAAACACAGAACCAGACCTTCTCTCACCACCAGGCCATCTGGAATTAGTCATCTCCCTTAGGGTTTTGCACAGCAGGAGTTTAGGATATGTTGGGGATTTCACTGTCAGCTTCCCTCCCTCCTTTGCTTCTTTAACCAAAGCTTGAGTGAGTGGTTGAGGAAGGGAACCCAGATGCACATAGGCGCTTGGCAAACAGGCTTTCCAGCTGACTGTGTCCACAATAGAAACCACTTTTAGGGACCTGTCCTTCAAGGTAGAATGAGAAGGGCAGAGGGACAGGCTGAATTTGAGGTAAGGTTGAGTCTACTGCCCACAAGGAGTTCAGTGTTTCTGCTGCTGCTGGGGAATCTGGAGCCGCCCCATCGATGCGCTCTGCCCACAGCAGGCGCAGGCCAGACCCGCCCAAGACATGGTGAGATCCTGAGGCCTTAGACCTGCCAGCCTCTTTCAGCCTCCTAGTCTTTGTTTCATGGGCCAAATAGCTTCTGAATAAATATAGAATGTTGTATCCTGTATTTGGAGCAACTAAGCATCAGGTACAATCAAATAATTCTATTTTATTTGTGGTGGTGGGAAAATGGAGACAACCATATTTAAACAACAATAAAAAATGATAAAAATAAAATAAAAATAAAAAAATTCAATTTTATTTACTGAAAACCTCCTGTCTACATGATATTGTGCCAGTAGCCTGGGAGGTAAAAAGACAAGACTTGCCACTAAAGAAGTCTTGCTTGAGTGAAGCGCATGATTGGGAAATAAGAGACAAGAGCCTAGAAGCCATAAGATATATATAGGTATATGGATATATACATTGTATATACACATAAAATGTATATATTTTAAATAAAAAGGTCATAGGATTCAGAAGGAGAGAGCCTAAACAGGTAAAAAGATCAGGAGGATGTCAAGAAGTAGGGCTTGATGGTCCTGCGGAGAGTGAGGGCGGTCTGAGGCGCACAGGAAGGAAGCGGGAGCACTCAGCAGGGAGCTAGTCTGGCAAAGACATGGAAGCCCTGAAGGACCGGTGATCTAACTTGCTCAAATGTAGGGCTCCTGAAGGAGAGGCCCTGGTACTTACGCTTGGAAGGTAGGTAAGGGCTATATTGTGAAGGCCCCAAATACTAGATAAATTTCTACTTAATTTCATTGAAAATGGCAAGACATTGATATCTAAGTACAGGGATGACATGATTGGATGGTCATGGGATCGTTGGATATACTCCCAATATAACTCTAGTTACAGTTCCTAAGGCCTCCAGCTTCAATAAATAAACCATTTGCTTGCCCCAAAAGAGGTCCTTCTATACCCAGAAATTTGGAGTGTTAAGCTTCAAATTTAACCATAACTCAGAGGTCATATTTTTTATAGAAGATACTCTTTTATGTCCCTGTGTACTTTCCTTCATAGCCCTCATTATAGTTTATGAAAATACACTTATTTGTGTGACTGTGTGACTGTGTGATTAATGTACAGTATCTCCCCAATAGTTAAAAAAAAGATTGTAAGCTCTGGGACAGGAGGTGTGGCCCTCATGGTATTCTTTTTTTTTTTTTTAATCCTCACCATACAACATTTTTCAACACTTTTAGAGAAAGGAGGAGGAGAGAGAAAGAGACAGACAGGCACTGATGTGAGAAAGAAACACTGACCAGCTGAAGAAGCATTGACCGGCTGCCTTTGTGTATGTGCCTCAACTGGGGTATATGCCCCAACCGGGGATTGAACCTGCAGTGGGTACGTGCCATGACTGTGAATCGAACCCACTACCTTCTGGTCTACAGGATGACACTCCAAACAACTGAGCCACACCAGCCAGGACCCTCATGGCATTCTTAATGCCCAACACAGTGCCTTACAGGTCAGAGGCACACATGAGCATAAAGACACTGATGTAGAAAAGCACAAGAGCATAAGTGAATTAGTAAGCAATAGCTTTGGGGGCCTCTGTCTTTGTGCCATTTGAACTATTGCTTTGCCCTTGGTTGTCTAATCCAACTCGACAAAGGGCATGTATGGAAACACTGGAAAGGGGGAATCTCTTAAACACAAACTGTAAACATTGCAAACTACAGTAGAGGAACTGGTCTCACAGCAAATGCTGATCGAAGTCCACTGCAGATGGAAGTTCCTCCTCCGGCTGATGTGGGGAGTTTTCCGATGAGCATATCCCTTTCCGTGCCACCATTGATCTGGATGAGTTCACTTTGTACATAGGCAGAGCTGTCAAACATCACCATCCCAACCCAGGACCCTTGCTCCACCGTCTGCAGCAGGAAAAGTTTGCCTGCTTGATTCATTCGTTTCAGGCGGTCACTGACCTGAACAGAGAAGCAGAAGAAAAGCAGTCAGGTTGTGTTTAGATGGTCAGACTAATCACAGAACAGGCTAGAGGGGATTTGGAAGTGGTTGTCTCAACACAGAGTAAATGGCAACAAACTTACTCAGGGTATAGCCTTCTATGGTAGAAGTTTTCTCCTTTCTATTTAGTAGTATTTTGGAGTAGAAGTTTAGGGCCTTTGTAAAAATAGCCCTAAAAGATAAAGCTAGATCAGGCTTTAGTTCAATATTAGTTCAGTGCTTTAGTAATAGGTCTGTGAACCTACATATCGTCAGTGAAACATAAATGTTAAGGCTGTGTAAGTCACTGGATCTTTGCTCATAAACTGAAAGCTAATTTGACAAATGAGACGATGTTGAATGTTTGTTGAATAAAGTGGTGGTTAGTGTTGTAATGTCTGACTCTCTGGGTTATGTTTATTCCCAGAAGTTCCAAGTTGTGGGCTGGATTATGTTGTATGCAAATGTGAGATCTGCATCCAGAGGATCAAGACTTGTTGCACATACCGCCATGCTCCCAGATTTATCAAGGACTAAACACACAATCCTTTGTCCGATCTGCATCAGTGAGAAGGTGGGTTTTGGTGGCTGTGTCGTCATAGGAGTGGTTTTCTTAAAGTCCTCAGAATCGCGAATCACTTCCCATGTGCTTCTGAGATTGCACTTTTGGTTTTGCATATTTGGGGCTTCTTTATTATGGTTTTTTTCTGTACAGAATTCGACCATCTGAAATTGTCAATAAAATGATATAGATAATGGTAAACTATTGGTTAAAAATCTTTAATAATTGGCCCTGGCTGGTATAGTTCAGTGGATTGAGCAGAGGCCTGTGAACCAAAGGGTTGCCAGTTGGATTCCCAGTCAGGGCACAGGCCTGGGTTTTGGGCCAGGTCCCCAGTAGGGGGAGTGTGAAAGGCAACCATGCATTGATGTTTTTCTCCCTCTCTTTCTCCTTCCTGCCCCCTCTCTCTAAAAATAAATAAAATCTTTAAAAATGATCTTTAATAATTGATTTTAAATATGCTAATCCCTGGCCCTCTTCCCTAGTCAGCTTTGCTAATTAATTTTAGATCAATTCCATACTCACTGCAGGGTACTGCTGGGAAAAATCACAGTCATAATTCAGATTTTCTATGTCAAAACTTGTTTTCAACCTTGTTGAAACCTTAGGGCTCCACAGCAACCATTTACCTGCTTTTTGGCTTCCTTCCTACTTCTCAAATTTGCCATTTTGAGCCATCACCACTGTCTTCAAGACACCTGCACCTCAGCATTTCTCTCCTGGTACACTCTTATCTCTCTAGCCTTTCACCTCCCACTCATGGCCTTACTTCCCAGTCACTTACCAACACCTTGCACTCTAACTTTCTCCACAATCTAGATGGGTATCCCACAAGCTTCTCAAACTTCACATGTTCATAATGGAACTTGTCACCTTTCCACTAACTCTGCTCCTCCTCATGTATTTTCTAGCTTGATGTCACCACTATCTACCCAGTCATCTAACTCAGGAAACTGGGAGCTTCCCTACCTTCTTGCCACTGCAAAATAACCCAAATCAGTACATTTTACTGTCTTTCCACTTCATCATCTTCTCTCCTTCTCCAATGGACTCTCCATCATCCAAGCCCTCCTGGCCCCTCCTCAGACTCCTGCAGTCTCCTATCTGGCTTTTCTGTCTTGCTCCCTTCCAATTGGTCCACACCACTGCTGCCAGAGGCATCTTCCTTCTTACTCCTGTATTTAAGACCCTTTAGTGGCCAATCTTGATTGGTCTCACAATACAATCTATACTCCTTCACTTAGCAAACGGCAATCTCTCTAATGTGTGTTTTTGCTTCCCTCCCCATCCTCACTCTGGCTGTGCATTCCAAGCCTTTGATTTCTTCCAGGGTAGCCTTGCCAGCCTGTTTTATACCTCTGAAATATGACTTTGCTCATGATTTCCATTTTGTCAAGGAGTTTCTCTTCCTCCATCTTCTGTATTGTGAACTTTACCTTCATGTTTCAGCTAAAAGTTCATTTTCAAAATATTATCATTTTCTACCTTTCTGTTAAAGAATGTCCACTCAGCCATGCGGCCTCACAGTGCCCTCTACCTGCTTCAGTAAGGCCCCTTTAACATGGTGGTGCACTATTGGGCTATAAGTCCATCTATGGCAAAAACCTGTCATTTAATTTTGCTTCCTCTAAACCTAGTCTGGTGTCTGACACATAATAAAAGCTCAGTATAAGTCTGTTGTTTTTTGAGCAACCTTACCCAATCTGCCCATCAGTTTTTTAATCCACAAAATGGCAATAGTTACTACGCAAGAATTACATAAAGACATAGGCAATAGGGCCAATATAACACAGCCGGTAAAAGATAGTTTCTTCCCCTTCCTTAAGCATTTATATCCCTAGCATTTGGAGGGTTAAAAAAGGAGGCATCATATACAAAGTAAGTATAACTGAGGGCCTCCTCTCAATGATTTTACAGTACTATCATTCAATTAAAAATCTTAAATATCTAGGATTCTATAATTTAGAAAATAATCATTAGCTATAAAACACTTTTCTTTTTGCATTTTTCAGATCATTTTGGTAGTGTTTTCATATTATCATCATGTTCACTTTTTAGCAAAGGAATCTGAAAAGCTTCTGTGTAAAATCCCAGGGAGAGTTTTCCAAACTTCACTGTGCATCAAATTTAACTGTGTGGTTAATTTAAAACATATAATCTGGAAGCCTCTTGGAAATTTCTGAGTCAGTCTGGGAGTGGAGTGCAAAGCCAGAGTGAAGGATGGGCCTAGGAACCATGGGCATCACATTTTAGAGCTTGTGCCACATTGTTATCGACAGACTTTTGCAAATTACTTCACCCTCTGCTCTGGAAGGAAAACATCATTGTATGTAAGATACTGAAAGATAAGAAGCATCCTCACTTGTCAGTTAACTTACACATTTAATCTTAGTTTGTGCAAATTTACTGATATATACATTTAGCATTAATAATGATAATTTATCAAGTTTATCTTATGGCCAGTTGGTCATTAAAAAACCGTTAAGAAATATTTTAAAACTATTTAAAGCTATTAAAACTATGTACAAGCTTCCTATGGGCACCAACACTCTTAAAAAGATAGAAAAGTTCCCTTAATAAACAAAAGTAAATACGCAGGCTGAAAAGAGATCTCTGAAAATTAAACTAAAGGCTACTTGATCCTTGATCATGTGCTTTTTCACTAATTAAAAGAAGCACCTGATCCCATTGGTAAATTTCTTATTTAACTAAGAAATTTTCACTTGTCTCCCTTTAAGGATATTTGAAGAAATTCTAAGCACTTAAACTAAAAGCTAGTGGGAAGGAGATGATGGAGAAGCAGGAATGGACCTAAAGAAGGTGGAAGGGGAAGGTAGGACTTTGTCCCTGATTTTGTTCTCCCTGCTTGTCTCACAGAATCAGCTGCTCAGTGATTTCCTAAAATGTGATCCTCTCTTATAGCATCTAGGATAAAACCTCATTAAGTTCATTTAAGTTCTGTTAAGAAAAAAATGATACTTACTGAATTGATACTTTGTGAAAACATTATGGAAGCCTTCTCCGTCTGGTAGGGGTCAGGTATAAACTCACAGCCTTTTTCATACAGCCCTGTTCCTCTGTCAAACTTGCATGCTTTGCTGACACAGCTGCCTCCTTGACACTTATTTACTTGAGCTTTACCAGTAATAGCTGCTGAACATCTGAAAATATATTGAGGTTGGATATTTAAGTACTGTAATCATTTCAAGGGGCTAGACTCTGGTTGAGTTCTCCAGATGACCTTGTCCATGAATGAATTCCTCTCATAATTCTAGAAACAAAATACATCCTTAAATAGAAAAAAATTATTTAATTCTCATCAGAGTCATTTGTTTGCCAGAAAGTATCTGTGGGGTCCCCAAAATGGTATTAGAATTTGTTTCTATGCAGCAGAAAAGCCGAGTAGTGTATGGTTGCTGTTAGAATTATCAGGGATCCAAGTCCCAAGGCACCTCCTAATCTAGCCCCTCGCTCCTGGAAAACCAGGAGACCTCGTTTGTTTCCCTCAAAAGACTTGCTGACGTTTCCTGCATTTTTCCTGATTAGTTTGTGTCATACAGTTTTTACATAGTTCTTGTATATTCATAGATATTTTATATTTTTCTTTATATTATGTGCTTGTGAGTGTTTTTGTTATTATAAATGGAATGCTTTTTCCTGGCATTATTTTTTAGTACATAAACAATGTATGAACACTATAGAAAATTTGGAAAACTACAAAAAAGTATGTGGAAGAAGAGAAAACAAGCGTGTCCCATGAGAAACAGACTCCCCTCGACAGGTGGGAGCATTTTCTTCCCTGCGTAGCAGCACAAGGCACACGACCCTTTACATCGTGCTGTATAAAACTTAGTATGTTCATATAATTAAAGTTTTGGCACATTATTATAATTTATGTATTCTTTCAAAATGTGGTTTTAATCATTGCATGTTTTCATACTATAAAATAAATTTAGTTTAATTTATTTAATTTGATTCCTTCCCAAACTTGTCAGTACGAAAAATAAAACTTCAGCCCTGGCTGGTGTGGCTCAGTGGATTGATTGCCCGCAGCCGAGTCCCATCAACATTTCTTTCCCCCTCTTCCTCCCTTCCCGTCTCTAAAAGTAAATAAATACATAATTAAAAATACATAAATTCATTAATTAAAAATCAATGAATAAATAAAATTTCACATAACATTTTGATAGTCAAAATGTGATTGGTCCCCAGACTGAATGATCAGATCCAAAAGTTCGAATATTTTATTGATTGCTGATACACCTTATTCTATCATTTCCTTTAAAATGGACCTTTGAACATGAAATTACTGAATCAAAATGTAGGAGTTTTTTTAGAGATTTGATGTGTGTCACCCGGTTGCCTCCCAGGGCTGTGCCAAGCCAGCGGACACTGCCTCACCAGGCCATCGGTGGTCCTCATCCTCGCCTTGTCGGAGTTGCGCCGCTGTGATGACTCCTATGACTGAGCTCTTTTATGTTTATTGACCATTTTTATTTCTTCCTTTGTGAAGTATTTGTTTTTCTCCTGTGTCTATTTCTCTGTTATAATGTTATTGTTTTCCTGCTAGTTTTCAAAAGTTCATGTATTATAATACTAAGCTTTCAAAAAGCCTGTTTTTTAAATTTTTGCAAATAACTTTTTCTATTTTTTACCTTTTTATTTCGTTTATATTTGATTTATATGCAACAGAATTTTAAATTAGTATGTATTCAAATTTATTATTGTTTTAGTTGTATCTTTTTACAATTCGTGAATGCATAGGAAGGCCTCCATATAGGAATGTGATTCTTATTAATATTTTTCTAGTTTTCATTATGATTTTGATTTTTATATTTAATGAATCTATCCAACTGGAAGAAGATCTGTTAATATTTTCCCCCACACAGCTGAAAATTATCTTGATAACTTCAGAAATCCATTTTTCTTCATAAATCTGTAATTTTAGCTATATTAAATAGTAAATGATTATATAAATAGTAAATTATTATATATGTGTCAGTTCACATTGTTTTAAGTAATTTAGATACATTGTATATATTTAAAATTCAGTAAGTAAAATTTTCTTTTATTACTATTCTTTTTCAAAAATATTCACAGCTACTATCTATTGGATAAATTCTGAGATTTTAAAAGTAAGGTAAAAATGAATGTACTTTTGACTAGGGTTTTATGAAATACATATATATTTGGGTTGAATTGAAATCTTTCATGAATTGAAAATTGTTCAGTTTATATTGATTTTCTTTTAAATCCTTTAGAAGGATTTTATAGTTTTCTTCAAATATGACATCCACTTTTCGTAAGGTTTTATACTTCATTATACTTGTAATTGCTATCTTGAATGGAGTATTCTTTCCATCATATTGTTAAACTGGTTATTGTTAATATTTGGTGAGGCAATTTGAATATTCATTTTTTTAAAATATTTTATTTATTTATCTTCAGAGGGGAAGGGAAGGAGAGAGGGAGAGAAATATCAATGTATGGTTGCTTCCTGTACATTCCCTGCTGGGAACTGGCCTGCAACCCAGGCATGTGCCCTGACTGGGAATCGAACTGTGATCTCTTGGTTCACAGGCCCGCGCTTAATCCACTAAGCTACACCAGCCAGGGCTGAATATTCATTTTGCATCTGGTCACCTTATTGACTTCCTCTGTCAATTTTAATTTCTATTTATTCTCTCATTTTTAAAAAGATTTTATTTATTTATTTTTAGACAGAAGGGAGGGAGAAAGAGAGGGAGAGAAGCAATCTGTGGTTGCCACTCATATGTCCCCCCACCAGGGACCTGGCCTGCAACTGGGAATCAAACCGGTGACTCTTTGCTTGAGCAGGCTGGCACTCAGTCCACTGAGCTGCACCCGACAGGGCTCCCTTGAGTTTTTTAAGTGTATCACGTATCATCTGAATAAAAGCAATTTTTTCTCTTCCTTTCTAGTTGCCCCCCTCTTTTTTTACCTGCCCAGTCTCATGTGTTTTGGCATTGGCTACCACTTTCTAAACAAGGTTAGATAACCGTGCTAATAGTGGCCATCCTTATGTTACTCCTGGTAATGTCTCTAGTATTTTCCTATTAAATATGATGTAGGCTCTCGGCTTTCAACTAAGGTTCCGTATCATATTAGGGAAATAACCTTGTAGTGTGGGCAAGACTATCATTATTTGATTGCTTCTAGACCTTTGACAAATTTTAATTGGAAGATAATAAGCAATAAATTAGTAATATGTTATAATGAAACTTTTTAAGAGGATATGGTAATTAGCCACATTTGCTAATGTTATCTGTGGAAGGAAGAACCTGCTGTATATGCAGATATTTCTAGAATATCTCTAGAAAGGAATGTGTATTAATCAGCTTTTCTCTTGAGGGAATATACAGTGTCCAGCTATACAGAAGCTTGGAAAAGGGAAGTGGGAAAGGTAAATGCCAGGTGTGGAATGACACCCATCAGTTGAGATTTGAGAGGTCAGTCCAACATATGATCAGATCAGGGAAGTGACCCTGGCTTGTGGATTATGTAGTGCAGAGGGAACAGCTAAAGGAATCTGGTACCCTATGTATACATGGCTCTAGGAGGCATTTAGTGTCTGTGTCTGATACAGCAATGAGGGGAATATAATGGAAGTGGTCCAAGTTGACAGAGTTTGAATGCAGTGAAAAAGGGAAAAGTAAAGAGCAGTAATGTTGCAGTGGGAGAGATGGGAAGCCAGGGCTGAACTCTAAGTCCAGTGCAGCTCCCCTTGGAGATAAGCATCAAAGAAAGAGCAACCAAGCCAAAACCAAGCATGTCTTAAAGGGCCCTCAGGCAAGCAGACCTGGCAGCAGAAGTGGAGAGGGATGTTGTACCAACTCCTAGTCTTTAAAAGCAAGTTTTCTTTTTTTTTTAATTAAATCCCAAATCACCAATTCAAAAGAACCTATGCACCCCAATGTTCATAGCAGCACAATTTTCAATAGCCAAGTGCTGGAAACAGCCTAAGTGCCCATCAGTAAATGAGTGGATCAAAAAAGTATGGTACATTTACCCAGCGGAATACTATGCAGCAGAAAGGTGGAAGAAATTTCTACCTTTTGCAACAGCATGGATGGAACTGGAGAATATTATGCTCAGTAAAATAAGCCAGGTGGTGAAAGACAAATACCATATGATCTCAACTGTAAGAGGTTCTTGTTTTCTAATGGAGGCATAAGTGTGCAAGATTTTCAAATTCCTTTTGTAAGTCTGTTGGAATAATTATCTACTTTTCTTCTTGACTCAATATATTATATGAATTACTAACCTACTATCACAGCCTTTTCGGATTTCTGAAAGACATTGTACTTGACCTTAGTGTGTTTGTTATTCCCTTAATTCTGCTGGATGTAACTTGCTGTTCTTTTATTTAAAATCTTTTTAGAAAGCTGTATCTACAGAATTCTTTTTCATGCCATCTGTCAGGTTTTAGTACCTGAACTGTGCTAGCTCTTTAAAAGAAATTGAGAAGTCCCCTGTCTTTTGTGTTCATACTAAAGCAGTTTATAGTCACTGAAACTGTTGGTTACAAGAACTCGCCCATAAAATTATGATAGCCTGAGTGATTTCCAAGTGTTCAGTTTGCTTTCTACTGACATCACACAGGGTTTAATTAAAATTGGGAGAAGTCTTCTGTTTTGTTTTAATATTTGGATTGCCTGTCAGGTAAATTCCACAATCCCTCTGAAGCCCATTTATACTGACAAAGTCCACACACTGTGCCCTCAAGGCACTAGGAGAGGCAAATGATTTGTAGCTGCAAAGTAGAGAAGTTATCTAATTGAAGTGCTTGTAAGCTGAGTAAAAGTGGTAGTTCTGTGGAAATCTGAAACAGGAGGCATTAAGAGAGCATGAAAGAAAACAAGGCAAAAGACTGACATTTTAAAAGTGACCAAGAAAAAAATCGGTTGTGATTTAAAATAGTTTGGGAAAAGTGAGGTCAAAATATCCATACCTTACTGCTTCCTTTTTCCCCCGAGATAAGTAGAATTTCTGGTCATTATTGTACTCATTAAATACTCCCCATCGTAGATGAGCCCATTCATGGACAAAGACCCTTCCTGTGAGAAAACATATTACTTGGTTACAGTAAAAATGGTAAAATTACCATCTCACACTGGGGGAAAGTAATTTTTTTGAACTTTCATTATGCTTTGCTATGTTAATTTTTTCAAGTTTTGATTTTTTAAGAAAGGTAAGTCTAATATGCCAACTGCCCATTTCTGAAAAATATAACTAGTTATTTTGGCTCACCCAATGCTAATTAGGCACATAGCACGTGCCAGGAAGTGATTTATACAAAGGCAAAACAAGCACCCTGTCTTCCTGTGGCGTGCAGTCTAGTGGATGACACACACAGGTGACGGAAACCCTTAGTGGGGCAAGTGCAGTGATGCGGAGCTCGGCGCCTGCTGCTGTAGGAGCTGTGCACAGTGACATGGCAGCTAGGGCGGCAGGCCGTGATGAAACCTCAGGGCCTGACCACCCCACCTCTGCTCAGCTCTCATCTTTCCAGTCTTATTGCCACGTTCTCCCGATTCACTGCAATAGCCACCCAGCTGCCCTCCACATCTCCAGTCTTCAATGGCTTCCCTGTGGTATTCAGGGTCCGGTCCAGCTCCTGAATGTGGTGCGTAAAGTCCCTGATGGTCCAGGCCCTGCTTCTCTCAGCATCCATGTTTCTTGCTGTTCTCCACCTACTTCCAAAACTATAATCACAATGAATTTCTGAACTTCTTTTACTTTCCAGAGTCACACTCGGGTCTTTCTCATCGCTTGTCCTTTTTGTGTATTTTTCCTGTGCTTAGGATACTCCTTCCCTATCTCTGACTGGATCATTGCTTCTTTCAAAATCAAGCTTGTATCCACCTAGAAGCCTTCTCAACATCCTCAGACTAGGCCAGGTAACCCTCCTTTACAATTTCGTTACATTCTATTATGGCACTTATGTTATATTGTAACGGCTGCTTACTGGCCAGTCTCCCACACCAAACACTTGTCTCTGTGAGGACAGGCATCATGACTTCTTTGTTGTCATGTCTGGGCACATAGAGCCTAGAACTTCATAGTCACTCAGTGAGTATTTGTTAAATTTAGATGAATTAGTGATTTATGTACAACTCAGTTTTTCTGGCATGTAAATTCCTAGATGGGCTGAATTTGGAGGGTTAGGTAAGGGGTGTAACCGAAGAGACACCAGTATCTCACACCAAGGGTCTGGACTTTGTTCTGTAGGTGCTGGGGAACAATGGAGGGCCCCTGAAAGGGGAAGGGAGATTGTGAGGGAGCAGAAGTGGAGTCACGGCACAGAAAGGAGAGATCGTAAAGGAATGATGTCACACGTGGTGACTCTGAAGGCTGGAGTGGGCTCAGGAGTGAGATGGGGCAGTTGGGTGAATCAATCCAACACATATTTATTGAGCCACATGTTGGGCATTTTTTGTTCCTGTTATGGAGGTGAAATAGGGTGTTGTAGAAGCACAAAGAGCTATGTCTGGCCCTTCTTTCTGATAAAATCTGTAACTGCTCCAGTGAATGTGGGGTAGTGTGTGCAGGTGCCAGGGCTCTTTCGTTTAAATGAAAAATCCAACTAGTTTTAATATTTTCAAGATAATAGAGATACCTGATACTAGTTATTAACTAGCCCAATTAGCTGATACTAATTACATTTGATTATACTTAGAAAATACATATTATTATACTTCATTGCTTGTTTCTTTTCACATTTTCTCTGAAGACTGTTCTATATAGTTCATATAGGAATGATAAAGAGTTCATTATTTTTTAAAAGATTTTATTTTTAGAGAGAGAGGAAGGGAGAGAAAGAGAAAGGGAGAGAGACATCAATGTGCAGTTGCCTCTCACACGGCCCCCCACTGGGGACCTGGCCCGCCACCCAAGCATGTGCCCTGACTGGGAATCGAACCTGTGACCCTTTGGTTTGCAGGCTGGCACTCAACCCACTGAGTTATACCAGCCAGGACAAAGAGTTTCTTTTGTGAAAGAGAATTAGATTTTTTTCTTTAGTTATCATCTTTTGAGATCTGAACTGCAAGGAAATTCACTTTGCTACTCAAAGTGTGGTCCATAGTCAAGTAGTATCACCAGCATCACCTAGGAGCTTGTTAAAAATGCAGATTCTAAATCAGAATCTTACTGTTAACAATCCCCATTTCAATTTGCGAGGAAAGGTCTGAGAACACTATGAGTGCACCATCTGGTGGCTACTATATGAATTGCAGGCAGGAGGTTTAATTTGTTCAGCAGTCCCCTTAACAGATCCGTAGAAACCTAATAGTACTTCAACAAACTATTTTTCAGCTATTTTATGATATTAATAATTTTTAAAAATTAAAAACAGTATATTTTTACATATTTATGCAGGTATGAAAAATTAAGTTTCTAACTGAGAAATGTACTATTCTGAACCTGTTTTAAGTGAAAATGTATGCTATCACTTTATTTGGTTTATAGGTCCTTATTCAGAAAGATAATGTGATTTTGATCTACTTTGAATATAAAATTATTAAGGAATTAGAAACACAGCAGAATGCTTCATCTCTACCCATACCTTGTGGTCCATATTGAGGCAACTTTTTTCCTACTATGAAGTCAGGAGTGAAATGAATCCTTTCCCCCTTCTCGCCACAATTTCCCATCTGCTCAGTATAGGGTTCATCATTACCTGGAGGATTAGGTTCGGCAACTAGAACATCAGCCTGCAATTTAAGAAAAATATTTTATCATTACAAAATTTCAGCAAATGAATTGATATTATTCACACTGGATTATTTTGAAACAATTTCATTTAGTTCTAGAATATTCTGATGAAAAATATCTAAATCAGAGAAGGAGATTGAATTTGAAAACAGTACTTGATATTCTCACATTTTTATAGGTCTCCAGTTTTGGTCTCACATACTCCGGTTTTGTCTTCCATTTTTCAGGAATCAAAATGGTAACACTTTTGAAATAGAATCTTTTCCCTGTAGCTTCAAACAGGTATGGAGACGCCTGTGTCACCATGTCCTGGGAAAAAAAGAAAACATAAGTAGCAAGTACAATTATGACTGTAGACTACTTTATCAGTCATTTAAATTTACATCTGTATTTCACATTAGAAAAAAAAACTAGTTAGTAAAGACCAGTTACTTATCAAGATTGGAAGGGAGATGTAGAAACACCTATTTTTTTTTTTAGTTTATTCAGTACAGTTTCTATCCTTTATTTCCATTCCAGCCTACCCACCCATCCCTCCCCTCCTCCCTCCCCTTTCCAACCCCCCTAGTTTTGTCCATGTGTCCTCTATATTTGTTCCTATAAACCCTTCCCTTCTCCCCTGAAATTCCCCTGAAATTCCCTCCCCTCTCCCCTCTGGTCACTGACAACCTGTCCTCTATTTCAGTGTCTTTTGTTATATTCTACTTGTTTCTTTGTTTTGTTGTTTAGGTTCCTGTTAAAGGTGAGATCATATGGTATTTGTCTTTCACTGCCTGGCTTAGCATAATGCTTTCCAGCTCCATCCATGCTGTTGCAAAGGGTATGAGCTGCTCCTTTCTTTCTGCTACATAGTATTCCATTGTGTAAATGTACCATAGTTTTTTGGTACTGGCGTAAAAACAGGAACATCGACCAATGGAACAGAATAGAGAACCCAGAAATAAACCCAAATCTCTATGGTCAATTAATATTTGACAAAGGGGGCAGCAACATAAAATGGAGTAACAATAGCCTCTTTAACAAATGGTGTTGGGAGAACTGGACAGCTACATGCAAAAAAATGAAACTCGAACACCAGTTAACACCATACATAAAAATAAATTCAAGATGGATAAAAGACTTAAATAGAAACACCTTTTTTAAATAGCCCTGGCTGATGTGGTTCAGTGGATTGAGTCCTGGCCTGAAAATCAAAGGGTTGTCAGTTTGATTCCCAGTCTAGGGCATAAACCTAGGCTTCGAGCCCGGTCCCCAGTAGGGGGCATAAAAAAGGCAACCACACATTGATGTTTCTCTTCCTCTCTTTCTCCCTCCCTTCCCCTCTCTAAAATAAATAAATAAACAATTAAAAAATAATAATAGCTAACCTTTTTGAGCACTTATCACATGGTCTGTGTCACAGTGTAATAATGGACAATGCAGACTTCACAGGCTGACACTAATCCTGGCTCCAGCATTTATTGTGGGTCACCTGGCAATTTCCTTGAGGCCTCCTGACCCTTAGTGGCCCCATTTATAAAATGGAAAATAATGTGGGGACTAGCTTCTAAGATGGGAATCAAATGAAGTCAAGAAAGCACTTGGAACCATGTTTTCTTAGCACAAATGCTTATGAAATGTTATCTATTGGTATCATCATATTTGATCCTTTGGGGATCAATAAACCATTAAGGAAGAACCTGAGAATTAGAGAGTGTAAGTATCAAGGTTTCACACCAACTAATACTGGAGAGAAAAATCAAATTAAAATGAATGTGACTGTGGTTACTTTGGGGCTAGCTAAGTGTTATGATAGTAAGTAATTACTTTTAGTGTAATACTAAGTGTGAGATATAAGGAAGTGGCAAAATTATATAATTTATTCTCAAAATACACCTAACTTTATTTCTCTAAAATGAAAGAGCTGTAGTCTTAAATTATAAATGCTCCTGAGATGCATTATAAAAAGAGTAGAAAGGGTATTATGAGAGATTTATTGTTTAAAAGGGCATTAAGTCTGTGAAGACAAAAAAACACTGCCCTAAGAAGTGAGTATAGCTCTGACAGGTGTGGCTAGGTGGGTTGGGCATCAACCTGCAAACCAAGAGGTTTCAGGTTTGAATCCCAGTCAGAGCACATGCCTGGGTTGCAGGCCAGGCCCCCTACATGAGAGGCACCCATTCAATATTTCTTTGGTACATAGATGTTCCTCTCCCTCTCTTTCTCCCTCCCTTTCCCTCTCTCTAAAAAGAAATAAAATCTTTAAAAAAATTGAGTGTAGACCAAGGAAAAGATTGAGACCTGGAAGCCACCAGCATTTAGTGGTGAGAAGAGGAGGAGTCAGCCAAGGAGACTCAGAAGGAGCAGCTGGTGCATGGGGAGGAAATCAGAAGACAGGGAGTGAAGGTGTTTCAAGAAGAAGAAGAGAGTGATCATCAATGTCAAATGCTGCTGAGCAATCACGAAATGAAAAACTAACAAACAAACAAAAACTCATAGACACAGACAACAATATGGTGGTTACCAGAAAGAAGGAAGAGGGGAAGGAATGGTGAAGGGCGTCAAATGTATGGTGATGGAAGATGATTTGACTTTGGGTGGTGGACAATGCAATATGCAGATCACGTATCATAGAAAAATGTACATTTGCAGCCTAGACGACCTTACTAATCAGTGTCATCCCAATAAATTTAATTAAAAAAAAGAAAAGTAAGTATAAGATCTGACCATAGTATTTGGCAACTTGGGTGAGCCAACAGCTCCATATGAGCGAATTCAAGAGAGTGGGAGGTGAGGAAGTGGAGGCAGTGAATATAGACAACATCTCAACAAGTTCTTCTGTAAACTCAAGGGGATGGAGACACGATGTCGTAGTAGAAGGGGCTTTTCAGGGCAAGGGAATTTTATTTTATTTTTTTTTTTGTGTGTGTGTGTGTGTGTGTTATTTTAAATGGTATCTATTATAGCATATGCGTATGCTGATGGAAAAACAGAAACGCTGATATTGCAAGAGAAAAAGGAATGATTGCAGGAGGGCATTTCTCCCCGGAGCAGACCAGAGTGCCTAGACTCCAGGGCCTCGTGGGGCTGGACTGAGGAGTGGGACCAGTTCATCTTCATATGGGGGAGCAGTGCTTGTGTGTTGATGCAGGATGAATCCCTCTCTGCCACTTCCTAATGGGATAAACTTGGGGAATTTAGTCGATCTCTCTGAACCGTAGTTCCCCTCCTTTCAAATAGTAATAGTAATTGCCTTGCTAGTTTTAAAAAGTTCTCAATGATGATTTGCATCTCTTTCTTCCAACCACCGGATGATTTAACATTGTTGTATTTTTAAAATAAAAACACTGAATCAAGATCACCAGAAAAGTTAAAAAGTAGGCAAGAAGCTTTCTATGTTAGAATATTATATTTCAGTTTGGCTACTGAAATGTGAATTTTCAGTGTCTCCTGGGAAGAAAAATAACCAGCATGAAATGCTCTTGTCTTCCATGTTTTAATAGATACTTGAATAGGGGATCTTTGCTTTTTCACCTGTTTCTGATTTTGAGAAGGCAACCTCATATCCAAATAGACATTTAAAGTTTTGAGGCCTGGAGAGGTCAAGAATGACAGCTTATAGGATCAGCTGGAATTCCTTAATGATGGGATGGTATATATAGTTCACCACTAGATTTCTGGTTCCTGACATCATGTGGATGCTTTGTAAACATTTGTTGGATGAATTGCCAAATGAATGCACGAATGCATGAAATGGCTGTGATGAGTGGCAAACTGTCCAGGAGTGCCAAGACAGGAGGTTCTTAGACTTGCAGGCATTGAGGAGGCCTCCAAGATACACTACTCCCACTGTGTATCCTTTTTGTGCATACATGTGTGTTTGAGAGAGAGAGAGAGAGAGAGAGAGAGAGAGAACTTCGTCCTTACTCTCACTCCGAATTTTATGGAGTGTGTTCTCTCTGTTCCTACAACATAGTGGCATGGCAGGTGCCCTGAATGCAACTTGTAGGTGGAGAAATGTTGAGGACTGTCATGCAGAAGCAAATGCTTTTTTTAATTGAATGTATTGTGGTTATATAGGGCAATAGAATTACATAGGTTTCAAGTGTACAGTTCTACCCCCACCTCCCTTCCCCTTCCCTCTGGGAATCATCATACTGTTGTCTGTGTCTATGAGTTTTTTTTTTTTTTTTGCTTAATCCCTTCACCTACATCACCCAGCTTCTCAGCCCCCTCCCCTCTGACAACTCTCAGTCTGTTCTCTGTATCTATGAGTCTCTTTCTATTTTTTGCTTACTCTGTTCATTAGGTTCCACATATAAGTGAAATTATTTGGTATTTGTCTTTCTCTGACTGGCTTATTTCACTTAGCATAAGGCCCTGAACAGAAGCAAGTATTTAAGAGCTGATGTAAAGGCTTCTATCCCGGCAAAGGCACCAGCAAGGGGGGTCTCTCCTCAGAAAACAGAGTGAAGGACCACCAGGAAAGGCAGAGAAGCCCACAATTAAGGTTCTTAACTCTGCAGGTCCGGAACATCAGTAGGGAGGAACTCACTTTTATTAACTAAGTTAGGGACTCTGAGCACACTATTACCCTTAACTCTTTTATTTTGTTTTCTTTTTCAGTTACAGTTTACATCCAATATTATTTTGCAGTAGTTTCATGTGTACAGTGTAGTGGTTAGACAAGCATAGACTTTACAATGTGTGAAAACCAACTTATCTCACACCCAATGCATTTAGGACTCATAGAAAGCCAATTTAATAATTGTAGTAAGAAGGACATTTCTCAGGAGGAAACCCCCTAAAGAGTGAGGTAAAAGCACTCTGCAAACTCTAAAGCACCATGTAAATATGAATGAGTATTGCCATTAGAGATCAGGAATTTAGTTCTTCCGGCAGGTTCCTCTCTCTCCAGCCAGATACAGAAACATATTGGCTACATCGCCCCCCGCGCCCCCACACACTTTCCTTGTCTGTTGCTCCAGGTGGCACTTTCGTTTTTGCTGATGCCATTTCTAAGATTAGAGGCCATCAGAAGCTTACCCGAGGTGTCTGATTGTTGAGAGATTGCAAAAGGTATGAATTTCCCTTTCACCTATGGCAGTAACAAGTGACAGTCTTTGGGTTAAACAGATAAGCCCCGCCAAGCCCCCCCAAACTACTGCATTTCTCCAGCCTTGAACTCCTCTTGGTGATAGAGATGGTTCTCTCTCCAAACTCCATCTTTTTGGGCTTGGTTCTGCTCAGAGCAAGGAACACTGGGGGAACCACTGGGACTCCTGCACTATTAACTTTTTTTAAAAATCCTCACCAGATTATATGCTTATTGATTATATATTGATTATAAAGAGAAGGCAAGAGGGAGAGAGAGGGAGAAACATTGATGTGAGAGAGAAACATTGATCAGTTGCCTCTCCCATGCGCCCCAACCAGGACCAAACCTGCAACTGGGACTGAACCTGCAACTGGGACTGAACCTGCAACTGGGACTGAACCTGCGTGTGACTTGACTGGGAATTGACCCTTCGACCTTTGACGCTCCAACCAACTGAGCCACACTGTCCAGGGCAACACTATTAACTTTTGATCTTGCCTTCACGGACCTTGGCTTGGTTAAAAGGAATGAATTCTTTCCATCTAGAAGGATTAAAATGGGGACTGGTGATCGACGTTTATGTCTACCATTAAGTGAGCTCTTGCTATGTACCAGACACTGTGCATGCATTTTTTAAGTTCTTTAAAATATTTTAAGATAAGTTTAGATATATGAAACATGCACAAATTATAGAGTTCCCATATAGCCTTCAGCAAGCTTCCCTTATGTGCATGCATTGTTAAATTTAGTCCTCACACAATTCTATGAGGAAGGTAATTATTATTGCTCCATTTTACACACCAGTGCCTTTCCTCGTTACACAATGCTGCCTCTGGATGTGCTACAGCCAAATTCCAGGGTGGTCATTTATAAGGCTTTCCCCTCTTATCCTAAGCTGTTGGCTGTTGTATCTGACATCTCTACTTTACGACAGTTAGACACCTCTGCTCAGAACAGGAAGTTCCTTCTTCCCTAGTTTGTCCTACAGAAACTTCACAGAAGAAGTAACAAGTAAGGTGAGGCCACTCAGCAACCTGAAAGGATCCCCTGCTTTGGGGCTGGTAAAATGCAGGGTTTCCTGCTATTGAAAGGGTCAGGGCTATTCTTAAGTTAGAGGTTTGCATCCTGGGCTTCTGTGTTAGGATCACAGAGAAGATGCTTACAATTAGGAGAATGAAAAGGAGAATCTGATATGAGTGAGTGGTAAAGTCAGGCAAAGGAATTATTCTTTGTGCATTTCACAATATCTACCAAATATACCTGGCTCTGCCTTGGTACAGAGCTGAATAATTTTTAGTGGAATCACCCAGTCAATAAATGTAGACATCATTTATTAAGCACCAACAATGTATGGACCTCTTAGTTATGTACATTACATTTATTATCTCATCCCCTAGAAGAACCCTATGGTTCACTGTTACTATATCCAGTTTACAAACTGATGCTCAGACATAAAAACAACTTGCCAACACCATGCAGCTGGAGTTACAGAACTCACATTCACAACATTACACTTAATTTTTTGCTTAATTTTCTTAAAGCATGAATAATTACCACTTTGAACTTACCTTTATTTCTTGAATGAGTGTTTCATCTTCTGGAACATTAGGGTCAATTGCAATAACAATGCCTTCATAGCCATTGTTATTCAGCTGAACGAGTGAATTACTCAGGGCCCCTTCCAGAAGGTGAAGGACCAAGATGAAAACAGAACTCTTAAATGGCCCCATTACTGTGCATCTCCCTTGGTTAGTCTCTTTGGAAAATCTTGGTTTTGGTGGCACCTTCAGTTACCCCTATTTATATGACTATAGAGACATACATTTTCCAGGTTATCAGAGTTGGTTTATCATAGGACTTTAGTTCCTTGACCAATTGCTTCACTTTTCCATTTGTCTCCAACATGAGGAACAATAATTATCTTAGTCTTAAGTTTTGTGTACATTAAATATTTAATTTGAAAGTATCATTAGCCTTGCCTTCACCTTTGCCAGATGCTAGCTAAGAGGGTGGGAAACCCACACCCAGTTCTATGCAAGGATTTACAGGTGTCATGCGGCTTGGCCACTGAAAGATGTTTACTTCTTCCAGACGATTGCCCAACCTGGGGCTGGCCCATACAAGGCCACCCTCCCTCACCTGCCTGCCCGGTGGAGGCCTGGCTGTTCTACGTGTTCAGTAAGTACTCATTAGGTACAAATCATATATCCAGTTATCCCTCAAGGTGGTCATTATTTTTATCCCTATCGATCCTGACATAACTTCAACACTTCTTGGCTCTTCCTTAGACAATCCACTTGCACCAAAAGTATTAGTAAGCAATGTAGATATTCTTGAATATTTTATATTGGAGATAATACATAAAAGCTTGCATCTCACTGTGCTGAGCAAACTTTTTTGGGTTTCCTCATCACACCTCTATTGCTCAATAAAATTCAGATTAACAACATTACATTATTTTACTGAAATGAAATGTTTCTCAAAACATGAATTATGGGCTGCCAGCTACTGCATAGATTAAGTTTGCAAGCGTCCGATGAAAACTGCAAAAGGTTTGCCACTTTCCTGTAGTATTCAAATTGCTTGAAGTCACCTCATGGCTTTATTTGATCTTCACATGGTACTAAGCACAGATTTCAACTTGTCTGCCACTTTTCTTTGATATTAGCTCATAAAAATGAAATTAGTACTTACTGCTAATAATTAATACTTATTGCTTAAGTATGTAATATTTACACAATTAAAAACTAAGCATTTAATAGAATGGATATACTCAAAGTAGTTGTCCAGATGATCCAAATATGCGTTTGTATAAAAATAGCATATTCAATTCTTAGTAAATAAATGTATGCTTTTATTGCACATATGACATAATGCTTTTATTTTTATTTATTTTTAAAATACATTTTATTTATTTGTTTTTAGAGAGAGGGGAAGAGAAGGAGAGAGGGAGAGAAATATCAATGTTTGGTTGTTTCTCACATGACCCCTACTGTGGGCCTGACTTGGCCCACAACCCAGGCATGTGCCCTGACTGGGAATCGAACCAGAGACACTTTGGTTTGCAGGCCTGTGCTCAATTCACTGAGCCACACCAGCAACAGCTGACATAACATTTTTAGATTTTAAAATATTTCAAATCCCCAACCACATGTAACTTCCCTGGGTTTCACAGAAATCGTAAGGCAGGCTTACGTGTTAATGATTTGAGAGTTTAATTCCAGAGCAGTGAGAAAGAGGGGGAGGGGAAATGAGCCAGGGAAGGTTGGGAAGCAATGAAAGACGAAGTGTTACTAAGTTGGCTACTGTACAATGAGGAAACCCAGCGGTGAACCTGCTGTGCAGCTGCCCTTCCATCTGCGATGTCTCCGAACAGCCTATACAAAGAAACCATGCCCTGGGACAGTCCATCAAAGGGAGGAAGGGAAAGTGTTTGCCTCCTTCTCATCTCCTGCAGGTGACTGACTCCCCTAAATTTCCTGGCTGTGTCACCCAGACCCTTCAAACAATTCTTGTAAAGAGAGATCCCATGCCATGTGGTGCATGAGGAGCCAAGGATTCCAATTGGCGCCTGGTTGATCTGTGGTAGTGGATACTACCACAGAGTATGCACAGAGTGTGCACAGAGTGTGTAGGGACCGAAGTGAAGCAAGTGACCGAGGGTCCAGTAGATTAGAGGAAGCCGAGCCTGGGGAGGTTCAATGAGATGAGTTCAATACATCTCATTGGTTGAACTGCTCAGGTCCACCCTTCCCCTTTTGCCATACCCAGCTCCAATATTATAATGTAGAGTTTGCTGCTTTTTTGTGTGTGTGAGTACAAGTTGTCTCACTTTTTTCCTGAGAGAAAGTAGTCCAATCATTCAGAGGATCTTTTTCCAAATGGTGACCAAAGGTAATCTCCTGAGATACCCAAAGCAAGAGCTATTGAAATAAAGTGTAGCGCCTGCTGCTACAGCCTGTCTCAAGGCCATGATATATTGCGTCCTTCCTTCATCGCCATTTCCCTCTTTTGGCCAGCATTTTGGCTGATCTGTGTTGTTTGTTTGCCTTTTGCTGGAGCTCAACCCTTTATTTCTGAGGGTTCTAAACCCTTGTTGGATTGTAGCTGCTGCAGTGGCTTATAACGGGAGTCACCTGAAATGACAGGCCCCGTTCAGGTGCCTCCCCAGCTTTGCCTGGCCTTTGCTGCTGGGTCTTCGCTGCTTGCTCAATGGAGAGCCCTTGCTGCTGCCAAAGCTGCCTCACCTCATAACACCACAGGCTTGTCTCTGTTTCCTCAGGGAGAGGGCCTAGTTTAGCATGGCCTCCAATGGCAGGCAGTGGTGGCAGCACAACAATCTCTGCTGCCCACATCCAGCCTGAACAGATTCACGGAGGCTTTGGCTCACGTAAAGAATTGTACCATGGCACCTGGGATCTGGCTTTATCAGAGGCAGCTCATGTGGGCCAGAATGTACAGAAAACTTGAAGAACAGGGAGTTACTGCCCTGAGAGACCAACTTTCACCAGAGACATAGAATGTTTCCAGCATACCAGGTTTCTCTTATGTTCCCTTCAAGTGAAAACTCCTAACTGGTAATCACTGTTCTGACCTCCATTGCCACATAGATTAGTTTTACTTGTTTTTGGACTTCATATAAACAGCAGTATATGCTCTTTTGGGTCTGGCTACTTTCACATAACTTTTTTTTGCATGAAGTTTAGCCATGTTGTTCAATGTAGCAGTAGTATGTTCATTTTCCATTGTAAAGATATATCACAATTTATTTACTAACTCCTGTTTATGAACATGTGCATTATTCCCTCTTCAGGCTATTATGAATAAGACTGCCATAGGTGCAAGCATTGATTTCAGTAGGGTATGTACCATGAGGAATTGTTGAATCACAGGCTATACACATGCCTAGCTTCAGTTGACCTGCCAAACACTTTTCAAAGCAGTAGTACTGGTTGCCCGGTGTTTCTACCAGTATATGTTAGAGCCAGTCTTTATCATTTTAGATACTCTGGAGGGAGAGTGTTATATTGTGGTTTTAATTTGCATTTGCCCTTATGACTAATGTTAAACACTTTCCATATACTTATTTCATTTTTATATCTTCTGTTGTGAAGTTCCTTTTCAAGTCTTTTTGTGCGATTTTTAATCAGGATGTCTTTATCTTATGGATTCATAGTAGTTTTTTATACATTCTGAGCATTGAGTTCTTTGTTGGATATATGTATTGTAAATATCTTTGCAGAGTTTGTAGTTTGCCTTAATGGTGTTCTTGAATAAACAGAAATTCTTAATTTTAATGGAGTTCAATGTAATCTTTTCTTTTATGGGTAATTTTTTTTGCAGTCATATTTCAGATAGCTTTCCCAAGTTCGTAAAGATACTATATAGTGTTCTGTACTAGAACATTTATTGTTTTATCTTTCACGTTTAGGTCTGTAATCTATCTCAAATTATTTTTTTTATGTGTTTTTTGTGTAAGATTCAAAATTTTTGTTTTGTTTAGTTTTCCTTTATGGATAGAAATAGGCCCAGATCACTTATTAAAGGACAACACATCCCCCTACTGAACTGCAGTCCTGCTTTTGTTGTAAACAGTGTGACTATAAATGTCCAAGCCTGTTTCTGGAGTCCCTATTCTGTCTTATTGGTCTATGTCACTATCCTTATCTCAGGGTCTTATTGTGTTAATTGCAACTGCACTGTAAGTCTTGATATCTGGTAATAGAAACACTCTGGATTTGTTTAGATCATTTAAATCCAAAAGGATCTAAAATTTTGGCTAGTTTTGATCCTTTTCATTTCTTTAAAAATTTTTAAAAATATATTTTATTGATTATGTTATTACAGTTGTCCCATTTTTCCCCCTTGACTCCCCTCCACCCTGCACACCCTCTCCCACCCACATTCCCCCCTTTAGTTCATGTCCACGTGTCATACTTATTAGTTCTTTAGCTTCTACATTTCCCATACTATTCTTACCCTCCCCCTATTTTCTACTTACCATCTATGCTACTTATTCTCTGTACCTTTTCCCCCTCTCCCCCTTTTCCCCTCTCCCCCACTCCCCTGTTGATAACCCTCCATGTGATCTCAATTTCTGTGGTTCTGTTCCTGTTGTAGTTGTTTGCTCAGTTTCTTCTTGTTTTTGTTTCAGGTGTGGTTGTTAATAATTGTGAGTTTGCTGTCATTTTACTGTACATGCTTTTTATCTTCTTTTTCTTAGATAATTCCCTTTAACATTTCATAAAATAAGGGCTTGGTGATGATGAACTCCTTTAACTTGACCTTGAACTCAATGCTCAGAGAAGCATTTTATCTGCTCTTCCATTCTAAATGAAAGCTTTGCTGGATAGAGCAATCTGGGATGTAGGTCCTTGCCTTTCATGACTTGGAATAATTCCTTCCAGCCCCTTCTTGCCTGTAAGGTCTCTTTTGAGAAATCAGCTGACAGTCTGATGGGAACTCCTTTGTAGGTAACTGTCTCCTTTTCTCTCACTGCTTTTAAGACTCTCTCCTTCATTTTTACCTTGGCTAATGTAATTATGATGTGCCT
>CM052542.1:59453022-59463962 GCA_028533065.1 Trachops cirrhosus | reverse complement strand
TCTATTTCCTTTGCCAGAATGGGGAAGTTCTCCTTTATTATTTGTTCCAATAATGTTTCCACTTGTTGCTCTTCCTCTTCTCCTTCTGGTACCCCTATAATTCAGATGTTGGAATGTTTCAAGATGTCCTGGAGGTTCCTAAGCCTCTCCTCATTTTTTTAAATTGTTGTTTCTTCATTCTTTTCTGATTGGATGTTTCTTTCTTCCTTCTGGTCTACTCCACTGATTTGAGTCCCAGTTTTGTTACTATCACTATTGGTTCCCTGTATATTTTCTTTATTTCACTTAGCGTAGCCTTCATTTTTCATCTAATTTTTGACCAAATTCAACCAATTCTGTGAGCATCCTGATTACCAGTGTTTTGAATTGTACATCTGATAGGTTGGCTATCTCTTTGTCACTTAGTTGTCTTTGTTCTGGTGCTTTGATCTGTTCTTTTGTTTGGGCCTTTTTTTTTGTCTTGACATGCCTGTTATATAGTAAGGGGTGGAGCCTTAGGTGTTCATCAGGGCGGGTCAACCCACATCACTGTGTTGTGGTGCTGTTTGTGGGCGAGGGGTCTGAGAGGGACCAATGGTGCTTTCTCCACTCTCTGCTGGATTTCAGTCACTTCTCCCACTTTGCCCAAGCAAACTGGGCCTTTCTGGTGCTGATTCCTGGGTGGGTGGGTTTGCGTACATTTTAGGACCCCGTGGGTCTCTCCAAGAAACTCTCCTGTGAAGCTGGAAGTTCCTCTGGGCACCTCTGCCCCCACAGGTGTTTTCAATTGGTATTTTGAAGCTTTATTTCCCACACTGGGACCCTGGGTTGCATGGTCTGTCTCACTCCCCAGTTTCACCTGGTTTATCTGCTTGTGAATGTGGGCCCACCTGGTCTGCCAGCTGCCTTGTGTGCCCCGCCCCTCCACAATCCGCCACCTTGCTGGGTCTGCCCACTGCTGCCTTGAGACCCGGCTTCCGCCAGCAAAGGCTTTGTGGAGACTCCTCTCCCCTGGCTGCCAACTCCGCCCCCTTCTACCAGTCTGGATGAATGTGTCTATTTAAACTTCTTGCTTGTTGAATTTCCATACGGTTCAATTTTCTGTTAGTACTGGTTGTTTTTTGTTTCTAAATTGTTGTTGTCCTTATTTTGGTTGTGTGAGGAGGCACAGTGTGTCTACCTACGCCTCCATCTTGGCTGGAAGTCCAAAAATAATCTCATCCTTTTTATTTCAATATAAAATTTAGAATCTTCTTGTAAATTCTTCCCCTCAAAAAAAATCTGCAAGGTTGTATAAAATTACATTGAATCAGTTTGGGGAAAATTGACATGTCTATAATATTGAGTCTTTTACTCTATGGACAGAGCATATCTCTTTATTTGAAGTTTTATTTCATTGATCTCAACCATATTTTATAGTTTTCATAGTAGAGGTCTTGTGCATCTTTTATTAGATTTATTTATAGGGGTGTTTTTGGTGCTATCATAAGTGGTATTTTTATAAAATTTCATTTTCTAATTTTTTTATAGCTGGTATATAGAAATATATTAGATTTTATGCATTGACATTATATTCAGTGAACTTGTTAAATTCACTTATTATTTCTAGTATGTACTTTGTAGATTGTCTTGGATTTTTTATGTTTACAATTATACAGTTTGTGAATAACTTGTTATTTCTTCTTTTCCAATCTTATGTCTTTTATTTTGTTTTCATCCCTTATTACACAGCCATGACTTCCTGTGAATGTTGAATACAGATAGAGAAAATATCTTTTTTTCTTGTTTTCAATCCCAGGTGCAAAAGCATTCTATATTTCACCATTAAATATGTTATTATCTAGAGATATTTTGTAGGTACTTTTATCAGATTATGAAAGTCTTCTATTCCTAATTTGCTAATGGGTTTGATTTTTTTAAAAAATCATGAATAGGTGTTGAATTTTATCAAATGCTTTTTATGTATCTCTTAAGATGATTGTGTGATTTTTTTCTTTATCCTGGTATTGTAGTGACTTACATTACTAAGTCAACCTTTCTTTCCTGGAATAAATCCTACTTCATCATGTAGTATTTTTTTAAATTTGATAATGTTTTGTTTAGGATTTTTGTTTAGGATGGTCATGAGAGTTTGGTCTTCCTTTTTATTTCTTATAATGTCTTTGCCAGATAGGACTTAGGAAGCGTTTCCTCTTTTTCTATCCTCTGAACAGTTTACTTAAAACTGTTATCACTTCTTCCTTAAATTTCCTCCTGACCATTGCTTTAGCTGTACCATGCAAATTTGGTATACTGTATTTTAATTGTCATTTAGTTCCAAATATTTTCTAACTTTCATTTTTTGTGTGCATATGGGCTGTATAGAAGTCTGTTGTTTAATTTTGAGACATTGGGGGATTCTCTAGTTAATGTATTATGATTTCTAGTTTGATTACTCTACATTCAGAAAGTATACTCTAAGATTTAAATCCTTGGAAATTTGTTGAGACTTTTTTGCCTCAACTTACAGTTTGTTTTGGTAATATATTCCATGTGCTTTTTAGAAAATTGTTTATTTTTTTGTTGGTAGGTATAGTGTTCAATATATGTTAGGCAAGTAGGTTAATCATATGATGCAAATCTCTATTCTTACAAATTTATTGTCTGCTTGTTCTTTCAGTTACTGAAAGAGGTGTGTTAAAATCTCCAATTATAATTGTGAATTTGTCCCTTTTTTATAGATCTATCACCTTTTGCTTTATATATTTTCTTTTTATTTTAAATTATATTTTATTGGTTATGCTATTATACTTGTCCTGATTTTTCCTCCTTTGCCCCCCTCCACCCAATGGCAATCCCCCTACCATTGTTCATGACCATGGGTCATGCATATAAGTTCTTTGGCTACTCCATTTCCTATATTGTGCTTTACATCCCCATGGCTATTCTGTAACTACCTGTTTGTACTTAATCCCCTCACCTCTTCACCCATTCTCCCCCAACTCCCTTCCATCTGGCAACCATTTGGTAACTAACTTTTCTCTTGCTTTTAAGGGTCTCTCTTTATCTTTAACCTTTGGCCTTTTAATAATGATGTGTCTTGTCATGGGCCTCTTTGCATCCATCATAATTGGGATTCTCTGCACTTCCTGGCCTTGCATGTCTATTTCCTTCACCAAATTAGAGAAGTTTTCTTTCACTACTTTTTTTTCAGATAGATTTCCAATTTCTTGCTCTTTCTCTTCTTCTTGTGGCACCCCATGATGTGAATGTTGGACCTCTTGAAATTGTCCCACAAGCTGTTTATACTATCCTCATTTTTTGGATTCTATTTTCTTCTTCTTGTTCTGTGCAGTTGTTTTTTGCTTCCTTATGTTCCAAATCATTGACCTGATTCTTGGCTTTGTCCATTCTACTGTTGTTTCCCTATAAATTTTTCTTAATTTCAATTAGTGTATCCCTTCTTTTTGACTGGATCTTTTTTAGCAGCTGAGGTCCTCACTAAATTCCTTGAGTATTGTTATAACCAGTATTTTGAACTCTGCATCTGATAGATTGCTTATCTCCACTTTGTTTAGCTCTTTTTTTGGAGTTATGATCTGTTCTTTCATTTGGGCCATGCTTCTTTGTGTCCTCATTTTGGCAGCCTCCCTGTGTTTGTTTCTGTGTATTAGGTAGAGCTGCTTTGACTTCGTGTCTTGGTAGTGTGGCCTAATATAGTAGGTGTCTTGTAGCGTCCAGTGGCAAAGCTTTCTCTATCACCCATGCTAGTTACTGGACGTGAGTCCTTTGTGTGGGCTGAGTACACTCTCCTCTTGTAGTTGAACATTGGTTGCTGTTGGAACATCAATGGGAGGGATTTACCCAGGCCAGTCAGCTGCAATGACTGGCTATGACCACTCACCACAAACCTCTACCCTCTGTGGAGGATCAGCTGTTGAGGGGGCAGCTGTTGGTGGTGCTCCAACATGGTCTGTAGCTTTCCACTGGGTGCATTGGCCCTGTGGTTTCCCAGATGATGCAGGCCAAGGTCAGTCCTGGGACACTCTGCCTGAGCTGTAAAGCAATCTGAAATGGCTGCTACTTGTGCTGGGCTTGGAGATTCCCAGGTGAAGCCAAGCTGTGACTCTAATCTGGCTGCCAGAAGGTTTACAGAAGCTAGCTGTTGCTAGTTTGATAGGATTTAGGAGCCAAGACCAGCCATTCTTATGGAATAGCAGCTTGGGTGGGCCTGTAATTTGGGTGGAGTAGAGCCTCTGTGGATGTCCAAGGTGGGTCACACAGTGTTCACCAGGTTGATGGAGTATCAGTTATGGCAGCCTACTGACTCTGTGGGGAGAGGGCTCAGCAAAGGGACAATGGCCTGTGCTGTCCTTGATGCCAGATACTTCAGTCTCTCCCTGTATACCACTATATCACTGATGCCCTTTAAGCTACCACCCCCATGCTGGAGCTCAGAGGGAGTGAGTCTGTGGAGGTCAGTCCGTGTGTGGGTTCCCCAAAAGGAACTTGTTAGGGGTCCAGCAGCCTTCCCCACCTACTCGATCCCCTCTGGTTTTCACAGCCAGAAGTTGTGGGAACTTACTGTACTGGCACTGGAATCCAGGGCTGTGGGGCCTGGTGTGGGTCTGGGTCTCCTCACTCCAAGATATCCCTCCTGAGTTTTTATCCACATGGGCATGGGGCCAACCTGTTCCATGTCTGTGACCCTATCTACCAGTCTGGATGGATGTGGTTTCTTTAATTCTGTAGTTGTCAGACATCTATTCAGCTTGATTTTGTAGTCATCAGACTTCCATCTAATTCAATGTCTGACATTCCTGAGTGATGGTTATTTTATATTTTAGTTGTCATTTTAATGTGGTTGTGTGAAGAGGCTAGCCATGTCTGCCTACATCACCATCTTGACTGGAAGCTGCTTTGTATATTTTCAAGCTTCGTTTTTGGTGCATGTAAATTTAGGATTGTTTTACAGTTATTATTATAAAATGACTTTTCTGTATCTATAATACTACTTGTATCAAATCTACCTTTTAGGGTATTAACTATGGCATACTGGTATCCTGAAGACTGAAAAATTAAAACAAAACAAATACAACTCAGCTAATACAGTGCCTGCCACATAGAAGTCATTCAGTAAACAAAATGTTTCTACACTTCCAGTTTCTTCCCACTTACCCAAACCTCAGCCTTGGAGGGAGAGATAGGAGAGAAGCCACAAAGATGGAGAAGCTGGGAGTTTACATTAGCTGGCATCAGGTAAGAATGACCAAGTTATAGTATAAAGACACAGATGTTTAAGAGTTAATTTTAAGCTATTTTCTATACAGTGCTTCAATATGACCGCTGCTTCTACTCTCCAGATCACTACTTGTTTAAGGCCATGAGGAATCTAGTATTTATATATATTACTGATGGGAGAAAAATCGGTACAGATGTTTTGGAGGAAAACATTTATCAAAATTTAAGGATGTGTATCTTTTAACAGGACAATTTCACTTCTAGGAATTCACCCTACAGATATGCTCACACAGGTGTCAAGATTATATACACAAGGGGCAAACACACAGGTGCACACAGTTACATGTACAAGGGTAATATAATTTGTCTCTCAAAGCTTTCTTTATAATAGCAAGAAACTGAATTACCAAATGTCCATTAATAAAATAATGAATAAGCTGATTTATTTCATATCTGTTTTATTTATTATATCTTACTTAAACACATGTACTATTTATAATAGAATGTATTATTTTTGTAATTGAAATCAATTTATACATAAAAATAAAAATATTGGACTAAAGACCATCATTTTGAAATCCTAACATATTAACATGAGAGTGGTAGTCCTATCTTCTTGACTCTTAATTTCAAATCTTTTTTTTCTTTCCTTTTCCACTACACTTTCTTCCTTTTCTCTTCTTCAGGCTCTTGCTTCTTTCCTTATTGGTGTGAAGTAAGATCATGTCAATTTTAAGAAATGTTCCTTTTGGATGTTTGTTCATTTATATTGCCTCCATTTCACAGAGTCAGGGAGATAGAAAGCAATTGCCCCCTGTACTGGATAGCTTTCTCCTTCTTGTGCAGTTGAGGCAATTGCGGCAATTGCTTTCAGGTAATTGTTCCCAGAAAGCAACATTCTGATAAGACTCAGCAGCCTGTGGTTGAGAGGGAGTGGGAAATAAAATTGGTCACCATCTGGGTCACTCCCCACCCATCCCAGGAACCCTCTTACTGCTAAGAGTAGGCATTTTAAGTACAGGAGGGATTTATTTCTAAAGGGAGGTGTTCCTTTTGATCTTTGAGCACAAGCTCTATTTGCTCTACCTACCTTCATGGATATGAGCATCTGTTTCTGTGTCCTTGATTGCTTCTCTAGCATCAAGCACTCTATGATCTGTACCTCCCCTCTGCTTGTACTCCCTGCTTCCCTGTATTTTACATCCACAGATCATAACACAGATCTTAACACATAATGCAGCATCCACCCAACTTTATATCCATTCCCCTTCTTTATTTCTTTATCAGTTGGAATTCCTAGCAGCCTTATGAATTCAGTCCTCTAACATGGATCATCTTCATTTTATTTAAAATATTTTTTCTCGTCTTTCTTGTCTTCTCATCTTCATTTAAATCAGACTCAGTTTTATGACATGTGTCCCCCTCATTAAGGACACTTTTTCTTAATTTCATGTATCAAATATCCTTATGAGTGACCCCTTTCTCTTCTTCCTTTTAAAGCACTATTTCTCAGTCTTGGCAGTATTGACATATTTGGCCAAGTAATTCTTTGCCGCGGCTGTACTGTGCATTGTGGGATGTTTATCAGCATCCCTGGTCTGTACGCACTAGATAATGCCCCCAGATGTGATAATCAAAAATGTCTATAGACATTGCCAAATGTCGCCTTGGAGTAAATCACACAGACTGAGAACCATTGATATAAATCTTGCTAATGGATAAGGATACAATAAATATGTTTACATTAAGTTTCTCTTGGGGTGAAATTTACATACAATAAAATGCACCTATGAAGTGCACACAAATAAATTGATTTTGACAAATATATAACCATGTAACAACCACCCCAATCGGCACATATAACACTTTCACTCACCCAGAAAGCCTCTTATAGTCAACTTGCACACCTTTGCTTTAGAGTAACTGCTATTATGATTTTTATATCTTTTGCCCATTTTTTAATTGGGTTCTTTGTCTTTTTGTTACTGATTTATAATATTTTTATATATTCTGGATATGACTTCTTTGTCAGATTTATATATTGTGAATATTTTCTTCCCCTCTGTAACTTGCTTTTTTCATTTATTAATATTGTCTTTTGATGAGCACAAGTATTCAGTTTTCCTATGGTCCAATTTTTTTATGCTTAGTAGTTCCTCTTTTTTAAGAAATATTTCTACACTATAGCTGTGAAGATACTATTTTTATATTCTTTAGAGCACAGACAACAGTGTAGTGATTACAGTGAGGAGGCAGGTGGGTAGAGGTGGGAGAGGGTAGAAGGGGGATAAATGGTAATGGAAAAAATACAATGAAAATCAGCTATTTAAAGAATAAAAAAAGAAGTTTGTATCTTTAAAGATTTTATTTATTTATTTATTTTTTGAGAGGGGGGAAGGGAGGTAGAGAGGGAGAGAAACATCAATGTGTGGTTGTCTTTCCCATGCCCCCTACTGGGGACCTGGCCTGCAACCCAGGCATGTGCCTTGACTGGGAATTGAACTGGTGATCCCTTGGTTTGCAGGTGTGTGCTCAGTCTACTGAGCTACACCAGCCAGGACAGAAGTTTATATCTTAACTCATATTTATATTCTGATCTACCATGAATTCATATTTTATTAAGGTTAGAGTAAAATTGTTTTCCCAAACACATGTCTGTTTTTTCCAACATTATTTATTAAAAAGAACTCTTTTACCCATTGAGTTGTCTTTCCCTATTGACTTGAACATGCCTTTGTAGAGAACCTATTGAGCACATAGGTCTGTTTCTAGACTGTATATTCTGGGATGTGTTTTTTGAATCTGATCTAATCTGGTAAATGATACATGAGTACTTAAAAGGGATGTGTATTCTGCACTAGTTGGGTGTAGTGTTTTATAATGTCAAGGTCAAATTGGTTGATAATTTTTTTAACATTTTCCATTCTTACTGAGTTTTGCAGTCTAGATGTTCTACAATTATTGATAATGGAATAAATCTCTAACTTCAGTTGTTCTTTTTATCTATTTCTCTTTAGTTCTAGAATTTTTTTGTTTCTGGCATTTTAAAACTCTATTATTAGGTATATGTACATTTAGGATTGTTATATGTTTTTGATGAATTTATTATTTTTATCATTATGGAATGGCCCTCTTTGCCTCTCCTTTTTCAAGGCCCATTTTGTTTCATAGAATTACACTAATACTGCTTTTTTATGCTTAGTGTTTGCATGATATGCAATTTTCTTTTCTTTACTTTCAACTTATATGTGTTTATACTTAAAATGTATCTCAAGTAAATTCCATATGGTTAAGTCTTGCTTTTTATATTAAGTCTGAAAACCACTTTTTTAGTTGAAGTGTTCAGTTCATTTATATTTAATACAATTATTAATTTAGCTGGATTTAGTCTACCATCTTGCTATTTGATTTCTGTTATTCCCCTGTATTTTTTGTTCCTTTATTGCTCTTTACTTGCCCCCCTTCATGTTAACTATGCAGTTTTGGGGTAATGTTCCATTTTATCACATTTATTAACTTTTTAAATACTCTTCCCTATTATTAAGAAGTGCCAAAGGGATTGCAATATACACCCTCAGTTTATCCTAATACTGAATTATTATTCTATCACTTCATGTATAATATACCTTTCAACAATATAATTCCATTTGTCACATTTCCATCCATTCTGTTCTTATTGTCATTGTCATATATCCTACTTCTTTATAGTATTAATACTACAGTACATAGTTTTTATTTTTGCTTTAAACAGTTCATTGTGTTTGACAGGAACTGAATTAAGAAAATCAACAATTTATTATATTTACCTATTATTTACCATTTCCAGTGGTTTTCCTTTCATACTGTGAACTATATTTCCATCAGACATCATTTTCCTTCGGCTTAAAGAAATTCCCTTAGTAATTTCTTACTAGTGAAAATTATTTCAGCTTTTATTTATCTGCTTTCATTTTTAAAGATACTTTTGCTCAACAGTGAATTCTGGGTTGATGAATTGTTTTGGTCCTCTAAGATGTCATTTTGTTGTCTTCTGGCCTCAACTGTTTTTGATGAGCAGTCAGTCATTACTCCTACGATATACCTAGGTGTTACTTTCTTTGTGTAGGCCATACCTGTAGGTCATCACTGAGTCTTTTATACTTGTAGATTGATATTTCAATCAATTTTGAACATTTCAATTCAATATTTTTATGCCCAATATCCCTTGTTTTACCTCTGGGATTCATTTACATGTACATTAGTCTGCTCAATAATATCCTACAGGTCAATTTGGCTTTTCCATTTTCAAAAAATGAATGCTTCACTTTGGATGCTTTTCATTTTCTTTTCTTCAAGTTACGTGATCTTTTCTTCTGGAGTATCAGTCTGCTGTTAATTCATTACAAATTTTAAAAATATTTTTTTCAATTTTAAGATTTGCATTTTTTCTTTTTAAAGAGTTTTCACATCATTTTTGAATTTTCTATTCTATTCATCACTTATCTTTTTCTGTAATTTCTTTATCATATATAATAATTGTTGTAAAGTCACCTACCTGCAAGTTCCAAATCTGGATAATTTTTGAACCTGCTTCTATTAACATATTTTTATTCTTTTAAATAATGGGACTAATTTCCCACTTGTTGGCACATCTAATAAATTTTTATTATATACTAGATGATATGTTATGGAGATTGATTATGTATCCTCCTCAGAGTTATATTATAGCTGTAGTTAAATTACTGGTGAATCATCTTGATTCTGTGGAGATGTGGTTTTAGGCTTTGTCAGAGCAAATCTATTTCAGTTCTGCCCTTGGTTCTAGGACATAACTCTTGGACTGGGACAATAGTTCTTTCCCCCTATATGATCCTTCTGGTGTTTCAATGCAACAGAAACACAAGGTATTTATCAAGTTCTCTAATTTTGGTGGGATTACACCTTAGACTTTTTCTCCCCAGAAATGGGCAATTGCTGAAATCTCTGTTCAGTAATTTTAGCGTCCAATCTCTTGTTTTCCATCAGTTCCTTCTCAATTTAGGACTCACCCAAGGATTGAGCAGATCAGATTTAGGAAATTTCCCTGTAGCAGTTGATTCCTTTCTGAGATTTCCAAGTGCTTTCTGGGATTCCCAGAACTCTTCTTTTGGAGATATAAAAATTGTTTATTGATGTAAGAAAATTTTTTAAATTTTTTATTTTTGTTTATTCAGTACAGTTTCTATCCTTTATTCTCATTCCAGACCACCCACCCATCCCCTCCCTCCTTCCTCCCATTTCCAACCCCCCTAGTTTTGTCCATGTGTCCTCTATATTTGTTCCTGTAAACCCTTCCCTTCTCCCCTGAAATTCCCTCCCCTCTCCCCTCTGGTCACTGACATCCCGTCCTCCATTTCAGTGTCTTTTGTTATATTCTACTTGTTTCTTTGTTTTGTTGTTTAGGTTCCTGTTAAAGGTGAGATCATATGGTATTTGTCTTTTAATGCCTGGCTTATTTCGCTTAGCATAATGCTTTCCAGCTCCATCCATGCTGTTGCAAAGGGTAGGAGCTCCTTCTTTCTTTCTGCTGCATAGTATTCCATTGTGTAAATGTATCATTGGTTTTTGATCCATTCATTTACTGATGGGCACCTAGGTTGCTTCCAGCACTTAGCTATTGTAAATTGTGCTGCTATGAACATTGGGGTGCATAGGTTCTTTTGGATTGGTATTTCAGGGTTCTTAGAATATAGTCCCAGCAGTGGAATTGCTGTATCAAAGGG
>CM052542.1:59332161-59452522 GCA_028533065.1 Trachops cirrhosus | reverse complement strand
AAAGCAGAGTAAAGACCTAAAGAAGATGAGGGAGACAGCCCCTCAGGAATTCAAGGGAAGAGTACCAGGCACAAAGGCTCCCCAAGGCAGGCAGCTTCCTGGTGAGTTCTAGGACAAGCCAGGAGGCCAGTGTGGTTAGAGCAGTTGCTGAGGGGGAGAGTAGTGGAAGCTAAGAGAGCCACAGGCCAGGTCACATAGGGCCTCAGGTCAGTGTACAGAGAGGCATGAACTCCGGGTGCTGTGGAATTCACCGGAAGATTGAGGGGGATGTATGCTATGTTCTGATGTGGCTTTTAACATGATTACTCTGACTGTTGATGGAGACTTAAGAAAAAACAGGAAAATGCTTCAGCAAGGAGACCAGCTGGAGGCCATGGCAATAACCCAGGTGTGGTATTATTATAGTGGCTTGGGTTAGGGTGGTGGCAGTATAGGTGGTAGGAGATTGAACGGGATATGTTTTTAAGATGGTGCCAACAGGATTCCAGACCCCTGTACCCAGTGGCCTGTTGGACATTGGCAAGTTCCCTTTCATCTCAGGCTCATCACATCCAAAAGTGAACTCATTCCCTTCTCCCAAGAAACCTCTGCCCCTCCTGTACTTTTATCTGATATTACAACTCTCATGTAGACAGCTGCCCAAGCCAGAAGCCTGAGCATCATCCTTGATTCCTCCCTCTGTTCGCCTCCCACATCCCATTGGCCACCTTGTCCCAACAGGCTGCTCTCTTCTTCCTCATCCCCACTTCCCCTGCCATCATTCAGTACCACATCGCTCTGGCTGGACCCCATCAAGTTTCCCCTCCCGCCTGGCCTAGCAAACTCCACACAGCACCGGATGGAGCTTCTGGGCAGCAGACCACATCTGTTTTAAACTCTTCTAAGACTCTCTGTAGCCTGCTAAACAGTGTCCATATTCTCTGGCCTAAAGATACCTCACAGAAATAAAATGTCAGCCACATATGTAGTTTGGAATTTTCTTATAGTCACATTTTAGAAACTAAAAAGAAACACACAGTTAATTGTAAATATGTGACTAGCTCAATATATCCAAAATATTATCATTTTAACATGTAGTCAACATAAAAATATTAATGAGATCTTTTATATTCTTTTTTTTGCAAAGTCTTTGAAAGCCGGGATATAGTTTATACTTCTAGCACATCTCAGTTTGGACCAGCCACATTTTTAAGCACTCACTGGCAATGTGTCAGTGCCAAACTAGTGCAGCTCTAGCCTTCCAGCCAAAGCCCTCCCCCATGGTCTTTTCTCCCTCCTCTCCAGGCTCAACCCTGTTCCCATTCCACCTTCCTCACCTCTGGGTCTTTGAGCTCCAGCAGCCTGCAGTGCCCCAAACTCCATTCCGTTTCATGACTCGCTGCCCTTGTGCATGAATTCAGCGGTGAGCTAGAGCAGGCTTGAGCTGACTCTTAAAAGCCAGCTGTGCACATTTCCTCCCTACTGTCCATTCAGTGATGTTACACTAACAGCTTGACATCAGCCACGTTGGGGGCATTTACACCACAGAAATTGGCAAACACTATAAATCAGGGCTTTTGGGGAGGATAGGGGACCATTTGTTAAGCACTTACCAACATATCACTGTACATAATGCTCCTCCTCCATACTGCTCTTCTTCCTCCCCTAGACATCTGATATGATTTTCATCCAGTTAGTTATCTGTGTATATTTGCACGCCTACCAGACTTCAAGTTTAGAAAACAGAGCTTAGTTTTATCTACACAATTCTTGGCACATGGTAGAGTTCCTTCCTCCTCTTCTGTGTTTTATTTCTTTGAACAACTCCTATCATAATTATCATTGTGTATAAGAAGTTATAAAAAGAACCGTAGAGACTTCTGGCTAAGATGGAGGCATAGGTAGATACACTTTGCCTCCTCACACTAAAAAAAGAAGGACAACAACAAATTTAAAAACAAAAAATAACCAGAACTGCCAGAAAACCAAACTGTATGGAAATCTGATAACCAAGGAGTTAAAGAAGAAACATTCATCCAGACTGATAAGAGGGGTGGAGATGGGCAGCTAGGGCGAAGAGCATGTGTGGCAAGGTGGCAGCTGGTAGTCCCACATTTGTGTGCAGAAAAACTGGGAGGAACAACTGGGGAGTCAGACAGACCTCACAACCCAGGGTTCCAGTGCAGGGAAATAAAGCCTCAAAACCTAAAACCTGTGGGGGTACATGGTGGTGGGAGAAACTCCTAGCCTCACAGCAGAGTTCCTTGGAGAGGCCCATAGGGTTCTAGAATATGCAAAAGCCCTCCAACTTGGGAACCAGCACCAGGAAGGCCCAATTTGCTTCTAGGTAATGAGAGAAGTGACTGAAAGCTAGCCAAGATCTGAGCCAGTGGCATTGTTTCCTCTCTGACTTCTCCCCCACTACAGTGCCATGATGCAGAGAAGTGAGTTGCTCCATCCTGATGAATACCTAAGACTCTACCCCTTACAACATAACAGGTCCACCAAGACAAGGAAATATGGCCCAAATGAAAGAATAGTTCAAAACTCCAGACAAACAACTAAGCGACAAAGAGATATCCAACCTGTCAGATGCAGAGTTCAAAACACTGGTAATCAGGATGCTCACAAAAATGAATATGGTTACAAAATAGAGGAAAAAGTGAAGGTCATGAAAAGTGAAATAAAGGAAAATATACAGGGAACCAACAGTGAAGGGAAGGAAACTGGGGCTCAAATCAATGATTTGGAGCAGAAGGAAGAAATACACATTCAACTGGAACAGAATGAAGAAACAAGAATTAAACTAATGAGGAGAGGCTTAGGAACTTCCAGAACAACTTGAAACATTCCAACATCTGAATCATAGGGGTGCCAGAAGGAGAACAGGAAGAGCAAGAAATTGCAAACTTATTTGAAAACATAATGAAGGAGAACTTCCCCAATCTGGTAAAGGAAATAGAGTTCCAGGAAGTCCAGGAAGCTCAGAGAGTCCCATAGAAGTTGGACCCAGTGAGGAACACACCAGGGCACATCATAATTAAGTTACCCAAGATTAAAGATAAGGAGAGAATCTTAAAAGAAGCAAGAGAAAAAGAGAGTTACCTACAAAGGAGTTCCCATAAGACTATCTGCTAATTTCTCAAAAGAACCCTTACACACAAAAAGAGGCTAAAAAGAAGTATTCCAAGTAGTGAAAGGCTACATCCAAGATTACTCTATCCAGCAAAGCTTTCATTTAGAATGGAAGGGCAGATAAAGTGCTTCCAAGATAAGGTCAAGTTAAAGGAGTTCATCATCAACAAGCTCTTATTATATGAAATGTTAAAGGGACTTATCTAAGAAAAAGAAGAAGATCAAAACTAAGAACAGTAAAATGACAACAAACTCACAACTATCAACAACTGAACCTAAAAAAAAAAAAAATCCCCAAATTAAGCAAACGGCTAGAACAGAAAGCGAATCACAGAAGTGGAGATCACATGGAGGGTTATCAGTGGGGAGGTGAAGGGGGGAGAATGGGAGAAAAAAGGCACAGGGAGTAAGAAGCAGAAATAGTAGGTACAAAATAGACAGGAGGAGGTTAAGAATTATATAGGAAATGGAGAAGCCAAAGAACTTATATGTACAACCTATGGACATGACCTAAGGGTGGGGAAATGCTGGTGGGAGGAGCATGCAGGGTGGGAAATAAAGGGGAGAAAAAAATGGGACAATTGTAATAGCATAATCAATAAAATATACTTTTAAAAAAGGAAATAAACCCTTTAATGTATAATCAATGATAACATTTTTTATTTTTGGTGATGGCAAAGTAGTTGGAAAGATTATTCTTTGAGAAAAGTTATTTTGTTGAATTGCTGTGGACATGAAAAGATGAGGTAGGTGGAAGCCTAAATGCGGGAAAGTTAAAAGGGAACTTCATCCGTGATCACACAAGCAAGGGTAAGGAAGCCCCAGGCTGGGGAACTGGTCCTAGCCTCCCTAACAAAAATGATGGCCAGGAGTGGGAAAGGAAAATGTGTGAAGGTTTACATGATGACTTATGGAAATTATTGCCTTAAACCTGTCTTCTTAATCTGAACAAATAGTCAATATCCAATATTCAGAAAACAAATTACTTCCAGTATTTGCAAGTCTATGCTCTGTAATACAGAATCCATTTCTGCTGATGAGACCACCATTCCATGTGGTATTCAAGTTTCCAGCCAATGTTTCTTTGATTAGTGCTGGTCAGTTTACAAGGGCCTCTTCAGTCCTGGGGGAGCTGACACACTCTCATTCCTAGAGACAATGCTATAAAGTCTTACCAACAATGCAAAGCTTTTCATGATGACCTTCTGACCCTTTGTCAGTTATAAACTCCCAAAGTTATTTTTATTAAATTAGCACCTGATACAGTTATTAGAAATGCCTTCTTGTAGAAAAATAGGTAATAAAACCAAGAAACCTACCCTGGCCCTGATCAAAGTCTTCTCCGGGTGCTGTCCAAGATAAAGTCACCTCCTCTTCCGCTGCTACAGCCTCCAGGTCAATGATTTTGCATGGTGGAAACACATCAGGATGGGGGCCAGCTGGAACTCCCAGCACAGAAAAAGAGCCCCCTGAGCTTATTCGGCTAAAGCCCCACTTTTGCAGCTTCTCCCTCCTGCCCATGGATCTTCTTGGGGCATTCATCTGGATGTTACCTGGGACAGCCAAGAAAAGAATAGCCTCAACAACAAATTACAACCCCCTGAATACCTTATTCTTGACAAATTATTGAGAGATATTTTAAAACTTTTTTGTTTACTACCTTTTTAGAATAACTGAGTTTGTTTGTTCCACAATTCATTCATTCATTCATTCATTCATTCAGTATTTTGCAGGCATGTCCTGTAATCATGGACAAAACAGTATTGAATGGAACTGATAATCATATCAATAAACATATTTATAAATTGTGATAAATATTAAAAGGAAAAAAGGCAGGGTGATATTAAGGAAAATAGCACAGGTACATAATGTAGAGTGTTATCAAGGAAGCTATGTTTAAAAGTTTCCTAGAGTATGAGCATGTGTCAGCCAGGTAAAGAGTGGAGGTAAGAATATCCTAAGCAGAGGGAAGAGGTTGTATAAAACTCTGAGGTGTGGAAGAGCTTTCCGAGTTAGATAAACTTAATTAAAGTGAGTAGTACAGAAGTTTGAGATGAGACAGGAGAGAAGTTTATATAAGACCTTGTGGGCCACTTTAGTGGTTTTAAAGTTTAATATTACATCTGTGGGGAAGGGCAGTGACACAATGACATTTGCCCTTTTACTGGTCACTCTGGCCATTCTTGGTGGAAAATGAATTCAAACACAGCGAACAAACAGGCCACTGAGACAGCCATTGCCAAAAGTTCAGACAAGAAAAGATGGCAGCTTAGTGCCCTGGTCAGGTGCTCAGCCGGTTGGAGCCTGTCTCCCATACATCGAGGTTGCAGATTTTTGATCCCCATTCAGGGCACATACAAGCAGCAACCAATGCATGCATAAATAAGTGGATTAAAAATTCTCTCTCTCTCTCCGCCCCTTTCCCTCTCCCTCTTTCTAAAATAAAAAGAAATGGTATCTTGGGTTGGGTGAGAACAGTGAAGAGGAGGTAAGAAGTAGGCAGCTTGCGATGTATTTTGGAGATGAAATCCCCAAAAGCTGGTGGTGGATGTGAATATGGCTAAAGAGAAAATTGGCGAACAACAACAACAGCAAAAGAGTAGCTCCCAGCCTTTTAAAATCAGCAGCTTGGGAGAGAAGCAGGCTAAAGTGAAGGAGACTAAAAAAGTAAGTTTTACAAGGTTTGTGATTCCTATAAAATATGTAATTAAAATGTCAAGGAGCCTGTTAGATATGGATTTTAATCTCCTATTGAGGCTTTAGATGAATTTAAAAATTTTGAAGTTATGAATTTGTAAGTTACAGTCTTATAAACACTATTACAGCTATATGGATTAATGAGATTATCTAATAAGAATTTCAACTTATAATTACCATGTGCCAGGCACTTTTCTAAGTATATCAAATATTTAATTTTCCCAGCAATGCTATGAGGATGGTGTAATTTATTACCCCCAGTTTTACAGATGATGAAACTAGAGTACACAGAAGCCAAGTAACTTTCCCAAAGTCACACAGTAAGTAAATGGGGGTGGGGTTGGGGGTGGGGGGCTAGGTTTCCAACCCAGGCAGTGTGGCTCCAAATGGTAGAGTGAGAAGGTTAGGACTGAGCTCTGAGAATTGGCAACAATAGGGAAGGAGATGGTGGAAAGGAGCCCAACAAAAAATTCCAGAGAATAAGAGATAATCAGGAGAGTGTTGTGTCATAGAAACCAGGAAATGACAAAGGAGAAATCAATCAGTTGTGCCAGATACTGCTCAAATCAGGTAAAATGAGGACTGAAATGTGTCATTTGAATTTAACAGTAGGGAGGTCATTGGTGACTGGGCCAGAGCAATTCCAGTGGAGAGATTTGGATGGAAGAGTGATTTGGATGGAAATCAGATTGCAGTGAGCAAAGTAGAAAATTGGAGGTGAGAAAGTACAGTCAGCAGGTTTAGATTAATTTCAGAGAACCAGACAACAGGGACTAGAAACATGGACAGTAGCTGAGGAGGGACCAAGAACAAGTATTTTAACATGGAAAGCAGTAAATCGTGCTTGAGTGCTGCTCAGAGGGAGGAGCTGAGCAGGAACACACAGGCAGAGCTCTGAAGGCCCCTGGATGGGCAGGCTGGATGGGATCCAGAGCAGATTCAACGGGGATATCAGCCTTTGGGGAGGAGAGATAAGGAGGAAATGTGACAGTGTCTGGAGATTTGTTGGTGAAAACAGAGCAGCTCCCATCTTTCAATGAAGTGTGTGCTCAAGGTTATCACCTGAAAGTTAGCTGCTGTATGTCACATACAGCAGGCATGCCTGGGGAAACCCAGCTTTTTCTCACTAAGCTATTGAGGGCCCATATGAAATACACAGAGAAAAGCACAGTCGAATATTACTTTTCTAATCTCACTATACACAAGGTGCTGGTATTTTCATCCTTTAAACTCATGGATTTTAAAAGGACACTCAGTCCACTCAGTAGTAGCATGCAGGCTCCTTGAGTGCAATCAAGTCTTATTCTACCTACCTGGTATCCCAAGTTCCTAGGACTAAGCCTGTCACCTAATAGGCCTTCAAAAATCTTTGATTTATAAATGAAAGGGAGAATATCTACTTAGAAGTAAAGTATTATGTTTAGATAAAAATAGTTATAGCTGCTAAAAACATGGAAAGTACTCATAAACATTCTGTAGTTTTGTGAATGAGAAAGCTGAGAAATGTTTTTGAGATTATTTTATAAAAAACAGTAGCATATTTCTGTTTGTTATATTTTAACCACTGTTTCCTATCAGGAACTATAGTAATGGTGTTAAAAAATGTGTATCTTGTATTTATTTGGCACTTTTATCTTGAAGGAAGATATAACATCTCCAGGAAGCACTCAGTTGACTGCAATATCCAAACTCATATTTTTCCAGAAACTCACTTCCTGTGTGGATTGTTTGGGTTACTTGCTCCCCTCTTTCAACAGCTAACAACTCTGTGTCCCTTTCTCTTGCTTAAACCTCTGTAGAGGAAATGCAGGAGCTGGAACTGTGAAAATTCAGTAAATCTCTTTATCTGTTAGTAATTCTGATGAAATAGTCACATGAAAGAGGTAAAAATAATGACTGAAGCGAAGGTAGGAGAAATCTGTGGGAATTCCCTGTTGCCTTATTGTAATCTACTACCATGTACCTTTCAAGAGTAAAGAGATAGTCAACAACTTATGCCTTGACTTAAGTAAAAAGAGTTTTGAAATTCCATCCCCCTCTTTCACCTGAAAAGAGAGGGACAGAATTCCCCTCTCTCTTGAGTACACACACACACACACACACACACCCTTCCCCTCTCTCTTCCCCTCTCTCGAATACACACATACACACACAATCAGCTGTGTTACATACACATTAAATGATGTGATTCAAGTAACAGTGCTAACGATTCTTACCGTTTGCTATATAACCTGGTACGTACAGAGCATGACTCCCTGGAATAGAGTGGCCCAGGGCGCTTGTGCTGGGAGAGTGATTGACATGTACTTTCAAGCTATATCTACCATTTACAGCAAAGGAGAAAAAATACCTCGAGTAAATTCCATCATTTTTTATAACATCAGCACCTGTATGTATATATAAAAACAAAACAAAACTCAATGTCAACATGTCATCAGTTGATTATTAACATTTAATTAAATCATTAAAAAATAAGATTCACTCCTTATTTTTCTCAATTTAGCATATGATGTGATGGTCATAACTGTTTTTGATATTATCAGGTGATTAAAAATCTAATGGCTCCAAAATTTCTCCCTGTGGTTCCTTAATCTATGAAAAAATTGTTTTCTAAAAGTCAATGAGTTGTACCTGCTTGGTGCTAAGAAAGCATTTAATAATGACCCTTAGAATTCTCCTTCCTATAATTGAAATTAATACTAGTTTCCCACAACCAAGCACATCCTTATGCTTGTTTATAGGCACTTTTGATATAGAAGTGATCTGTTCCCATGGAAATAAATATACATGCACATATATTTGTTTTCACATCATTTGAAGGGGTTTACGAATACCCTGAAGCCCTGATAAGAAAAAGAAAACACTCCTCATGAAAAGAAATCTTTGTAGTTGATTTTGAAAAGTGTGAAATCATTTAATTTTTTTATTAAAGCATACATGGAACTGTTGTTCTAGATTGGAAGGGGCTCACTGACTTGGAGTTCGCCAGTCTCTGGTTCCACCCATGGTGCCTTGGTCCTGAGTGGCAGGAAGACCTAGACGCCGGGGCAGCTTAGCCCAAGTGTAGATCCCCTCCACTGCTCAAGTGTAGCTGGCCGCAGCGGGCAAGCGGCTTGTCCTGTTCTCCTGCCACACTCCCAGCCCTGACTCAAGCATTGTAAGCTCACTAAAGCAAGTGTCCTAGTCCCTACAGCAGAGGCAGGGCTGCTCCTTATCATACAAAAGTAGAAGTATATTTCATTAAAATAAAAAGCGCTAAGCAACCCATGATCATAGTAGGTTTAGAGATTGCTTTTATGTACTAGAAAGAAATCAAATCTTGGTATTTACTGATTTCATGATGAATAAGGTTGACCTTTGTTGAGAAACAATAATGGAAAATTTCCCTCTGCCATGGCTTATTCATTAACTTTATTTAGCAGATAAATACCACTTTTAATATAAAAATAAGTATTAGACAATACAAGTATGCTAAATATTGGGGAAAAATCTAAATTTATACTTTAATGCCTAAACAATCTTTTTCATTGTTGCTTTCATTAGAGTATAAATTTCGATGTCAAAATAAAATCATTCTAGGTAATAAATATTAAAGCCTATTGAGTCTATTCAAGTGATCTTTCCTAAGATAACTATCCGTTCTCCTATAGGCCAGCCTACAGGCTGGGGTGAAGTGGGGACATTCTGCAAAGTGCGTTTTTGGACTGCATACACGAAATAAAAAGCGGTGGCTGTAGATAAGCAATCGGGAGTATGGAAGTTCATTTGGATCCGTCCCAAGAGACAAAACAAGAGGACTTGTCTTGTTTTGAGGTAGCCTTGAACTAAAATCCTTCTGTTTCGTAAATGTCATACAAAGTTGCCATAGCAAGTTACTAATGGGTTGACAAACCTAAGACTCCCAAAATTTTTATTTCGAAACAACAGAGAGAAGGAATAGGATATCGCTAGTAGATTAGACACTTGGGGCTGCTAACAGATTTTGAGGTCTGCTGTCATTCTGAGAATGTAGTTTATGAAAAAACAAAACAGGAAAGATAAAACAGCAGAGGAGTTTGTCTTTAGAAGTCAAAAGTGTTAGAAAGAGCCCCGATGCTGCTGTTTCCTGGCTTTGCGCTGTGCTCTCTGTGCTGTATGGCGAGGAAGGGCTGAATGCTCTCTCCACATGCAGAGCGGGTGTGGGTGGGTTTTGTTTTGTGTGTTTTACTTTGTTTGCCCGGTGGTGGGAAAATCTTTGTCCCAATTTCACTAGGTTTGCTGTTTGGTCTTCCTGTGACCAAACTCACACCTGTGAAGGGCACTGGACTGGCTGTGCACTCTTATCCACCCAGCTGCTTGGCTTGAGAAAGCCTCGGGTCATTTGTGGGTCACAAGTTCAATTTCCAGTTTTCTCTTCTCAGTCAGGTTCAAGGGGGAAAATGGATACACAGTCATTGCATCCCCCTTCTTGGGTTTTCATTTGCTATTTTAATTGTTCAGTCGGATCATGTCAGTGAATAGTATATCTAGTGAGTCTTAGCAGAACACGGGCATGTCACAAGAACCTAGAGCCTGTTCCTGTTGGACCTCACTGAGTGTTGCTGAGCAAGTGGAAGCCGAGACCTAGCGACTTTCTCCTGCCACTTTGCTCCACACACAGCCCCTCTGAGGAGCCTTGTGGATACTCTCTTTTTCCAAGTTCACAGTTGCCTTGCTTGTGTGGATGTGACCTGTAGCTACTTTGTATATCAGTGTTTCTATGCGAATTTGAGAATCTCATAAGATTGGATGAAAAAAAATAATTGAATCAAAAGAATATTAAAGATAAGCTGAATATTGATACTGCAGCACCACAGCAGAACGTGAACAATGACACGACATCACTTGTTACCTGCTCCATCATCAAAAAGTTCCAGCGTAACAGGATCTTCATCCTCTGGCTCAACAGTCGCAGTTACCGTAGCGCTGAGAATGGGATGAAGCCCCTTTCTCACGTTTGCATAAACCATGATGGGATGGGGAAAAGACGTGCTGGCTGTTTCTACAAAAGCTTCCACAGAAGCAGGAGGCTGCGCTGGGTGGGAGGCACGAGAGGTCACTATCACTTTCAAGGCTTGAAGAGAATGATGGGTGTTGTTTAGCGTGTAAGTCCAGAGCCCAGGCTGCAAAACAAAGGTCTTCTGTTTGGTCAAGTATGAAGATAAACCCTGAACGTTAAAGCATAAATCTAAGCTCTTAGGGTTTTTTATTCTTATTTTGTTTGTTTTGTATTTTCTAAAATAACTGTAAAAGAATGTCAGGAAGAGTAATATTGCTTAAGGGATACCCAAATTCAGTATTTATGTGGCTCTCACAGCATAGCCCACTTACATTGTGAGGTACCTCTTTAGGGAATCATACCCTGAACTTATGTGTCATATTTTAGAAGATGATTACAACAGTGTTTCAAAGCTTCAAAGTACAGTGCCAATATTAATATGAGGTCCTTAACCCAAAAGAGATTCAACGTTTGTATCCCTTTCTTATGACAAGAGGCCAGCACCTTCCCGTAATGATGATCCGTGGGAGTACACTTTACTGAAGGCAGCAGCCTCCTACCTTTCCTCCACTTCGCCCAAACCCTCCACATACTCAGAAACTTCAAGCAAAAAACCCACATATACTTTTAGGGATGAAGAAAAGGAACACTCTTTTTTTAATTGGTCAGGATTCTACAATGTCTATGCTGAGTAATTTATGGAAATATTGCTAAATGTCATTCTCTTTTGCCAGTCTAGACTGCATGGGGGGAAACCTGCAAATTAATGCCTAAAAGAAAAGAAACCTAAACTACAATATAGCAGAAATTTGTTCTTTTGCTTTAACTGTACAAAAATATTCTTTCCCCTCCTTTTCTGCTGCTCCTTCTTAAACCCTGGAAGTAACAGGAGGAACACAGTTGAGCAGGAGGAAGAAGAGAGAAAAATAATGGGTTAGGGTGTGGCTCAGTGTGGAAAGTAAAAGGCTGCCACACCTTAGCCAGCCTTCTTCGTTGGGGTTCATGTCTTTACCATTTCCTGGTAAAGTCACAATTCAAGCATCAAGATTATCTATATCTATCTATCTATCTATCTATCTATCTATCTATCTATCTATCTATCATCTGTCTATCTCTATTGTAATCATAACATTAGTAACAGATACATGGCAGGAAGCTCTACAACAGAAACCTCTCTTTGGGTGCAGTAAGTGCTTCCATGTAGGGCACCACATCCAGATTAAGGGGCCAGGCAAAGGCAGCCAGAGGTAGGTAAAGTGCTCCTGGCCCTTGTGAACAGGAGTGTAAAGAACATGATGAGTTTGGAGAAAAGTTAAGTAGGAGCAGAGCGTAGGTTGTTTGGGTGAGGGGTTAAGAGATGAGCTTAGGCATAAGCCAGAATAAGAGTAACCACATGGATTTTATCCTGAGACCACCAAAAAGTATCTGATTTGTACTTCAGAAGGAGCACCAGATAGAGATGACGAGTGGGTGGGAAGGATGCTAGCCCAGAGGCAGGGAGGCTGAGCAGAGGCTGTCAACGTGGTCTCGGGGGAGGGAGGGCCACCAGTGCTGAGGAGGGGCTGTATTCAGCCAGTGCAAGTGTGGATCTGCTCAGTCCACCCCCTGCTTAGAACCTCTAGTGGTTTCCCTTTGCCTTTAGGGTTCAAACTCCTACCCCCTTTACTTTCCTTCTTTCTAAGAAGCCCTTGCTGACATGGCTCCTGTTTATCTGTCCAGCCTGATCACACCCTCCACTTTTCTTCCCCTAAATCTCCACCTAACTTGCTACTCAGTAGTTCATCCATACTGTATTACCTGTAGTCTATGAAGAGCCATATTCCCTTCCTCTGAGTCTTTCTATGTGTTGTTCACTCTGCTCCGTATGTCATTCACACCTTTACCCCCTTTATCCTTCATATTTCCATTTTTATATTTTCCCTTCCAGGGATTATTCTCCTTCCCACCCCCCAGTTCCTAGCATGCCCCTTCTGTATGCTCTGGGTACCTTGTTCTTATTTTTATGGTGGCATTTTATTATAAAGCAGTTAAAACAAGACTCGACCCATAGCAGGTGCTCAAAAACATAGGTATTGCATGTATTCATATTATAAATTCTAAGCAGAGGATTTTTCTACATGTATATATAAGTATGTCATATGGATTTTGTAAAGAAGGAAGTGAGCAAAAGTAAATTATTCTTACTACATAAATAGTAACTTCCACTGTTAAAGTGTTGAACCTATATTAGTTGTATCCCTTAAATTTTTAACATTCACAAAATGCCATCATAAATTTAAAGTCAAACTTTGATGTGTCAGAATAGGATTTCCTTCACACAGTGCATTTAATGATGCAGTTCAGCTGAAAGCCACCCACTTGACCAAACACTGTCATTACGAACAGGCTCACAACGCTGACCTTAGCAGTTCCTGGAATGCAGAGGCGAGCAGTTCTCAAAGCTTCATTGATGATGAAGTTATGTGTGTGGTATTTTCTTCCATTGGGATCAAACAGCACAATCTCAGGGGGACCACTGGTCTGCCACGTGACTAGAAAGGTAGTGTCACTGCCCACACTGTTGTCCAGAGTCACAGTGTTTTCCAGTTGCTGATGAGGTTTGACATTCTCACCCACACTTTCAAGCTGTTCGAGAGAATATATATATATGCAAGTGTCTAGTGGATGTGTAATCATTCCATGTTTCTCCTCACTTTGGTGACAAATAAAAATGAATTATCGAAAATAAAAACCATTTAATTCTGATGTATTATACTTACATAAATCATTTTTCATATAGAAATACATTGCCAAAGCAAATACAGTGTATTATAGAAGTGCAGCAGATATAAAATATTTTGTTACAGTTAATACAAGTGTCACTTCAACAACATTTAATCCTTGTGTAGTCACAATGGATACAAGTTTGTAAATAATTTTGAAAACTTATTAAATAAATACATGAGTAAGACTTTGTAAAATTGCTGAGACTTGGAAAGCACTTAAACCTTTATTGGTGGACAACAGCAAAGACACTGCGGACTACGTTCTAAAATCAGTCCAACAGGGGTGTGTGTGCTGTGCCCGCTGCGTGGCCCTGTGCGCCGGACCTGACTCTGGTAGGGTCGGATGTAGTCTCTGCCCGCAGCCCGGTGGGCTGACAGCATAAAGACGAGGGGGGAGAGGTGGCTGAGTGTGGGAACATAAGGTTAACTTGAATACTACAAATAATAGTGTGTTTCTTTTTAAGACATTAGTTTTTATTTTATATAATTAAAGAGGAAATCACAAGGTAGAAAGATCACTCAGAAAGCTGGTGATAGTCTAACCTGTAATGTATATTGTCATTCATAATTCACCTTTTCTCACTTCTAATCTGGAATTACGGTTATTAGCTTTACTGTGTACATACAATCTTCATGTTAAAAATTTCCTAAGACTAATTTACTGACTTCATTGCTCACCTGAAGCCATTAACTTGGCAGGTTCACTTACCATCTGTGAGGAAATGGCACATGCAATTTTGTTCAGTTAAGTTCAAAATATCTTTAAACTACTTAGAAGAAAAAAAATGGCCCTTTTTAAAAAATGGCTTGATTAGAAGAAGCTTTTGTGAATGAAATCAAGTAAATTGTGGTTTTTAAAGAGATATTTAGGGATTTTTAGAATTTAATGGAATAGTTGATACTTTTTATATGCAAGAGGTGCTTCAAAGAAGTTTTTGGATAAACTAAAGTAAAACAGATTCCAACTTATGAAAAGTTACTATGGAACTAAAATTAAATACACAGTTTCTTATTTTTCTTCGGGGGGGGGGCCTTACCCCCACTGCACCCCCACCTGCCCCAATTCTGAGCCATGAGGAAGGAGCAAGCTCTGCTTACAGACCTTGGAAAGCTGAAGCAGCAATTACAGAAAGTGACTCCTACGGCTGAGCATCACAGACTCAGGTGAAAATGAAGCCTGGCTCTGGCACTGCCAGGAAGGCCATTAGGTATTCAAATAAGGTGAATGAGGCAGTCAACACAATTCACCTATTTTCCTTGCTTCCTCCCCCCACCCCAACTCCAACTGTAAGTATAACATTGAGGAAATTCTGACCTGAATACGTTGTTGCAAAATGTCTCCATTTCCAGAAGAGATTCTACCAAAAGCATCAATCATGCTGTTGGAGTTTGATTTATCTGGAACAAAGAACTTCAAACCTCCTGAAATACATGATTTGGATATTAATTATTAAGATGAATAAAAGAATACAAAAATAAAATCTAGGCCTTTTCCAACAAACTTTCTTTGCATAGAAGGGTCCGTTTGGGAGAAATAGAAGCCGTGCTTGCTGCGCTCTGCCGGGGCCCCTCGCCGCCACACAGCGGGCAGCACGTGGGGGCGGTTTTGTCTCCTCTATTCACAGCTGCAACGTCGGGGTCTGGAACTCTATCCACACATGTACAAACGCAATAAATGTGTATCTCCTAGTCTTGTAATGAGTATAATTCCTCGATAATCTAGGTTAATTGAGATCTACATTGCTATTTACTTATATTTACATTCTGAAAACATTATTTTCAAAAATAATTCAGTAAAACCTAATTTTCAGTTTTCCAGTCAGCATACCCATTTTTATTGAATATAAAGAATATAAGATAAAATTATTCTGTGCCTCATTTAGAACAAAAAAAGAGGTAGCTTACAATATTGCATGTGTCCTTATCATAGAAGTTAGTGCATTTAAACTTAAACATATTTTTAGCTTCATGATTATATGTGCTGAGGCTGGTTTAACAAAGAAATTATTAAAAACTAACACTTGCATTGGATGTAGATAATTTTCCCCCTCTAAGTAAAATGTAAAAAATATTCATCAATACTTAGGCAAATTATAGCAATGGTTTTTTATGTTCTTTTTTCTTAAGAAAAACAGTTTGTATTTTTTTCAATTTAGCCATGTATTCTGTTGACATAATCTGGTTTCACTGTTGTGCTTTGAATATTCCAATCAAAAAGAAATGCTCTAACTTATGAGTTTTTAAAAATTCATTTACCTGTGAGACGTGATAATTCCTCCAGGTTTTTGTCCGCAGATGAGCCCAGGGCAATGGTGTGAATGGTTGAACCACTGCTGAGCGCAGCGAGCAAGCAATTGCCAATACGCTCATCCTTTCCGCCGGTCGCTAATATCATCACAGAGCCATAGGCTTTTCCATTCAGTTTCTCAGCCACCTGGACACGGAGGATCAGTCACTCGGAAGGAAATGCAATTTAGATTGTCCTACTGAGCAGCAAAACTCACTCTTAGATTGCCCAGCAGCGGGGCACATGCCCCTTCATGCCTCTGTAGCGCCCTGCACGCCCTTTCCCTCTTCATTCCCTCTTCACCCCTCCCCATGACGGCACTCGTCACCCTACACGCCATTCCCTTTCGCCTGTGGACAGGGACTCCTTCTGTTCCAATCACCATGATATGCCACTAGTTTGGAACAGAGTCCCTCACGGAGCATATGAGGGAGCATCACTGTGTGAGATCTGGCCTCGGCAATCCAGTTGAGTGACCAGTACGGGCCCTAGGACAGTGGTTCTCAATATGGTTACACTTTAGAATCTGATGGGGAACTTTAAAACTGTGGCCAGTCCATACCCCTGATCAATTAATGGGCTCTCGGGGCATGAGACCTCGGCATCAGAATTTTTTAATCCCCAGGCGATTTCAGTGGGCAGCCAAGGTTGAGCAACACCCACCTATAGGCAGCAATAACGGCATTTGATGTGTTTTGCTTGCTACCAGATATTTGACTGATGGCTGCATCCCAGATATTGAATCCAAAGTTATGTTAATTTAGATGAAGTCTTCCATTCCTGAAATATACCTCTGGCCTTGAGTCCCATATGTTCGAGGTCTGCTATGACTATTGGCAGGAGCCAGACATGCTAATTTTGACTGGAAAACCCAAAGGTAACAATGGCCACAGCTGGAATAGTTTCAGAATTGTCAGGGACAGTTTCAGAAAGGGTCCAGGTGATACTGAAGTCTCCCAGCCTGGGCTATTATTTTCATTTATTTACTTATACCTTCAACAAGCAACGATTACCTGGCAGGTACTGTTTTAGATACAGGGGATACAATAGTGAGTAAGATCGGGTTCCCGACCTTAAAGATAATCCGTCATTACTCCTATAGTTGAGGTCATTTATGACCACAATGTAACAGATTGCCCTAAATCAGAAGCAACTCGGGTTAAAAATGAGGGAAAGGAAAGTGATGGTGATCTGAGGCTTGGGGTACTGTACCTCAAATCCCCTCTTAAGCCCTGAGCAGAAGTTGGTTTCTGCTTCAGCTGACACAGCGGCAGGAAGACATGAAACCAGCAGCTTGCGGTCATCGTCACTGTTAATCCGGCGTAGTGGGGCTCTGATCTCTCCTTTGCTGTTGAAACTGACAATGCCCACAAAGGTATGGATTTCAACAATCTGCATCAGGTAAAATTCTGCTGCTTGTTGCAGTCGAAGGAGTCTGTCAGCCTATGTCCCAAAGAGGAAAAAAGGTAACAGCATTTGGTTGGTAGACAAAAGTACGACTATGTAACCTAATAAGCAAATATCTCTGCTAATTCTTTAGGATTTTGAATTATAATTTTTTAAGTCATAAAGACTGACACAACACTAGACTATTGTTTGATTAACTGCAGGCTCAAAAATGAATGCTTTTCTGGGAGTGGTTTGGAATTCTGTCCCCAACAAGCTGTTCATAATTACCACTCTCTAAGAACACATATCCTCACGATTTCTTTCCAGCTCAGAATTCAAATATCTATAGCAGCATTTAATACTAGGTTTGTAGCTTCTTGTTTTAAAATTCAGTCTGGGTAAGAGGAGACATTACAAAGAGAATTATGGTGGAGAGTAGCAGTCAGAAGTACATATCCTTGGCACTACCCTCTGTTAGAATGGTCATCTTAGGTTGGGGACTTCATCGTAAGTAAGTTTAAAGAAATATTATTTTCTTGATTTTTTCCTAAACCATTATAAAAGTAAACTCATTCTTACTTTATGGGCTAGGAAAAAATAGGTAGGGGAGCAAACTTGGCCCACTGGGCTGTACTTTACTGACACAGAAACTAGTAAAAAATAGTAGAAAAGTAATTAGGAAGTGGTGAGTTTTGAGGATTTTAAAACATTTTAACATATTTATTTAGTTATGAGTCTACATAGTTCAGTAATAGCTATGTTTAACAGTTGGCTTGCAGATTTCCTGAAAATTTAGCGATTGACTCTTGTGAGCTTGTATGAGTTGGTTCTGTCATAATACTGAAAGGAGGTATTAATATGCATCCCTGTTTTATAGATGAGAAAAATAACTTCAGCAAGTTATTTTGCTCTTGATTATACAGACAGTAAGTGAAGGAGCCAGGACTGAAAGTGTATCTGCTTGGCTTCAGAGATTAAGACTTCAACCACTATCTAAGAATTCTGGAGCTTTGGAGAGTGGGTTTCTGGAAGTTTTCCAGATTTCCAGATAACTGAGATGTGGTTTTCTGTCCACAGGGACATGGACAATGTGCATGTAACTGATATGCACATTCGCTGCAAATTCAGCCTCTGGCCTCCCCCAAGCATCTTTGCTAGTGAGTGGAATGCGGCCAGAGAGGAGGTTATGGTACATGTAAGAGTTTTGGAATAGAGTCTTGGTTGGAAAATGTTGCAGTTAGTAATAAAAATGAAGATTAGAAATTATCTGTGTATTTCATTTATCTGCATTATCTCAATTTCTGGACCACATTCTGAATTTGTTACTTTTGCCCCCAAGACAAGATGATATTCATGACTATTCCAAACCTTTGGCTTCTCCCTCCTCTGCCCTTAGTCTCTGAAAATAAAAAGAACTAAAAACTGATTGAAAGAATGATGAGTATTTTACAACCATTGTTGTTTAAAATGTTACCTCTGCCATCTTGCTGGACACATCCAGCACTAAACAGACCACTTTATCCCCAGCCTGTACTAGGGAGAATGTGGGGGGAGGCGGAAGCTCAGTCCCGTTCATGGGAAGGCTGATATTAAAGTCAGTGGAGTCTGAGACTACATCCCATGTACTTCTGAGGCTGCACATTTGGTTCTGTAGGTTTGGAGCTTCTCGGTTGTGGGTACTTGCATTACAGAATTCAACCACCTGGAAAAAGAACAAAGCCTATCAGAAAATAAAGGCTCTCTGTCATGCCAGACATACTGTTCTTGCTCAAGCAACTGATGGTAAAGGGAAAGGAGAGCTGAAATATTGGAAATAAGGAGCACAACAGCATGTCCTTCTTTCCTTCAAGAATGACATCAGATTTACACCTCACCTTTGGCACCCTTTGCCTGAAACACTGGCACCCTTGTGGTACAGAGATCAAGCTCTATCAAAGTCTATTTGCACTTGGATAACAGAGAGCAAACTATATATGTGCATCTTAATCTTAACAAAACAGAACAATCTCTCGATTTCCTTAGCATGATATTGTGTTAAAGAAAACACCCTAGGAGATGTTATCTTGGCCAGCTTATTTCTTGAAATTATATTTAATGACTACTGCACCTTTATTAATCAGTCAATGTATATAGATCTAGTTCAAATATTAATCTCTTTAAGAACAGGATAAGGAGAAAACCAACTTAAGTCTACTTCCTGATCTTTTTCCTTATTTGGAAATATAGACAAAATTCATTTAATAATATTAAACCTGTATTAACCCCTTTTAATGTTATGGTTTGTATTTTAAAGCAACATGTTAGCATATATTCCCAGTGGCTATATTCATACAAGGAATGGATATCCCTGTTAACAGAGTCATGTGCTTAGAACTAGAAGAATCTCTTAGTCCCATCTGTAATTTCATAGAAGAGAAAACTGAAGCTTCAAAGGGTTAATAATTGCTTAAGGACGCAAGTCTCATGGTAGGGTGTGGAGACAGGAGTAGAACTAGGTTTCTTTGTTACTTGTTTTTAACTCCTTTATGTTTTATGGCTACGGTTAGGACATTGTAAAGCTTATCTGACTGGGAATTAATAAGTAGGTCTTTCAAAGGATCACAAGAATGGTGCCTAATCAAAATCAATGTGATGAAATACACATTGGGTTGGCTCCAGATATTAAAGCTATAAATTAAAAACACAATGGATCAGACAAGAGATAAGAAACATCACTTCAAATTGATGGAATGATTCCTAGTCTTGACTGAAATCAGACTGAATAAAAAAGTTATTTAAAAAAAGAATGTGTCAATCTAAGGGGCGATGTGTGTCAATCCAATGTGACAAATCCATTTGTCAGCTGTGGAACAGACAACTTCACAGAGGCATGTGTCCACAGCGCTTTAAGCTCCACAGAGCAGAGATGACTCACAGACTTGACCTTCAGGTTTTTGTGAAGATGAATAGATCCTTCTGGTCATGACGGCTTGTGCTGCTAAGCCTCTGTATAGCATGTTTCCAGAGCAGGCTTCTTGTAAGAACTTGACTCTTACAAGCTGCTTCTTTGAGAGACAAAATGAACTGGCCTAAGGAGGCAAGTATTAGATCTCCATGGCAGAGTACTCTTTTTAATTAATAATTTTTAAAATGGTGCTCTGGATTTATACTCCAGTCTCTTGCCAATTAGTGTGGAATGATGATAAGGTTGAGTTTCTGAACCTGCAAATGTGAGGATTAGTAGGTTTTCCTTGGTAGCAGCTGACTTTTCTTTTTAAGTTCTAGACTATGAAAAACAAGGGAAATAGAAAGTACAATTAAAATAAGAATGGATTGCTACCTCGAATGAGAGAATCAATTGTGTTGTATCACTCATTAACCCAGTACACTTTCCTATGAAAAGATGCAGGAACACTACCATATGAGCAATTTATTTTGAGATTTATAAGGCTCTTATTAAATCACCTTCTCTGGAAAGCAAATAATCACTTTTCCTGAGGAATCTACTTTTGGAAATCATCTTTGGGGCCCTAGTTATTTTTTAATCTATGTAAAGTAAAAACTAGATGAACTGTGAGGTCCCCCAAGCTCTAAAACATAGTGAGTATTTTGTTTTTATTTAAATACGTAAAACATATCAATCTGTCTTGGGAAGAGATGGAATCTTGTAGGAGTTTATCATTACAAGGCCATACTTACAGAGGATAAACTTTGCATGAACATTATTGATGCCGTTGCATTTTGAGTTCTATTGTATATAAACATGCATCCTTCTTGGAAAAGCTTACTAATAATACAGTTTTCTTGGGGGCAGGGGCCTTTTTCACACACAAACATGCCTGTGATGTCAGATGAACACCTAAAAATAAACAGAAAAGTTACATGTATTTTAGAAATACTTGTGTTTTTTTCTTTACTAGCTCATATAATAATTAGTTGCAAAGATTGTAGCTTGCTGGAAACACATAAAACATTTTAAAAACTACTCAGTTCATCAATTTAGAAATGGACTTCACTTTATTTTAAAGAAGTTTTTTTCTTGATGAGAGGTTCTGTACTGCCAAGGGCTTTACCAACTCAACAAGGTCAAAGCAAAAGTTACCAGGAGATCAACGTGAACTTTTGGAGATATGAGGAGGAGCATGAGAGGCGGTATCCTGAGTCAGGGCTCTTTTGAGCTCATTACCATTGGACATCAGAGGAAGAAGGGAATGAACACATAATGATGTTATTTCAAAGGATTCCTTTCTAAATAGGTAACTTCAGATTGTTGAGGGGAATGAAAAACAATACAACCTTTAGGAGAGGAATCAGTTAATATCTACCAAAATTACAGCGGAGCATATCCTTTGACTCAGTAATTCTTAGAAGTTATTCTGCCTTCATACATGAAAATGGCATATATATAGTGTTATCACCTCTAGTCTTATTGGTAGTAAAAGATTGGGAATGACCCACTTGTACAATAAGGGAGTGATTGAAAAATCTTGTTACAATCACACAACGAAACATCATATACACTTATTTTAAATAGAGTGAGGAAAAACACACTTTTTAAAAAATTTCCTACAGAAATTCTGAAAAAATAAACAAGAAACTAATAAACATGGCTATCTGGAGGGAAGGAGAGGGTGCAAGGTAAAGAGAGTGGTAGGAGCAAGATACCTAAGAATAACTTTTTGATATTTGAACAACATAAGCATTTAAAAAATGCAATAATGTTACAAAACTGAAAATTGTCAGTCAAGTTTTGCTGCCATTATAAATTTAATAGTAGAGTAAAAAAATAAACTGAAATTTTAGCATGAGAAATTGACTAACCTTGTTACTTTAATTTGATTTTGCCCATTGATGTAGAAAGGTTTCTCATTGTTATATTCATCAAACACACCCCAGCGGAGATGGGCCCATTCGTGGACAAACACTCTGCCTGTGGAACAGAGAGCTTTAGTTTTGAGTTCCCGAACTCTCAGCGATGGACCTTGCTAATCAGTGAAGGTGTAGCATTACTTGACTATATAAGCTCATTCTGAAGGGTTGAAATACAATTCCCTCCTCCCCCTTTCCTCTTCCTCACCCCATTTTCATCACCTTCTACACTACCCCCATCATCATGAAAGAGGCAGAGTGAAAGTATGTTTAGTCTCATAAATGCAAATCAGTGATTTACTTTTTGCATATATATTTGAAACTAGAGAGGAGTCCCAAGTTCTCTCATTTTCTCAGTGAAGCTGCCTAACAGGCTTCTATTTAGCTTCATATAGGCCTATAATGTCAAGATTTGAGGAAGGAGAGAAACAAATTTAAATGCAATGAACTGACTGTTACAATATATCTGTAAAATTCCCGTGTTGAAATCCTCACCCCCCACGTGAAGGTATTAGGAGGTGGGGCCTTTGGGCTGATTAGGTCATGACAGTGAAGCCCTCATGACATGATTAGTGACTTTATAAAAGAGACTTCAGAGAGCTCCTCTCCTCTTTCTGCCAGGTGAGGACACAATGAGAAGATGGCTGTTTATGTACCAGGAAGTGGGCCTCAGCGGACACCAATCTGTCAGTCTCTTGGTCTTGGGCTTCCAGTCTCTAGAACTGGGAAATAAATTTCTGCTGTTTACAAGCCACCTAGTCTATGATATTCTGTTATAGCAGCCCAGACAAACTAAGATACCAGATAAGCAAATAAAAATTTCCTATTCTTCAGTCTGACTTATCCAAGTATGCCTTTTTTTTCTTTTTTGGTAGGCAACTCTACTATCCAGAACAAAGATTGAAACTGTGGGGCTAGGGAGGCAGAAAGGAACAAAAAATCATAGCTTGGATGGTCCTTTCTTTTTTATTTTATCCTGATTCTTCATATTTGTATTTATCTCCGACTCTTAGCTCATGGAAACCCTCACCCCTGGGTATCAAATCCTTTGTAATTTTTTCTTTACTTTTCTAAATATTGCATTCCCTTCAGCGTTCAGATCAAAACAGACTTCTTCCTCCTTGCTGTTTTCTAGATTGACTCCCCTCCCAAAGTGCACTTTTTTTCCTGACTTTATTAAAGCTGTGGAAACCCAGGAAGTATTTGCGAAGTTGACTCAGGCTGTGGTATATTGTGCAATGTTTGGACCTTGGGACAAAGGAAGGGAGGGGAACAGCTTAAGCTGAAAGTGTTTAGGAAAAGTTTGTGCCTACTCATGGAATTTAGAAGTGCTGATGAAGTTGTTTTTTTTTAAATTTATTGATTGATTTTAGAGGGAGAGAGGAGAGAGGAAGGGAACAAGAAAGAGAGAGAGAAACATCAACTTGTTCCACCATCCATGCATTCATTGGTCGTCTCTCATATGTGCCCAGACTGGGGATCAACCCACCACCTTGGTGTATTGCAACAATACTCTAAGCAACTGAGCTACCTGGCCAGGGCCTGATGAAGTTATATGTTTATGTGAAGATTATCAGCACCTTATAGTTTTGAGGAAGAACTCTTAAAAAGTTTTAAGTGTCTTGTAAAATATACTTTATAGAGTGTGTTGCTCCAATCTCTGCTAGCTATACAGAGGAAAACAGAATTTATATTTCATGAGGGTGTTTATGAAAATGTCATTTAAAAGACACTACTGTATGTTAAAATCAAAAACAAAAACATTAAGAATGAGATGGTTAGTCCTTGACCTGCTGATTTTTTTCTCACTATAGTTTCTCACTCAAATCTTATCCACTAGAGCCAGTTTTCAAACCTAAGACCCTGACTACTCGCCCAAACTCCAGCCACCCACTTTCAATCACAGAGTGAGCTTTTCCATCAGCATAGTTCGCTGCTCCTCACAACCAATGTGCCTCAGCCGTACTTGTTGTGGATTTCCCCTTTAAGTTGGTTCCTTCTATTTCTGCCAAAAAATTGGTCTTCCTTAATGCTGCCCACACACATCCCCCTTGTCCTTCATTCCACAGCAGTTCAGACCTCTATTTCCGTTTGCTCTTCTGGAATATCTCTCATCACTTAGAGTTGTTAGGAGTAAACAAGATAACATTTGAAAAGTAAACAGCACGGCACCTGGAACGTAGAAAGCTCCAGTTTCTCTCTCATTGATCTGAGGAAGCCAGGTTATCCACACAGCCTGGCTCATCATCTTAAAACCCTGGTTTAATGGTGGCATTTCTGTGCTTATGCACTTCCATGCTGACTTGCTCATTTGGGCATTTGAAGCTCTCCATCACTTACCCCCATGTGTATTTTCTCCCACTACTTCACTGCCCACCATCACTCTGCCTCATTAGTAGGGTCTACTGCTCACATCTCTCAAATTCACTCTGGATTCCTCTGTTGGCGTACATTTATTTATACTATTTCCACTGATTTTTCCCTTTTTATCAAAATGCTATTCAACTTTGAAGCTCCTCTGCTTAATGAGGCATTTTGTGACCATCTTTAGCTCAAAATGTTTTCTCCTTTCACTAAATTCTTATAGAACTCACTGTCTGGGCCATTAATCTGGTGCTTAACTGTTTCTGGCTCACTTTGCTCCTCATCTTTTCCTGGGCATGTGGCCTATCTTCCCAACCATGTGGTAAGTCTTTGGCAAATTTCAGGTTCTCTGAATCCTCTTCTGCACTAAGCACAGAATATTGTAAATAGTACTGGCAAATGTCAATTTTTTGATTGGTCACACTTACCTCGTGATCCATAGCCAGCGGTTAAGTCATCATTTAGTAGAAAGTCAGGTGATAAATAAATGTATTTTCCCTCTTTCCCACACCCTCTGTATTGTAGGGTATATGGATCACCTCCACGTGTCCCATACCAGTCAGTCACTATAACATTTGCCTAAATTAAAATAAATACCTTGTAATACTCCATATCTCAACTGTGATGTTGATGACATAAACATACACATGTTAAATTACTTTGAGCTATACACTTAAGATCTGTACATTTTACTGTATAAATTATATTCACATTTAAAAAGAGATTTTTAAAAAAGGAATGCCTTGTAGATGGAGTTTAAAATGCACTCACAACTAAATTTCAAAAATATTCGACATTTTAAATAAAAAACACTTACATTTAGCAAATTTCCATAGAGCTTCCTTACTTCCAGTTGACCTAATTCCCAGATTAAAATTTTCTCAAATCGCACTGAGTTGTGCCACCTTCAGAGGGTGGGGGGGTCCAAGGTGGTGGCACTGGAAGATGCTGAACTCACCTCCTCCCATGGACATGGATGCACAGAACCTATAGCTAATTTGGTCCATTTCCCTCTGAGAGGATCTGTTAACTAGACAAACTGCTCCTCCATGAAGAGAAGATCAAAGGACATACTGAGACAGGTAGGAGAAGCAGAGACAAGTTCTTGCCCCCAAACTGTACCTCCAATGCAGTGACACATGATAGGGAGGGATCTCACCAGGCTGGTGCTTCTCCTGTGGGAGAAGAGCTTCACATGGAACACCCCAACCCCTGGGATCTGCGCTGGAGAGACAAGCCCTCAACGTATCTGGCTTAGAAAACCAATGGGGCTGATGTCCAAGGGACCCAAAGGGCTATAGGGAACTGAGATTCTTTTTTAGAGGGCTCATGTGAGTTCTCACTTGCCTGGGGAAACAGTGCAAAAGCAAAAGTTTGAAAAACACCTAGACTATATGTGAAGGAGATTGCTTTACTGATCTTAAAACATTTTCTGGAGGAGCAGAGAACAGCTGAAACCGTCTTTGGGGATGGAGGCACTGGTATATTCCAGTTTTGTGCTCTCTGCCTGCCCGGCTCCCACAGGTGAGGGGGACCAGAGGCTGCACCCTCCCACCGCATTGCTAGGACAGGCAGGGCGAGTGGTTGCCACCCTGACCTACTGCCTTGCTGAAACACTTTCTGCCTTCGTTCTTCTCACCATACTCCTCAAAAGTTACTTCTTCTCACTGTACTCCTCAAAGTTACACTTGGGGTAATGTGAGATGTTGCTGATTTACACTGGCAGGAGAAGACAGTCATATTTTTATATGTGTGGGTGGCTTATGTTTCCGTCTGGACATGCGTGTTTACTGCCCTGACAGGATGAGAAATAAAAATAGTCATAATTGGAATTGTTCCCTTTATAGCTCATACTCAGTAGATAAAACTAGTTTTTTGTCTTTAACCAGAAATTTCAGGAAAGACCCTGTAATTTACTAAGAAAAAATCTTCTGGAGGCAACCTGGGCAATGGTATTTTGCTTACTTTTTTTGTGCATAGTTTGTACTTCTTTATTATATTTCTATATGTTTTATGAATAACAGTCTTTCCAATAATATTATTTGCATGTTAATATGTGATTTGTTTTTGCTTAAGTTCTCACTTTTAAGGTTTTAACACAGTATATTTTGGTTGTTTTTTTTCCCTCCTTGATTTAAGCTCATTTGATAAAACTTCAAATTCTTACCTTTTCATATGATTCTTGTTTTACTCTGCTGTAATTATTAGCTTTCCATGTGGCAGGTATTAAAATCTTTATACTTCTGAAAAACACTCTTCTCTTAGTAGCATTGAATAGGTAAAAAGAAGCTTCAATTATCATTTCCTATAACCAAATAAAAGAAAAGCTTATTTTATCATTGCAAATCCTTTATGTTTGAGTTTTCTGGTTACACTTAAATAAAGTAGTAATAGAAAATAATGCAAGTATATTGAAGGAACCCATTTCTTTTAGATACAGCATTAGAATTTAAGAAAACTTAGGAACAAAATAAATGAGCTTAGATGGTTACTTGGAAGAGAGTTTAGGACAATAATGATGTGTCTGGGCTTGCCTATATAATTTTCCCAATTTTGTGAAAGGCTTGTAGCTTTTACCAAACAAATCCTTTTCATGCTGCACCTGTGGGCGTGTTCAGGACCACACTTTATAATGACACTAATTTCACAAAAGCATCACCAAAAGGAGGCGCTTAAGTAGTAGAGCTGTGAACCCTCCTTATTATTAGGTGAAAATAGTCAATCAGAGAACAATCAGGTAAAAAGAAAGGCTCTCACTCTTTCTGTCTGAGATTTCTCACCCTCAGGATGGAGTCCAACAACATGATTTTCATAAGCACCATCATGCTTATTCATCAGCCAAATGTCTGGTCTTTGTTGCCACAGTGCATTATTTTTTAAGTTGCTACCACCCAAAACAGTCAGGTAGGAAAACAAAAACACTGACATTAGTAGTAGTCAACAGCAAAAACCAAAAGAGGACTAGACCAACAGTCTGAGAACTGAGACTACAGAGCATTAGGTGAACACACTGGCTTGGCCATAATTATGATTTTCAGTGCGATCATTAGGAAACACTGCTTTCTTTACTGTTCAAATTACAAATCAGACAGGCTTGATCTCATAGGATAATAATTTTGACTTCATATTTGCCACTCACCTTAATGTTTGGGATGAGGTTCTGATCTTCAGATACCTGAGGATTGATTGCAATGAGTAATCCATCATACCCATTGTCTTGAAGCTGCACTTCGGCTCCCACGAATAGGAGTTCTGGACTTAGGACCACCAGGAGGGTCACAATCTTCAGGCTGCAAACAGTACCTGCATTGTCCCTGTAGGTCATGTTGTAGAGAAGCCTCTGGTTTATTCACACTGGTCCTGCTAGGTCCATTGTGCCAGATTGTCAAGGCGAAGCAGATAATTCCTAAACTTGGAAGGTCCCAGAACTTGTGATGAAGGAGGTGTCTTCTTTGCAAAATCAGGGGTGGGTCTGTCTGAGACCTGCCTCTACAAGTCCTTTTTCTCTAGGCAATGCCACATTTGCCTATTCTGTGGCTGAGCTTTCTCCTGAATCGTGGTTGGGCAATGAATCTTCTATCTCATACTCATTTTATATTTCTCAAAAGGAAGAGGGAAATAAGACAAAAGAAGTTTGAAAGAGAGAGGCCTGGGTGGCTGGGCTGGAAACCAGAGAATCAGGATTGTTCGATGTACTTTCAGGAGAAACACAGAAGTCTGTGGTGATTTTCCTCTCCTAATCCTTGACAGCGCTTTCCATCAGTCAGCACAACTCCTTCACTCAAGTCATATTTTTTTTGTAAGTCATTGTTTGTTGTAAGATTCACTGGTCTGGTTATTTTGAAGATTTAAAAATCCATCCTGCAGCCCTGTCCCTAGGGCCCTTGGGTCCGATAGTCTGGGCAAGCTCTTGATTAATGGCTGGGGGGAAGGTGTCAGATATCCCCCAGGGAGGGCCAAGCGCCAGGAGCTTGGGTGCCTGGGCAGGCCACAGAGGCCTTTCCCTCTGCCCTTGTTGCCTTTTTTTTTCTGGACCTGGAAAAAGAATGAATTTCTCTTTCAGCACTCTCCTGAGGGTGAAATTCTGCCTCCATCAACCTTCCATTTCCCCAGCACCTGTCACAGAATCTCATATGGGTAGGCTGCTCAAATATTGTATGAGTGATTAATAATACCCGATAATTATATGATGCTTTAGAGTTTACAAATGAGCCCATTTAAATGTCAATCCTCTGATGCTGGTATAATTTTTTACTTCTGTTTTTCAATGAAAACATTGAGTCTCAGAAAGATTTTGAAAATTAGCCAAGGGGGCAGAAAGTAAGATTTATTTTTTGTTGGGTTTTATCACACCTATTTCATGGGTGACACAACTAAGGCTCAGGAAAATCTAAGTAAGTTGTTCAAGGTCAGACAAGTGTCATCACAGTCTAAGAGTGAGACCAACTGACTTTAAGTTCCATTGATTTTTGCTATATCATGTGCTCAGGAGACTAAAAATGAAACGTTTAAGAGCTGTAACATTGATGGGTATTGAGGGGTCTTTTTCTCTTGCTGTCTCTCTGCTTGGAACCTCGTCTCTCACTGCCTCTCACCTGCTTTCCCTTCAAATTCCAGTTCTGGGCTGAAGCCTGAGCTGAGCTCCCTAACTGTCAAGTCCCCTCTTTCATGCTTTTCTAGCATCAGATCCCTCTCCTTCGAAGCATGTGGTTACAATGTCACACCTATATTGTGCAATTGGTGGTCAGCTTCCTACTGAAGGGCATATGAGAGAGGACCCTACCTGCTCTGATCACGACCTCCTCTGCACCTAGCTCTGTAAACTCTCAGTAAATAGTTGTTGGATGAATACACGGAGTGAGGAGAAGTAAATTAAAGCCAGGTTCTGAATGAGCCATAAATTATAGTGTGACTCCCCCCACCCCCACTTTGATTGTACCCCATCTAGAAAGTATCTCTTGTTCTAGAACAGTTTCCCTCTTGCTTTCTCTTGACAGACAGCATGGTCGTTATTGGTGCTCTGCTGGGTGTGGAGTAGAATGAAATGTCACTGGTCATCACTTGGCTGCCAAAGGTGCTCACTCTGCAACTCAGGAGTCAGCTTAGGTCTCTTGTCTTCTGGGGCTGATTCCCATCTGTGAGTTTTTCCTGCTCACTCGCGCTGTGTCTACAGAACAGAAATCCAAAGGTGTGACAACTCCAAAGGCTGTGCCTATAACTGTGACTCAATGAGTGGAACAGTGCACTTAATTTTCAACCTTCCTTGGCATTTTATTTTCTTACAGTAATCTCTTGTGATTTTAAGAAAACATTATTTCCATCAGCAAAGAAATATGCTTAAAAATTAAGCTCTAAGCCACACTGTGAGAGTAGCTTTTCTCCAAGAATCAGGGAAGAGTTTCTTCTTGCCACCATGCATACTTGTATCAGTAGTTCACCAGTTGAGGGGGTCTCTACGGGCTCCCATCCAGCTGTCTCTTACTCGTTCTTATTGATAGTTAAAATGACTCCCCTAGAATGTGGGGGCAGAGAACGTTGGCTACAGAGAGCATGCAGTTTCATAAAGAACACACATAAGTGAACGATCTTGTTCAACTCCATCTGGGTTGAAACATGAATGAACCACTCAGGCTTTGCTTGCTTCCGGCTGAGTGTCCAGACATTCATTCCTGTCTCTCTGCTTTTTGCTTCCTTGGTTCTGGAAGCCAATCGCCAGGTCTGGCCACTTGACTGGGTTCCACTTTCATCACCTGCCCCTTACAAAGCCTATTCTCTGACCGTGTCTTGGGAGAGTCACATTCACTCCGGAAAGCCTGTGCCCCACACCTCTGTTCTGACCTACCTTCAGAACCCTTTTTTCCTTTTGTCAGCCATGGGCCTGTTGAAAATCTCTTCCTACCGCCTTCTGCTTTGGCCAGGCTGACGCTCCAGGAGAAAACCGACTTGACTAGACGACTTCAAGTCATTGAAGTGTCCCCGAAGGGAACAGTGTCCCCTTCTGATAAAGTGTGACTTTGAGAACAGAAAGAACAACTTATCCCTTCACTAAAAAATATCACTGCTCATGTCTATAGATATTACGATAGCTAAGAAATGAAATATGCCTGAAGTGAAAAAAATGGGAATACGATATTAAAGAATTTATTTCAATGTTGTATAAACTATAGGAATCTGTTCTGCTTTTATCTGCTTTCAAGAAAATGAAAGTTATTCAATTTCAGTAACTAAAGAATCTAAAGGACATCTTTGTTCATTGTCTGTACAGTCCAAACTTCCCCAAAGGCTTCTCTGTGTATTTTTTAAAAGATTTTATTTATTTATTTTTTTAGAGAGAGGGGAAGGGAGGGAGAGAAACATCAATTTGTGGTTGCCTTTCATATGTCCCCTACTGGGGACCTGGCCCACAATCCAGGCATGTGCCCTAACTGGGAATTGAACTGGTGACCCTTCGGTTCGCAGGCTAGCACTCAATCCACTGAGCCACACTAGTCAGGGCTCTGTGTATTTTTTTGTAGAGTCTGCTTGTGGAGACCCACAATCAAAGTAAATAAAAAATGCAATTGGTGTCAGAGAAGTCAGAAGATTCGCCATCTTGAGGAGTCCAAAAAAGCTCTGTATTTTTACCTCTCAGGCATTCATTTTAACAGTTGTGTCAGTTCCACTCAGAAAAAGAGAGCAAAAGTCTACTGTGTAGCTGAACTACAAGACTTATGGGCCACTTTAGTTTTTGAAATAAATAGAAATAGAAGTTGGACAAATTCTTAAGGCTAAGAATTTAAACAAAACCAAAGTTTGCCAAGGACCGAGATGGCACATTTCATACTTTCCTTACCTATTTTCTTCAAAGGTACACAGTAGTCTCCCTCATCCATGGTTTCACTTTAAATGGCTTCGGTCACCTGCAGTCAACCTTGGTCTGAAAATATTAAATGGAAAACTGCAGAAATAATCAATTAACATTTTACATTGTGCGCTGTTCTGGGTAGTGTGATAAAAACTCACGGAGTTCCGATCCACTTTACCCAGGCCCTGAATCATTCCCTCACTCAGCGCATTTACGCTGTATACACGACTACGATTAGGCTCTCAGAAGCCACCTTGGCTTCAGTTTGACTGTTACCAGATCACTGTGTAAGGTAACTGTTCAGGTAACCTGTATTTTACTTAATCACGGCCTCCAAATGGCAAGAGTGGTGATGCTGGCAAGTTGGATATGTCAAACAGAAGCTACACAGTGCTTCCTTTAAGTGAAAAGGTGAGCACAGCACAATAAGGTGTTTTGAGAGAGACCACATTCACATAACTTTTATTACCATATAGTGCTATAATTGTTCTACTTTATTAGTAGTCATTGTTAATCTCTTACTGTGACTAATTTATAAATTAAACTTTATCATAGGCATATACATATAAGAAAAAACATAGTATATTTAGAGTTTAGTACTATTTGTGGTTTCAGACATCCACTGGGGGTCCCTGTGAGTAAGGTGGGACCACTGTACTCATTTTCAAAGCAAAGGAGTGAAGGGGATGGTCCATAGAGTCCGGGAAGTCTTCTGTGTTTGCTGAGTCATCACAATGCCAAAGCATGGAGCTCTTACACTTCATCTCTAATTTCTTGAATTCTCCCCATGCAGCCTTTTACCTCCAGGCATTTGCTATTAAGTCTCCTTCTCACCCTCACTGTGACAATAATCCTACGGATGACTTTGTATCAATACATGGAAAATACACTCCAAAATTTGACAAAATAAATGGAAAACAAGAGCTACTTTTAATGATAAACCAATACAGAAAATATGGAACGTTCCTCATTTGCCAAATGGGCATGAAACTGCCTTCTATAAAATTTTGATCTATTATGCTCCTGATAGTATATAGCTTCATGTGGATGTGAGATGCTATCATTACCACTATTGTTATTTTCCAGAGAAGAAAAGAAAGTAGAACTGTATGGGAAATTTTTTAAAGAGATGAAAAATAACCAGGGAGACCCAGAGAACAATAAAGGAAAATAGAAGCACAAAATTTTTGCTTTGTTCTCCCTAGTCTCCCCTTCTGTTTCCTTCCTGCTCTAATTCTACCGCAATATGTCTATGAAGCTCCTGGGTTCTGCCAGAATTCCCTGCTGCCCCAGCTCCCCCACCCGCCAAGGGCAACGGATCTTCCGGTTCCCTTCATCTCCTCTGCTACTTCTAATACTCCATGGAACCTCACCCGCCCAGCAAAAAACAGAAAGCCACTGCAACGGGTTGAAAGATCCGGCAATTGGGGCATTAGGGCTCCCCCTTCTGTTCTTGGAGTGCAGGTACCTGGGGCTCTGACTCCAGACAAAACTCCAGACAAAATTGACCTCCAGGATCCTCCCTGCCAGAATGCATCAAAAAGCTATTTATAGTAGTGTTTTTCAAGTTTAAATGTACCTAAGAATTATCTATTCAAATATAGATTTCGACTCTGTAGGTTAAAGGGGAGACCAATATTCCTCAGGTTTACCAAGCTTCAGGTGCTGCTGAGGCTGCTGGTCCTTGATCCATGCGGTCGGTCGGAGCAGTCTCTGTTATCAGAAGCGCCACCAGGGGATATCCAGGGGTTTACTTGGCGATTACAGCCCTTATACCAGAAAGTGGCAGTCTTTGTAGTTTTTAATACATATTTTTTTGTCTTATGGGGCAGGCCTGTATTTTCTTCAGATCTCAGGGAAAAAAAGTATTGCATTGATTATCATTTTATGGTGATATCATTGTCTATTTTTTGTGAGGAAACAACTACAGAGTTCAGAGTTTTAAAACCAGTGACACAGATATGTAGGTTTTAAATTGTCCAAAGCCACAATCACTATTATTAAAACCACTGATTCAAATTCAGTCTATTTTCTTACTCATTACATGTGAGTCACGATAAGACTGTTTTAACGATCTCCAATCTGTAGCCTCAAGTAATTCCCAAGGATGCACATAATTCAAACAGAGAACTGCTTCCTTAACCTTTATTTCCCTTTTTTATTCATTTATTCATTCAAAAATTAGATTGTGTCAAATATACCTAAAGAAAGCTGTTAAAAATGTAAAACTGTGTTTTGAAGAGCAAGTGGGAAAGGCCTGAAGCTGGAGGGTACCTGGAGCTGAGTCAGCACAGGAGGCAACACCGAGAGCCGCTACAGGGAGGGGAGAGGGTCCTGGGACTGGAGGGAGCCGCGACATGGAGGTCCTGTCACAAGCACAGTGGAGTGACATGATCGATCTTTCAGTCCCCCACCTTTTTTCTTTTTTTTTTGTGCGGAGGCCAAGAGTGGGAGCAGGGGCCAGTGAGGGGCTTATTGCTGAATGCAGGCGAGACAGTGAAGATGTACGGAGCTCACACAACAGTTTGGATTGTCTTCATTTAGCCTTCATCAGATTTCTAGGAGTTTTCTTCCCTTCTCCACTAAATAATTTTGCTGTGGAGGTGAAAGAAAAACCCTTCAGCTCATAACCTTAACAAGAGAGGAATCACTAAATACTTCTTTGCCTGTACACACAAAGGTGCCTAATATAATGCTGACAACAGAAATATAAAATGAGAAATAATGTCATCAAACTAATATGACATCTGTGGTTATCTATAGTCAAACGACATAAAAATACAGTCTGTTTATAGCATAAGATTGTGGTGCTCCATACGTGGTAGCTATAGTTAATATCATCAATATAATCATCAGTTACTGTCAGCTGGGGTCCCCTTGCTCCTCAGAGACCCACATATAATTGGCTTTCAGGCATGTCAATTCCACGGCCTGTGGAAGACCAAGTTCCCCTCCTAGATTCCTGCAAGAATCTGGACACCTGGCATCTCCCAACTCCTGTTTCCCAGACCTGCACGCGCTGCTGCTGTGCTTCCCAGTGTTTCAGAGGCAGTGTTCTGAGTTTTCCAAAGAAACACGTATGAATTGTTTTTGTGAGAAATTTAGACTTTATTGAAGAGTTCATGGGGAAGCTAAAGAGGTATTTGTCACAGAAAAATAAAACAAAACTTTTACATCACTGAAGGTCTCAGCATTCTTTAAATAATTTTCTACAAGTCTGGAGCTCCCCTGGCCTCCAAGCTGCCTCAGCCTCTTTCCATCTCAAGGGATCGTCATCTCTTTCTTTCTCTCTTTTCTTTACTTTCAAGAGCAAATCCAGCCAGCCAGGCACCACCACCAAAACCTGCCTGGTCACAAACAGAGCCAGTGCCCTGCTCCTCTAATTCCTGGCACCACCTGAAACCAGGAAGGTGGGAGGATTAGGTGGCTTCCTGCACCCCCCCACCTCAAACATTTATAAAATGTTCTCCCCAAGAGGGATTCTGGCCAATAAGAGTTTTTAAACACTATTCTGGCTTAGGCACTCGGCCTTCTGGATGGCTTCAAAAACCACTCCAGCTCATCTCTGTCTTCTCCTCTAAATTCAAAGTCAAAATATTTACTCTTCTACCGTTCTTTTTCTCATAGGAAAAATATTGTTCCTATTCTCTAAAGTTACTATTTCCATTTAAGTAGCTGGGCATAGCTAAGACTTCAAGTTTTTCCCAAATCCCATAGCTTCTAGCACCTACTTTGATCCCAGTTTTCTTGAATAACCTCCTATTGTGATTACTTCAAGAGATTTGGCTGTGGCTTACTCGAAAATTCCAATGAAGGCCCTGCTTAAATTGAGACCATCTTTCATCTTCTTTCTTTAGACCTCATTACTCACCAGTTCTTTTTGTGTCTCCCATGTGAGTACTTCCTCCTCTGCCTTTTTTCTCTTCTCCCCCAAATAGGCTAGGGAGCAATTTTTTAAAAATATTATTAGAGTGTATTTTTTTTTTACTACACAGCTGTTTCTATTTTTCCTCTATTAGAAAGTAATGGGATGTTTTTGAGTAGGGATTCTTTAGGGTCACATAGGTAGGAAAAAGAAAAAAATATCAATCCTTTAATATGCTAGAATTGGTTACTAAAAACACAATAATTTTAAAGACAAAAATTGTACAATGGATGATACATTGTAGCCAAGATTAAATGTTCATACTCAAAATATTGGGAGTATTTTAAAAACCAATAATCATGAGGAACTGACAATTTAAAAATCTTTTTAGGGAGCATTTTGTCTTTTCAGCCAAGAATAAACAAATGAATTTATTTTTTGTGTCATGATTTATCCTAAATGTCTTTATATCACATGCATGTTTTATCTCTACGTGATTGTAAAATGTCAGAATCTAAGAATATGTTAAAATTTCCTGCCACTTCTGCTTTGAATTACATACATTTTATTGGTATTCACCTTCAATCCTGTATTACAATAATCATGTAGAAGCAGCAGGAAAATGGTTAAGTGATTGGGCTTTGAAGTTGGTCAGCCTGATTGAAATCACAGGTCTGCAAACCCCCCTGGTAAGTTATTAAATATCTCCATGCCTATTTGTAAAATTGGCACACAGTTTAAATAGCTCATGTATGGATTGAAACAGCATCTAGGTCAGAGTAAGAGTTTAATAAATATTAATCCATATTAATTATGACCTTTTCCCCGTGTGTGTGACACCTGCTTGGGTACTTTTAGTTTCCTACCCAATACTCAGCCTCTTTCTCTTTCATGCTGGCAGAACACATTTTATGACGGGGGTCAGAAATGTCTGATGCTTATTTTTCCGAGCCTCCCTCGTACTGGGACACGACTATGATCCTGACTCCAGCCAGTAACCCAAGGAGTAGTCTGCAAGCAGGAGGCAGATGGAGGAGGAGGAGGTGGTGCTGTTGGGATCCTTTATGGAAAAGATTTTCCTCCATGAAAGAGGGAAATGTCTAGAAAAATCCCACCCTTCTTTCCCACAAGAGTGCCAGAGGCTGAGGGAGCCTCCGTGGCGGTTGTGGAAGGTGAGGAGGGCAGTCAAAAAGCGAAGGTAGTAGGGCTTAAAGGGTGAAGCGTGTGTATCCCTGAAGACACCTGTGACAGCCGAGCCAATGGGGGGAGTGCCTAACTCCAGACTTCTCACTGTGTGATGAAATGAAACCCCAGTTCTGTAAGCCATCATTAGTCAGGTATCCTGTTACTTCCAAAAATGCTACAACTGGTAAAAACACTTCAGGAAATAGCATTGGCATGTCTAAAAAGTACCACTGTTTGCAAACATGTATATAAAGTGGTTTAATATATAAACTATATGATATTTTGATGAACAAATTAATATTATTTTCACCTTCGAGGCAAAATGTTGACCAGGTGGTTTTTCTCTTTTATATGAAAGGATCATGCTTAGCTTCAATAATGGAGGGGAGAAAAGGCCTGTTCAACAATGCTACATTGACTAGCCTAAAATAAAAATTTAAAAAGCAAACAAAGCTAACCCTTCACCCTTCTGAAGATTTTCTTAGAATACTAGACCATAATAAAGCTACACCAATTTTATATTTGTATCCCTGCCTTTTTGATCTTTTGTCTCCAAAGTCCACAGTGTATCTTAAGAATATTTTTTCTCCATATTTGACACTTGTGAGTCCACCATTTTCTGAGTTTTCTCTACATGGTTAACTGACTCTTAAATTAATTTCTAGTTACATTAGATTTCCAAACAATAGAAGAATAAAGGAGTGTCTATACTCTTTATGACCACATAGCATCTTTATGCTATGAGACTTAAGTCCTTTACATTTATTCCTAAAGCCTCTAATAAAGCCTTTAACAAGAGCCAAACAATAATATATTTAAAGAAGGAAATTTCATACCTACGCCTCATTTTTTCTTGGTCAGCCAAAGAAATGCTTATGTCCAGAGAATACAATGTTGAATTTAAAATATAAGGATATGGCAGGATTTAAAAATATAAGGATTCTGCTACTCCAGCCTCAGCAGCAATCTGGTTGCATCTTGATTAAGAGACCCCAGCTATTGCCACATGGAGGGGAAAAAATCCACCCAGCTGAAACCTGCCTGAATTTATGACCCACAGAATCATGAACAAAATTTGTTGTTTCACTCCACCAAGTTTGTTAAAAGAAACCAAAATACATTGGAAAGAACATATGCATTTGAGATAGTGGGAGATAAACCCTATGAAAATTTAGGGTTCTGCTACCTCTGAATTTTCTTGGTTTAATGTGTGGCCATATTGATCTATCCCTGCAAAATGGAAGTTGTTTTTCTTTTCATCTCTTTGGATCATGGTGTTGGCTAGGGTCACTCACATGGCTGCACTTGAAAGTTAATGGCTAACATGTCTGGCACCTCAGATGAGTGACTTGAACAGCTGGGACCCAGCTGCGTTTTGCTCCACAGCAGGATAACTGGGTTTCTTATATGGTGCCTGGATTCCAAGTGAGGGAAGAACTTGCTAGGTCTCTTGATTGGGGTATTTGGATGGGCTAGAATGAATTATTTTCTATTTAAATAACAATAGAATAAGAGATCTTCCTAAAAATTGACTATGCAAGCAGATTTCAGGAACAGACTCGATTTTGAGGATGAGGGATCCCTATTTACTTTACTTGGACAATTCAGTTAGAATAGTCAATTTGATAAAATTACGTAATCATTTTGAGATTTTGTGAATGTTTCCTCTTGAATATCTTATAAAGGCAGTTATATCTAATACCGATTTAAAATAAGTATATTTCATAAGATCAATCTTATTTTTACAATTATTTTGCTAATTATGACAAATTGGCAAGGTTAGCTAGAATCCTAGGTAAAAGCCCTTGGAATTATGTATCTTTCCCCAACTTCGACTCTTTTTTTTTTCTTTTTGTGAAAAAACAGTTAGTTGACTTGCCAGAGGTCATGATCCATTAGTGAGAGAGTAGATACTTGGGTTCTTAAATCTCCAGCCCCTAGTGCTTTTTATTATTTGCATATATGAAACAGTTGTGTTTATTATGAATAAACTTTTAATTCTCATTAACTTTCGACTAGACAATCACACTGGTGGAAGAAAAAACATTGCTGAAATCATCAATGGAAAATGTTTTTTAGTAAAACCAATAATTAGGTATACCATAGTTATATTGCTCAGTTGATAGTTTTCTATCCTTAACATTGACTTTGAGGTGATCGATAACGTTTTATACTTTTCCAAATAAGATCTGGCCTCCCTTCTTGTGGAGATTATAAACCATACCAGCTGGCTCTACCACAAATACAAAGAAATGAGACCTGAAAGGTATATTGGAGATAAGCTTCCGGCTCTCTCATTTAACCAAGGAAAATACAGACGCGGGGAAGGATTCCAGTTAACAATTTCATATATTTAAAACGAGTAGTGATTTTTCAAACTCTCCCCTTTGAAAGACAAAAGCAGCCCTGGCCAGGTGGCTCAGTTAGAGCAGTTATCCTGATACCGGGTGTTGCAGGTTTGACTCTCAGTCACGGAACTTACAAGAAGAGTCAACCAATGAGTGCATAAATATGTGGAACAACAAATCCATGTTTCTTTCTCTCACCAATAAATTAAATTTTTAAAAAAGGCAAAAGCAGGGCACTTCCAGGCCAAGCGTCAGAACATCTGTAATCTATCAGTCTTATTTCCATTTCTGGTTGAGCTCAGGTAAGACTTTTGGTAACTACAAGCTCTTCTGCAAAACAAAAGGCATGGGGGACAAAGTTTAGAGAAGCAACCGAGAGACAGCCTTGCCCAGGCCCCGCCCCTTATTCCCGCGAATAGCAATATCTCCCGAAACCGGTTTTCCGAGCCTAGCCAATTGGCTACACCAGCTGTGCCAGACGGAAGGGGCGGGGCGACGGTTGCCAGAGAAGCTACTTGCTGGTTACTGGCTTCGCTTTGGTCCCATTGCACCTAAGCGGGCGCTCTTCCACAATCTGCAACTCTAGGAATTAGCCTGCTTCCGCCTCAAGTCCCTTGCCTTCCTTTATAAGCTTTCATCCACTGCACGGTCCCCTGCGTTCCGCTCCCTCCTAGCTGACTCAGGGCTGGAGATCACAGGTACGTTTGCCAAGGCTTCAGTAACGTTCGCAGACCAGCGGCATTTGCGACCCTTCGAACACCGCTTTTAGCGGAGCGGCGACGGACTGACGTCACGGCGACGCGCTGACGCAGAGGTGGGGGCGTAGGCGCGTTTTTGGGAGAGGGAAGTTTGGGTTTAGAAGAAGGCTGGGTTGTTACCGTGGACTGCCTTTTGGGCCTGGAGGGGCTGGCAGTGCTGGATGCCAGAAATGAAAGACGCTCGAGTTTATCCAGGGCGCGACCGTATTCCGCCGCCTTTGTGACCATACCCTCCACTCCCCCGAGACTGGCTCCCTGGGCTGGGAAAAAGGTTGCGAGGCTCAGATGCTGCTAGGAAGGATGTAGTCCCCCGGACGTCAGAGCGGATATTAGCCTGGGTGGGCTTCTGAACGCAGCCCTGAGATTAAGTAATAAAAGAGATTAAATAAATCAGTGCCAGGTTTTGAGTGTCCGTGGTTAGTAAATGGTGCTGCTTGTTTACTGAGAAATCACATGGTGGCTGGTGTTGAGAATAAAGTCTATTGAGACAGTTTCCTTGTAACCTCATGCGTAGTAACGTTTCAGGTATTTTTGAATGAATGAGGTACCTGGAGTAGTTCTAAGCACCACCGGGTTAGTTACGGTTAAAGGAACAAACCGCAGGAAGCCTATTTACTTTTAAAATTAGTTTGATTCCCTTCTGCTTACAATAAAAATGCCATGTTTGTGATTCTGTAACAGGTGTCTGTTTTTTGTTTCTCCTTTTCCTCTGCTTTTGCAGTTGGTGTGTATTAATGGTATTGTTTTTGTATCCCAGACGCCCAAAGGTATGAGAAGATAGCAGTTTATATTACTATTAATCATTGTGCTTGATCTGTACAAATAAATGAGACTCAGGAAGCTGGGTATAGCAATGAAATTGGCATAACATCCACCTGCTGGGCACAATTCTTTTGGAAGTTAGTAATTGTTTTCCCTGGGTTCTGGTTTAGTAGTTCTTTAGTGGTATTTTCAATAGTAGTCAATTTATGATTACATTGAAGATGCTTTGTAATAATCCTGCAAATAATAGGTCTCAAAAATTGTTTTAAAAAATTAGTTCTACATAGATAATTCAGGCCTACAAGTAATTTCAGGAATGGCAGTTGACTCAGGATGATTATTTTTAGAAAGGAAAAGAATTAAAGGAAAGACTTGATGGGAAAGCATCCCCAACAGAGTGAACCAAAGAGGCCCTAAAACAAACAAAAAACCCTCGCCTGTCCGTGCTTCTATTTTGTTTGAACCCCATCACATCTTTGGCTGGCAAAGATTAGTCTCATTTTGTAAACCAAGGCCCATTGTGGCTAATGGTTGCCCATGTCAGGTGGCTCATAAGAACCAAAAACTGATGAGTCTTGCTCAATATTCTTTCCATTTAATATGCTGCATCTGGGTCATCAAGGAATGGTTTTACTTATATTCAGTCTACCTGTGCTGTGTTTGAAAGGGAACAATAATACTTTTAAAATATTTTCTTCAATCTGGTCTGAGTTAATTTTGGTACTTAAAGGGATAAGCTATCATTTTCTGGACCTCGTATGTGGAGCAATTGATTCAGATGGCCATGGACAAATGAGGTGTTATATTTGATCACTTCTTTCTGTACTGATCTCTTGCCAGTCTGGCATTCTAATTCTGATTCTTTCAGTGTTTTTCATGTTTTTTTTTTTTTAATCACCAGTGGAAACAACTTTGGTTTCTTCAAAATTTTTATAGGAAAGAATGTTGACATTTCATCTCTTTGAGACCCCAATAACTAGTTTCACTGCTTCTGCTTTCTTCCCTCTCATATGCCTAGTCCATTCCCCAAAATGCCACTTGATTTGTCTTTAAAGATGCACTTCCAATCTGTCATTCCTCTGCTTAAAATTATTTAATGGTTTGTCTTAACCTGTAGGAAAAATTCTTGTGTTTGGCATACAGATACTGTTGTCAGCCTGTCCAGTCTCATCTTTGTAATGCGTGTTCCCTCATGATTCCTTGCACTTGCTGGTACTTTACACTTTACCTGGAATGCCTTTTGCTCTTCTGTTTGGCCAAACTTAAACTTGTTCTACAGGACTTGACCAAGGTTCCACGTTTTCCAGGAAGTCTTCCAGGATCCTGCCAGCTGGTGTTAGGTATCCTATACGCCTCGTGGCACCTCATGAGTTCCCTGTCATAGCCTTTGGCACACTGGATGTTAGTGGTCCCCTCACTGCCTGTATTCTCTTTAGACTTGTAGTCTCTGCTTTCAAAGAGTTCAGTCTTACTCATTATTTACTTGTACAGAACATTTTTTATTTTTAAATATAAACTGAATTTATAATAGTGTGGTTGAAACCTTATTGGATTAAGGCAAGTTTGTATGTTATTTTCTGCTATGTAGATTATTATATTTATTTATATTTTAGTATCTTATGGCTTTTGGTTCATAACTGAGTTCTACCACTTCCTTACTTATATTTGTGGGCAAGCTATTTAACTTTTCTAAAACTTGTTTTTTTTATCTGTACCTTTTGAATATTAATATTAATAGCAACCTGGTAAGGATTTTTGTGAGATGATGTGTATAAGATCAATCAGAGCTCCATTAATAAAGGACAATTGTCCTCATGTTGAAGGGATGGAAAATGCCTTAAGTTTATCTGATAAAGGATGCTTACTTTGCTTGGGATTAGACAATATTCTGAACAACTTTGAGCCAATCTTCTTTTAGATAATTGGGCTTTATATGGGGCACCTTTCTTTTCAAAAGTGTCTTGGTTTGAATAACAAATTATATGATCACCAAACATATATTAGAACCTGACCTACGCCCTTCACTGTTACGTCATTTTTGAGGGCCAAGGATGATGGGTATGATATTTGCTCCTACAGACTTAGTGGCAAGTTAACAAACAATGAAAATATAAGCACTATGGAGCAATTAAATTCTAAACTGTATGACTTTGAAAATACTATTAGATGTTTAGGATTCTTGATGGTTAGGAACAGTCAGGGAAATACTTTAGGAAGGAAGAGAGACTGGGGCATGAAGTACGAATCCAGTGTTTACAAATCAGTCATTCTTGCTGTCAGCTTTTTTCCCTGTTTAATCTGCAACTGTTTTATATTTAAATTACTTTATCCATTGGATAGAGGATTTAGCTAGTTATTTACAGTCATGCTCCGTATAATGACATTTCAGTCAACACTGGACTGCATAAATGATGCTGGTCCCATAGGATTATAATGGAGTTGAAAAGTTTCTATCACCTAGCGATGTCATAGCCGTCCCAGTGTCAGAGCACAACACATTACTCACGCGTCAGTGGTGAGGCTGTTGAAACAAACCTGAGCTGCCAGCCACATAAAAGTATAACGCATATAATTATGTACAGTACATAATACTTGATAATGATATAATGATAATAAAGGATTCTGGTACTGGATTATGTATTCACTGCACCACACTTTATTTTAGAGTGTGCTCTTTCTACTTATAAAGAAATATTTGCTGTAAAAGAGTATGCTGTGTTATGCCAGCAGCGGCCTCATACATCTGTTTACCATGTTTCTAGATTACATCATTTCTCTTGTGCTTGATATAATTTCGTGTTGTTTTGTGCAGTAACATGCTATACAGACTTGTAGCCTGGGAGCAATGGGCTATACCACCTAGGCTTGTGTGAGTACATTCTGTGATGTTTGCACAGTGATGAAATTGCCTAACGGTGCATTTCTCAGAACTTATCTCCATCATTAAGTGCTGCAGGACTGTATCTAAGTTAAACTGTATTGGAAAAAGTTTTTTTCTCATTTACAGTAGCTTTTACTCTTAAGATCAATTTTCTGCCTTTGGTTAGTTGTTACTCTTTGCTTATTTTCAAATTTCCTATACATTTTTTTCATTATGGAGTCTAAGAAGCCATACAATTACTTTGCTAGTAATCTTTTGACTAGTGTCTAGAATAGTGAGAGAGAAGAGCAGGATTCTTATATCTATTTTGTGTTCCTTGCTGAATATTTCATAGTGGATTTTTGTCTGTAGATTTGTGCTTTTGTTTGAAGCCAATGGAAGCTAATTTTTCAAGAATTAATGTTTGGCAGCAAATAATTGAAATCTGCAAGATTAATACACTTTTCTCATCAAAGAGATTGGTTTTAAATACATATTTGTCTGCAGCTGGTTAGTTTACTTAAAACAATCTAGGTGCTAAGGAAGGTCATGGACTGTGATCATTCTTTTCTCTGACCATGTCCAGCATTGAGGTCCCTGAGCAGCCATCCCTCAAATGCTTCATTGGCCAAAATGGAACATAGTTCAGTGAGTGTAGCTGGATCAGCATAAACCCATGACCACTCCTGGAAAAAGCTTTAAGTACATGCCTTTTGGTAGGGGACGGGTAAAGTCATCTCTGTATAGGAAATTTAATCCTCTAAACATTAAAAGTATTTTAGAATCGCTAATCTTTAGGGATTTGATCATTAAATATGTGTGCAGAATATGTGTCTGTTTCACCACTAGCAAGTTGTACAAAAGTATTGTTTATACATTTGTCAATTGGCAGTATATACTACATAATTGAAAACATTTTCTTTTGAAACATCTGCTTTTCCATACACGAATACATTTCATCTATTAAAATGATTTTATAAGGTAGGACTTTTTATGCTAAAGAAAATTACTGCATTGTCATTTAGCACATGTGTTTTCGGTTATTGTATTGTCACAACACGAAAGTGGTGGAGTGTCTTGGAACCTCTGAACGATTTCTATCCTGGAAAATATTTCTAGACTGTAAGAATTGATTGTTGATTATTTCTCTGGAAATATTTGAGACTTCATTTATACAGTTCTCTATTTCATGTTTTGAGGAATCAGTAATGAAGATAACCTTTTAGAATGTTGGGCCAAAGTCATTCTAAAATCTATTTTTACATTGTGTTACTTTTATTTCTTTATCCTTTAAGATAAGACACTTTCATAAGTGATGAGGAAGAAAAAGTTTGTGTGATTTTATCTTGTGATAAATTTTTTAGGAATATTGTATAAGTAGTTGTCAGGAGACAAGAAGGCTAAGTAAGAATGTCTTTAAAATACTGCTACCAAACCGAGTCTTATCTCATAAAATATTTCCTACAAATTGAAGCTCCCTATCCACTCACATTATTTTTTGAAATTTTGTTCCAAAGATGGAAACCATTTTTCTTTTAATGATCCCTCAAAAGATGAATCAAAGTGCAAATGAGTAAGAACAGTCTTTATTCATCCTGTTCATTAACTGCTCTGTGTCTTAAGTCCTCTCCTTCAGTTATTAGTCGACTTTTACAAGGTTCATAGGTGCTGAGGATTCAAATATAAATAAGACATTCTTTCGTGAGATTCCAGCATGCAGAGAAACAAATGTTTAAACAAGTGTATGGCTGAAAGGTAAATACCAATTCCTCTCTGAGTGGGGAAGCTATTGCAACTGAACAAATCAGTACATGATAATTCTCTTGATTGCAGTGATTTATCCAGAGCATATTCTTCTTCACCCTTAGGTTTGGTTTCCTTGATTTTGTGTATCTGTATATTTTTAATTCCAGACTGTAGATAGCTCCAATATTGTTATTCCCTAATAACAGATGTGGCATGTATGCAGCATTTGATTACGTCATTTTAGACTATCTGTAGGCTAGTCAGCAGTTTCATTTGGACATGAATTGCTGGCATTTCCAAAATATGAGCATGCTTTTCTTTGGCCTGTATCCTGAATATTTGCCTCTGTGGTACATAGAATCTTCAGACAAAAATGATACATTTTTACAGACACTTTGGTTTTTGAGTCACTAATTAAATATTGTGAATAACTTTCAACCTATTATTTTACATTTACCCTTGGAAATTCTTGCACATATATATTTCGTAACCCAGATATATAAAAATAAATTACAAAGAGGTAACTATCTCTGAAAAATGCAGAAAATCTTAAATGCAACATTTGATTTTGTGTAAACATAAAATGAAGTCAGGAACATACATTACTGTATACTAGAGTTGTAAGAACACAGCCTTAATGATTGCGGAAATATGCATTACTTAAACTAGAATGGCTTTCAAAAAATTTATAAATACATTTAAAATGACACCTCTAAATTTGAGTGAAAGCAATTAGATGAGTAAAACTTAGAAGTAATGCCATCTCTCTATTCACTATCACCAAAGAATATCCTAGATTGAGCTGGAAAGTAGGAGTAAATGAATTTAATTTTCAAAGGTCTACTTTTAAAGGAATAATTTATCTTCTTTGTAACTATTATTGTCAAATACTTTTAAAAGTATGTTAAATTTCTACTGTCCTAGGCATAAATAATATACATTTCCTGTTGGATGGTTTTAATGAAACTGAGTACTATAGTGAACCTATGTGTTTTATATCCATTTTCTATTCTGACTGGATTAAGATATTGTTATAATACTTCAAGAAATAGGTTAATAAAGGTTTCCACATTCTGTGACTATACAGCAAGTAGTGGGCCTTTTGGAGACTGTATGGAAACTGGCCACTGTTGAATGTTTGTGCTATGCAGGTTGGATACTATTTTGAATAGTATCACAATGAGTAGCAGTTATGAGTTTCAGTTTGTGAAATATTACTTGTTTATACATCTTTAGATTTTTATTATAGGGTAATCACATAAAAAAGAATCTAGTGAAATGATAAGTTTAATAACTAAAATATTTCCTGACTTTCAGCCTGGGTGGAGAGGTTGTTGCGGAAGCCACCTGTAATTCATCGACCAGATTTATGGAGGAGCCTGCAGATGGTGGCAGTCGTTCGGAAGAACTGTTTTCCCGTTTTAGAAGCAGGGCGGAGAGGGGACATGTACCGCAGCATGCCAGTGAAAGTCATCTCAGCTGGTATTCTCGACAATAGGGGGTGTCTAATTTTCTGGTTTCAGTGTTTCATGCTCTGCCCATATTGTAAATTATGTGAATCAAATACAGCATTTTTTCAAGAATATCTCCTTCAAGTCTAGTAATTAATGTATTGATTTAATTTGACTACAGTGTACTTATTTAGCAGAATTTGGATAGTTTTTTGGATTCTCAAGGAAAACAATTAAAAATGAAAACTGTACCTATTAAGAACTTATAAAGTGTTGTAACTAAGGTAAATGAGGATATAAATTATGGAATATTGGATATATAATTAATGAGTACCAATTCTCTGTCACTTGGTATATTGCTGTTTAAGAAATATCTGCCATGTTTTGCTTTTTTAGAATGGGGAATATACTTGTTATTTATGTTACTCATTGCTCCTCAAAATGACAATCTTAAAATACAATTACTGTTACTATGGATGGTATAGACCAACTTCTAGTTTACTTTGTTAAAAATGAAGGTGTTTGCTCATATATAATCATTCTTGACTTTCTGCCCATGGTTTTTAATAATGGGCAATTGTCATTCACAGCCAGCGTCTTCATAGTCCCATCACTTCAAGCCAGTGGTGCTTAAGAACACAATCTACTTTTTGACATAGCCTCTGAGATGCCATCAAATGCTGATGAGCCATTATGTATATTCCATAAAGGAAGGAAAGAACTGCCAATTAAAGACAGACTCAATTTTATTTATAAACATTTAAAAAGCTCATTAATTATACATAGATTTTTATTCCAAATATGTGCCTATGTAAAAATAAGATATAAGTATAATAAATGAGTTAAGCTATTCTCAAAACTTCTCTCTATTGAAGTCCAACTCTTCTGAGTCACCTTTTGACTCAAGTTGTCCTTGCTATTAAGAATATTGGAAATTGGCATTTTTTTTTAGAAGCGTCTTTAACTGAAATAAAATTTCTTGCTGTTGGGCTTTTACTTACAATATACAGCAAGTCTATACATTGGAGTCTTGCGTCTGGAATATTGCTAAACATTCCTCCTTCACCAGCTCCTGCAGCCTCTCTCCATGACCCTCCCTTCCTAGGGGTTAAACAAGTGTTGTGCCCTGTCTCTGGGATATTCAGCAAAGCATCGGATACTTGTTCTACAAGCCTGGGGCGTGCACAGGATGGAGAACTCAGGATTCCTCCTGAGCTGTGGAGGGAGATTGTGAGAAGCACCTGATTTTGGGCTGTAAAAATGTGTCCCCCCAAAAAAAAATGTGTCTTAGAGTGATACACAGTAGTGTCTAGGTAAAATGTAATGAAGGCAAATATTATCAGTTTTGGTCTAAATGATAATTATTATAAAGCCAAGTATGAAGGATTTTTTAGATATCTGGAGAGATGTTTTTTGTTATCCTTTTCTTTAGCTTATTCATTCTTTTGGGGGAATATTTTGTGAAGAGCAGTAACTTTTAAGAAAGCGTTTGGGAATAAGGTCTAGAAAGACCAGTCTTTCGGGTTTGGAGTAAGGGGGAAGGGAAGGAAAAAAGACACTCAAATTGCTTTACAAACTAGAAAAGAGGTGTTGAATAATTATCAATGGCACAGTGAAAGCCTTGCTGTTGGTGGTCTCTGTGTTTTATATATCTTACCATTTTAAAAATTGTCTTTCTGTTTATAGTAAATGTAGAAAAACTATGGTAGTATAGAAAAATCCATTACATTTTCACATTTTGCAGAGCAATTTAGACAACTGGAATATTTAGTTAAAGGTATGCTATATATATTCATGAAAATACAACTGATTTGACAGATTTAACTTAAGTTTTGTTTCTGCACATCTAATTAGTGTAAAACAGGGCATCCTAAATGAAAAGACTGAGTTGGAAGCAACATTTAAGGAAGCTGAGTTGGCAGCCTTTTCTGTGGAATTACTTTTGCCATTATTTAAGGACACCGTTGAAGAAATTAGTTTTGAAAATGTGAGTACTTGACTTGCGAATATCTAATGAAATGAAAAGCTATCATAATGCTCAGATCGCACTAAGTGAGGTTTCATATCTTAACATAGTTCTGCACACGTGCTGGTATTGGATGTTAAAAAATGCAGGCTTACCTGTGTTCTTTATTCCACAGTTCTTTACCTTAGAGGTAGTTTCAGGCTTGCACTTGATAAGAGGCTAAGCTAGAAACTCTATACCTCGGTGCTTGACTTACCTGGAGTTGAATTAGTGAGTCAACTTTTCTCAAGAGTAAATTTAAAACCAAAATATTCTGAAAGGTGAATATATCTGTTTTCTATAATGTTTTGTGGAATAGAAATCTAAAATTTCATGTACTAAAGTGTGACATAAGGACAAAAAGTAGATTGCATTCTATTTTATTAAAATAAATGCTTGAAATACTTTAGGGTTTAATCTCTTATTTTGATTTCATTTTACTTTAATGTACCATGTAACAGATTCTATCACTGTTGATAAACTTGACAGCGTTTATTATTACTATGTACAAAAAAGTGATTTTGTCACTAGGAAAAAGTACTCTTTGATAATAAGTAACATTATATTTTAGAGTGTGTTAATGCTATATCTTAAATATGTATGTGGTTTTTGTATTTTGTCAGGCTGATTTTTCTCCATCCAATTTGAAGAAGATTTTTAAACAGAAGAAAATATTAACAAAAGAATTAGATACATTTAAACGCGTAAAACAAGCTTTAGAACATCTTCTTAGAAAGCCAGAATACCAACAAGTAAGGAATATTAATCACTAATTTAATAGCGGTATTTCTTCCTTGAAGGCTATATTATTTTTCAAACTGCAGAGGTTAAAATATAGGTATATTTAAAATGGAAATAATTCTTGAATTTTTGAAATGGTGATCATTAAGCTAACCCCTACTTTTAACATTTCATAAATAGTTCTACATGAGAGCAATGTATTTTTATAGAAAGATATTTTTATTATCTATATCAAAAACTTCAATTATGTGTTAAAATGTTGTCATTTCAGCCAATTACAATAAAATACTCATAGAATGTAAGCTCTTGTGTACATTATACATCCATGTATTCTTTTTTTGGTAACAGTTTTGTGGTGATGTAATTCACATACCATACAATTCTACCATTTAAGTGTACGATTCAGTGATTTTTAGTATATCTACAGAATTGTGTAGCTGTCACCACAATCAATTTTAGAGCATTTCATCACTACAAAAAAAACTCCATGCCCTTTAGAAGTTCACCTCCCATCCTCACCCACCCCTCCTTAGCCTGTTAACTTACTTTCTGTCTCTATGGATTTGTCAATTCTGGACATGTCCTATAAATGGAGTCATTTAATATGTGGTTGTTCCTAACTGCCTTCTTTCATTTAACAATGTTTTCAAATTTCATCCATGTTTTAGTATGTATCAATGCTTCATTCCTCATTATTGCTAAATAATATTTTATTTATGAGTTTATTTATGTATGGTATACCACCTTTATTTGTCCATTCCTCATTTGATGTCCATTTGGGTTGCTTCTACTTTTTGGCTATTATGAATGAAGCTGCTGTGAACATTCATTTGTGAGGTGTGTGTACCCAGAGAAATGAAAACACGGATGCCAGGCAGGTCCACTGTGTGACCTCACAGAGCATCTGATGGGCTTCATGAAGGTCCATGACCTCTCTCTGACACTGTGAATACAGTTTTGCATTCCATGCGCCTGCATATGTGCTTTTAGGTGAAAGAAACCATAGCTTTTCCACATCCTCAAACAGGAGTATAACACTCAAATGAATAAACATTCTTCTGTGTTCTCATTCCACATGTCTACATAAATTCTGTTACTGATTTGCCATGAATAAAAATAATTCTTATTGGTAGAATTAGGTCATTTATAATTTTTACCTATTCATTAACAGCACTGTGAGCTTTCTTTGAATACAAGATTTTTGTGATTTTTATGTTATTGGCTTGTACTTTCTGTGGCATTATTTAAATTATCTAATTTTATGAATTGTGGACAAAACATGATTTGGAACACTTAGGCAAAAATCCTTTTGATGTTAACATTTTAAAAAATCTGAACTGTGCAGTGTAGTTATTCATATTAGTTTCTTAATTGATGCTTATTTCTTTTTTAAAATTTATTTATCTTTTAATTTAATCTGTATTGTATTTTTTTCCATTACCATTTAGTCCCGTTATACCCCCTCCCCCCAGTAATCAACACAAAGTTGTTCATGTCCATGAATCCGTTTTCCTTTTTAAATTGATGCTTATTTCACTTTCTACTTTTTTATATAGAGAAATACAGTTTATGAACACTGACTTACAGCAATATTTTTTCACAGGTGGATGACACAGGTTTATCCAGCATGTTAGAGAAGCTAACTGATAATGAAAGTGAAAATGCTGTGAGTCTTTTTACACTTTGTATCTATTCTTCTGACCTTTTTGTTTGTATGCTGCTTGGCTATAAAATGAACCAACATTGTTTATGCTGTTCCTAACTCTAACATTATATTTGCTGAAGGATCTTAAGAAGAAGGTAGTTGAAAAGGAGGCCTATATCCAAGAACTTTCTTGTTTGTTTCAGGATGAAAAGGTAAGTAGATTTTGAGCTTAATTCATCTATTTTCTTAATATTGACTCCTTTCTTTCCACCCTGGTTACCCATGTCCTCAGAAATAGACACAAAAAGGTTTTTGCAAATATACAAATAATGTAACAAATAGCACATCTTAATTTAAAAAAAAATTTTTTTTAGATTTTCATGGTGTTTTTGTCAGGGTACTTGGTTTAAATCACTATGTGTTAGAAATTATGTGTAAATTTGTATGGTGCAGCATTTTAGACATACCCATAATTTTACTTAGGAACATAGATAGGGATTTTAAAAAAGAGAAAATTAGCAGGAACCGTTAAATAAAAGGAGGGAGGAGAAAACGTCCCAAATAGCTTTACATAGAACACAGTTGCCGTGGTGGGGCGGGTGCCACTGTTTATGTGACGTGTTACTTAGCTTTTTATCAGCTGTTTAGATCATGTCTGAATGCAGGTATGTTAAAGATTTATAAAGATATATAAAGAAATATATCAAGTAACACATTTTATTTTTGTTTCCTCTGTTTTAGGCAAATGCTTTGAAAGCCAACCGTTTTGCACAATCAGTTAAAGTCGTACATGAACGACTACAACTCCAAATCCATAAAAAGGAAGAGGAAAATGACAAATTAAAAGAATATGTAAAGGTTATAAATATTCATCCATTTTTATAGTTTGTAATAAGTTAATGATCTACTATAAAGCCTTTCCTTAATTCTGGACTTTGGTGGTTTTGAAAGAATTCAACTTAAGTATTGCCGTGGGAAATACGTATCTGAGGCAGATCTGAAACTTAAGATTTCTGGGCTGTCGAATTTGCCTCCAAACCCTAATATAAAAATCTATCTCTTATTAGTACCACTCTAGGAAAGATTTGTAGAGCTTGAGTTTCTTGGAAAACCCTCTCCACTATATAGTTAATTTATGTTTATTGTGGATAATTTGTATAATATTAAAGAGAAAATTAAAATAACTCAAAAATACATTTTGACATATAGTATTCCAGTCTTGTTTTTGTACATCTATGCAATGTACATACTCACATATATTTAGTTAAGTGTTAAATAAATGTTTATTATTTTTGTGTTTGTTACTAATGGTAATAACTTTATTTTTTAAAGGTTTTATTTATTTATTTTTAGAGAGAGAGGAAGGGAGGGAGATGGAGAGGGAGAGAAACATCAATGTATGTTTGCCTCTCACATGGCCCCCACTGGGGACCTGGCCCGCAACCCAGGCATGTGCTCTCACTGGGAATTGAACTGGTGACCCTTTGGTTCACAGGCCCATGCTCTAACCAGTGAGCTACACCAGCCAAGGCTAATGGCAATAACTTTAAAATCAGTTATCCTGCTGTTTAGTGTTTGGTGTTTAGATAATCAAGTAATCTCCTTGATATATATATGTATATATATATTTTTAACAGTATAAATAAGATGAACTTTTTGGTTTAAACTGAGTGTTTAAATATTCTTTAGGAAGCCGCACAGCCACTTGTGGTAAGAATTTGAGGTTGCTATGACATGACACTAGATATTTGGATTTGCTGTCACTAGTTTTGCCAAAGGAAAACAAGCAGTGTTCTGAGAAGTATACAAAGATAAATGCTACCAAGTATGAGGCCTTCTGTGTTCAATTTGTCTGCTTTCGCACTCCTGAATCAGCAGATGTCTCCAATCTGAAAATTTCTAAATATCTTAATTTATAACATAATTACCCAACTTAAATATTGTAGTGCATATATTTTTAAATTAAAATTTATTTTACATAAAATTTGAAAATCCAATCTATGGTGCGTGTTTCATGAGTGCACTTGGGGTGTTGTTTTTTTCTTTCACTGAGCTTTTGCTCTTCAAAGGGACACTAACAGGCTTATAGGGGATGTAAAATTTGTCCTCTGTCCTCCTACATGTGCTTTTAGGCACTTTCCCCCAGAGATTCCCTGTGTCTTTTGTTTCAGTGTCCCAGGGCATTGCATGTGAATTACAGTTGCTATTTCATTGCTCATCATGGTAAATATGAGATAATACATGTGATTTAATATCTCAAATAATTATCTACACAATTTTTATGTTCTCAAATAGCAGTTGGGGAAATTTTTGAAGTTGTTTTCTCAACTATTCAGTGATTTTTTAAAAAAGTTAAGTTACTTTTTCTGTTTCTGATAATTTGAAGAAAGAATATAGAATTAAAATCCTAAGATTTTTCAATGACAGCCTCCTGTATAGTATTGATATTTTGAGTTCAAATTACTTTTAAAAATTCAGCTGTTTAGAAATTATTAAAAGAAGTTTCATCAGGTTACTGGTTTTTCTACATTCCACCTTACACACACACTTTTGGAATTTAAGGAATTAAGTAATTTCAGGTCAGAATTTAATCCTTCAATTTTGGTTTAACAAGTTATTTTTGAGTGAAGACACAAGGAACTCAGTTTGACAACATTAATCTCAATTATTTAGTATTGCTGAGTCAATTCATTATTGGTTCTTTTAAAAATAAACACTTATAATTACATTATAATTCTCTGAGAACTACCCCAAAGATACTTTGAACCCATTTTTTCCTAGATTTTTGTAATATAGCAATTAGTGTTAGAATATTTTCACATTTTAGAAGATACAGAGAATAATTATTTTTATAATATGCAGTATGTATTGGAAATGTGAAAAAGCAAGCAGTTGACTTTATGTCTATTCATTTGGCAAAAGACTGAGGGGTTATGTATTCTGAAGCTATAAAAATAATTTGATGGTTTCAGTATACTCTGTAATAGTGTTTAAGTGTGGGATTGGTAATCTAGTGAGAAAGTTTTGACTGGAATCTTTTTTTAAAAAAATTTACTTTGCCTTTAGTGTTTAAAAAGATTTTTAAAAGTATAGCAATTATTCATGGTGTGCTGATGACACCCTGTGGTCTCGCGGAGGAATGACGGCTGTGTTGCCTGTGGGGTCTTTGCTTCTCTGAAGGAGACTTAGTGTAGCGCTCTTCTTGTTTTTCCCCAATGGCTTATTAAAACATTCCTTGGATATTTTATTTTAACATAGATTTTTAAAGACAATTTAAGAATCTTTTGCTTCTTTTAGTCTACCTAATAACTTTTCAAAGAAATCAAGTCTTTAAATCTTGTTTAAGAGGAGGGGGTGGATAAGGGGAAGAAGGGGAAGGGGCAAGCAAGGGAACATGAGTAGGGGACTCATGGGTGGGGGGATTGACTGTGAGCAGGGACGGGGCAAGGGAGAGCAATGGGAAAAAGGGGGGGCCACTGTAACTGAACAACAATAAAAATATCTCAACAGTAGTAGAAATTATGAAGCAGAAATTGTTTAGCAGAGTTAAGTAGTAAAGCCCCCATTTTCTACCATGACTTATTTGATTTTTTCAAATTAAAATGATTGTCCGGCCAATGGAGGACTAAAATGTAAATTCTGTAACAATTTTGCATTCTTTTCAGTGTTACACAACTTTCAAAAATGTAAAAGCATTAAAATCTTAAGTCTTTACATTCTTAGATACTTAATACTCAAATACTTCAGAAACAAATGCTTAAAATAATTTGGAAAAAATATGAGAGTAGTCACACTAAATCATATCTATCATCAACCGAGCCTAATTTTCTGTTTCTCCTTATGTCATCAAGAGGCACGTGGAGAAAACAGTCCTGCTATTTAACACCATGAAACTTGGTGGATAGAAATGCCCCTTCACACATTCTTTTACCCTAAACCTTGTTCAGACTTAGAATAGTAACTTCCATAAAGTTCCTACTCATTGGGTAAAGCAGTGCTTTTATTGTCCTTTATGAGCTCTTTTAAGTGTCAAGACATGCCCCTTAATTCTTGTAAGTTAACATTTTGGTAAATACATGTATGTTTATCTCATCCATACCCTTCATGATCTATAGATTTTTTTATAATATTTTTTGTAAGCTACTAATTCCTTTGAGCTTTGTGTACCTGTTGTTTGAATTGTCTGCAGCACAATTGTTTTTTGATTTGAAATAACTAGTATCATGTGTCATAGTCTAGATGTGAAGTTCTGTTAAGCACAGCCGTTTTAAGGAAGTTATGTTTGTACCATAATCACCAATATTGGTATCTATAATAAGAGCAGCATTAGTTTTATCTAGACATATGTATTTTAAATTTGCATTCTATAATTGGTTACAGATAAACATTCGTGAAATCACCTTTCTTTACTGTTTTGGTTTTTTATTAACCATATGATGAATCCTCTAACCTCAAATGGAAGAGTATTTACATATTTTTGCAATGTTTACATAAACAATTGGAATTCTAAAATAGTTTAATTGCTACTAATTTTTTATTTTTAGAGCTTAGAGACCAAGATATACCAATGGAACTTGCAATTGAAAAAGAATAAGCATGAGACTGTAGCAATGAAAGAATCGAGTAGGCAAAAAACTAGCGCCCTGAAAAAGGCATCTAAAGTTTACAAACAAAGGCTTGAACATTTTACAGGAGACATTGAAAACCTTACTTCCCAGATTCGAGAGCAGGTTAGTACATACATTTTTTGTTCCTGAACTATTTTATTTACTTAATTTATGTAGTTAATGTCATGATGCTTCTCTTAATATGCTGCTCTACTCATAGTTTTTTGCTCTAGTCTTTATTTTGAAAGATTACATAAAATGTCAAATTCATGTATTGAATTATATCAGCATTTCCTTGGGAACTTTACTTAAAGGATATGTTATGTGTAAGGGTAACGTTTCACACATATTCCCCTTTGGAAATTTACAGTGCACATTAGCATAGTAGAGGCCCTGAGAAGACTTCAGTAAAAGCAAAGTGGTGTAATGAAGGGTATTGAACTCAGAGTTTCCCACCACTTATTTAACCACAGGACTCTTCTTTTACCCACAAAACAACTCTTGGAACTGGTTCTGAGGGACACCAGTTTAGGAAATGCTGATTTATGTTATTGGACCATATGACTTTATTCACTAATTCATTTAGACTCTGTAATGCATTTAAAACCATCCGCTGACGTAAATACACCATGTGAAAGTTATCTTTGTGTGTAGTACGAAGTTGAAAATGGACTTAGTGCTTTGTTGTTTTTAATGAATTATTATATTTATTCAAATACCATTTAATAAAATATTTACTCTTTTTAATGTTTCATTGGTATTCTACCTCTTAGAAACTTATGTTAAGACTTACAGAGCTATTAGAGGTTTTTAGAAATGAAGACTTGCACAAACACTTATGTAAACAAAACAACTTAACATTTTATAAGCTCAAATGTTAACATTTTAAAACTAATGTTTAACCTACCTACATTCAGACAAATTTAACTAGATAAAAGAACTGAGGGCTAGGTTCAAAATCTAGAAGGTTGTAGACATAGTTGAATGCCTGAAAATGTTCCTGAGTGATAAAAACTAATGAAGTCATTAACATGCTTGGGACTTTCCCATTTAAATAGTGTCACATCACCCAAGCCAGGCCCCAGGTATAGTATAGGAAGGTTCCTCCATTTGTTAACCTTGTGACTTTGAGTAAAGTACTTAACCTCTCTAAGCTTACTTTTCTTATCTCTAAAATAGGGGATAATAATACTGTCTATCTCATATGTTTGTAGGGAGAAAAAAGAAAAAAAAGAGAAAATATGTCTCAAAACACAGTTTGTGGCCATACTACAATTTGCAATGTTAGCCTCCTTTGTAGCCCTCTAATGCATGTTGTTTGTTTCACTCTTTTGTTTGCTGTTGCCTTTGGCTGTAATGTTCTCTGGCTCACACTAGGTGGTTCTTTTTTAATCATTCAGGTATCATTTAAATTGACATCTCTTCAGAGGTGCTTTCCTTGGCCACTTCTTTTGAAGTAGTTCCACAACAATTAATTATATCATGTCTTAAGTTTTCTTCATAGCATTTATTTCATAGGTAAAATTTCTAAATATCTTAATTTATAACATAATTACCCAACTTTAAACATTGTAGTGCATATATTTTTTAATTAAAATTTATTTTACATAGAAATTGAAAATAAAATATTAGTTTTCAATATAGCAAAAGTGCAAATGTAAAAATATAAATAAAAAAGTCTTTGGTATAGGATATCCATAAGTGTTTGTTCAGTGACTAGATGAATGCTGGAAGGAAACGAGGAAGCACCTGATAAATCTTCACGGTCACCTTTACTGCAGTAGCCCCCCCTTATCTGTGGATTCACTTTCCACAGTTTGTTACCCTCAGTCAACTGTGGTCTGGCCTGTAAATAGTAAATGGGAATTCCAGAAATAAACAATTCATAAGTTTTAAATTGCACCTGTGTTGAAATCTTGCACCATCTGGCTCTGCCTCACCTGGGTTACGAATCATCCCTTGTCCAGCATGTCCACGCCCCCTGACTTGTAGTCATTTATTTAGCCCTCGGTTATCACATTGATTGGCACGGGGTCGCAGTGCTTGTGATCAAGTAACCCTTATTTTACTTTCTGATGGCCCCAGGATGCAAGAGTAGTGATGTTGGCAATTCAGATATGTCAAAGAGAAGCCATAAAGTTCTTCCTTTAAGTGAAAAGGTGAAAGTTCTTGACTTAATAAGGCACTTTACATCTCACATCATCACCAGAAGAGAGCATGAGTGTGGTACAAAAAGATATTTTGAGAGAGAACCAGAGAAAGATACCATAGTCAAATAACTTTTTTAAAAAAGATTTATTTACTTCTTTTTAAAGGAGAGGGGAAGGGGAGGAGAAAGAAAGGGAAAGAAACATCAGTGTGTGAGAGAAACATCGATCAGTTCCTCTCTCAGGCCGCCAACTGTGGACCTGACTAACAAACCAGCCATGTGCCCTCACTGGAAATCAATCCAGCGACCTTTCAGTCCACAGGACAATGCCCAACCTGCTGACCACACTAGTCAGAGTAGTCACATACTTTTAGTACAGTATATTGTTATAATTATTCTTCTTATTAATTATTGTTGTTTATCCTTTACTGTGCCTAATTTATAAATTAAACTTTATCATAGGTATGTATGTATAGCAATAAACATAGTATATATAGTGTTCAGTATTATCTGTGTTTGCAGGCATCTACTCAGCCTTTGAACTGAACCCCTGCAAATAAGGAGGGACTACTGTACTTCTGGATCTTCCGATTAATGATTATTGGCACTGTTGTCATGCCAGTGAATTTGTTTGTCTGTAGAATGCAGATGGGGACAATGGCTGTACCGCTCACTAGGTGGATTTCTAAAGAGTAGATTCTTTTGACATTTATTAAGAGTCTGCTGTATGTGAGGCAACATTCAAGGCCCTAGCAATGAACAAAACAAACAAAAATCTCTACCTTGGGAGCTCACATTCAAAGTGCATAAGCCACCGCCACCATTTTCATCTCTTTACTAACAGTAACAGTGTTTGAAGGCCAGTGGGGGTGACCTCTATAAAGTGGACAGATATCATTATGAAATAAGGCTGCATTGCTAAATGCTGTGGAATTATGGAATTGCAGGTAGTTTCTATGTACACCAGGGGGCTTCTTTCTCCTCTGATGCTTATGTGGTTGTTAGTATCTTCTATATATAGAATGAAAAATGAAAAGTGCAGTCAGTAGGGAATTATCTTCATTAATCTGGAAATGTTTGAAAACAATTACAGCAACAGCCTTAAGGTTTTAAGTTGGAACTGCCACTATGTGCTTATAAAATAATAGTAACATAAAAGTATTATTAAAGTTTACTTTAAAATCTTGCTATATTCAGAGTTGTGCACTGAAATTTTCTATAACAAAAGTGTCATGCTTTATAGGATGTTTCCTTATTTATAACATATTTGTGATTAGGGGACTGAACAAAACCAAAGTGTTATTAAATTACAGGATGAGTACTTCATGTATTTTTTAGGAGGCCAAGTTGTCTGAAGCAATTTCGGCTTCCAATGCCTGGAAAAGTCATTATGAGAAAATCGTAATAGAAAAAACTGAATTGGAAGTTCAGATTGAGACAATGAAAAAGTAAGAGAAAGTTTAGAATCTTTTACTATGTAATAAGTGTTTTCAGATCTTTCCTTTGAGTGGCTTGTATTTTGGTTCTTCTGGATTAGAGGTGGTAAAGGTGTTGTCACCATGATTTGATATTTTTCTATTTATAGTTCTATAAACTTTTCTTACTCTAAAAATACAACAAAAATGATTACCCATTAAAATGACTGGTGTTCACATTTTGAAATTTTGAACTTGTAAGTTAATAGTTGGTATTTGACTGTGTGTCATCTATTATTTGCAGTAAATGTTAACACTAACTTTGTCTTAAAGTGGAAACAGTATTTCTCTACTAAACAAGGATGTATAAGTAAGAATATATGATACTACAGTTTATAACAAAAGCATAAATGCTTTCAAAATCCAAAAAATTATTATTCCTTAAAACGCTTTAAGTGCGTAACAAAGAAAATCAGTTACAAAATACATATATTTTATGTTTTGAAATATATTATTGATAAACAGTGAACTCTGCATATTTGCTTTTAAATGTCTTATTTTCTTCAGTATTATAATTGACAACTAGCATATATAATTTGCTTTTAAAGATTAATTATTGCCTCACTTGATTCTTTATTTATTTTTAACCTTGCCCCAAATTGTATGTGTGTGAATGAGAGACAGACAGACATATCTATGGCTGATAGTCTAAATGTTTTATTGAATAATGAAGAGAATATTGTGTAACTTTTCTTTGGCATTATCAATGGGTAGTTATTTCTAATCAAGCTTGCTCAGGTAGGAACTTTATATGGATGATTGCTCCCTATTTCCCTTGTACTGTGAGTTCCGTTAACTTTTGAAACAGTGGATCTACCAAAATAACTTCAGAAACACACTTATAATGTATTTACTATTTGGGTGAAAATTTCAATAATCTTACAAAATATATCATTTATTTAATAAAGGCAAATCAATAATCTTTTGGAAGACTTGAAGAAAATGGAGGACAATGGAAAAAATTCATGTGAAGAGATTCTTAGAAAACTTCAGTCAATTGAATATGAAAGTGAAAGTCTGAATCTTGAGAATATAAAATTAAAGGTATTATGTGTGTGTGTGTGTGTTGTGTAATGACAACTTAGTTCTCTTACCACAAGTAGTTTGGAATAACAGTATGTTTAATATAATGCTGTTGTTTGCAGCAGTATTAAATAAGATTTAAGAAGTCGAATAATTATTTCTTTGTCTCAGTCTAAAAAAATGTATTTACTTTCCAATTTTAGCTAAGTGAACAATCCAAAGTTACATTAACTTTAATGCATAAGATTATTTCTAGGTACCATGGTATGATAGGATATAACCTCAGCCATGCTCTGTTTGAAACCAGAAAGTATGTTCTTGGCTGCTTCATAACCAGAAAGAATGTTCCAACTTAATCAAATCCAAGGGGTGATTGGTTTGTACATGTACCAGAAAAGAGATGGGGAGGAAGTTTTATATTTTCTGAGAACAATTTGAGTTCTCAATCAGAGATGCACATAGCCAGATGAGACCTGACTAAAAGCAATGGCATCATTCTCAGTTTCATAATGTTAATTTTGGAGGACAGTAAATAGAAAACAAAAAAGAAGCTGTTCATGTAGAACAAAGCCAGAGTTGGCGGTTGAAAGCTGATACAGCATCAGATAACCTAGCCTCTGTTTTTAGCTCTCAGCTATTCTTAGGTTGTGAATTTATCCTCATGATTTAAAAAGGCGGCTGGAGCTCCAGCCATTGTAGCCAAGTTTCAAGCATCATGATGAAAGGAGGAAAAATGATGGATTATCTCCCTTTCATTTTTCCAACTTTTCCCATTTAGAGAGGCTTGCTGAAAGTTTCATACCATTAGGCTCTTCTACTATTTAGAAGAATGACCCCCACATAACTCAAGGGAGACAAGAGAATGTAGTATATGGTTATCCTGAGCTCTAACCAAATACGAATACTCATTTCATGCCATTTGTTCATGTGTTTCTGTATCGATTTCTATAGCTTTACTAGCCTTACAGTGTGGAATGCTATTTTTCTCAGTATCTAAATTCTACCTTTCCTTTAAAGGTCAGCTCAAAATCTACTCCCCTCCCCAAATCTTCTCATTTAGGATGAAGCTCTCCTTATAAGCTCCCATGTTTGTATGCAGAAGATGGCCAGGGAAGGTGTGGCATATACTTATTTCTCAATGAATATTTATTGAATAAATGCTATAAATGTTTCATCTAGGAAGAGGGAATTTTATTTATTGTGTTTATTTTCTTAATTTCCTCAGTATCTTTCCGGGATAAAGGATTAGAAGGATATTTCATTAATTATAAATCTAGTTTTTAATTACATGGTAATGGAATTAATTGTAAATTATAGAGGTATAAAATCATTGTTAAAGTTTATATCTTAATAACTCAGAAACATGTACTTTTAATACATTATTTTCTGGATTTTGTTTAAGAAAAAAATTGAGGTATGTTTGGCATATGTTATTTGTAATGTAAAATTGCCTAGATGTCATATTTTGTTATTTTTAATGACTTCAGAATAATTTTAGATTTTAAAGTTTCAAGTAAAAAAGAAGTTAGCTGATATTGCTTCCAAGACCCAGTGACCTCCTCTACTGAAGAAAACAAAATTTCATTTGGAGGGTTAGGAAGTTCTAGTTATTTATTATGGAATGTTGGAAAACAGAAAAGCACAAAATGGGAAAAAATAAAATCACCTGCAAGCTCACAACAGAGATAACTAAAGTTACTTTATTAGCATGTATATAACTCTTGGGATTTTGAGCTACTTCCATTTTTTTTTGTTTTGTAATTAAAAATGTGGGTAGTTCCTTTGAATGTTTTTGCATATCTGTTTTCTTCAGATAAATTTCTAGAGTGGAATTACATGGTCAAAGGGAGGCCCATTTTTGATGTTGGTGTTATATATTTCTAAATTATCCATCATAAATGGGTCCCTGTATTTTTCCAGTATTAGGCAATTTAAAACAAATCTCTTCAGATTTAATAGGTGATCTCTTCAGATTTAATAGGTGATCTCATCTACTGTTGGGCCTTTACATGGCATCTACATCCTAGAGGCTCATACATTTACATCTCTAGCCTGGGCTTTGTCCTCGAATTCCATACATACATTCTACTGCCAACTGGAAATCGCCACTAGGGTATTTAATTGGTATTGCAAAGTTTTGTCCAAAATAGACCTCCTGCACTCCTCAAAATTGTTTTTCCTACACTATCCTCATGTCATTCAATGGCAGTCACCCTTTCTTTTCTACTTGGCATCATCCTTGACTCCTTTCTCTCATATCTGTTTCCAGTCTGTCAGCAAATCTACTTCAAATATACCCAGGCTTGGACCACTTCTCACTAGCACCCCTGCCATTATCCTGGTTCAGGCCACTGTCATCTGCTCATTACATTGACTTGCTAACTCTTTGCTTCTGTCCTTGACCCTGCATTCAGTAAGCAGTAAGCATTCAGTGTAGCAGTGAAGTAGTTTCTGTAAAAATGTAACCATGTCACTCAGAACCCTCCAGTGATATCTTGGTTGATAGAGTAAACATCTACCGGGCATACACCATCTGGCTTTGCACTACTTCCCACACCTCATCTTCCATTCTCCCTTTTGTTTTTCCCTTCTGCCACGTGGCCTTCTTGCTGTTTTTCCCTGACTGGTCAGGACTTTGCCCACCATCGCCTTTCTCAACAGAACTCTTCTTCCCGCAGAGGAGCCACACTTCCTTTTGGTGTTTAACAGTCTCTTTCTCAGGAGGCCTCTCTGGCCCACCCCTATCTTTTCATTCCTCTCTTGCTTTCATGTATGATATATTTCACTTCTTAGTCTTGGGGGGTTTTTGGTCCCATCTACCCCTTGTTTCTGTCTCTCTATACATGCATTTTGTACACTCCACGAAGAAAAGAGTTTTTATCTTTTTCACTACTAGAATATCCAGTCTCTAGAGCATTTTTTGATGAGTAGAAAACATTTTTTATGTATTCATTGATGATACATATTTCTGCTTTTTTGTTACCTACTCATTATCTTTTATGTCCTTTTTCCTAATTAACATATAAGAATTCCATATATTAAGATATTATCTTTTGTCATAGTTACCTTTTTCAAATTTTGCTTGCCTCTTAAACCTTTTGAGGGGGTATGAAATTTTGGATATATATACACATATATGTATATTGTATGTTTGTATATTTCTGTGTGTATACATATGTATACACATACATATATATATTTTTTTATTTCTCACGGCTTCTGTTGGGAGTCTCTCTATTTCTGTATGTCTTGCAAGCAGAGGCACTGACTGCCTGTGGATCCAGACTATCTTCTCAAGGATGTATATATAGAGAAAGACAGCGATGCTTGCTTCCAAATGCTTGGAACATAGCAATGTTTCCTTCTACCAAAGGGTGGACATGATGACTGCCTGTTATAAGAGATTCGAGTACCGAAACTCAGCGTAGCTCCTCTGTCATGCATTCCACTATATGTACAGGTGTCGTCTGGCAGCCTCTTTGTGTTGCCCAGTGGGAACTGGGGCTCAGAGACAAACACAAATGCTGACACCTGGCTACTGCTGTTGCCGGGACTGATAAGCCCTGTGTCTCTGTCCTGGGAGTCTCGTGCCTGCTGTTAGGCATCCACGAAACTGTGTTAAGCTAACTTGTGAACTTAGAGGGTAAAATCTCAGATCCTTATAGTTCTTGATATTTTCTTTTGATGTTATGTTTAGTAGGGTTTTTGCTATCTATCTATCTGATAATATTTTCTGTGAAAATTTTTATAGTTCTGTTTTTTACTTTTAACAAATATGAAAATAGTGTTGGATGTAGCCAAATAATCTATTTTTTTCTAACAGTTAAATGACGTGTTACTACCATTGTTTACTGACACATATTTTCCCCATTGACTTAAAAATCGAACCTTTGTCATATACTAAATATAATTTTAGTTACTTTTCATTTCCTATTCTATCAACCTCTATATTCTTATTTTAGTATCTTAATTTTAGTTCTTCATACATTTAAATATCTAATAAGTACTGACATTCTCTGCTTAGTATTCCTTTCACAATTTTATTAGTCTTTCCTATTTTTTTATGTGAATTTTAAATTAATGTTGTCACCCCCCCGCCCACCTCAACTGTTATACTTTTGATTGAAATTGCATTAAACTTTTATTGATTTGGAAAAAACTGGTTTGTGTCTTCCCAACTAGGAACCTAGTCTATTTTCCAAGTCATTTTTTTTGTCATTAAACTTTAAAAGTTTTAAAACTATGTCTTACTTATATAAGCCATTGAAAGTTGTTTATAAGTATCACTGATATTTGAAATCCTTAAATTTTTTAGATAATCATATGTAATCAAAAATAATTATTTTATTAACTTTGTTGGTAAATGAGTTATGTTTTTATAATCCTATAGCATTGGAGTATAAATGAATTTTAATAATTCGTAATATTATTCATATGTTCCTTGATAGACAACACTTGCTACTTTGAAGGACGAGGTTGTTTCTGTTGAAAAGGAACTCTCAGAATTGCAAGAAGTAGAAAAACAACAGAAAACACTTATTGAAGTATATAAAACTCAGGTGACCACTGCATTTATTTTAATGTTTGTTAAATTTGGTAGACAATTTAAAACACTGTATTTATTTAAGATCTAAATAAACAGAACTGAAGAAAGGTGAAGCTATTATTTGTGATAGAACATATTATGTCCTAAATGTTTCTTGAGGTCCTAAATACTTTTATAAATAGATGATTCTGCTGATTCCTGATGCAAACATTGCTTATGTATATGTTGGATATCCCTAAAAGTAGATCTAAAATTAATTATATAGATGTAATGTAAACCTGTGTCTAATCTTGTTAACCTTGTTTGTATTTTTTGTCATCTTGTATTATTTAATGGTATTGATTTAGAATAACAACTTTTTTCTAGGGCCATTAAAGCCCAATACTCCCTTTTTCCCAATAAAGTATAATTCAGACTTACTCCCAAGAAATATCTAGAAAGAACATATGATAATATATATGGAATGGAACATGTATTCAATGATAATTTATAGAAAAGCATATGTTTTGGAGATGCACTATTTAAGAAAAAACTTTGTGAGAAAGATGGGATTTATGCAGGTCTGTGAGTGATGGGTAACAAAGTGCTCAATAAGGAGTTAGATTTCACTGGAAGTGAACATTTGAAATGGAAGAGTACTGAGCTAAAGGTAAAAGCTTAAGGGGAGCATAGTGTAGGTAAGTCGGAAGAGGCTGCACGTGGGTGGTTTAGATGGGAAGATGGAGTTGAGCTCTCCAGTGAGTCGTCCAGGCCGGCGGTGGGAGTGGAGGTGGTGGAGGTCCGTGGCTCGCGGCACTGAGAATGTCATCTGGGTCTCCCAGCCGGTTGCTTGGGTTTAGTCCCTGAGCAGGAATATTTTGGGTGAGCTACCATATTCTGGGCTCTGGGCCTCGTATATAGTGCTCAGTCAGATATCTTTTGAGCAGATTTTGGTTTGGAGGGCAAAATAATTGGTGTGGAAGCTACTTTGAACCAGAGGCTCATTCTCTGTGACTCTGACCTGCAAGTGAAGGTCTCTTTAACATTCGGAGCTCAAGGGAAGAGTCTCTGAGTGTTGGTGGGAAAAGATAGTTAAACCATAAAAAGATTGTATATTAGAGAAAAGCATTGAGGGATTCCCATATTTAAGGAAGGAGTAATATTAGATAAACATGCTGAGGTATTGAAAGGGAAATAACGATTTGTTCAAAGTTAAAATTCAAGTATTTAGCTTTTTATTTCATCCTAATAATAAAATAATACATTACTTTAATAATATATTCTATTTCCAGATACAAAAGTTGCAGGAAGCGGCTGAAATGGTGAAAAGCAGATGTGAAAATTTGCTAAGTGAAAATAACCTAATAACAAAAAACAAAAATAAAAAATTAGAGAAGGTAAGTGACATTTTAAATAATAAAATAATATTTGATTTATACTTTATGAATATTATACAAATATCTTTCACTATAGTCATTTTCTCTTAAGTTTAGACCTAGGAATTATCTGTTCTCAGTCTTTGTAGAAGTTTGTTTACTGAGGAAATAACGTTTCTTCCAGGCTTGAAATGGTGTTTGTTTGTATGACTGTTTTTTCACTTTTTCCTAATATTTGGAAAATAGCATAAACATTTAATTTTTCTTACTCAAGAGCAGACTTACATAGCTCAAAAAAATGATTCTCACTGAGCTTCATCAACCATAAGTATGCAAATTTGAATACCTCTAATTTTTAATTTCACCTTGTTTTTCTGGTCGTAGGTTTTTTGTGTCTAAAAGAGCAAAGTAAATATTCTCTTCTAAATGCTTTGTTGGAAGAAAAATAATATTAAAAAACCCATCATTTCCTTTTTTTCACCCTATTGCAACAGAATGAGAGGAAGGCCAGTTTGGCAGGTTATGATGTTTTTGCGAATATTTTTAAGTTCTTAAATGAAACCGCATCCCGTTTTGGGTCTTGTCATGTTTGGTAAGGAAGCAGTGCAAGCCGTAGGACGCTAGCTCCTGGCTGGAGAGGTCATGGGATGTTACTGTTCAGTTCCAGCTGAGTGTAACAAGGTGACTGCTGGCTCTAGGTTTTCTCAGTATCTTGGGACTGAGAAGTTCAAGTGAGGCACAGCCTGAAGGGGTCGGCCAGAGCAGGCATTCTGCCGGTTAAACGGAAGTAGATAGATAACCCATCAATGTGCAGCTTACTACTTTCTTAGAATTGCTTTTTCTATTTTTAGTGAACTAGAGAAGAAATCATTGCATGTCTTTTGGTCTCTTTTTCTCATGAGACATACCAATGCAAATGTCTTCTCTTTTGCTAGGCAGCACTGTAAATAAAAACCTATTTTAAAAACCTTTTTGAAAGGCAGATGGAGCAGGAGCCTGAGTTTTTCAGGTACTGTGAGGTCACAGTGGTTTCTTACTGGTATTAATTCAGAAAAGTCATTTTTTAAATGAAATTGTTCTGTTTATTTTTTCACTATTTTAAATCCCTTCATTTTCTCACAGGCCCTTTGACGTTTGAGGAGGTGCGCTTTGTCCTAGTTGTATCTTTTGTGTTAAGCCTGCCAGATGTTGCCTAGCGGCCCTGTGTCAGGGAAAGAGGCTAGCTCTTGCTTTTCCTCCCCGTGGACATCTTAGATGCCATGTGTCTGCTTATTTTTTCTTAATGAATAGTACAAGCATATCTTAGGGTTGCTTCTTGTCACATTTCTGCAAAAGTGCCACACTGAGGAACTGCAGCAGCCAGATAAATTAACATAGATAAAATTAGAGGCATTTACTTTGTAGTAACATTAACAATTAAATAGTCTGCTGAGGACAGATAATATTAGCTCTCTTGAAATAATATACGTACACTCCATTGATTTGGACTAAGATGAGTGCAGTAAGGCCACTTTAATTGAAATATCTGAGTTACAGGTTGAATGACAAAAAGTGACAGTTACTTCAGACTGATGGCTGGATAGTGGAAAACTACCATACCAGCTGTATTAGTAATATCTACGCTGGAATATAAATGACAGGAATCAAAAGTTTCTTTTCCTAACCAGGTTAAATATTCTCCCTGCAAGCTAATATTACTATATTCATTCAACAAACCTTTTGAAAACTAAAGGATAGCCCCCTTTTGAGTTTTATGTTCTTATTTAGCAGAGACTAACCTAATATTTATTCATATTTAATGGAATCTTTTTGTTTAAAATCACTATACCTAAAATATGTATTATAAGCATATCTAGTATTTAAGATAGTAAAACATTAATGCTGATCCTTACCCTTATTTCCCTAATGCTACAACTCAGATGAGAGGCCAGATGGAGCCTCATCTGAAGGAGTTAGAGCGCATCCGCGATTCCTTGACGGCGGCCGAACGGAGGCTTCAGGAGTGTCAGGAGAGGCTGCAGCACTGCGCGGGGAAATGTGCAGACCAGGCCCACACCGTTAGGGAGCTGCAGGGCCAGGTGTCCGGCCGTCCTTCTCACTTTTGCTGACGTGTTAAGGAAACGCTTGCGAATGATTTCACCAGTTGAGGGCACTCATGTCAGGGGTGGATTTATTCTGTTCTCATCTAAATCAGTTGATAATATACCAGTTTTATGCAGATACTGTAATATTATTTTGCAAGGTATCCTTTTAGTATTTTATGGTAAAAAAAATGGTAACCAGAATTGCTGATTCAGTTTTTTCATACAAATCTATATTTAGACAGTTGAGGACATTGTAATAACGTAAGAGGAGGAGCAATGCCATGTTTACATACATATTTTTTGATGTCAGGATAAGCTAAATTATTGTAATTTATTTTAATTAGAATTGTGCATCAACTTTATTTGTATTATTTCTAATTTTTTCGACATAAACTTCTTTACATCATTTAGAGCAGGGATCACAGATGCCCTGTTAGTTACCACATAGCCATCTTCTAACTCAGTACACAGCACATCGTAAGCATTTAATAAATATATGTTTTAATCAAGTACTTTTTTTTGTCAAAGAAGCATGTCCAAGGATGGTAGCAACTGTTTTTCTTTATTTGCAAAACATTTTTAGGAATGATTTCCTGTCTTCCAAATGCAGAGTTTAATTTGGAAATGCATCCTGTTTTTAAAAACATGCAAACAAAACTTTGCTGAATTTAAATTCTTGAGAAGAAATTTCTAGGAAAATGTCAAATTACATTGATAAGCTAAGTTACTAATTGAAATTATAGAAATTTCATTGCTTCTGAAACTATTTAAATACAGCTCTTAAAGCAATGGGAAGCACATTCTATCTAGGCAAAGGCAAGTGTAGCTGCTGTTGACTTCCTTATTAATTTAATTTGTGTTCAGAAATATGCTTTTTAATCATAGTTACAACTTCACAGATATTCTATTATCAATCACTATTTGTAGTAGATGATTTTCCATGAGGAACCATAGTTTTTAAACTTGTATTTTAACAATGTAATATTTCTTGGTGTCTCTATGTATAGGAGTAATAATAATATTTATACCTTCTTGTTTTTTTAAAATTTTTTTATTCTCATCCAAGGACATTTTTTTCATTGCTTTTAGAGAAAGAGGAAGAGGGTGGGGGAGGAGAGAGAGAGAGAAATATCAGTGTGAGAGAGAAACATCAATTGGTTGCCTCTCATATTCACCCAGACCAGGGATTGTAGGCACTCAGACTGGGACTCAGACGCTCAACCCAGGCATGTGCCCTGAGTGGAAATGGAACCCACAGCCTTTCGGTCACGGGATGATGCTCCAGCCCACTGAGCCGTATCAGCCAGGGCTACTTTCTTGTTTTTTTCTGATTGTTCTAACAATAAAACTTAACACATTCCTTCAGAAATTGATTATAAAGAAAATAACTAAGAAAAATTTTTTTCTCTTTCAGTTTGATGGAAATCACAATCTTCTGACAAAGCTTTCTCTGGAAGAAGAAAATTATCTTATTCAGTTGAAATGTGAAAACCTTAAACAGTGAGTATTAAATTGACTTAGATTTGGTGTTACATTCATTTCTACACACTATAATTTTAAAATATATGTTTTTGTAAAAAGAAAATTAGAACAGATGGATGCAGAAAATAAAGAGCTTGAAAAGAAGCTGGAGAACCAAGAAGAATGCCTTAAGCAGAGCAATCTTCAGTTTAAAGAGAAGTCTGCAGAATATACCGCATTGGCTAGACAGCTGGAAGCTGCTTTAGAAGAAGGGAGACAAAAGGTACAGCGGGCCTTTATTTAGAAACTTTTTAATTAGTTTACCAAAGAGTCCTTTTTTTAAACAGACAATGTCTCATCTTGCCAGACCTATAGTTATTGTTTTTATCCTGATGACAGGGTAAAGGGAGCAATTACATTTTTGTTTTTTACCTACTTTTGCCTTTTCCAGTTAAACAGATATATTACTGGTCCAGAGTTGCTTTACCAGATAATGATGATGTGGCAGGGTAAAGAGTAGGGATGGAAAACACTTTGAAGGAATATTCTCCCTCTACTTCCCTTTTAAAACAATAAAACCAAAGCTAATGTGAAAATTATTGAACATTTTGGTTTCAGTTAGGATCCAGTGAGCTATAATGCTCAACTCCCTTTTGGGAAAAATTATTGCATAAATAAATACATATAAAAACTAAATTCCAGTTAAACCCCTCTGGTTAGCATTTAATAAATATCTTACTGTGTGTCTGTACTAGTCCTTGAGATGCAAAGATGAGTAAGACCTGGCCTCAGCTCTCAGAGCACATGTGGCCCAGGAGGGAGGTAACGTGAGCAAGCCAGTGTCATCCAGCACGTGGGTGCTACAGTAGAGGCAGGGTGCAAGGTCGTTCAACCCAGGGTGTGAGGAGAAATGGTTTGGGAAGATCTCAAAGAAGAGGTAAACTTATGATGTGATTTGAAAATATAATCTTGAAAGGATATGAGGTGGGCTTTGGTGTCCAGCAGGAACTGTATCTGAATTATCTCTGGTATATTATACCCTGACCCAGCACAAGTTACTTCCCTGAACTTTAGTTTCTTAATCAATAAAATGGGGATGATGAGTTTCCTCATAGGACTGAATGATGCTAAAAAGAGATCATCTGTTCCCTGATGACTGTCAGATGGATATCCCCACCCCTCACTTCTCTGTCCCCTGAATTCTAGCCTCATACATTCTGGTATTTACTTGACATCTTCACTTAACAGAGGCATCTCAAATTTAACATGTCCAATACCAAATTCTGAATCATTTCCTTTAAACTCTCTTCCACCTGTGGTCTTTCCACAACTTATTAATGGCAATTTCACATGTATCAGGTAAAATACGATATCTTTGATATGTGGCTTTTACATTGCAAGTGTCATGTATATATTTTTTAACTCTGAGAAAGCAATTTAAATTGATATTGAAAGACACATCATTGAATAAAAGCTAAGTAGTAAAATTTACTGCCAGTGGTAGAATTATAATCCAGATTGCTCAGCCCCACCAACCTTTGGGAGGAAAATAAGAAATGACTTTATCTGGGGTTCAGCCCAAGTGGACTTTGGAAATACTAGATGCTTTCTGGTTCCTACTTGAAAGTGTCCAGAGTCCCCAGTGATGTGTGTGTCCTGTCCTTTCTCTCCTGCTGCAGTGGATAGTGGGGCTGTCTCCAGTTCCTGTCACGTGAGGAATATTGTCACTGCACTTTCACCATCGTCCACACTGAGGGACATGATCAAGGGTGGGGACATTTGTTCTGAGGGCTCTTTCTTCCACATCTTCAGATTCTGCCAGCATGCCACACTCACAATCACCCTCAGAATTTGTACACAGGACATCTTTGTAAATCACTTTATAATAGCTTAGAATTGAATTCATAGGAGTTAGATTAGAGGACAGTCCTTCCCACTAGCTCCTTGTTCCTGAACTAGTTCCTCCCTCAGCTCTCATTGTTCAGGCCCCAACCCAACATTCTTGTAAACAGGCTCCCGCATATCTGAATCCTGGGATGAACACAGGTAAGCTAGACTTTCTACAAAATAAAGAGTCAGGGATAAATGAGAACTCAAATTCAGACCACTTTGAAAGTAAATGAATGAAAAATCAATCTCTTTTGCATACGTGAAGTATAGATATCACCTGCCCTGATCCATCTAAGTCTGTAACAAGCATTGGATAAGAACAGTCTGTGTTCCAGCACCACTCTAGACACCATGGGAAATATACATACTGTAAAAGGAAAGTGGTCTCGGTAAGGTATAAAAATATTGTGCTGGAGAAAATACCCCCTGAACTCACAGAGCAGTGCAAATGCATACCCCTCTTCTATCCGAGGTCATTTTGCAGATTCTTATACTATTGTGCTTCCTTACGATAGAACAACTTTAAACATTTTCTAATTAAATTGTCTAGCATCCAGTTAATATCTGTTTGGAAAATCGAGGTATAGGATAACTATGTCAGGGCTTTAAATTATACTTTAAAGAAAGCACATTTAGTTACTTTACTCTTTTAATGAAAATTACAGGTTTCTGAAGAAGTAGAGAAAATGTCATCTAAAGAGAGGGCTTTACAAATTAAAATACTAGATCTGGAAACTGAGCTTAGAAAGAAAATTGAAGAACAAAATCAACTTGTTTGCAAAATAAACAGTGTAAGTATTAGTATGGCTATGTATTTGCACAAAAAAAATTAACATTAAACATTCTTGTTAGTTTACTTAAATAGTTAAAGTACAAAGCAAGGGAAATCAGGGCTATTTCTTTACTGATACTATTATAAATAACAAATAATATAAGTCACAAAAATTATGAATGTCAGTATTATGCCGTAATTATGCCAAAATTATTATCCTCATCCTTTGTAGCTTCTACTGCATTTCCCCCAAAGCCTCATCAGGCCTTTTCCCTACATATTACTTTTGCATGACAGCTACTTAATGAAAGTTACAGATATAATCTACTTATTTTTTTATATGAATTTATCCTTTTTACGATAGATACAATTTAAGCAATCATTATGAGTTAGAGTTTGATACCAGCCTTGAATAATGAATATTATGTTTTAGAAAGTTATAAGTTGGCATTAAGTAAATATTCACTATTGTTGTAACTGCACATGAGATGGATGCTTTGGTCCACGCAGCCACGAGATGAGAATACCAAATTGGCTGTGTGCAATTAGTCTTCTAATATTTTTTCCTAAATATTCATGAAGTGGCCAACTGGCATTAGATACTAGGAAAGCTAGCTCTAATCATGACTAAATTACTTGAAAACTCTCTACTTAACAGTGACATGTAAAATAATGACATTTTATTTTTTCCAGGAGCTGGAGACTCCATGAAAACAAATTTTTCATTCCCAAGTGTGTGAAAAATTGAAAATCTGAAAGGTTCAAAAGTTGAATGATTTTTTGACATGCAATATTAGTTTAATTTTTATCACTTTGAATTTAGCACAGGCCTTCTCTTTATTTCTAAACTTGTTTTTTTACTCACCATCAGAGTTGATGATATTGTAAATATATGTGATTTTTTTTGTGTGTATTTAAAGCTTCTGAAAAAATAAAATAAGTACACTAAGCTGAGATGGGTTTTGCTATAATGCTCCCAGTACTTGGCTAAAGCTGCCAGAATGAATAGATTTAAGATTTGATGTTTTATTAAACCTGATAATTTTTACAGTAGTGAAAATCTAGAATTCTAAGCATAGATTTAGACATTGCTGAAAAATGAGTTTATGTATCCTGTCCCTTCAAGGGGACAGCTCAGGGGGCAGCTCAGTGTTTATGTTTGTGTACACTCCTTTGCTCCAATTGAATCGTGGCACCCTGAGAGCCTGTCTCCTAACTGACTGTGCCCGGGTCCCCCACAGTGCCCTGCCCACAGCAGCAGGCCTCCTCAGACTCTGCCCAGGTGTTCCAGTGGGGGGCAGAGTGCATGCGCAGGCTCGGGCCACCCTTCCTGAAGTCTGAAATGAGATCAGAGTCTTACTAGAACAGATGCACATTTTGCATTCTACCCAACAATATGTGTGTTTGTATTAGTATTTTCCCTCCAAAATGTGGAGTAAAATTGATGTTCCACGAACATTCACTGTATTCATTCTGTGACTTTGTATAGCTCAGCCTAGCACATTGCTTCGTACCACCCTGCTTCACCTGAGGAACACTGAGCACTGCTCGGTGTCAGAAGGTGCCCAGTATTATTGCGTACCTGATGGGCAGGAGAGAAAAGATTTTTCTTCTCAAGGTGCCTACATTTTAGTTGGAAGCTAAATACTATTTGCAGCCTGCCTGTCTAAAATATTTCCAAGTAGAACAGATCTACTTGGAAATTTATATGAACTGAATATTTAAAATATATATATTAGGTTTTAAATTTTTCCTCAGATAAAAAACACCTATAATATTGAGTTCTTTATATTAAAGATTCTAAAAGCAAAATATAGTATAAAAATTAGAATTCTGTCCATTTTTAAAACAGCAAAAGCAATTTTAATGGTATAAAATAGGAATTCTTAGGCAGATAAAAATGGCAAAAACTAGTATTAAAATGACATGTTAAAATGTGAGAGAAATTAATTACAACAGTTTTAAATAAAACCCATTTATTAAGTTAATCATGCTAAATATGTAATAATTTGGGCATAAGTGAATGTGTGTTACAACAAATTATATCGCAGTAAATATCAACCACGCATGTGCTTTAGTTATTCTGGATTTTAATAAATACATCTGATGTTAGGACTCTTTTAAAAAATTAAAATCATGTAATCAAGTATTGTATATACAAATTTTATATTATGATTATTCTTTAATATGAATGTCATTATTGATTATCTTTATTTCTTTTTTTATTTAGAAAGCACAACATCAGGAAGTATGTTTGAAAGAAATACAACATGGTCTTGAAAAGTCGGAGAATCAAAATGAGAGTATTAAGAATTACTTACAGTTTCTTAAAACTTCTTATGTAACAATGTTCGGATAAATTGTTGAATTTATTTTCTATAAGCAATAGGTTTTTACTGTGAGTCTAAAAAATGATTAGGTAAAAAATATATACTATCTGTTGTTATACTTTATGATTTGTGGATGGTGGTATTAGAATTTTTATGTAAAAATTTTTGAAACATAATTTATTATCCAATTAAAACTTAAAACAAGATGGATGTTAGCATTCTTTTTTTGCTGGATAATTTTCACATAGCTCTGGATTAATTTCTGTTTAAGTTATATTGGTTTTTAGAATATGTTTTATACATACACAAAAGAAGCCAGAATCATTCTTTGTGTGCTTGTAACTACCATCCAAATGAGTTTGTTATAAATCTATGCAAATTATGAGCCAAATACATGGTTTTAAATAATGTATATCATTACATTGCTATATATGTATTAATATAACAAAGGAAGATATTCTGGATATTAATATTTAATAATGGCTTATTTATATACTTTCTAAAGATAGTCTATGTCTTGATGTACTTAATATTGTTTCAAGTATATGCAAAGATGTCATTATAATTCCTGTGAGGTTTTAAATATACAATTTAAAGTCATAGCTATTAAGTGCAAGCTGAAATTTGAAAAGGTTTTATCCCGGGGCCAACTTACATGAGATGATCCAAATAAGCACGCCCAATAAGAAGCTTTAGGATAGGGCTTTATTTCTGAGTTGACATAGAGGAGATACCAAGAACTTGCTTCCCATAATCTCCCACGGTGTGTGCCAAGGCAGGGTGGGGGATGGAGGTAGTTGACAAGGGGTCGTGTGATAGTGATTCTTCTCAGACAGTGACGTGAAAGCTGTTTCTTCAAAGGATACCCAGGTCTCAAAAGAGCATTCAAGGAGGCAAGTTGTGTACTATGCAGTCCAGCCTATGAACAGAGCTTAGTCTCTGCAAGACATTTTATCCTCTTTTCTGATCAGGAATGGGACTCTGCTTCATCTGGTCCCCTCACATTTAAGACCTCCATTTAATCTGTAGGGGCTTACTTCCCAATGACTCAACTGCTTCATAGTATTTTTCTTAAAATAGCAGAATACTGTAGTTTCAGGGGAGATTCTAGCCAAGATGGAGGCATAGATAGAAACACTTTGCTTCCTCTCACAACCAAAAGAAGGGTAACAACCATAACTGCCAGAAAATCAAAAACTGCATGGAAGTCTAACAAGGAGTTAAAGAAGACACATACATCCAGACTGGTAGGACATGCAGAGATAGGCATGGATGGGATTTCCCACATTTGTGTGTGGGTAAGTCAGGAGGAACAACTGGGAAGCGAGACAGACTGTACAACCCAGGGTTCCAGCATGGGGAAGTAAAGCCTCAAAATCTCTGGTTATAAAAACCTGTGGGGGTTGTGGCAGGGGAAAAACTCCCAGCCTCACAGGACAGTTCATTGGAGAGGCCCACGGGGTCCTAGAACATACACAATACCACCCAACTGGGAGGCAGCATCTGAAAGGGCACAATCTGAGAAGGGAGAAGTGATGGAAAGTGAGGCATGAGCTGAGTAAGCAGTATTGTTCCCTCTCTGACCCTCCCCCACATACAGTGCCACTATGCAGTGAGTTGTCCTGCCCTGGCAAATACCTAAGGCTCTGCCCCTTACAATATAACAGTTGTGCCAAGACAAAGAAATATGGCCCAAATGAAAGAACAGATCAAAGCTCCAGAAAAAGAACTAAGCAACAAAAAGATATTTAATCTATCAGATGCAGAGTTCAAAACACTGGTAATCAGGATGCTCACAGAAATGATTGAGTTCGGTCACAAAATGAAGGAAGAAATGAAGGTTACACAACGTGAATTAAAGGAAAATATACAGGGAACCAACAATGAAGGGAAGGAAACAGTGACTCGAATCAAAGACTTGGAACAAAAGGAAGAAATTAACATCCAACTGGAACAGAATGAAAAAATAAGAATTCAAAAAAATGAGGAGAGGTTTAGGAACCTCTGGGACAACTTTAAATGTTCCAACATCTGAATCAGGGGTGCCAGAAGGAGAACAGGAAGAGCAAGAAATTGAAAACTTATTTGAAGAAATAATGAAGGAAAACTTCCACAATCTGGCGAAGGAACTTGACATGCAAGTCCAGGATGCAGAGATTCCCAAAGAAGTTGAATCCAAGAAGAAACACACCAAGACACATCATAAGTTACTCGAGATTAAAGATAAGGAGAGTCTGAAAAGCAGCAAGAGAAAAGGAGACAGTTAGCTACAAAGGAGTTCCCATGACTATCAGCTGATTTCTCAAAAGAGACCTGCAGACAAGAAGGGGCTGGAAAGAAGTATTCCAAGTCATGAAAGGTAAAGACCTACATCCAAGATTGCTCTATCCAGCAAAGCTTTCATTTAGAATGGAAGGGCAGATAAAGTGCTTCCCAGGTAAGGTCAAGTTAAAGGAGTTCATCATCATCAATCCCTTATTCTATGAAATGTTAAAGGGACTTCTGTAAGAAATAGATAAAAAACTATGAACAGTAAAAAGAGAACAAACTTATATAAGTATCAACAACTGAACCTAAAAGACAAAAACAAAAACTAAGCAGACAACTAGAATAGGAACAGAATCACTGAAATGGAAATCACATGGAGGGTTATCAGTGGGGAGGGTGTGGGAGAGAATGGGGGGAAAGGTACAGGGAATGAGAAGCATAATTGGTAGGTACAAAATAGACGGGGGGAAGTTAAGAATAATATAGAAAATGGAGAAGCCAAAGAATGTGTATGTATGACCCATGGACATGAACTAAGGTGGGGAGAATACTGGAGGGTTGCAGGGCAGAGGGGGATAAAGGGAGGAAAATTGGGACAACTGTAATACCATAATCAATAAAAATAGTTCAAAAATAGTAAATATAGTAATTTCAGAAACACTGCATTTTCCCCCAACATTATCTAACAATATTAATGTTGCCTTTTTTTGTTTTTAAATCATAGTACTTATGGTCCTAAGACACGTGCTTGACCCTTGTATTTTTTTCATCTCCTAAAGCAAAGGGAGGCTTAGGAAATACTTAGATGAAAGAAAACTAATGTCTTGAATATTCACTAGACTGTGAGCCCCTTAGGGTAGAACTCTATTTTATTCATATTTCTCTTTCAGCTACTAAACAACATTTGGTACATAGTAGAAACTCAGTTGATGTCTGTGGGTGGATAGATGGATAGATGTATTTCATATTCCTGTTTTAGATATGAGAGCACAGATATGAAAAAATGTAACCACCATGGTTGTGGTATAAAATTTTTAAGTTTCAAAGTCAGCATTTGAACTCCAGTCTGATTCCAGAGTTCAAGTTCTGTGTACAGTGCGGTTTTCATCTTGCAAGCAGGGGAAGATTAGCTGCCCAGTAGCAGCTTGCTATTGCTATATTTATTGAGTACTTACTGTGTGCCAGACAGAGTTCCCGGTGTGGTATATACATTATCTCATTTAATCTTTACGACTGATAAGTGCTATCAACTTTTTATCCATTTACTTTTCAGGAAACCAAAACATAAAATGTTTAAGTAACTTGCCCAAAGACACACAACTAGTAAGTGGCAGGCATCTAAGTATCTGTTCTTAACTATGACCATGGTACTTTTGTAGATATTTCATAAAGAAAGGTAATGTTTTTGCCCAACAGCCATGCATTTACTTCACCTATGAATACATTCTCTTTTTCATATTTCTAATTTGTAGCAAAGTAGTTTGTGCATATGGCATTTAAAAATTGGTACCTGCAGTGTTTTACATAGACAGGAAAAGACTCTTGCAAAGTCCCTAGGGTTGGTATTCAGACACCAATGATACTAAACACAGGATAGCAAAGGAAGTTTACCAGACCCTAGAAGAACTTGAACAACCACTGTGCTTAGTGTTTCCCTGTGAAATGTTAAGCTGACATTGGGCTGTCTGGTGTGAGAACCACACTCAGTGTCAGGGAGGACCAGCGTCAGGGCCCTGGTGTCCCAAGCAGTGTCCTTGCTTCCAGCTTCCCACAAGAGTGTCCCAGAACACTCTTGTCCCCACAGCACTAGTAGGCTGCCAGGATTTTCTCTTCACTCTTGATAGTCAAGACCTCATGACTTTCTTAAGTTCTAAAAGTTTGCTTCCACTCTTTACATGGTTGTTACCTCTCCACATGTTCCTTTTCTCCTTGTTTCACTGGCTGGATCTGACTCCCTGCAACTTGCCTTTTTTTTCAGGGTGTCTGTTACCGGGTTTCTTGTGAGGTATATTCTTCCACCTGATTTTTCTGACCACTAATTTGGTTCTCATGGGCAGTCATTCTCTTTTTCTGTTTGATATTGAGCTTCTAAAAAAATCATGTTTGTTTGTTTATTTTTTGTTCCTGAAAGTGTTTTGTAGTGTGTGATTCCATTATATTTTCTTTAAAATTCTCTTGTGTTTCTTTCATTGGTCCCCCTTCAGTAGGCATCTCTGGTTTCTGTTCTGCTGGCCATCTTTTCTTTCTAAGCCCCATAAGTGAGTCTTAATTATCCTTGCCTACCCATGGTTGTGGTGCCCTCAATACCTGCCTGCAGGCTGCCTTGCATATTTCTTGAGCAGCAGCAAGCCAGGTGGTGAAAGGTGTGCTGGCTCAAGTTCTCAGGGGCCTGAGACCTGTTGCCCTCTGCTGAAGTGCTGTGAGAAATCCTTCTGCTCCCAGACTTTTTCAGCTGCAGGCATGAGTTCTTTTCCCAGCCATAAAAACTGGAAGCAGTGTGCTCCACTGAAGGGCACACTTCAGTGTTTTCCAGAGTCAGCAAGTTTGTTGCAGCAAACAAGAGAAGACCCCTTTGGGGGTACTTACAGGCAGCCTCTGTACCTTGAATAATGTGCAGCAATTTAAAGAATGAATTCAATCTGCTGAACTTAAGATTTGTTTGTGATTTTTATTTCTAGGTTAAAAAAAGTCACAGAATTATGTATTTGGCATGATGCACTTTTTGTAATCGAACAAGCATCTGTTTATTTGTTTATAAGTTCACATATGTGGGTATCAGCATGGAGATAGGTACAGAGAAGCCTAAATGCTAAATGCCTGGGTAGGGATGGGAGAAATAGTAGTAATTTTTTACTTATTCTAATAAAAATGTGTTACTCTTCCATTTTTTTCTATTCAGATACAATTTTAAAGGTTGGAGGACGGACCTAATAAGTATGGGGAGTGGAAGAGTAGGGTTGATGGGAGGCTATAGTCAGAGAATGAAATATTGGAATTTGATTTTCAGAGTTAGTGTAGTTTGGACCAGGAAAAAATGAGCAGAAGCCTGCTTGAGGTGGAGATGAGGTCACTGGAGTCTAGGATATTGAGTAACTGAGAAGTCTTGGATGTTGAAACTATATAAGATGTGGAAGGAACTGGGGTGCAGCTGAAGAAGAAGCATCCTGATTAAATGTGCACAGATAAGTAGATGACTGTGATAAGGAGTGAAGTTCTAAAAACCTAACAATGGTTTCTGATTGCATTGAGAACCAAATGCAAAGTCCTCAACTGAAGGCCCTGAATGTTCTGGCATCAGGTGCATGGCCTCAAGGCCCTGCACACCTCTGCCTCCTCATGCCACCTCCACCCCCTCATACCACTTCCTCCCCATCATGTCCAGTTGAACTTTGTTCCTTGAAAACCAAGTTCATTCTTTCCTTTTTTTTCTCATCTTGAAATGCTTTTTCCCCAACTCTTGGCCTCACTAAATCATACTCATTTTCTCATATACCTTATTATTCTTTTCTTTCATAATTGGCAATTATTTTTGTTTGCATGATTATTTGTCTCATATTTGTCTCAGTGGATTTTGATGTAGTAGATCATTCTGTGTGGTGTGGGCCCAGCTCCCACTCGGAGATGCACAGGACCCACACCCACGGATAGGTCTTCCATGGGGAATCAGGCCTGCAATGTACCTAGGCTTAGGCCACTATGAGTCTTGCTTTTTGCTAAAACTCCCTCACCCTGAATTGAGGACATTTACTGCAAAGCAACTTCCTAAAAACCGTGCTAAACCTTCCAAGGATGAGTGTAACTGGTTCAACTACTTTTGCCTTTTCATTTGCAAATATTCCTCTTCTGTGATGTGAGTAGCAGCATTGGCTCCTTTGTTTTCTGTAAAAGGTAACCACCTAAAGCCAACCTGTGCATAGTAAATGAGGACCATCATGTAATGGGTGGAGAAAACTAAGGCCTGTCATGGCGGAGGCCGCAGATTTTGCTCCCCTTGAGACAAAAGCCATGCTGTCCCTTTTCCTCCACCGGACTCGGTAGTCTGTATGAATGTCTCATTTCATCCATAATGATGCGGACACTGTGGGCGGTGTCCGCATCATTTTGATCTCTATGATGATTTACAACTGTATAGTCTGACACATAGCAGGCACTAGTATATATTTGCTGAATGGATACATAGATGGAGGAATGGCGATATTGCCTTCATAGTTCTGAGCTTCCAAGTAGGGCAAGGGCATTTGCCTAAGAAAGGTGGAGATATGCATGCAGTCTGGGAGAATGAATAGCTTTCATTCCTGAGGGTTGCTAGGGAAGCAGATTTGCAGGTAAGGGGTTGGTTTTCCTTTTAGACAGAGGAAGAGACTGACAAGATTCAGGGTGCAGGAGACCTTGTTTATCGTCGGACATGTGCCAGAGACCACGATGGAAAAAGCAAGGGAGTTGGTATTGGGAGTGAGTCAGGAAGGTGGAATGGGTACCCTTACAGCTACTTGTTTCACATAGTCTAAGAGGAATTTCTCTTCTTTTTCTTCTTTAAGAATCAATTAAAATCCCATGTGTTGTCTTTTCTTTGGACACTACTGCGTTGGGAAATTGCTTAAATCCCAAGTATGAAGCAGTGGTTTTGATTTATTTAACATTACAATTTGTTGTGATACTTGAAGATTTAACACTTCCACAAAGAAAAATAAATATTAAAAATAAGTAACATTGTTTCCTTAGAATTTAAGAGATCTCAAAATTGTGAAATTTCCCTTTATTTTAAAAAATAACTCAAGTATCTTGCTTGTGTTCTTACTTTGGCTTAGTTTGGGATGGGGCTTGAAGGGAAGAGGAACCTTTAGGAGCCTCTTTATATCTAGTTTCTTGTTATAAGATGAAGTTGATACTGATGACAGATTGTGGTTTAAACTATAAAGATGAAACCTGTGATTAACTATCATACATTATTTGATTAGAAACATAATTATATACTGATCACTTTTTGCAAGCTTAAAAGTTTATTTTTTTGCAACTATTTTTTGTGAAGTAGATATCTTTTCCCTTCATTTTTTAAAAAAGGAGCTCAATTATTTTTTAAAGAACTAAATAAAACGGGCATCTAAACCCAAGGTAATAAAGCATATATAAATAATCTTTAAAAAATGGTGATTTTATTTTAATAATTCATGATCGCAAACACTTCTTGAATGTCACCTGAATATAATACTATCTAAAACTTTTTTATTTTTAAAAGACTTTTTTACTTGCACAGATAAACACAGTTAATTACCTTAAAGCTTCATACACTTTTATTTCTATGCTAGAAGTCTAACTTGATTTTTAGTTTGATCTTGTCTTACTTGAATAGTTATATTTTAGCCTGAACACCACTAGAAGTTGAAGCATTTCTAAAAAGAATAATTTTAATTTCAAATGCATTGGCTCATAAAACACCAAGTATAATTCTTGGGAGTATAATAGACACAAAGATTTCTATAGTTTCTTTTTCCTACCCAACATATAAAGAGCTCTTACAAAGTAATACAATATGAATGTCCATCAGATGAAAGAGCCAAAGGATAAAAAACAGACAACTCACCAGAGAAGAATTTCTAATGGCCAATAAACACTTTTACAAGATGTTCAGATTTATTAGCAAAGCTTTGTAAAAAAAATAATGTAAATAATGTAAAAATGTAAATAAATGAATTTCTCTTGTTTTTTCTACAATGATTTTAAAGAGGTAATTCCTACTATTAAAAAGATGGGGTAAAATAAGAATTCTCACACACCGTCAATGGGACTTATTATTCTATTATTTTTGAATATACTATAATACATTGATTATTGCTCCATTGTTGGATAGTTATGCTGTTTCCATGTTTTCTGTTATAAATTTTTCTGTAGTGAGTATCATCATGCACAATTCCTTGTCTGCATCTCATTATTACTTTACAACAAATGCCGAGATGTGAATTATTCTACCAAATGCCATGAAAAAATTCAAGTTCTTGAAACACAGAACTGTTCATGCCAATGCTACAATAATTTGCAACTTAGGCATTTTTCCTAAAATAATAATTAGATGCTGGCAGGAAATATTAATACTTGTGTTATTCCACTCCATTGCTTAGCTAGTGTCTGGCACCTAGTAAGAACAATTAAATCTTGTTAATCAGTGGTCAAATGAATATCCATTTGGTCAAGTCATCTCTCAATTTTAGTTATAATTCTAAAGTAGGAGTGTGAACATGCTTTGAAAATTATAAGGAGTTCTAAAATTGCAGTATTAATAATTGTTCACAATTTTAAAAGCATTGTCTTTTTATTTCTTATTAATATTAAGTTGACAGCAGTTCAAGTGATGCCTGAAACTGACATTTGCTTTCTTACACCTCTGTTTATTTGATTTTCCATTTGTATTAAAATTCTCTTATGTTGTTAAAAGTCAAGTGAGGTCATAGTATAACATGAATTCTTGATATGAATCTTTATTGGAGATAGATGTATAACATATTTTCTACTTATCTTTGAATTGCCTTTTCACTTTATTAATTGTAACTTTTGATGATCACAGTTTTTAATTTTAATATTGTGTTAGTCAGAATTCTCCCAAGAAACAGAATATGTATGGTATTGGCTCACATTATTATGGAGACCGAGAAGTCCCATGAACTGCTGTCTCCAAGCTGGAGTCCCAGGAAAGCCTATGGTTCCTCAAGGCCCGAGAGCCAGTGGTGCATACTGTAGTCTGAGTCTGAAGGCCTGGAAGCCAGAGCGCTGAAGGCAGGAGAAGACTGATGTCCCCATTCATGCAGTCAGAGAGTCAGTGAATCCTCCTTTCCTCCACATTTTTGTTCTATTTAAGCCTTCAGTGAATTGCATGATGTCCACCCACATTGAGGAGGGCAACCTGCTTTACTCAGTCCACCGATTCAAATGCTAATCTTCCAGAAACACCTTCACATACACACCTAGAATTAATGTTTGGTCACATATCTGGGCATACAGTGATCCAGTAAAATAAATACATAAAATTAATTATCATAAATACAGTTCAGTTTTTCAGTTCATTTCAGTTTATAGTTCAGTTTGGTTGTTTCCTTTATGGTTAGCACGTTTTGTGTTCTATTTCAGAAATCTTTGCCTACTCCAAGCTAATGAAGATGGTCTCCTATGTTTTCTTCTAAAAAGCTTTATTGTTTTAACTTTCATATTTCAATCTGCAATCCACCTTCAAAATATTTTGTGTATAGTCCAAACTAAGACATGAGAATATTTTTTTCATGTGGATATCCAACTGACCTGGCACTATTTATTGAAAATCAAATTCATTCCCCAATATACTACAGAGTCGCCCTTGCCATGAGGCAGACAGATCAGATGTCACAAATCAGATGTGTGGGTTCTTTTGAGCTCTTCATGCTGTTGCATGGTTCGATTTTTCTATCTTTACACCAATACCACTCTGTCTGAAGCTTTATTCTTCAAGATTGCGTTAGCCATTTTTGTTTTTTTCTATTTCAATGTACATTTTAGATTCAGTTTGTGAGTGCCCATCTAAAAAATTAAATGTTGGGGCTTTTAACTGGGATTGTATTGAACATATAGGTCTATATAGATCAGTTTGAGAGAGATGACTGACACTTTTATTCATGAATATTGTATATCCTTGCATTGATCTATAATTTTTAAAAAATTTTCTCTTAATGTTTTGCAGTTTTCCATTAAGTACCTTGCACATACTTTGTTAGTCTTAGGTGTTTGATCTTTTTTGATGCTCCTATCAGTGGTATTTTTTTTTAAGTTTCATTTTCTATGTTTGTTGCTGTGATGCTGTAATAGAGTTGATTTTTGTATACTCACCTTGTATTTGGATATATAGCTGGTATCATTAATTCCAATTGTTTACATGTCCTTTTGGACTTCCTATGTCATATGCAAATGAAGACACTCTTATTTCTCCTTTCCAGTTTTTATGCCTTTCTTTTCTCTTTCTTTATTATTGCACTGGATAGGACATCCCATACAATTTTAAACAGAAATAGTGACAGCAGATATTGTTGTCTTAGGACATTGATTTTCAGCATTTTTCCTTTTCATATATACATGAAATTTCCTCTAAGCACTGGTTATCTAAGGTTTGGTATATCATATTTTCATCATATTTTAATTCAGATATTTTTAGATCTTAATTTAATATTCAATATGTTTCTTATTCTCAGGCAATTGGGTATTTTCTAATTATCTTTCTAACTTCCCAGCACTTGGAGATTTTTCAGCTATCTTTCTGTAAAGTTTCCAGTTCCTTTTGTGATCAGGGAATTATATGTTCTATGATTTGGTTCCTTTGAAATTTGAGATTTGTTTTAGGTCAGATTAGTCAATAGTATTTTTCAGGTTTTTCAAGATATTCTTTCTCTTTTCTGTCTACTTATTTCAGTTACTAAAAGGGTAGTATGAATTTGTCTATTTTCCCATTCCATTGCTTTATGTATTTTGAAGCTCTATTGTTAGATATATGTACATTGTTATATCTTAGTGAATTGGCCTCTTGACATTATATAATGTCCCTCTGTATCTCTGGTAATACTCCTTTTTCTGAAGTCTACTTGTTTCATATTAATAGAGCCATTCTAGCTCTGTTTCAATTAGATATTGCATGCTATGACTTTTACTTATAATACTTTTACTTCAGCCTGCGTTTTTATATTTAAAAGAATTTTCTTGTAGAAAGCAATCTGAGAATCTCTGCCTTTTAAGTGGGGTGTTTAGACCATTTGCCTTTAATGTAATTAATAATAGGTTTGAACTGAAATCTACCATTTTGCTAATTGTTTCTAATAGTTCCATTTGTTACTTTATTTTTCCTTTTACCTCTTTTTCTACTTATTTTAGATTAATTAAATATCATTTTATGTATTCTTATCTTCACTATTGGCTTATTAGTTATGTTTTCCTTTAATTTTTATTTTTTAGGAGTTGTTCTAAGGTTTAAAAATATACATTTTTAAATCATCACATTCTACTTTTAAGGAATAACATACCATCTCACATATATTCTAGGGAATTTACAACAATATAATTTCACTGTCTCTCTCCCATCCTTTTTGCTGTTGTTGTTACAAGATTTTACTCTTATATATTCTATAAACCTCATAATACATTGTTACTATTCTTGGTTTGAACAATTATCTTTCAAATTAATTAAAATGAGAAAATATCTGTCATATTTATCCACATTCTCACCTCTTCTGGCACTCTTTTCTTTTTTAGATCCATTTTTTCATTCTTTATGAAAAACTTAAAGCGTTTTGCACTGTAAGTCTGTTGGGAAAATGGATCTAAAAGAGAGAGTGTCAGAAATGATCCACTTGTTTTATGTCCCTTCTTCTCTCCTTTTATTCATCTTCAAGATCAATCAAATATTTTTTTATTACAAATTTCATTCTACTAAAAGGCTGTAAAAGGTAAAGATGACATTTTTTGATAGAGAGGGTCCACCCTCCTGTTTTTCAGCAGATGGAGCTCGTGCAGGTCACCTTAATCTGATTGGCCGATTTGAGGCTGGGTTGTAGTTTAGGTGAGACCCAGTCTACTTCAGGTCATTTCTCTTCCAGTGGCATCTCTCTTTTGGACTTGGAACTGAGTTTGGTGGGTGTTTTGCTCTTTAGCACTGATTGCAGGTAGTTCTGTTTTGCTTTTCACAGGTTTCTCAGTTAAGATTTTGGTCAGTTGCCCCTCACAGCCTTCAAAGTTCAGGAACTAGCTTGATGAGGAAAGACGCTGTATTTTTGAGATGCTCACTTTCCAATTTTTTTCTCCATTTCCTACCAACCACCAAAAGCTCTGTTTCTTTGATCCCCAGAAGCAGTCTTCTGCCAGGTGTCCAGCCTGAATTCTAAGCTTTTAGCCATGCCCAGCACTGGTAGCTGTACCCTGAGAAAATGCAGCTGCTAGATGTGAGTACACCAAGATAATTAAGACCTATTTCCTTCCCTTGCAACAGTGCTTCCCAACTTTTTAAACCAGGACACATGGAAAATCATAATTTTTTTATGTTAAACTATAGTAAATAGAGGAGGATGCTTATAGCCAGAAGTGTCTGGCTTGAGAGCTCTAGCCAAAATAGGTCTTGACCAAATCACTCCACTTTACAATTTGAGAAGATTGGTATCTTCATATCTGTAACCCATTGATGGCACTGGTTGGGAAGCTGCCTCAGGCAATTCATGCTATGCTATCACTTCATCTAATGTTTAGCCTTTCTCTTGTGAAAGACTATTTTCTCATGCCCCTACAGGGAGAAGTGGCACTAACTCCAGATGCCTTTTGCTCCAAGATAACGTTGTGAGCCAGAATCCCTATGCCCTTCCTCACTTTGGATCTCTATTGCGTGGCTCACCTAGACTACTCATAATCAGTTATATGGAAGCATAAATTAGTGTTGTTAACCTGTTTAGCACCTCAATATCTCTTCTTTTCTCTCTGTGTGTAGTACAAAATTTTTCTCATCCAAAGGGACACACGACTTGCATAATATGCCATGCAGCATTTGGCTTTGAAGTAGCTGAGATAATATTATTATTTGCAGTGGGAATATGACTAAGGCAAGATGATATGTATGGTTGAGTTTATGCTTATTTGTAATTTGTTAACTTTAAAAAATTCTAAGTCTGTGGATAACTTGCTTAGATTTTTCAGCTGATGCATGCAAGTTATCTATACAATTCGCAGAGAATCTCTTAGTTTATAAAAAACATAAACTAATGTCTAGTCTAGTTCACAAACATGTTTTATTTATTATATAAATAGTTGAACAAATAATAAATTGAGTTTACTGTGATACTTAGCTGAGGGATGATGTGGAAGATTACTAGAATGTGTTCACACATTAGAGTTTAATTGATTCAATGTGATGTCCTTTGATGGCATGATAAACATGTAGCAAGAGCAGTTGCCTATGATTCTGGCATTAATTCCTGCTAGGATTAGATCTTAACTGGACAGTGTCATCACTGTAAGTAGTCAGATTGGGGTAACTGGCATGGCCAGGACAACAAGCTTCCCTAAGCTGTTTTGTAATTATCTGGCTGCTGCTGGCGGTGGAAGCCTTACAAATGATGGATGGCCATATACACGTGAGAGAACATAAGTCGAGAGAGCTTTGTTTAAAGAGGCGAGGCCATAGGAAATGATCAAGGCTGTGGCCCTCACAGTAAAACTTTATGACGCTGTACAACTTCCTAATCCAAAACAGTTCAGAAATCAATTAGCAAATCCCAAATTATTAAAGACAAAAATGACCCACTTATGATTCCCTCACTGCTAATGAGGTATTTCTATAACCACATACTTAAGCCAATGATTTTGGGATTGTCAAGTAAAGAGAGATATTTTTACTAATATTAACAAATAATCAAGTTACCTATCATGTTATTGATTAATAGGTTGATAAAATAGTAAGGAATGAGTTTTACTGCAAGATAAGTTAAAGCACATTTAACGTTAGGTTAAAGCACATTTGACATTTAATAATTATTAAAGTAATAGGAGACAGTATAAGAGTTTATTAAACCTAGTTCTCAATTTATTTAAGTATTTGTATGAACCTGTATAAGTTCTACTATTCTTCAAACTGCTCACAAACATTTCAGATTATTTGTGTGACTACCAAGAATTATTAGCTTCTAACTAGTGGTTACTTGTATATATGAATACTATAATTTTTTATTTTATATTTAGTAACATTACTAATTAATTCTGTTAGCTTTCCAGTGGGTTCTCTTGACTTCTAAATAGGCAGCACAAGATTATTTTTAGAAATATTAATAGTTAACATTGTATTTTCATTAACTATTATTCATATTTAAAATGTATTTTTACAAATGGCTCATTCATATCAGGATTCAAACTAAATACACACATTACACTTGGCAGATGTGCCTCCAGCAGCTATAACAGTCCTCTGCCTTTAGTTTTTAATGATATTTATTTTGGGAATGAATCAGAGCATTTGCCCTATAGAATTTCTGACAGTCTATATTTGGCCAATTATATCTTCATGGCATTACTTAACATGTTTCTCGATCTCTAACTATAAGCCAATAGTTAGGTTAAAAATTTTTATTGAATTAAGTGTTAAATCTTTTTGGTGAGAATATGTCATAGGTGGTGCTTTATACTTTCAGTGGCATCATATTCAGAGAAAATGTAATGGCTGCTTGTCCTAGTATTATTAACATTAATATGTCAGACTGATTCATTCATTAAAAAGAATTATTTTCATCAATTTTTTACTGAATGCTTATAAGTAGTCATTGATGATCATTGCCAAGACCTATTATTTAAATAAGAAATCTTAAAATGGTGATTTTCTAATTCTTTTTCTGTATTTGTTCATTACTATTTTCCTACAAAAATCTGTTCATCAACTCATTAATTATTCTGACATAAAAAGCTGAAATGCTTGATTCAATTTTTAGAATAATTTGTGAGTGCCTAACAGCCTCCAGAAGTAACAAAAAAGGTGGTTGGGGTTTTTTTTTTTGGTATATTCTTACTGACACATAGATCATATATATTTATGTCTATTTTAGCCCATTGCAATAATTTACTTTTATTCTGTTTAAATAATGAGAGATTCTAATGCGTTCAATTTATATCTGACCACTTCCCATAATAATGAGTAAGATGTGTGGGTGTGGTTTGCATTTTTTTGGTTTGTTTGTATTTTTCTTATTTCATATATATATTTTCAAAAATTTTCTTGCTTTAATTTTTATGACATAGTAAAAATATGACTTGTAACTTCAGCTACTGGGAATTTCCTGTGTCTTCGTCTGCTCCATGATCAGGTTTGTACGGTTTCCTCCTCTGTCTGTGTTATGTCACAGAGGTCTGCTGACTGCATGCGCGTCTCCCACCGCGTGTCGTTTCTGCCCCTGCCCTCCCGCACTCAGTGTTCTTATCCTACGTAATTTGATGCGTTATGTTTTGGATACTGTCTGCTCTTGTCATAAAGATGCCTGAGTCCATTCACTTTTTAAGCCTTTGTGGGTATCCACAAGTTGATGCTCCATGTCTTTATTACAAATTATGCTATTTAAATAGATTTAATGGTGATTTTATGCTTTTTTTGCCTTGAATTATAATTGGACAGTGTAACTTTTTCTTCACATTTGCCTGATAAATTGTCTTTATTTCATTGTTTTTATTTTGTTTTGGTGCCTTTACATGGAGATAAGAAATTTGTTACATTCCCCATCCTTTCCTCTTCCCAGTCCTTAATTATTTAGATGGGATTGTAAATTCTATCACTTATTGGTTTTATAATAGTGCAATATAAATATTACTTTAAAATATAAATTAATATTGTTACCATGTATACTATAATCATTTAAATTTATACATTTATCTTTAACTGATTTTATGGAGTACACACCTAACCTTGAACTCTCAGACTAGTAATAAAAGCATGTTAATGAGACTTCATAATTATTAATCAAAAGATGAAGAAGATGGTCTTTCTTCTTGTTAACAAGTTAATAAAAAGGAATTTTGGGTTTCCTGATTTTTAGAATAAACTTAAGAAAAACTAGAACACAAAATTATATGTCATCATTTCAGTTTTCCTGCTTGGTTTTAAGATAATGATTCTAGTTTTAGGTTGGGTCTTACTGTTTTTAAACTTGTTCATATGAATAAAGCTCCCTTCAAGTTTCAGTCAAGGTAATTCTGTTTTCATGACTTATTTTTCAGTTTCTTCAGTGATTTTTGATCTTACAAAGTTTTTAACCAATTTTATAATTAATTAATTATGAAGTTAATTAATATTTTTCAAAACATTTCAAATGATGCTGAAGAATATGGTGTGAAAAGTGTTACTTCAGCTGCTTTTCACCCCAGATTCCACTCCCCAAAGTAGCCGCTGGTAGTAGTTGACTAATCCTATTGCTTAACCTTTAAAAGAAAGACTAATTCTTCATCTTTAAATAACTTAGTCCAAGAAAAAAATAGTATCTGGTTCTTATACAAATAATGAATTAATTTTCAATACTTTTAATTTTTAGTATTTCACAAAGTTGAGGATATAGAATACTACTGAAAATGTTTGTTAATGCCAAAATGGCCAAGTACATATTTTTTTGTAATTTATCTTCCATTGTCTTTTTTGAGTAAGAGCATAAACTACCCTTAAAAAAAAAGATGTTTTCCTACATTTCTAATAGGCATAACAGGTTTCATTATATAATTTTAGTGACTCAAGTTCTACTGAAAAATGGAAGTATGATGTACTGCTCACATTTTATATGTTTTCATCTTAATGCAGTACTTTTAAGGCCATACATTCCAGTGTCCAAGTTTTAAAGTAGTTTGTATACACCCATCATGCAGGACCATGACTTTAATCATTTCCTCACCAGAACTTCAATTATGCCAAGCACTTTTTAATTATCCTGCAGCCCACAAGTCTATTCTTAGTAAGAAGTCTGACTTTCACAGAGCAGTATATTCCTCTGTGGCAGATTTCGACTCACCACTTTGCAGCCCCACCCATGAAAAAGCCCTGTGAATTAAAAGCTACTAAATTAAGTGTGTATTTTTAACAGCTTCAATTTTAAAGTCAATTTTGGCATGAAAGCTGAAGACATTTTTTGAAGTACAAAAGTGCTATGTTGGCGTTTCATGGTATTTTCAGAATGCAGTTTGTTTTCTGGGTTGTCTCTTTCAAAGTTTCTTATAACATCTTTTTTTTCCCTAAAGGGAATGTATTTAATCAGCTTGCTCTATCACTTTTTTTAAAATTTTTAAGTTCTTCATAAAAGAAAGTTCTGAACCAAGAAGAACAATGATACTGTAGAACAAGAACTTATGTGTGAGGACAGGGATGCAGGGGAAAGGTTTGGGGCATGGGTGAGGTGGGGAAGCATAGAGTTGAAGTGTAGCTTAGCATGTCATGCACAAATCAAGACCTGTAATACAAATCCCAAAACTAAGAGAAATAGAATTATTGTTTGTTTTAGTCTTTTTACTTCCTAGTAGTGAAAAATCTTTTCCCCAAATATAATACAAAGTCATTTTTGGATATGCTTGTATAAGGTTAATGCTTATAAGACAAGCTAAATGCCTAATACAATATAATGTACTCACTCAAAAAATAGTTAATGAGAATCTGTTCCTTGTAAGGTTCTGTACCTCTTTTATGTTATAATGTAGCTCCAATAATTCATTGCCTCAGGATCCACCTTAGGAAAATGCAGTGTTCAAAATCTGCCCTTAGAAAATGTGAAAGGAACTGGAAGCTCAATCAATACAGTTTTCCATTTTTTTCCCTTTTCCCCCCACTTGCCTTCATCTACAATAGGGGCTACAATGTCTAAAGACTCAATTCCCCAGCTTGCCTTTCAGCTAGAAGTTGCGTGTGGGGATTCTGGCCAGTGGAGTGTAAAGGGAGGGTCACTGGTGCCACGTGGTCTCTGCCAGGGGCTCTAGAAGTGCTGCTGTCACCACTCTGCTGTGGAGCCAAAAGCCTGAAGGAGTCCGGGTGGGTGCTTGAAGGTGTTCTGACCACCACACTAGTTGTGGGTTCCCTACCCGGGACTTCTTGTGGCATGTAACAAACCTATTTCTTGTTTAAATCACCATTCGCTGAGGTTCCTGTTACTCTTTCTGCACGCATTCCTAACTGACTCAGGGGAAAAACTTAATTTGGAAATAAGTATGACAATGATCTTCATATTCTAAGTTGTGTTGGCTAGTCTCCAAGATGACCCCCACCTCCCTCACACCCTTGTCGGTTTGTGTGACCAACAGGATGTGGCCTCTAAAGCCCTGTGACAGTAAAAATTCCAAATGAAACAACTTGAAGATAATTTATATCTCCTTTTCATAGAATATCAAATTTTTCTTTTCATGTATGACATGTTTTCTGGTAAATTATATATTCTTTATTAAAATTTGAAAATACAAATTTTTAAAAATATGGTAATTTCCAAAAACAGTTATATAATTTCTAAAAAACACTATAATACTATAGACCAGGTTCTCGTCTATGTTCTTTAACTTCATTAACTCACTTTTTTTTCTTCAAATAACTTTTTGAGACATTATTACAACCACTTTGCATTTGGGGAAACTGAGGCAGAGAGGTTAAAAATTCTGTCCAAGGCTACCCACCTAGGAAGTGGTAGAACTGGGATTCAAGTCTAGTTAGGCTGTTTCTAGCATTTGTGATCCTCTCACCATGGTAAATTCATCTATAATCCTATAAAACGGAGAAAACTGGCCTCCTTTCTATAGGTTTATGTTTTGAATGTGTAAGTGGTTACTCTTTTAGCAAACAGGTCAGTTTCTGCTGGCATTCACATTTCCTCAATTGCCCCTCATATCTGAGAATGCTGGACGTTGTCCACATCGTACTGGCGTAGCCAGCTCTATCTGTCAGTGTCCACTCAGGCGATCAGAACCACTACAGGGAATGTAGTACAGAAAGTGGTTGCAGATGTGTTGGAAGGATTGGAGCAGCAAAAAGGGAAGGTGTGTTTACCTACAGGGGGAGAGCTGAGAACAAATGGCTAAGGAACAGACCAATCTTCAAAACATATACCTTCTCTTGAAATGTTTTCCTTCCTTTAACATGTTTTCTTTCCATGTGACTATTCTTCCACAGTTAATAACTGCATTATATTCTCTATTAATTACTAATCTTTGGTTTTTAAGTCTATTTGTTGACTTAGTGTTAATTTTCCTGTCTTTGAAATTTTAATCTTATGTAGAAGTTTCCATCCTCTTCCCCTCCAAACTTCCTTATCAGTTTTTTGGTTGCTGCTGTCATACCCCCCACTCACCATTTCTAGCCCAGGGCATGGTCTTAGTCTGTGGTTTGGGGCCCCTGTCCCTTGGTGACTGAAGATTGGAGATGCAGTCATTTGAGCTGGCAAAGGGTAACACTGTCTTTAGTTCCAGCTTTAGGAAGGAGACCTTGCTCTGTCATCCCACATGAGTCCAACTCTGGGCTGCCTGAGCCTTCAGCTCCTACATTGTGCTGTAGGTTATCTGCATATTATCCTGCTTTTGAATATGACTATGACTTTCTTTTATATTAAAAATCTATCATTGCTCCCTGGCTTGTGTGGCTTAGTGGATTTAGCGCTGGCCTTCAAACCATGGGCTCCTCCCTGCCTTGGAGAAAGCAGGGTGCTTTTAATCTGTAGCCTCAGCAGCTCTCCCTGCCCACCTGCCTTTTCTTGGCAGGAGGGGAGCAGTCTCTAGTGCTGTATTTTGTGGGAGTTCCCTGGTTTCCAGGGATCTCAGGTCCTACCTACCTGGTTACACTGTCACTGGAATACCCGTCCCTCCTCCCATCTGAATCTAATCCCTTCACTGTGCTTGAATTCCAGCCCTTCAGGGTGTGTTCAGACCTTGTCAGGAAATCTTCTCTTCTTGCTCCATTGTCTTATACTTCTCATTCTCTATAGGATTTACAAGTAGTTAAGGTTTCTCAACTCAGCATCTTGCCTCTCATTACCATACTCTGTTCCCCTCCTAAAGCTAAGCTTATTTACATAGTTCTGAATATTTCTTTCTGCACCTCCCATTCTCTCTACCCACTAAGCTTGCCTTCTGCCACCACGGCTCCCCTGCAATTGTTGAAACCACTTGGGCTTCACCAGTAATGTCACGCCACCTGCCAGCCCATGTGATGCAGTGCCCTCCCCCACCCCAGCCTCATCTCCTGCACTCTTCCCCTCACCCCCTGCCATCCAGCCCCTGAGTCCTTTCTCTAGTCTTCAAATTCCCCAAACCCTTACCCATTTCCAGGCCTTTGTACTTGTTCGTTCCTGAGCCCGGGATTCTCTGCCCCAGCTCTCACATGGCTGGTTGATTTTCACCCCTCTGGTCCTGGCTCAGATACCCATTCTCAGAGGGGCCCTTCCTGCACAGTACATGGAACGTGGCTTTGAGACTATCACTTAACCTCTCTGTGGTTCAGTTTCTCATTTATAACTGAGGAAATAATTGTACCTGCCTCCTAGGATTATTGGAAGGATTAAATGAGATTATATACCCGTAGATTTACAATAAGATTTCACATAGAGCAGTAATTCAGGACAAATTATAGATAGTTGTAATTAATATTATAGTTAATTAGGCAACATTTTCATTATCCTATCTCCCTATTTTCTTCCTTTGTTGCACATATGAACAGTGATCACATTGTTTATTTTTTCCCTGATTGTGTATAGCATGGTGGGTGGGATGCATGGTCCGGAAGGATAAGGGACTCATCTGTCTTGTTGATTTCTCTACCCTTTACATCTCACTTGAGCCTGGGGCATGGCAGGGCTCAATACATTAGACACATCAACCATGCTCTCACTACCGCCTGCTGCCTTTGTTACGGCTGACCATGCTGTTCTTCCTGAAACCCCCTCTCTCTCATTCATTTTTTCCTTTCCTTTCCTTGTTCTCCTCTGCTCATATGTTTAAATACCAGGATATATATGAGCAGGTACAGGACAGAAAAGGGCACGGGAAGGAGTGGATGAGATTTTGGTGAGGTGCCGCTGCTCCACAGAGCAATCTGGGGTCATAGGAGCTCTGGTAAGAGGAAGGAAAAGTGGGTGGAGCTGCTGCGCACAACTGAAGGGAGAAACTCAACATGGAGTGGGGTTGGGCATGAAAGGCTTGGGCTTGGTCTTAAGGCTCTAGGTTAATTCAGCGTGTATGCAGCACCCCTATGTGTCTGACTGAGCTAGGTGTTCGATTAAAACATATAACAAGGATCTCAAATATAGAGGTGCATAAACAAATAGTTGCAACTTACTATAGAATGTGCTATTCAGGGGTGTGCACAGGTACAGTGTTGGAAATGAGGGGGTTAGTCAGATGTCCGGGGGTGCTAAAAGATTCAAAGAGTGGAAAAATGAAATGGGCCTTAAACTGATCAAATAAACCAGGGGAAAAATTCTAAACTGAGGAAATAGCACATGCAAAGGCATAGGATGCTTTCTCATCAATATTCTGTATGGTGGATGGAGCTGTCAGGAAGACCCTCCTCCCACTGTCCCCCTCCCTCACCAAACACAGAGAAATCTTTAATATCCATGTCATTGTTACAAAGTTGATGTGACTTTTTGAGGAGGAAGTTTTATGTATATTTTGAACTAATTTTATTTAAAAGTAAATTCCTTCTCTAATTCATGTCTTGCTGTGATAGCTACCAGACAATCTGAAGGCTTCTGAATATTTAATTCCAACTCTTATGGTAGTGTCAGTTTTTGAAGGGAGAGAGGAAAGAAGGGTGGGTGGAGGATGGATGGATGAGTTGACTGGATTGTTAGATGGTCAAGTGGAAGATAGGAGAAGGATGTCAAGGAATCCAACAGAGATTGGACTAGTATTTCTTTATAGAATTCTGCTTGGGTGATGTACCCAGATGCAGGGATGACTTGAGAAAGCCATCCACATGTTTCTATACATAAATTTTGATTTTATTATTATAATAACAGTAGTTTTTGCATATCTACTGTGTATCTGATATTAGGTTCTTTTTATATATTATTTCTAACTACCCTGGAAAGATAGTATGAGGAGCCTGAAACTTAGAGAAGTTAATTTACTTACCCGAAGCAAGATAGCAAGTAGACCTACTTAAATTTGAAACTCATGTTTTTCCTAGCACATCATGGAACAATTCCTACTTTCCTACAATCTGCTTCTCTTCCCCATTTTCAAACCATATCACTGCTCTGCGCTGACAATACTCTCTAGCTCTTGTACTATAAAGGGCAGTGAAGAATGGCTTACCTATTCCACTTTTATGATGCCTCTCCTTCGGTAAATCGATTTTTATTCTAGCACTGAATGACTATTTGCAATATGAAAAGCTTTCTTTTGTGTCTGAACAGTGGCTACCACCACAGTCAATTTACTCCTGGAATCTTCCTATTTCATGCCTCTCCAGAGAGAATTATACTACTGTATCCACTGTGGTTTCTGTTTGCAACTGAACCCTTCTGGGTGGCCTGAGGGAATTATTGCCAGCTATTAGATGGTTTACAAAACTATTGGAAGGGCTATAAGAGCAGGCTGAAGGCTGAGCTTCTAGGAACAACTCCCAATTTCCAAAGTCACACACGGCTTCTGCATGGCCAAGAAACTCACAGCCTCTTCCAGACATTTTTGCAGGAAACTGCCGACAGGACAGCATTGATGCTGTTGCCACAGCCCACAGGCATAAGATGCAAGCCTCCCACCCTTTCTTTCCACTCCGGACCAGCTCCACGAGCATGCAACCTCTCCAGCCATTCCACACTTAGAAGGGCGCCCCTCAGAGTTTAAGATTCTATATTGTTAAATTCTTAAGTCATGTACCTTTACATTTGTGAAGGCCTTTGGGACCCCAGGGCACCGCTTCCCTGTGACTGCCCAGTGACGACCTTGACCTACCTGGCCCCGGGTGGAGGCCTGGGCGTGAGCGGAGGGTTGGGATTGGTTGAGTCAGGCACATGCGCCTTCGAGGCAGGAAAGAGGAGTCCTCGACCCAGGCAGGTAGCTCTGACAGGTTTTAATTAAGCAAGAAAGGGTCTAGCTACTTAACCTGTCTACCCAGGTTCCTAGAGTGTCTGGGTGTGAAGAACTTTCAGGCGTCTCCCATCCTCCGCGGGTTTGGGTGGTGGGCTCTGAGAGAAACGCCTGCATGGACGTCTGGAGGCTTCGGTCCTGGCGCAGGTGAGAGAGGTAACCCACTTGTGCGCTGAGTCCTGGCAGGAGCCCTGGGTGCCGGTGAGTGTCTGCGCTCTAGTTGCGTGCGCCTGTATCCTGGGACAGTAATGAGCAAACAAACAAAAACATCCCTTGCAAGTTGTAGGAAAGACCACAGAAGGACGGAAAAAGTGTTTTTCTGCCTTTTGTCCAGGGGCCTCCTATTTTCGTTTTGTACTGGGCCTCACAAATTCTGTAGCTAGCCCAGCCTGCACCTAATTTAGTTTGAATCCCAGTCTTTGTTAAGTGTACCTGATTGGTGGAGTCCAAATCACATCCTACACTATGGTTCTAGGGAGTCTGGGAAGTGTAGCTTTTAGCTTTCAATCCTAAGCAGTACAGGAAAAAAGTGGGAATGGATGTTGCATAAGACAACTGGCTTTATCTGCCACAATCACCCACATCGTGAGTCTGGCAAGAGTGGCACCCACTCTGTGCACTAGGCTCCATGGGCAGGGGCTGCATCTGTCTCATTCACTCCTCTATCCCCAGTTCAGTATTCAAGGCCTATCACATAGTAAAATCACAGCATTTGTAGAATTGAATTGGTCACCAATTTTTTATATGCTATAGTTATTCACCTACAAATCTAATGGTATATTCTCTCTTGCCATAGTTTATATTAACTGGAGATCTTCATTACTAGTGACAAATTCGTATTAAAATGCAATGGGTTAGTAAAAAAATTTAAAAGGTATGTAGATTATACTCACTGACTTCTTTTTATGTGCTAGGCATAGCTTATAAATGAATATGGTACCAGATTCCACTATGCTTAGTGAATTAAATCATTTACATGCCATCATGGAAACATTAAGAATGTTTACTCAGTCCACAGAAACCACCAATATGAAATTACATTCCTTCTAATCTTCACCTTTTGAATTTCATAAACTGGAATTAATTTCAAAGAGAATAAGTCTGGGCGACATGTATTAAAAGTGAGAAAATCACAGAACATTCTATGGAAAAATTAGTTTGATTTAAAACAGGAGTGCCTTGAGCAGAATCAAACTTTTCCTATACTTCTGACTATCTCCAAAATGGAAAGAGTATTTCTGCCAAAAGATTTTAATTAAAAAGGCTTTTGGCTTGTGTGTATGTAAAATATCTCTTAGTTGCATAGATGTAAAGTTAAAGCTGTTGCTTGAGGTTTAATTAATACTCTGAATTGTGCAGCTGTGGATCAGGTGACAGTGAGGACAGGGGGAGTTTGTTGGATGACTGGATCTTCCAAAGCAGGGCAGGAAGCAAAGCTGCACCTCTCAGAACTTATCTGGCTCTCCAAGAAGTGGTGTGGGGTAGAAGGCCGACTCCAAAAATTCTTTAAATTTATTTATTTATACATACATGTATTTAATTTATTTTATTTTTTATTGAACTTATTGGTGTGACATTATATAGGTTTCAGTGTACAATTCTATAAGACATCATCTGTATATTATATTGTGGGTTCACCACCCAAAGTCAAGTCTCTTTCCATCACCATTTATCCTCCCTCCCCTTTACCCTCTGTCACCACACTGTTGTCGGTGTCTGTTTATTGGGATAGAAGTGGTCTTTGGAATCTTTATTCCTATGTATTCTGTTCAGGGGCTGCATTGTGTACATCTGGCCTGATGGTTAGTGGACATTTGTTCCTGCCTGAAATGTGTGTGGAGATGTTTGGTCCACACCAAACGATCATTGGAATTTGGTCCTATCAGAAAATGTTCATGAGCATATTTGGTCTGGGCCAAGTGGTCCTTGATATTTGTTCCTGTGAAAAACTTCCACACTTAGAAAATGTCCCTGGGTTCAAGTAGCCTGTAACTTTTATTTATACTTCTGGTTTACAGGATCAAAACATAAAATATGTTATCATGATTTCTTCATCCAATAATTGTGTTATGGCTATTGCCAATAATGTCCCTTCTTGCCTACGTTGCCTAGTTGGTAATTGGCACATGGGGTTAGGTAGGTGGGTCAGGGTTTGAATTTTGCAGAAGAGCAGAATTTAAATATCAGGGACCTTTTGGCATGGGCCACAGGTCTCTGTGGAAGTTTCTGACTCAGAGCACATGAGTTACTTAATGGGAATCAACTGTGTGAGTACTTGGTTGTGATAACCTAAAAGTCATAGTCTGGCCTTGGAGTCAAAGTAGGGAATAAGGGAAGTGGGGTTTACTCAGGAAAGGTGGAGTGGAGAATGTTGACTTTTATCATCTAGGTAATATTTTCTTTCATATCATCTTGACTATAGGATTTATCCTAATCCATTTCGATTCTAAATCAAATAGTTACATTAACAAAGTGTAACTGTGATACAACTACAAATTACTGATACAGTAAAGGTATATCCACTCAGATAATCCAGGGTAATCTTTCTATCTCAAAATTCTTAACTTAATTATAGCAGCAAAGTGCGTTTTGGCCACAAAAGGTAACATTCATAGGGATTAGGACATGGATATCTTTTGGGAGAGAGAGACATTATTCAACCAAATGTGCATGCTGCCTGAAAATGTGCTAAAACTCAAACCTTTTTACTACCTACTACCCCTGAGCTTAACGTCAAAAATGAAGCTTCCAAAGACCTATTTTCTTTTTGACTAGCAATCATAAACCTAGGCTTTTATTTTATTTATTTTATTTTTTATATATTTTATTGATTATGCTATTACAGTTGTCCCATTTTCCCTCTTTCACTCCCCTCCACCCTGCACACCCACACCCACCCACATTCCCCCCTTTAGTTCATGTCAATGTGTCATACATATAAGTTCTTTGGCTTCTATACTTTTTCCATACTATTTTCCATACTATTCTTACCCTCCCCTTGTCTATTTTCTACCTACCATCTATACTACTTATTCTCTGTACTTTTTCCTTCTCTCTCCCCTTCCCACTCCCCTGTTACTAACCCTCCATGTGATCTCCATTTCTGTGGTTCTGTTCCTGCTCTAGTTGTTTGCTTAGTTTGTTTTTGTTTTTGTTTTTAGGCGTGGTTGTTAATGATTGTGAGTTTGCTGTCATTTTACTGTACATATTTTTTGTCTTCTTTTTCTTAGATAAATCCCTTAACATTTCATAAAATAAGGGCTTGGTGATGATGAACTCCTTTAACTTGACCTTACCTGGGAAGCACTTTATCTGCCCTTCCATTCTAAATGAAAGCTTTGCTGGATAGAGCAATCTCGGATGTAGGTGTTTGCCTTTCATGACTTGGAATACTTCTTTCCAGCCCCTTCTTGCCTGTAAGGTCTCTTTTGTAAAATCAGCTGACAGTCTGTTGGGAACTCCTGTGTAGGTAACTGTCTCCTTATCTCTTATTGCTTCTAGGATTCTCTCCTTATCTTTCATCTTGGCTAATGTAATTATGATGTGCCTTGGTGTGTGTTTCCTTGAGTCCAACTTCTTTGGGACTCTCTGAGCTTCCAGGACTTCCTGGAAGTCTATTTCCTTTGCCAGATTGGAGAAGTCCTCCTTATTTATTTAAATAAGTTTTCCACTTGTTGCTCTTCTTCTTCTCCTTCTGTTATTCCTATAATTCAGATGTTGGAATGTTTAAAAATGTCCTGGAGGTTCCTAAGCCTCTCCTCATTTTTCTTTGAATTCTTGTTTCTTCATTTTTTTCTGGTTGGATGTTCCTTTCTTCCTTCTGGTCCACACCATTGATTTGAGTCTCAGTTTCCTTCCCATTATTATTGATTCCCTGTACATTTTCCTTTATTTCAACTAGTGTAGCCTTCATTTTTTCATCTAGTTTGTGACCAAATTCAACCAATTATGTGAGCACCCTGATTACCAGTGTTTTGAACTGTGCATCTGATAGGTTGGCTACCTCTTTGTTGCTTAGTTGTATTTTTTTTCTAAAGCTTTGATCTGTTCTTTTGTTTGGGTCATTTTTTTGTCTTGATGCGCCTGTTATGTAGTAAGGGGCGGAGCCTTAGGTGTTCACCAGGGTGGGGCAACCCAGTCAGTGGGTTGTGATGCCATATGTGGGGGTGGGGTCTGAGAGGGAACAATGGTGCTTTCTCTGCTCTCTGCCGGATTTCAGTCACTACCCCCACTTCCCACAAGCAAATTAGGCCCTTCTGGTGCTGATTTCTGTGTGGGTGGGTTTGTGTACATTCTAGGACCCTATGGGTCTCCCCACAGGTGTTTTTAATCAGTGATTTGAGGATTTATTTTCCTGCACTCTGTCCCTCTCCTCCTTTGTTTCACATGGTTTATCTGCACACAAATGTGGGACTGCCCAGTCCACCTGGTCCACCTGCCACTGCCTTGCTGGCCAGCCGCTGCTCCACAATCTGCTGCCTCACTGGGTCTGCCAGCCACAGCCTTGCTGTGAGCCCTCTCCACCCTGGCTGCCTGACTCCACCCCTCCCACTGGTCTGGACAAATATGTCTTCTTTAACTCCTGGTTGTCAGACTTCCATACAGTTCGATTTTCTGTCAGTTCTGATTGTTTCTCATTTTTAAATTGTTGTTGTCCTTCTTTTGGTTGTGCGAGGAGGCACAGTGTGTCTACCTATGCCTCCGTCTTGGCCAGAAGTCATAAACCCAGGCTTTTAAATACATTCATTTTAAAAGGGGGTTGTTTTGGGGGAATATCAGAAACATAATTTGTTTATAATTATCTAGGCTAATTTAGATACAGTCTTCAAAGATCTTGAAAATTTACACTGTATTTTGTTGAGCTTCCTAAATTGTCATATGTTTCTGCATTTTTAAAATTTATTCAATTACAGTTGACATTCAATCTTATATTAGTTTCAGGTGTACAACATTTATATAACATATGAAGTGATCCTCCCAGTAAGTCTAGTACCCACCTGACATCAAACATAGTTATTACAGTAGTATTGCCTATATTCATGGTGCTGTGCTTTATATCCCTGTGACTGTTTTGTAACTGCCAGTGGGCACTTCTTAATCCCTTCACCTTTTTTATCCATCCACCCCCTATGGCAACCATCAGTTTATTTGCTGTATCTATGAGTCTATTTCTGTTTGTTCACTTATTTTTTTTCTTTAGATTCCACATATAAGTGAAATCATATGGTATTTATCTTTCTCTTTCTGACTTATTTCACTCAGCATACTACTCTCTAGGTCCATCCATGTTGTTGAAAATGTAAGATTTCATTGTTTTTTTTTATGGTCAAGTAACAGTCTATTGTATATATGTACCACATCTTCTTTATCTAATCATCTATTGATGGACACTTAGGTTGCTTCCAATATCTTGGCTATTGTAAATACTGCTTCAGTGAACATAGGGATACATGTATCTGTGGAATTTATGTTTTGTATTTCTTCAGATATATATCCAGAAGTGGAATTTTGGGGTAATCAGTAGTTATATTTATAATTTTTGGGGGACCCTCGTTACTGTTTTCCATAGTGGCTGTACCAATTTGTAATATGTGGAAGCTATAAGACCATGAATCTGGAATGATTCAATGCCATTTAATTTTTGTCACTCAGGGACTGATAGGTTATACTTTGAATTAGATTATGACTGAATTAATACATTTTTTCAATGAATTTACATGTAACAGATTATTTAACAGATCCTAACTGACAATGACCATAGTAATTGAATTATTCTTATTTAAGTTTAAGTGAAATGGTGGATATCTTGTTTCTAGATAGAAACTTTACATACAAGAGCTATACCATCTTTTTTCCCTGTCAAGATATTCTGAATTCTGTGTATCTCACTAAATAATTTTGTTTGTCCTTTTTTTTTTGTTAAATAATTTGATGAATTGGAAAATGTAGCCTTCAGAGCCACCTCATAAATTCTCCTGGACTTGAACTATTTGGCTCTTGTTTTAAATTTTAGTTATAACACTTGTAACTCTACTTGGGACTTCAGTTCTATTTCTTTTAGTGGCAACATGCCTCTAATATGCTTAGCACTTCTGAGCACAGACTCTCCTCCAAGCATAATGAAGAGGGGCAGGGTGAAGGTAAAGATACCTAAGACTGGGCTGTCTCCTCCAGACTCCGATCTCTGCACTTATTTAACCTTAGTCTGCAGCATCTGTGCTGCTCACCAGCACATAGTCAGCTCACAATAAATGTCTGTGTTTCATTTTGTTTTAAAATTTCAGGTATACAATGCAATGATTACATATTTGTATATATGATGAAACGCTCACCTCAATCAGTTTAGTTAGCCTCTGTCACCATACATAGTTAAAAATGTTTTTCTTATGATGACTTTTAAGCTCTCCTCTCTCAGCAACTTTCAAATATGCAGCACAGTATTATTAACTATAGTTACCATACTGTACATTTCATCCCCATGACTTATGTATATATTTTGTAACTGGAAGTTTGTACCTTTAACTCCTTTCACCCATTTTGCTCCACACACCCACCCCTTGGTAATTGTCTGTTTAGTGAAGAAATTTTTGTTTATTGAGCAGTTGTTGAATGAATAAACAGTCTTGAAATCAAACTCCTTATGAAATTAAATAACCAAGACAGAATGCTTCTATCTTCATATCATGTCTAAGTGATGTAGTGGATGTGTGAACAGGTTGTAGTAAATGTTTGCCAAGGACAGTCCGAGAAGCCTTTGAGGAAAAGGAGTCCCGTGAGCAAGTTCCTGGAGTCCAGTTCACTGAATAACCACATTTGTGAATTTCCTTTTTTTTCACTACCTAGTTTTGATGGGCTACTTTTCATTTTGCCTCCATAATAGCATTTGAAGGAATGTTGGTTTGTCTCCGCCCCAGCTCCGTGCTGCTGGCGCTGGCAACAGCAAGGCTGGAACGACCACTTGGGAAGAGGAGGCGGCGGGGTCAGTGCACAGCGCAACCCTCCCGGGGAAGTAAATGGGGCAAACTGAGTGGCAAAGGAGAAAAGTGGGAGAAGCTTTTTATTTATAAGAATAGTATGTTTATTAGAAAGTCATTATATATGCAAATACATTCTTTGTGAATATATGTCCAATGAATGAATCTTTTTTCTGATGACTACATCTTGCCTTTCTTTCTCTAGAAGGCAGTATGTGCTGACCCTCCTTTACATCTCGCCCCGAGTAGAAGTCCCTTTGTGTGTCCCAGCTCTTTCCAGCTCCAGCAGGAATCTGGGTAGAGACAAATTAAACATTCCTTAAAATGCTGTTAGGAAAACAAAATGAAATCTGGTCAACTAAAAGTTTACATAAACATTCTCAAAGCTATTAAAACTGCCCCATCCAATGTGAATTATTGTAAACTTTATAAATAGTTCAAAGGAACAAGAAAATCTGGCAAATTGGCCTTGTGGAAAGTTGGCTTTCTGCAGTTGATTTTTGGCAAATTGACCCAGAACCAGTCTTGAAGAATTAAAACACATTCACACATCCAGCTAAAACGAGAAAGGGTATTCCAGGTACAGGGACAAGAACAGAAGAACTTAGTTGGGTGAGAATAGGTACATTCACCAAATGTCCTAGAGCATGAAACCTGCGCTGGAGAAGTGAACAGCCCTACCTTCATGAAGCATATATTATTTCCTTTGCCTAAATGTCTGTTAAATTATGGGTTTAAACACCATGCACACACTCCAGAGAGAAACTTTTCACACGTTGGATATAAGTTGTGACAGCTAGGATTATTCACTCAGAAATATCTTTAAAATTATGCTGAAATAGATTTGACAAAGCCACAGCACTCCAGCTAAATTCCCCCACTTCTAGGTGAACTTATAAACCCTCATTCAGAGCCTGCTTGCTATCACTGAACGTACAACTTCAATTAAGTTTAGTAAGTTATAAAGAACACATTTAAAAAGAAGAGGGTTGATCAACATATTTAATGAAATTCCAGAGAAAAGAAATTTAAAAAGTTGTTAGAATTTCACTCTGCAAAACATTTTCTAGCGACAGAGATAACTGAAGACAATATCCTTTGTTTAATAAGGCAGGTGAGAATATAATAGACTATGGAAGGATTTCTGACAAAAATAAGATAAAAATGTTTTAAATAGTGAAGAGGTAATTTTCAGTTTCGAGAAAATCAATGAAGGTGGCCTACCTTGCTGACTCACAGTGAAGTGCCTTTGAAGAAAGTCATAAAAATTAAGAAAACATTGGATTCAAACTAAGTAAAACATTAGAAAGAATGTGAAAGAATATCTCAGCATTTAAAGCAAAATAGGTTCATTCCAACCTTTTTCCTTTATGAATATTCATGTTTCTTTAATTTTCTAAAGTGCTTTAAGTGTTTAGATAGATAGAAAGGACAGAACAAGTCTTAATGTTTATGACTTCAAGATCCGGTTCCTCGTTAACTCACATGTGGTTCAGAATGTTAATACTGAACGTTGGTCTATTCTGACTACTTGCCAACTTCATAACTTAAACTAGTTCTTTGACCATAAATTTTGTCCTTTCAGGGACAGTTCTGGAATTGGGCTCAAAATTGTGATGGAATGACTCTTCTGTTACTGAAAATTACATCCACTCTTTAAAGCATTTTATTATGCTAAACCTATGATGAAAAATTTTTGAAAGATCACATTTCTAGGAAACCCTAAAGAAGAAATGGGCCATTTAGTGATATTAATGAGAACAGTGAAAGCATGGATCACTTCAACAGACTGAAACAAAAACTTCTTTACAGGTGACATTAATGCCAGAAATGAAAGAGAGCTAAGAGGATCAATCCACAGAGTTCACTCTGGCACAGCCCAGAGAGATAGGACTCAGTCTAGTTCTTTGGGCAGCTTCCTGGCTTGTTTCTCACTGTCCAACACTCAGGCCTAGAACCCGAGGAAGTGGAAGATCCTGGTGAGTGCTCTGTATAGGGTGCCGAACTGTGGGATTTCCCCTGTACTGTCTGTGGTGAGTTGAGTTTTTTTTCTTGGCTAGGTTGCTCTTGACAGTATATATTCCTAGATTGTTTCCTTGGCCTTCCAAAAAGTTCCATAAACCACCTAATGGTGATTTATAGATCCACTCATCCAATGGACTGCAATCCATCCATTTCTTCTTAAACTAGCCAGAGTGGATTTTGTTCTCTGCTAAATAGATCTTGCCACTAAGAACCTCACTAGTAATTGTCGTCATTGTTGGGAAATAAGCTTAGCCACTATAAAAAGAGTGACACCAAGAACAGTAGCTTAATATTTTAGAAGCTTCTTTCTCATATCATAATTCAAGATGGGTAGTTGGCTAGGCTCCACAAAGTCATCTAGGGACTCGGGTCCCTAGATGGTGGGGAAACTCTGCCATCTGCTTCATTTGGCTTTTCTTTCTGCCTCTAAGATGTTTGCACGGCCCTGTATCAACATTCCAGGCTGTGGGAAGCAAGAAAGAAAACATGAAGGGGAAACAACTCTCTTTTGAAGGACCTGAAGCAGTTGTTGCTAAAACCTATTAACTAGAACCAAGACTTAAAGCTTTACTAAGATTCAAAGGCAGATGGAAACTGTGATCTCAACTGGAGTGGCCATTAGTCTGGCCAAAACTTGATGAGTGCAGGGAGTTCTCTTAGGAAAAGAAGACGGGAAACTACCAAAACCTTTTTAAGAGCGTATTGTCAAGCTTTTGAAACTTCAGAGGTCCTTTGCAAACAGGCCTTTGCTTTAACTGTTTCTCCCAAAGCAGGGATACCTACAAGAAGCGGCACAGCAGTGGGAACTTCCGAAAGCATCATTCTCAGCCCCTGTAAGGTAGCGAAGAAGCAGTGATGTTCATAGTTATTTTGACTCTTAGAATAAAATAGAAATAATCCACCTAGATTTTAAAACATCTTAACTTCTTCATTTAATGGAATGAGTATCTGCTATGCATCAATACTATGAGGTGCAGAAGGAAATAAGATAGTCTTGCTGCTACTCTGGTGATGCTTAGTTTCTAGAATGGAAGACATGCAGCTGAACAATTTACTATGAGTTGATTATTTTATTATGGTAGGTGCTCCAAGGAAATACAGAGGGCATATTTGGCCTCAGCTGCAAAGATAAAGTGATATTTATCTACAAAAATTATGTACAAGTTTACTTGTAAAATAAATGTATTCCTGCTGTTAGGAAATTGTTTATAGACCTTTCTATTTCATCCTTTGCTTATAATTAGATTAGGCCTTTTGCCATTTAAAACTATGTTGCGCCCTGGCCAGTGTGGCTCCATTGGTTGGAGTGCCCTCCCATGCTCATGCCTGGGTTGGGAGCCTGATCCCTGGTAAGGGTGCATGTGGGAGGCAGCAGACACTTCTCTCTCACATCGATATTTCTCTTTCTCTCTTCCTCCCTCCCTCACTCCCTCCCTTCCCTTCTCTCTAAAAAAGTAAAAATAAAATAATTAAAACATGCATTAACTTTTTGAATAAGTATTCATTTACCTGGTTTAAACATCAACAACTATAAACATGCATACAGCCAAAATTCTCCCTTACATTCTTCACCTCAGCAGCCAATGGTCCCCAGAGTCCCGCTCTGGGTGGCCACTTTTATTGGTTTCTTATTTATCTTTGATAAGAATTATTTATATACAAGCCAATACAAATATACGCTATTATTTTTGTTCCCCTTTTAAATACAGATAATAGCATACTATGCATATTTTATTGCTCCTTGCCTTTTTCACTTAATATACTTTAGAGGTCTTTTGATAAGATATATTGATATAAAATATTTTTAAACAAAATCAGTGTTTTATTTTATAGATATATGTTATTAATGAATTTAACCAGTCCATATTGGTGAGCATTTATTTTGTTGCCAATATGTTGTTTCAGTGTTTCAATAAATAATTTTAAAATGTTATTTTATTCTATGTGTTTGTATCTAAAGGATAAATTCCTAGCCCACTGAGGATTTATTCTGGGTTATGATATAAGGTATCCATCAAACTGTATTTCTCTCCATATGGTTCTGGTTATTCCCAGGTGCTTCATTGATAGTACTTCTGTTTCTTATTGATTTGACATACCCTATTTATTATATACTAAAACTCCATATGTATTTAGGCCTATTTCTGGCAACATCTTCTATTGCACTGGTCTTTTGCCTGTTCGTGTGTCAGTAGTGTAGTTTATTAATTACTGAGGCTTTATCTGACAAGGAAAGTCTCCCTTTAGTGTTCTTCCTTTGCAGAAATTTTCTGAGTTTTTGTTTATATTTTCACATAAATTTTAAAATCACTTGGTCTAGTTCTGAAAAAAACTAAATTTTATTTTCATTTAAATCTAGTTAAATTTATAAATTAACTTAGGGAGAATTGACATCTTTACAATGTTAAATTTTTCTTTCTCCAAATGCCTTTCCATTTGTTCAAGACTTTATTTTTCAAAGATTGTCTTAGTATTTTTTTCTTTAAACTGTTAGGCCTTAAACATATTTTAAGACCCTTTACCTAGAAATGGGATCTTTTCTTTTGTTATATTTTTATTTAATATTGATTGTTCATATGAAAATTTTTATATGTTAATTTCCACCTTCTAATCCTCTGAGTATTTGTTTATAGTAGTGTTTTAGTTGACTTCTTTGGGTTTTTTTAGATATGTTATCATATGATCTACATACAGTGATAGTTTTATCTCCTTTTTCAAATTTTCACATCTTTAATTTTTCTCTCTTATGTAATTGAATTGCTAGTGATCTGGTGCAATGTTAAATGACAGTGCTGACAGGACATTCTTGTCTCATTCCTAAGTGAGGAACATAAACATAAACATAACACTGATTTGAAGCTGAGATATATATATTTAATCCTCACCTAAAAATATGTTTATTGATTTTGAGGGGTGAGGGAAGAGAGTGAGTGGGAGAGAGAGAGAGAGAAACATCATGTGAAAGAGAAACATTGATCAGTTGCCTCCGGTACACATCCCAACCAGGAACAAATCCACACCCTAGATATGTGCTCTGAGCAGGGATTGAACCTGCAACTTTTTGGTGTATGGGACAATGCTTCAACCAACTGAGCATCCTGGCCATGGCTGAAATAAAAATATTTTAATATTCAAAGAAGGAGTCATTAATAAGTATTTTTTTCTTAAGAATTTCATTAAGTACCTAAGAGTAAACCTAACCGAGGATGTAAAAGACCTGTACTCAGAAAACTACACAACACTGAAGAAAGCAATTAAGGAAAATACAAACAAATGCAAGCATGTACCATGCTCATGGATTGGAAGAATCAATATCATCAAAATGTCCATACTACCCAAAGCAATGTATAGATTCAACACAATCCCTATTAAAGTACCAATGACATATTTCACAGATATAGAACAAACATTTAAAAAATTTATATGGAACCGTAAATGACCCTAAATATCTGCAGTGATTTTGAGAAAGAAGTACAAATTAGGAGGGATCACAATACCTGATATCAAACTGTATTGTAAGGCTACTCTAATCAAAACAGCCTGGTACTGGCATAAGAACAGACACATAGACCAATGGAACAGAATAGAGAGCCCAGAAATAAACCCAAGTCTCTATGGCCAATTAATATTTCACAAAGGGGGAAGAGGCATAAAATGGAGTAAAAATAGCCTCTTTAACAAATGGTGTTAGGAGATCTGGACAGCTATATGCAAAAAAATGATCACCAACTTACACGATACACAAAAATAAATTCAAGGTGGATAGAAGACTTAAATATAAGCTGTGACACCATAAAAGTCCTAGAGGAAAACACTGGCAGGAAAATCTCAGACATTCCATGCAGCACTATTTTCACTGATATGTCCCCTAGAGCAAGGGACATAAAGGAAAGAATAAACAAATGGGAACTCATCAAACTAAGAAGTTTCTGCATGGCTAAAGAAAACAGCATTAAAATGAAAAGAGAAACAACTATATGAGAAAACATATTTGCCAATGATACTTTGGACAAGGGATTGATCTCCAAAATATATAAAGAACTCACATGGCTCTACTCCTGGAAGATAAAAAACCCAATTAAAAAATGGGCAAAGGACTTGAACAGATACTTCTCCAAGGAGGACATACAGAGGGCCCAGAGACATATGAAAAAATGCTCAGCATCACTAGCCATTAGAGAGATGCAAATTTAAACCACAATGAGATACCACTTCACACCAGTCAGAATGGCCATCATAAACAAATCAACAAACGACAAGTATTAAAGAAGACATGGAGAAAAGGGAACCCTAGTGCACAGTTGGTGGGAATGTAGGCTGGTACAACCACATGGAAAACAGTATGAAATTCCCTCAAAAAACTAAAAATGGAACTGCCGTTTGACCCTGCAATTCCACTGCTGGGATTGTATCCTAAGAACCCTGATACACCAATCCGAAAATGCACCCCAATGTTCATAGCAGCACAATTTACAGTAGCCAAATGCTAGAAGCAACCTATGTGGCCATCAGTAAATAAATGGATCAAAAAATTATGGTACATTTACATGATGGAATACTACACAGCAGAAAGAAAGAAAGAGTTCCTACCCTTTGTGACAGCATGGATGGAACTAGAGAGCATTATGCAAAGTAAAATAAACCAGGCATCAAGGGACAAATACTATATGATCTCACCTTTAAGTGGAACTTAGTCAACAAAACAAACAAGCAAGCAAAATATAACCAGAGGCATTGAAATTAAGAACAATCTGATAGTAACCAGAGGGGAGGTGGAAGGGGATAATGGGGGGAAAGCAGAGAAGGGTTTTCAGGAACAACTATAAACACATGGACAAAACTAAGGGCTGGTGGAAGCAGGGGAGGAAGGTAGGGATGGCTGGGAGGTGGGGGGAGTGGTAGAGGGTAAATGAGGACAACCATAATTGAACAACAATAAAATAATTTTTTTTTAAAAGAATGGATCTTGAAGTCGGTCAAATGCTTTTTTGGAATATATAAAGATGATTATATGATTTTCTTTCTTATGTCCACTAATTAATAATTTGTATCAAAAGACCAATAGATTTTCTAATATTGAACCTCCTTTGCAGACTTGTAATAAATCCTACTTGGAAATGATGCATTTTTTTTAATACGCTGCTGGACTTATTTGGGAGTTTTCCTCCATTTTCATGTAAGAGATTGGAGGTAGTTTTTTTTTTAATGTGCTTTATCAGATTTTACCCTTAGTGTCTTGCATACTTCTAAACAAACCTGAAATTCTTTTTCTATACTCCAAAATGGTTTAAATAACATTGGAAATACTTGTTTTTGAAGGTCTTACAGAATTTCCCTGAGAACTCATTTCTACTTGTTATCTTTTGGCTGGGAAAAATGGGCACAAGTCAGCAACAGCTCTTTGATGAATTTTCCCTGTTACTTTAGTAGCAATTGTGCTGTTTAGATTTTATGTCTTTTCTAGGGTCAGTTTTGGTACTTTTGTTCCTGAGAAAATAGATCAATTTATTAGATTTTGTGTTTTTATAAGTTTTAGTGGTTATTTCTTCCTTATTAATTACTTTATTAACACATTTTAGATTTTTTTACTAAGTTAGCTAACAGTTTATCTGCTTAATTGACATCTTTTCAAGAACCAGCTTTTAGTTTTTGTTTTCCAACTTTTTAAGTTCTGATTTGATCTTCACTGAAGCTTTCCTTTATTTTGTTTTGTTTCTTTTCTAACTTTTTAAGTTAAATGCCCAATTGACTTCTTTTCAGTCTTTCATGTTTATAATCAAAGTATTTAAGGCTATGAATTTTCCTTTCAACATGCCTCTAGCAATGTGTGACTTTCTTATTGTTTTTTAGATGTTCTGCTATTTTAGTTTTGAATTTTCCTCTTTTATTTGAGAGTTTTTTAAATGAGATTTTCTAAATTCCAAGAGATATTATCTTTCTGTTTTCTGATTTTATTGTCTAATTGTGGTGTCGCATAGTGATCAAAGAATGTTGTCTATGCCATTTCTACTTTTTGTAATCTATTGAGATTTTCTTTGGATCTTTTTTATTTTTTAGATCTTTTTGGATTTTCTTTGGATCTTCAGTTTTTGTGAATGTTTCAGAGATTACCTTTTTTATTTTTTTAGGATATAGAGTGTGATATTTATAATCATATCAGTTTAATTAATTGTGTTATCTGGGTCATCTATATCATATCCTTACTTAATTTTTTCCTCTTGATCTGTAATGGCCAGATAGGTTAATTAAAGTTTCCTGTTATTAGTAGGTTTTTAATTCTCCTTGTATATCTTCTAGCAGTACATAAATTGTCATAAACGTTATATCTTTTTGTGAATTATCCTTGGTATTGTAAAGTTCCCTGTTTTTGCCTCATTAAATGCTTTTCAACCTGAGTTCTACCTTCTCTGATATTGGATTGTGACCTCAGTTATTTTTCTTTTCTTTTTTCTTTTTATTTGCATGGTATATCATTCTTCTAGTATTAGTCATTCCAAATTATTTTATTTTAAGTGCTTCTCTTGAAGACAGTCTATAGTGGGTTTGAAAATCTAATCTGAAGCCTACTTATATTTATCAGTATGACAGCTATGTTTGAACTTGGTTTTATTATTTTATACTTCCTGAATTTACAGATCGTTTTCAGGTATTTGATTGTAAGGCCTCTTATTTGCTTCCTTTGTTTTGATTTTTGCATGTGATTTAACTGATACTAACAAGGGTTTGAAGTTTGATTCTCACTGTTACTTCTGTAATTATAGCTCTATTGAATATTCTTAGTTCTTCACAAATCTGAATCAGTTAAGGTTCTCCAGAGAAATAGAACCAATAGTTGTATGTGTGTGTATGTACACATATAATATCGCTGTATACATATAATGAGAAATTGGCTCATGTGATTATGGAGGCTGAGAAGTACCAAGACTTACAGTCAGCAAGCTGGAGACCCAGGAGAGCCTATAGTGTATTTCCAGTCCAACTCCCAAAACCTGAGAGAGCTGACAGTTTAAGTTCCAGTCTGAGCCCAAAGACCTGAAGATGAGAGTTGAAAGTGCAGTTTCCACTCTGAGACTGAGTTCAATGGCATGAGAATACCAGTGTCCTAGTCTGAGGACAAGCAGAGAGCAAATTCTCCCTTATTTATCCTTTTCATTCTATTCTGCCCTTTACCAGATTAGATGAAGCCCCATTAAACTGAGGAGGGCAATCTTCTTTACTAAGTCTACCAATTGAAATGTTAATCTCATCCAGAAACACCCTAACAGACATATACAGAATACTGACTGAGTATCTGGGCACCCCATGGCCCAGCCAAGTTCACACAAAAACTTAACTGCAGCGCAAGTCCACCCCTTGTCGATCTGGCATCAGTATGAATCTGAAGTCATATTTAATCTCTAAATAAGGGTAATAACAAGGTCATAATTCTGCCTAACATGCTACTATCCTGAGTATAACTCAAAGTGCACTAAACCCTTTCCCAGAAGAGGAATAAAGTCCTTAGTGATTATTACTCTTTTCCTGATGTCCTGTAACTTAAATACTGTGATGTAAAATTAACAGCACTTAAATACTTTAATATGAAGTCAGTACATTTTATGTTATATGATAAGGGAATAAGAAAGGGAAGAAAACAAAGATATTTGCTATACACACAAACATATAACAAAATAAGGAGGAAATATTCATGACAATCACAATCCTTATTTCTGTAACTGGTCACATGGCCATAGCTGGTATTTATAACCTAACTTGTTTGACTACCTCTTCTTTTTCTTTTTGCCTTCAGCAAGCATCTCAGATGGTCATGGCTCTTTATCTAGTGAAGTTACATAAACCTTCATTTCTGAGGGGCCTAGGCCATTAGTAGCCCTTCCTGGAATGAGTTCTTATACATTTCCATTGACCTTAGTCACCAGGCATGGTAATACCAAGAGACATGCCAAGGGATCTCTTGTATTTCACACCTACTTTTCCTTACCTCCATTGCAGAGTAACAGCCCAATGTCCTCTTGCAAGGAAGGATCAAGCAGTCCAGCCAGCACAGTAACTCTCTCTCTTTTTTTTTTTTTTGCCTGTTGTTTCAAAGGCATGAGGAGTCCACAGTGGATGAATGGCAGTCTTAACTTCTAGTTTGATGGAATCCTTGTTGTGTCTCCTGGTGAAAGCATTCTTCCCTTTGGGATTACGACCTCTTGGTCACCAGAACATAAGATCTGGGCATAGGAAGATTTTTACTAGGGAGCCACTAGGGTTAATAGTGAGGGGTGCCATTTCCATTTCCACCACTTGAGTTCTGGACCCTTGAATCCTAGATGTGGGAGAAACCACACCATATATCAGAGGCTGATCCAGAGCATATACAACCTTCTGAAGAAGCTTCCCAGCCCTGCAATGTATTGCCACCTAGTTGGTGCTCTATCTTCAAAAGGCCATTTCACCATCCTTTCAAGCCAAGTGCCTCGGATGGTGGGGAACATGGTAAGGCCAGTGAATTCTATGAGAATGGGCGTACTGCCACAATTATTTTGCAGTGAAATGAGTTCCTTGATCACAAGCACTGATGTGTGCAATGCCAAGCTGGTGGATAAGGCACTCAGAAAATCTGTGGGTTTTAGTTTTAGCAGAAGTGATTTAATGCAGGAGGGACACATCCATATCTATAGTAAATGTCTATTCCAATTAGAACAAAACATTGTCACTTCTATAATGGAAGCCATACAATGTAATCAACCTGCCACTTGGTAGCTGGCTAATAACTCCAGGGAATGGTGTCATGTTGGGTACTCAGTGTTAGTGTCTGCTGTTAGCAGATTCGGTACTTGTCAGAGGCCGTGGCCAGGTCAGCCTTGGTGATTGGAAGTCCATGATTCTGAGCCTATGTGTAATCTCCATCCTTGCCATGATGGCCATTGTGTTCACGGGTCCTTTGGGCCATGACAGGGGTGGTTGGGGAGAGAGGCTGACTGGTATCCATAGAATGAGTCAATCAATCACTTCATTATTATAACCCTCCCCTACTTTAGGTCACCCTTTGATGTGCATGAGACATGACTGTCTTCATGGTTTCTCTGTGTGTGTGTGTGTGTGTGTGTGTGTGTGTGTTTTGCCCATTCAGAGAGGTCTGTCCACATACTTCTTCCCAAAACTTCCTTGTAAACAATTTTCCTAACACTTTCTTAGTTTCAGATTCTTGAGCATGCAGCCAAACCATTGTCCAGAGCCTGTGTATTGGTATATAATCCCATGTCTGGTCATTTCTCCTAAGCAAAGTAAACACTCAGGTGCATTTCCTAATGTTCTTTCCCCTGGGGAGATTTTCCTTCTCCACTGTCCTGCACGGAGGTCCCAAATATGGGGCAGTAGTGCTGCAGCTGTCCACTTTTGGGTGGTGCCTTCATACCGTGCAGAATCATCTGTAAACCATGCTGGGACAGAGAAGGCAGTGTAGCATAAGTCCTGTTTTCTGTTTTCTTCATTTTGCTTTCTGTATGCTATATTGATATTAAGAAACATTTGCAGTTTTGTTCTGTTACTTTTGTAATTATAGCTTCTTAATATTATGGCAGTTTTTCATATCTTAAAATACTGTCTATGAGTTTTCCTATATAAGCTTATCTGTGTGGTTTTTAGTTATCTCTGATTCCTCTTTTTCTGAGTGTACCAGATTCAAGGGGCTTTCTGCTAATATTCAGCTCATTTCCTTTCTTGTACCATCTGGTTCAGACAATAGATACGGCTTCAGCCTCTCAGAATGTCTCTGAGCTTCAGGAATTATTTTTGTTTGTTCGTTCATTTTCAAAATTTCTGACATTTACAACTGCTGGAATCCCTTTTCTGGGCTTCACTCTACCTCCTCCTATGGAGTTTCTGTAAAAATTCAGTTGCTTTTGGAAGCGTTTACAAATATTTTGGAGTCTGACCTGGTTCCACCAAATATAAGTTTGAATTTTTGTTTCGTATTCTCCCTGCTGCCTCTGGATGTGTTACAGGAACCAAGAAGGACTACTAGTGTATGCAACACTGTCCCCACTGGCTTTCAGGATTCTTTTTCTATTGTTTAAGGATCTAATACTTCTGACATTGATTGGACATTTTATAAATAAACCTACATTCCCATCATGTATTAAGTCACTTACAGATGAAGTTATGAGAATGATTTGTTGACATCCAGATATATGTGTGTGTGCACGCACGCGTGTGCTTTGAGCAAAATTAAGTAAAAACATCAGGAAATTATAAAGTTAACAAAATAAGATAGAACTCATAAATCCAATTTTTTAGAAGAGAAATGCACTAAAACATTTTTCTGGCAATAATTCTTTTCTTTTGGTCTTTCACATTCTCTTTCCAACATGCAAACTATAAAATCAACCAAGAAATCAAAAAGCAGCTATATAGTATCATCAAACCCATGTTAAATCCACATATGGTTTGGAAGTATTTGACATCTAGCTGCATATAAGCAAAGGCAGATGCTGAACATTTTTTTTAGTTGACAGTATCAGCATTATTAACTTTGCTGGTTTATGTTAGAAGTATTCTCAGTTCCACCTACTAGAATATACCGTTGCAATTTCACACTCCACCCCCAGAATGTATATCTACTTTTCCTTTCTGATCCTGAGAACCAGCCTTAACCAGAGTTCGCTGGTTAAGTCCACTGGTCTTAACAAGAAGAGTGGACTTCTGGAGTCCATTCCAACCCAAGTCGTGTTCCTCGGTACCCCTGGAGCTGTTCTGGTTACGAGTGGTATGAGCCAGAGATCTGCAGATGTGCAACGAGTCTCAGAGTGTTCTTAACTTGTGTTGGCGCACTGACAGTTGGGATACTTCAAGAGCAAGTTCTATGTTTATTGTTTATCTCTGGATTTTTACATGTAATGGGTCGCTTTACCTTTTGTAGCTCTTAAACTGTGAATATTAATACTTTCCTTGCTAGTTTCTCAAACTCCATTCCATGTGGACGTGAGGGTTAAATGAGAAATATATGTGAAAGTACTTTGTAAGCTGTGTAATACTAAACAAATACAAAAATAGCATTAGTTAATTTTGTTTGGTGGCAGGTAGAGGGGAGGAGAGAGCAAAAAATCACTTGTCCTGAAGTGTCAGCGACAGAAACCAGTGAAAGAGAGCACATGGTAAGCTTCTAAAACTGTGTTTAGTTTTCTTTATTCAGTTCCATGCTGCCAAGTGCTAAGTGTCCAAGTCTCTGTTAATTATGCATCAGAACTGGCACTGTATCTTACCATTTGATCTACGCACCTGGTCTGGAGAGAATATAAATGACAACCATATTCTTGGACTTGCTTGGACTTGAATGACTTTTTATTAACACATTGGCACCAGCTGTGGCTGCAAAACATTTAAAGCAGCCATGTTTAAATCCTTGAAAATCTAGTGAATAAGGCTTTTATTGGAACTAATGAAACTGTTGCCAAATGGGGCAAATGATAGATAGCAAGGCAAATGTTTGAACAAGTTTTTAAACACAGTGGTGTGTAAAAAATTACAAGTAGATTTTTTTCATCTTGTGAATTTTGATAGTTTGACTCTGATCAATGTGTCTTTGAAATCTTAATTCTGATTTTCAAAAACCAACTAGATTATAATTCAAATAGTCCAAATGCCTGGGTGAAATTTTTCTTGTACCAGTGTACCAGACTTGGGCTACACGCATTTGGCATTGAATGTCTGCTAAGTTTCTGGGAAAATGCTTTCTAGTGGACAACCTTTTGTTCCCAATTAAAGGTACTCTGACCCTTTGTTTCAGAAACAGGGTTAAAGTTCACAATTAAGTCACTGGACTGGAACTGCAAATAGAAACTAGAAGTCCTGCAGAATCCTGCCTTTTAAATTTCTATTCATATCATTCGTAGGGTGAGGTGAGAGTGGAGCAAGAAGTCTAGTTTCTAAGACTTTCAAGGCCTTTGGACTAGAAGACCCCAGCAATGCCCTTGAACTACACATGAAAATGACAACAACTTAGACTGAGTATTCACTCAATTTCTATAATTAAAATGATTGGTAAGGACATTTTGATAGTACTGAATTTACTACCATGAGACAGGCAGTGTACCAAGCAAGCACTTGGCCTATGTTGTCTTGTACAATCTCATGCCACCCTGTGCGGTAAGTACGATTACCCCACTTCTCAGATCAGGGAGCCAGAGATACAGAAACCCTAAGCGATGGTTGAGGTTTATTCACAGAGCTTGTGTTCTTAAACATGATGTCGTCAAATTCTTTCATCTAAGCATGCTAGTTTATTAATTTAGGCTTTATAATATCGTGTCATGGCAGAACTCTGTCACTTTCCTTTCAAAAATTTAAGAAAGATAAAGATTTGAGTAAATACATATGGGCAATGTGAACATTTGTAGAACAAATGCTGACTTTCAGGCTTCATGTTAGTATTTTACTTGAAGAATTCTTCTGATATGTATAGCATTAGGCCAAAGTTGAATTCTCTTAACTCCCAGCGGATGACAACATTTCACAAACATCCTTTTGACACACAGACACGCTGAGCTCAGGATAATATTTAAGATGAAAAATGTGGAAAAAGAACAACTGAAGTTTGTGCCAACCCAAGGCAGTTGTTTATTGTCATCTTACTCAACCACACACATTCCTCCCGGAAATGCAACTAATCTTGAGGTGAAAAGATTTTCAAACCCGGATTTTCAGACCAGCAGCCTCTCAGAGGATAGAAATATCAATTTGCTCACAACACACGCAGTGGTGGTTATTTCAGTCTCTGATTGAGCTTGCTACTTCTGATCTTGGTATATTGAGGGCAATTTGAATTTAAAAACTGGCAGTTTTACTAATTTTACTTTGAAAGAGACATGAGTTAGTAATAAATGTTTTATTAATTTTTTCATCTTACAGAGTTTATCTGTTCCTGTGTGCAATTTGTTGGCTTGAAATAAAATTTCCCATAGGTATTTAATTTGATTTGGCTTACTGTGTATTTACAGTTCAGCATAGACATCTGTTGAAGTTCACTAGTCATGGGAATATACGCAGACATATTGTTGCCTAAAGCTTAGTGTATATGCAAGTCAGACAGTCGCTTCATAAAGCATGGGGCTCGCTGCCAGATTTCTTTCTCGAAGGGGATATTAGATGGCATTTATGGGTTCTATTACCATGTGCATGTTAAATGTAAGGCTCATATGACCAATACCCAGACATGGAGATCACAAGGTTTCTCTAATGAGTAAAATATGATTGCATTTCAGTGAGTGTTTTCTATTCTGTTTGTAATAAATAACACTTTATGCATTTGATAGGCAGATCATCTTGCCCTCATAACTGATTTTGGAAATGTAAGGGATTCCACCAATTAAAAAAAAGAAAGAAGGAAAATAGGAAAGAAGACCTGCACTTCTATGCATTTAAAAATTTACAGTATTTTTATATACTATTTCTGGCAATATGCAATGATTATATCTACCAAGAGCAATATGTGAAATCAGGACTTTTGTTGTTAAGGGTGCGCGTTAAGAGACTTGTCTTAATAAATTATTAATTTCCACTACTTTTGCTGCACTCTTTCCCTTTCTCAGAGGACTAAGAGGTGTGGGGAGTTGAGAGGAAGAGCCGGTAATTTGGAAGCTGGCTCCCTCCTGGAAATCCTTGGTGGGGTTAAAGCTCTTGGTGTCAACTACTGCCACCTTCTGCTGAACCGATCCTACCAACATGATGTTCCTACTGCACAAGATGAGGATGAACTATATCCTAGGAATCCTGAAACACCAATCCAAAAGAACCTATGCACCCCAATGTTCATAGCAGCACAATTTACAATAGCTAAGTCTTGGAAACAACCTAGATGCCCATCAGTAAATGAATGGATCAAAAAACTATGGTACATTTACACAATGGAATTCTATGCAGCTGAAAGAAAGAAGGAACTCATACCCTTTGCAACAACATGGATGGAGTTGGAAAGCATTATGCTAAGTGAAATAAGCCAGGCAGTGAAAGACAAATACCATATGATCTCACCTTTAACAGGAACCTAAACAACAAAACAAAGAAGCAAGTGAAATATAACAAAAGACACTGAAATAGAGTTGTCAGTGACCAGAGGGGAGAGGGGAGGGAATTTCAGGGGAGAAGGGAAGGGTTT